>CM056056.1:40968904-41568904 GCA_029574335.1 Rana kukunoris | reverse complement strand
TTAAAGACTTAAAGAGGAGTTCCACCCTAAAATATAAGTTTTGTTTAATCCCCTCCCCTCCCCCTTACATGCCACATTTGGCATGTCATTTTTTTGGGGGGGAGTGGGGGCTTCAGGAGGAGTGGGACTTCCTGTCCCACTTCCTGCTTCCGCCGAGGGGCTGGTTAGGCGATTAAGCCTTAATTGCCTACACCAGCCCCTCCCTGTAGGCGATCACATGGGACACATGACAGGTCCCATGCGATCACCTCTCCAATCAGCGGCGAGCCGCGCGCGAATGCGCAGTGCGGCTCGCGCAAGCGCAGTGGGTGCCCGGCCGTGAAGCCGAAGGCTGTCACGGCTGGGTGCCCACAGTCGGAATGGGGACGCCGGCTGGCGAGGGGGGGGGGGAGCGGAGCCCCAGTCGGCACGTCGCTGGAAGCAGGAGCAGGTAAGTGTGTGTTTATTAAAAGCCAGCAGCTACACTTTTTGTAGCTGCTGACTTTTAATAAACACAATTTTGGGCTGGAACACCCCTTTAAAGATGCTCAAGGGATCATGTACTGAGAAGGAAGACCCATTACCTTCACCAAATAACACAGCCTCTTACCATAATAATTTGACCTTCCCAAAGGAATGGTCAAAAAATGCAATTTACATTTTTGGTTAACATAAGGAGCCTTATATATGGATGTTCTGCTAACTTCTTCCCCCAACAGTACTCTCTCAAGAACACAAGCCAATCCAGTTGAACAATCAAAGAACTCCCAGGATGAGCATAACATAAGGAGCCTCTGGTATGGCTGGTCTGCCAACTTCTTCCCCCAACAGCACACTCTCAAGATCGCAAGCCAACCCAGTTAAACCACCTCCCAGAATGATCAGAGTAATGGCATGTGACATTGTTGCATACCGGGATAGAGGTGCTGTTTTGTTGGTTGGAAACAGCATATTGGTATTTATGACATGCTGGTTTTATCTTTGCTTATTTGAGTGTTCTACTATTAATTAATACATTCATTTTCTACACTATGAGATGCTTTTTTTCCTCTTTTTAATCATCCTGGTTCTTTATACGTTTAACTGAATTGGCTTGCAATCTTGAGAGAGTGCTGTTGGGGCAAGAAGGAACCATAACATACCTGAGGCTCTTTATGTTAACCAAGGGTTTAAATTGCATTTTTTGACCATTCCTTTGGGAGAGTCAAATCATTATGGTAAGAGGCAGTGTAATCAGGAGACGGGGATGGGTCTTTGTCCTCTGTACCCCTGAGTGTTCTCAAGTCTTTATATTTTGCAAGGACTCTTTTTGTGGCCTTTCCCCTCTTTACTGAGTTTATTACAATTATTTGTCTGGATATTCTTTTTTTGCTTTTGCATTTGTGATAGTATAAGGTCACTTTAGCGCTGAAATACTTTCTTGTCCAACATCACGACTGCAATCACAATTAGGACAGAAATTCTCACAGAAGGATGAACCAAACTTTCTTGGGTTTGGTTTGAGTAGGGTCGGGGAAACTTCAAAGAAGTTTGGATGTTAAATCTAAACCCACTGGGGTCAATTGTTGCAGGTTGCAGGGGATCTATTTTTCTTCTTTTGCTGTTATCACCACAAAATGATACTTAATTCTGAATTTTCTAAAAGTGGCGGTAATGGGAAGTGAGTGGAAACAAGGAAAATTGTGTAATAATATATTGCGCTAACTAAAAAAGGTGAATAAAGGTCAAGCAGCCAACACAACAAAATGGATATTTGTAAACATAAATAAATAAAATATAAATTTTATATATTTAGTGGAAACAAGGGACATTGCTTGGAGGTGGGTAGGGGGTGGAAACAAGGGTAGGAGCTTGGAGCTGGGGCTTGGAGGAGCCAAGGGGAAGGGGGGAGTACCTGCACCTATTCTATAAAAAAAAGACCTGGGTGTAATGGTTAGGTGTGCACAAACCTTTATTCATATAGTTGAAGTTTAAATTTCTTGATACATTATAGCTTAAAATTATTTAATACATTAAAACCTCTAAGAATTTTCTAATATATTATAACTAAAAGTATTTTGATACAATATAAACCCCGAGAATATCTTGACAGTATAAACTCAAAAAAATTCTTGATACATTGTAACCTCCAAGAATTCCCTGACATATCACGACCTCTAAGAATTTAAAGATAGATTATTACCACGGTGTCAAGGAAAATCTAACACTGCAGAAAATATTATTGACCCGGACACAAATATTGTATTTGTTTATTGGGTGAGACAGTTTGCACAAAGACAATAGAAGCTAAGATTTATGACTACTAAATGCCCGGGGTCCGTGGTGTTCTTCTACAAGACTACAAGGTCAAAACATGCCACAAGTGTATGCAAGATTTATTCCATTACTCTCGGAGTGTTCAAAATAATATATATTCATTATATTCATGCTGCAATACCAATTAAAATACTTCAATAAACCTTATTAATCTGAGGGGTTGTTATATCCAGCGAGCTCTGGTAATGTATAAGGCAACACGTGCTTTACTGCAACGCACTGCAATACAAAAGAGTGAAGTATCTAAAACTCAGCTTTCAGAATTTGTTCTCAAAGCTTAATTGAGCAAGCTGAATTTAGAAGCTGATTGGCTACCATGCACAGCTGCACCAGATTTTTCACTTTCCAGTTTTAGTAAATCAACCCCGAGATGAATTTACATTTACATTCACTTTGAATGGAACCCCAACGAAATGTCCCTACAGCACCCCACAGCACACCACAACACAGAGGAGTTGATTTACTACTACTATTACTACTACTACTGCAGAGGTGTACAGGTGTAGCTGTACATGATAGCCAATCAGCTTCTAACTTTGGCTTGTTTCAGTTAAACTTTAACCACTTAAGACCCGGACCAAAATGCTGCCAAATGACCTTGCCCCTTTTTGCGATTCGGAACTGCGTCGCTTTAACTGACAATTGCGTGGTCGTGCGACGTGGCTCCCAAACAAAATTTTCGTCTTTTTCTTCCCACAAATAAAGCTTTCTTTTGGTGGTATTTGATCGCCTCTGCGATTTTTATTTTTTGCGCTATATACAAAAATAGAGCGACATTTTTGAAAAAAAATCAATATTTTTTACTTTTTGTTATAAGAAAAATCAAATAAACTAAATTTTAGTCAAACATTTAGGCCAAAATTTATTTAGCCACATGTCTCTAGTAAAAAAAAAATTGCAATAAAAAAAAATTAGCTACCTAGCGGGAACAGCGACACTAATACAGCGATCAGAAAAATGATCGCTTAGTGACGCTGGCAATAGGGAGTGAAAGGGTTAACTAGGGCGGTGATCAAGGGGTTAAAACTTTATTAGGGGGGGTAGGGGGCTACCCTGAACCTAACACTAACTGCCTGTCACACTGACACTAACTGCAGTGATCATACATATAATCACTGCATTCAGTGACACTGTGACAGGGGGGAGGGGATCGATCGGGGGGGTTAAATGTTCCTATGTGTCTGTGTGTCAGTGTGCTGTTGTGTACACTTACTATGTGATGTGATCTCTCCTCAGCAGTGGTCGAAAAAACTGCAGAGGGAGCGATCACATCACTTCCTCCTTCCTGCGTTTACACAGGAGGAGGAAATGACACGCAGGGGGAGCGCGCGGATTGGCTGAGAGCGATCCGGAGGGGGCGGACAAAAACGAATAGCCGCCCCCTCATCCCGGATCGCTGGGCCAGGTAACCGGAACGCCGCAAGGCACCAACGTATATATACGTTGGTGTGCCTGTTGGTGCCATTCTGCCGACGTAAATGTACATGCGGCGGTCCTTAAGTGGTTAATAAAAACTGGAAGCTGATTTCTAAGCAGAACTGCACCGGATTAATAAATCTTACCCCAAGATCTATTTGCATTTTTATTCATCCTGAATGGCACCCTAATATACATAATATGCAACACTCCTGCCACACTGCAGCATACCACAACGCAAGACTTGTCTTGCATTGCATTGTAGTGAAGAAAACAAAATGCTGTGGGAATGCATTGCACCTCAATGCATGTTAAAACACACTAATGCAATACAATATAACGTGCCCTAAGCTGGCCAAAAAAACACAACTCAATTAACAGAACTGGGCTCACTAACCACTGTTGTGATAAGCAGTGTTGACTGCCATATTCGATTTCGCGATATTTCACGAATATATAGAAGAATATTCGCGAAATATTCGTTAATATCAAATATTCGTGATATTTTATCGAAAAAAATAATTTTGCGAAATTTCGCTAATGCGAATGTGAAATTTCGCTAATGCGAATGTGAAATTTCGCTAATGCGAATGTGAAATTTCGCTAATGCGAATGCGAAATTGATTGCGAAATTCTCGTCTGCGCATGCGGATGCGCGCGAACAACACGCGAAAACGGAGATCATTTCCTATAGGAAGCACAATGCTAAGCTCTAAGATCGCAATACACAGGTCTGATGCAAAAGAAGGGCAGAGAAAGTATTCGCAAATATTCGTAATACGAATATTCGCATTGCGAATATTCGGCAATATAAAAGGATCGCCTCAGCTACTCGGCCCAGGGTCTCTAATCATACCAGCAATGCTTTTAGACGTCGATGGAGATCACAAGGATGTGATCTGTTTTAAAAATAAATTTGAAAAAATACGAATATTCGCAATAGCGAATATTCGCAGCAAAATTCGAGTTATTGGCAAATACTCGAATATGCAATATTCATAACGAATATTCGCAATGCGAATATTCGTGAGCAACACTAGTGATAAGCAGCATCCATAGAGTCCCTTCCCCACCCCCCACTATATTCATTATGGCTGAACCTTCAACCTTTACTCCATATCAAAACTTTGTATTCTACTTATAATAGAGCAGTTAAAGGGGTTGTAACGGTTCATGTTTTTTCACCTTAATGCATCCTATGCATTAAGGTTAAAAAAACATTTGGTGATTGCAGGCCCCCCAGCCCCCCAGTTTACTTACCTGAGCCCTTGAAAGTCCTGTGTCGAGAACGCATTTGATGTCGGCCCGGTGTTCTCAGCTGTTCTCGAATCTTCATTGGATAAATTGATAGCAGCCCAGTCATTGGCTCGCGCTGCTGTCAATCAACTCCACTGACGCGAGGGTTGGGGGCGGGACCAAGTCCTGTAGTAGGCAGCTTATGGATGCCGGATACAGGACTCGGGAGTGCGCTCACAAGCTAACCCCCATGGAAGATCGCTTCCGAGAGGGGGTTAGCTGATGCAGGGAGGAGCTGAGACCCATTAGGGTTTACTTCCTCTTTAACAGATACACTTTACTGGAAACATTTGAGCCCAATCCTTTGGAGTGGGTCCATGTATTTTAGGCCATAGAGGTACAGGAGGTGTGATGGTACATTTATAGAAGTAAGTCAATACATTTTAACAGATGGCTATTGATCGCTATACCAATCAAGCCTGACCACAAACAGATTTCTAAGATATAAAAATGATTAAACAGGTGCTCAAATACATCATATAACATGCCTAGAAATGGAGGAAGATTATAGCTCAGTGCCAGCAAAAATTGCAAATATAAATTTTACAAAGTGGAACTGCTAAGGGAAAAAAAAAAAGCGTGTAAGAGTAATGCAGAAAAAGATATAATTTTAGCCCATCTGTCAATCAACGGTTATCAGAACGGTGACAGTTAAGAGCTGGCGGGTGAATTATGGGGAGCTGACTTCACAAAAGTGCAGAAAGCGCGGTGTGGGATTCTATTACTACTGAATAATGCTGTTTATTTTACTTTTCAGTCCCTTTAAAAATAAATAAAACGCGCTTATCTGCAAGCTTCAGAGATCCGTCTTTTCTCCACGACAGCTGCTAGTTATATTTATACGGCGGTTGGAAACGGCAGACTGGAAAAGCAGTGATTCCAAAGGTTTCTTTTTATGGAAAAGGGCTGCAAACGGCGATGGAGATGATTTCAAAGATGGGTTCCAAAGGTGTTTTTTTTTTTCTCTATTCATTTTTTCTCTATATTTGTGCTAAAGTAAAACTTTGAAGCAAAACTTAACTTTTTGGGAGCCCCATCCCTGTATGTATACATTTGCTTCATTCAAAAGTGTCCATTTGTCCTTTCTCTTTTTTTTCCAGTGGAGGCAGTGATTGGTCTGTACTCCTGTGTTAACCACATACCTATTGCTGTACATCTAAAAACAAGGTGGATATTATTTATAAAAGGCACTGAAGTTTTACTTACATTTGTTAAGAATGTCACCCTTTTAAGACTATTTTATGCTTACAAGCAAATATAGTTCAGTTGGAAAGCACACCAGAGGGAATTATGGTAGTATACAATCCTTGGATTGCAGAATACATTTCTTGTGCACAGCTCTGGACACACATGGAGAATCTGAAGTTTAACTGAATTGGCTTGCAATCTTGAGAGAGTGCTGTTGGGGCAAGAAGTTGGTGGACCATCCATACCTGAGGCTCTTTATGATAACCAAGGATTTAAATTGCGTTTTGTGACCATTCCTTTGGGAGGGTCAAATCATTATGGTAAGAGGCAGTGTGATCAGAAAAAAGTGATGGATCTTTGTCTTCTGTACAATACCCCTGAGTGTCCTTAAGTCTTTAATATTTAGCAAGGACTCTTTTTGTGGCCTTTCCCCTCTTTTCTGAGCTTATTACAATTATTTGTCTGGATATTCTTTTTTTGCTTTTGCATTTGTGATATTATAAGGTCACTTTAGCGCGGAATTCTTTCTTGTCCAACATCACGACCACAATCACGATTAGGACAGAAATTCTCACAGAAGGATGAATCAAACTTTCCTGGGTTTGGTTTAAGTTGGGTAGGGGGAACTTCAACACTGAGGGACTGATGGTAGTATACAATCCCTGGATTGCAGAATACATTTCTTGTACACAGCTCTGGACACACATGGAGAATCTGAATTTTAGAGGCTCACAAAAGGAGCAAGACCCAACACAGAACCTAAAAAAATCAACCATTACCAATAAGGTAGAGGTGAAAAAATTCTAATTCTAATTAATCATTGGGCATTCTGTAATAGACATGTGAGGCAGTAGCGTATCTAGGGTATGGCAGACATGACAAGTGCCATGGCTGCCATGGGGGGGGGGGGGCGGCAAAAAAGGCGGCTCGCGCACGAAAAATAAAACTTCACCCATCCTCCTGCGGCCGCCTCCTGGACTAATATAGCCCTCCGCATCGCAGAGTAGAGTGCGGCACCAGTGTTCTGTCACTGTCAGATACCCGCCCGGGCTGTTGGGCTTGGCTTAGACTGAAGGAAGCTGTGTCAACAAGGAGGGGCTTCCGCTCCATGTAGTCTATGGGCTCGGAGCAGAGTGGGAGCGCGGAGATCGCCTCTCCTGGACTTCTGAGAGTCCCGCCTTGGACCGCTAAAATCCCCGTCCCCACATTCACAGTCTGGTCATCTCCTGTAGTCGCATTTGCAGTCTCTGGTTATTTCCTGTAGTCGCAGTTCCTGGTCATCTCCTGTAGTTGCATTCACAGTCTCTGGCTATTTCCTGTAGTCGCAGTGCCTGGTCATCTCCTGTAGTTGCATTCACAGTCTCTGGCTATTTCCTGTAGTCGCATTCGCATTCCCTGGTCATCTCCTGTAGTCGCATTCGCAGTCCCTGGTCATCTCTTGTAGTCACATTCGCAGTCCCTGGTCATCTCCTGTAGTCGCATCTGCAGTCTTTGGTTATTTCCTGTAGTCACATCCACGGCCTGGTCATCTCCTGTAGTCACATCTGCAGTCCCTGGTCATCTCCTGTAATCACATCCGCAGTCCCTGGTTATTTTTTGTAGCCGCATTTGCAGTCTCTTGTCATCTCCTGTAGTCACATCCGCAGTCTACTTAAAGTAGCCGAACGACGGTGCGCAGGCGCAGTATAGAGCCGCACGGCGCTCGGCTTCTTTCGGCTACTCGTGACGCGATGTATGCGACCGTCGGAAGCCTGTCAATCAAATAGGAACGCCCAGACCCGAAGACCATACACGGAAGCGACGGAGACGATGGATCTCTAAAACGGTAAGTACTGCTTCGATTCTAAAAAAAAAAAAAAAAAAAAACGGTTCCCCTTGACAAAACGAGCCTCAATCAATGTTAAAAAAAAGGTTTTTGGGGGAACTACCCCTTTAAAAGTAGTACCTGCTGTTGCACTCCACAAATCACTTTTTTACACTTTATTTATGATTTCTATGGATATGCAGATTTATTGAATCCACATTGAGCACTATATTTGATAAAGTTATCATCATGTGCGATTGTGAGTGTGTGCCAGGCCCAAGCAGAAGCAAGCAGCCAATCAAATATAGTGCTAAATATGGATTAAATTAATAAATATCATAACTAAAGTGATTTGTGCAACAAGATCATTAAACAGTCCACAATCAGTGAAAGTTTATGTACTGCAAACTTTGCAGTACATGAACTTTCACTGAATGTAGGATGTTTAATGAGCAGGGGCGGACTAATCCATCGGGCACTTGGGCTCTTTATGTAGTGCCAATCCATAATTTGTTAATTG
Source organism: Rana kukunoris (assembly GCA_029574335.1). Classification (NCBI taxonomy): domain Eukaryota; kingdom Metazoa; phylum Chordata; class Amphibia; order Anura; family Ranidae; genus Rana; species Rana kukunoris. The sequence goes on along the minus strand of CM056056.1, from coordinate 41,560,385 downwards.
AAAGATTAAGGAGTTTGACTTTTTTTTTTTTGACGGGGGTGCAGTTTCAGTGCTTGCCATAGGCGCCATTTTCACTAGATACGCCTCTGATGTGGGGAGATGGCTCTACATTACCCAATATACCATGTGCATCATAGATTTGATGGGACCTTCTGCGTATGTAATCACTCAAATCACATGACAAATCGTTCCAATGTGAACCTAGACTAACGTACTTTAATGATTTTATTGCTACAGTACCTGGGGGAGTCAAACTTTTCAGCGTCTACTAAAAACTGAAACCTCTGCTTCGGTTGGACTGGCCCTTTAAAATGAAAAGCCCATTTTTAGCTTCTCTGTGGTTTCACTTTTCCCTTAAACATTTTTTAGCCGCTGCATAAAATCCAGGATTTATGGCAGCTCAACGCTCAGCAGAAAGCTGTGATTTCCAAGGGGGCAGTCAATAGTCTTGTTAAACAATCAATAGCGTTTGTAATTAAGGGGCAAAGGTTCAATCGCAGAGGTCATATTATCATAAAGAGAGGCAAGGGCAGACTCCCCAGAGAAAGGATGACCTTATCTCAGCATGGCTTCAGTTCATTTAAATAGCAGTGTGTTACTATCAGAGGCATGACAATAATATCGCACCGCACCAAGAGCAACGATCGCCGGTATCACCACTGCTGCTCGCAAATAAACGAGTAAGACTCTCATTGTTGGGACAGAAATAAAGTATGATCATTATCTATTTTTCATAGTTAAGGCCCATTCACTTCATGGCTGTGAGTTACGCACACATGCTATACAGTGCATTTTGCCATGCATCAATGCACCAAGCACACTACTGCCTCGTACACATGACCGTTTTTACCATCGGGAAAACTGCCATGAAAGCTTTTGGCTGAGAAAACCGGTCGTGTGTGTAGCGCTACCCCATTCAGGAGCCGCTGATTAGATTGGGATCGGCGAGTAAGTTACCTCTGTGTGGTGTCTAGGGGTGGATGTAATGAGCAGAGCAATAATGAATGTCCAACCTGTAGCTGAAGTTTTGTGAATACTTTATTTTCCTGGTTCAACACAACCACCACATCAACTTGAGGTAGATAGGAAAAGGTTGATGAAAGTAGAGTAACTTTGCAGAGTCAGGCTTGGATAGAGAAAGCAGTCCTGCCTTCTGTAATTAAGTCAATAACGTCACCACCACTCCAGCCGGAGTGGGTGCAGTGCATCTGGACAGGCCTCTCACACAAACCTGGCAGCCAGAGTGTCACTGAGAAAGCTGAGAAGAAACAAGTCGCTGACACTGACTTGGCTCTAGGAGATTAGTAGAGACCTCTGCCACAGGTCCGGTACTTAAGAGCAATAGAGCATATCCTCTCAATCCCGTCCTCTTGAGATGTGGAACCCCAGTAAGTCACTGAAGTTCCCCAGTCACTTCAGTGTTTCTGAGCCATGAGGGTCAAGAGTCGGGAACTCCGCGTGGCACGGACCCCGGCCAGGTAGGCCATAGTGGTGGGGCCCGTGATGTGCGCATACCCTAAAGGTGGGTGCCGCACCTGGAACCAGGAACCCACGAAGAACCCCGGAAGATGGCGTCTGCAACAGATATACCCTCCCCCAGCATGCCCCGCGAGGGAAACGCTCCTCTAATTGGCTGCTGGGGAAAAGTGGTTCTGCCTGAACCCCTTTAGGCGCCACCTGCCGCCCAGAGATGGGACCACATCTCTGGAGTGCAGAATGACCCACAGGACAATTCAGGGCTGACAGCCGCCAACCTAATCAAATCAATCTGAGTGAGAGCAAGTACGTCTCTCACCCTACTAACTTTAGCGTAACACCCTTTCTGAAAGTAAGGGGGCGCTACATCGCAGTTTTTCAGACAAGAAAACTGCTGGAAAAAAAGAGAACCAGCTTTCTTTTTTTCCTGTCAGGATTCCCGGCGAACTTTTTCCTTTTGGGAAAACCAGTCGTGTGTATGCTTTTCTGAAACGCAGATGCTCAGAATCAAGTATGAGATGGGAGCGCTCGTTCTGGTAAAACTAGCATTCAGAATGGAGATAGCACATTCATCACGCTGAAAAACACAAAGCATAAAAAGCGGAATTGTCTCTCGTCAAAAGCAGCCCAAAGGGTGGCGCCGTGTGAATTGAACTTCCTCTTTATAGTCCTGTCGTACGTGTTGTACATCACCGCGCTTTGGACAGGGCAGGATTTGAATGAGAGAAAATCCGGAAATTCAAAAATTCGAAAATTCAAAAATTTGAAAATCCGAAATTAAGAACCAAAATCCGAAAATAAGAACGGAAACCTGAAAATAAGAACCAAAATCCCAAAATTTGAACATCGGAAATAATAATAACTTATCCTAACTAATTATACTATTACTAATTATAGGTATTGGCATTTCCTTTCAAATCTGGCTGTTAATAAACGAAATGAATTTATTTGAAGTTACGAATTACCCGAAATAACGAGCGCCGCATCTAAACGAATGGAATGTAACAAATTAATAATAATAAGTAATAATAATAATAAAAAAAAATATTATTATTATTGGTAATTTGTTCCATTCCATTTGTTTAGATGTGGCATTCGTTATTTCGGGTAATTCGTAACTTCAGATACATTTTTGAATTTCGTTATGTTCACTAACAGACAAATTTGAAAGGAAATTCCAATACCCTTTAATTTAATAGTTAGTTCCACAGTTCCCAGAAGGCAGCGCGCACCATTCCCCAGAAGACAAGGCAAGGAGGACGAGGAAGAAGATCTGCCGTGGACTAGGAAAAGATTTTTTGCATGATTTTGGTGTATTTTTATTTTTTAGGGTGGACCTCCATTTTAACCACTTAAGGACGGCCTCCTGCACATTTACGTCGGCAGAATTGCACGGCTGGGCACAGGCACGTACCTGTACGTCCCCTTTAAGTGCCCAGCCATGGGTCGCAGGCGTGCGCTCGTGACCCGGTCCGAAGCTCTGTGACCACGGCCGCGGGACCCGCAGACCCGATCGCCACCTTTGTCCCGCGATCGGTCACAGGAGCTGAATAACGGATAGAGGTGTGTGTAAACACAGCTTCCCGCGTTCTTCACAGTGACAATGTCACTGATCATCTGTTCCCTGATATAGGGAAAGGCAATCAGTGACGTCACACGCCCAGCCCCGCCCCCCTACAGTTAGAAACACATATGAGGTCACACTTAACCCCTACAGCGCCCCCTAGTGGTTAACTCCTAAACTGCAATTGTCATTTTCACAGTAAACAATGCATTTTTATAGCATTTTTTGCAGTGAAAATTACAATGGTCCCAAAAATGTGTCAAAGTTGTCCGATGTGTCTGCCATAATGTCGCAGTCATGAAAAAAATTGATGATCACGCCCATTAGTAGTAAAAAATATATATTATTAAAAATGCCATAAAACTATCCCCTGTTTTGTAAATTTTGTGCAAACCAAGCATTAAACGCTTATTGCGATTTTTTTTACCAAAAATATGTAGAAGAATACATATTGGCTTAAACTGAGGAAAAAAAAAATGTATATCTTTTTTTGGGGAAATCTATTATAGCAAAAAGTATAAAATATTGTTTTTTTTTTCAAAATTGTCGCTCTATTTTTGTTTGTTAAATGTAAAACGCAGAGGTGATCAAATTCCACCAAAAGAAAGCTCTATTTGTGGGAAAAAGAGGACGCCAATTTTGTTTGGGAGCCACGTCGCACGACCGCGCAATTGTCAGTTAAAGCGACGCAGTGCCGAATCGCAAAAACTGGCTAGGTCCTTTACCTGCATATTGATCCGGGTCTTAAGTGGTTAAGAGTTCCTATCACTGGAACTAAGGGGCCAAGCCCAACCCCACACCATAATCCCCCTCCACCAAATGATTTGGACCAGTGCACAAAGCAAGGTCCATAAAGACATGGATGAGCGAGTTTGGGGTGGAGGAACTTGACTGGCCTGCATGGAGTCCTCCTGACCTCAAGCCGATAGAACACCTTTGGGATGAATTAGAGCAGAGACTGCGAGCCAGGCCATCTCCTCCAACATCAGTGCCTGACCTCACAAATGCTCTTCTGGAAGAATAGTCAAACATTCCCATAGACACTCCTAAACCTTGTGGACAGCCTTCTCAGAAGAGTTGAAGTTGTAATAACTGCAAAGGGCGGGGCCAACTCAATATGGAACCCTACAGACTAAGGCTGGATGCCACTAAAATTCATATGTGTGTAAAGGCAGGTGTCCCAATACTTTTGGGAATATAGTGTGTGTATATATCTATATAAGCACTTTTGCTAATTTGTACAGGTTGTCTTCGTTGCACACAGATAACACGCCGCCTCCGATTCATTTCGCCGTTCTGGTATGCGGCTCGCTGCCTTTCTTCCACAGAGTTCAATACATAAGGAGTAAATTCAGTCTGTCATGCTAATTTGCACATGAAACGATAATGATATTACAGAAAGTGCGAGTGATTAATAGGGTGCGATTACCAAATGCCACCAAAGTGCTGCAAATCACTTGCCACTGTGCCACTATCCATTACACGTGTGAAAAACACGGGGCAATTAGAGGAACCAGCTGACAAATGGGTAACCTCCCCCCCCCCCCCCCCAGGTTATCTCCATTCACCCCTCATTCAGTTTCCTGGGAAGAGAGAGAGGGGGGGGGGTAAAAATAAGAGGCTTAGCAGATTGGAAGGATCCAGGTGCAGAGGGCACAGGGCGCTCTTTATGCTGCAGACGTGGGAATGTACAGACTTTCTATAAGCTGCAGATCTTACATAACTCCACTTAATGAGCATATGTTGTGCAGCACGCTGGGAGCAGAGCAAGGATTTATTACACGCCTCTTCCCGCCGACTAAATGAAAACAATTGCATCTGTTATCACACGTAGCATTATTTCCACTCGCTGTGTTCCTGTATGAACTCCAGGCTGATATAAAGCACACAAATTATTACAACCCTGTAATAAATGTGGTTTGATTTGCAAGCAGTAAGCACCTGATTCTGATCTGGTAGCAGCTTCTTACAGCAGGGCTGGAGTGTGAGAGGAAGAAGCAGCATGAGTGACAAGGACAATGCTCATAGGAGGGGAGAGCAGATCATCACTGTGCTGCTTCTCCTTTTACTGTCCAGTCACAAGCTGGGGGTGGGTCCAGGACAACTAGAGCTCAGCGGAGGTGGGTTAAATGATGCTGGCCATCAGACTGAGGACATCTAGTGGCAGGAAAAAAAAGTGCTGCTGAATAATGCGGTAAATGCTAATGTTCTTATTTTATCTCCTAATGGGCTACTCATTTATATGTTATCTGTGTCTACAGTTTTGCTTTAAGATACAGTACATGCAATTAAATATTACAGATTTTCAGAGCTATTCCCACCCCTCTTCCATACACTATATTTTCAAAAGTATTGGGACGCCTGCCTTTACACGCACATGAACTTTAATGGCATCCCAGTCTTATGGTGGCCATACCCTAGACCAGGGATAATCAATTAGCGGACCTCCAGATGTCCCATCATGCCTCAGCCTTTGGGTTCATGCTGGTGGCTGTCAGAGTCTTGCTATGCCTCATGGGAATTGTAGTTTTGCAACAGCTGGAGGTCCGCTAATTGCATATCCCTGCCCTAGACCAATGGTCTCCAGACTGCGGCCCGGGGGCCAGATGTGGCCCTTTGCTTGCCTTTATCTGGCCCTTGGGCAGTGTTTCTCAACTCCAGTCCTCAAGCCCCCCCAACAGGTCATGTTTTCAGGATTTCCCTCAGATGAAAAGGCTGTGGGAATTACTAAGGCAGTGAAACTGATCAAATCACCTGTGCAAAATAATGGAAATCCTGAAAACCTGACCTGTTGGGGGGCCTTGAGGACTGGAGTTGAGAAACACTGCCCTAGGGGCACTATTCATCTCACTGATAGGAGACACTATTCTGTCCACTGACACCAAACATGGGGCATAATTCCTGCCACTGAAACCAACAATGGAGCATAATTCCTGCGACTGACACCAACAATGGGGCACATTTCCAGCCACTGACACCAACAATGAGGCAAAATTCCTGCCACTGACACCAACAATGGAGCATAATTCCTGCCACTGACACCAACAATGGGGCATAATTCCTTCCACTGACCCCAAAGATGGGGACATAATTCCTTCGACTGACACCAACAACGGGAATAATTCCTGCCACTGAAACCAACAATGAGGCATAATTCATGCCACTGACACCAACAATAGAGCATATTTCCTGCCACTGACACCAACAATGGGGCAGAATTCCTGACACCAACAACGGAGGTCAGGCACTGATGTTGGAAGAGAAGGCCTGGCTCGCAGTCTCCACTCTAATTCATCCCAAAGGTGTTCTATCAGGTTGAGGTCAGGATTCTGTGCAGGCCAATCAAGTTCCTCCACCCCAGACTCGCTCATCCATGTCTTGAAGCTACTATTAACCACTTCAGGCCAGGGCCAATTCTAAAACTTCGCTCCTACATGTAAAAATCGCAATTTTTTGCTAGAAAATTACATAGAATTCCCAAACACTCCATATGTTTTTTTTTAGCAAAGACCCTAGAGAATACAATGGCGGACATTGCAACTTGGAGTCTGCGCAGCAATTTTTCAAACGCGTTTTTTTGGGGGGGAAACAGTTTCATGCTATAAAAAAAAAAAAAAAAAACAGTAAAGTTAGCCCAATTTTTTTGCATAATGTGATAGATGAAGTTATGCCGAGTAAATAGATACCTAACATGTCACTTCAAAATTGCACACGCACGTGGAATGGCGCCAAACTTCGGTACTTAAAAATCCCCATAGGTGAAACTTGAATTTTTTTTACTGGCTACATTTTTTACAGGGGAGGTTTCTAGTGCTAGAATTAATGCTCCCGCTCTAATGTTCACGGCGACACCTCACATGTGTGGTTTGAACACCGTTTTCATATGTGGACAGGACTTACATATGCGTTCGCTTCTGCGTGCAAGCTACCGGGTACAGGGGCACTTTAATTTTATATTTTTATTGTTAATTTTACTTTTTTATTTTTTATTTTGATACTTAAAAAAATAGCATTAATCACTTTTATTCACTTTTATTCCTATTACAAGGAATGTAAACATCCCTTGTAATAGGAATATGACAGGACCTCTTTACAGTGAGATATGGGGTCAATAAGACCCCACATCTCACCACTAGGCTAAGAAGCCAAAAAAAAAAAAGATCACCACTTTACAGCCAAAACAGCACATTTTTTTCTAATGCAGAGGCCGGGCGTGTGTTAAAACATCGATCATAGAGACTCCGGTGACCATCTGGTCCACCGGAAATCTCTGTGATCCTCATCCGGGGCCGGCAGACCGATCGCAGTGGTGAGTCGGAGAAGAACCGGAGGGTGGCGGTAGGGGGGGGGACGTCCCCTTCCACTGCCCGTAAGAACGATCAAGCGGCGGAACAAGCATCGAGTTTGCGGGACCTGCGAGCACACTTAAATTCAAAGGGACGTACAGGTACGCCCATATGCCCGTACCATTCTGCTGAAGTATATTGGCGTATGCCAGTTGGGAAGCGGTTAATATGTCCTTAATAAAAAAGATTTAGAAGTTCCATTTGCTGGTCTTTTAACACAGAAATCTGCATATCGCTATGAAAATGTGATCTTTACTCCCATCGGCCACGGTGTTGGTTTCTAGGACAAAAGACACCCAGGAGTTATAAATCTGTACAAACGTCCTCGATGACACCGTGGGCGCGTTTCGTCACGGCGTAAATGTCGTCTGTAATTAACAGGGGCCGTCTGCGAGTGTCAAGACACTCCGGCCTGGGAACTCTGAGTCAGTTTTGAACACAATCAAATGGCAAGAGGAACCGTACCGCGACCTCCGACGGTTAATGAGTGCTTTCCTTCGGGCTCGCTCGAAAAAAAGCCCCTAAACCGGGTGCATGGAAATGTTTAATCTCACTTGACACAGTGACAATGGCCGATGTTTAATGGATTGTCAGACAATGGCGCTGCAGCTGCAGACGGCTGAGCGCGAACCGCGAGACAAAGATTTCTGGAGATGAGCGGGCAACGTTGTCAAAACAAGTACATGAGACACGAGAGGAGAGGCAGGGAGAAGAGAAATGATCTCACATTTTCTTTGTGTCATTTTCCCAGAGCTGCGACAAGAGGAACCCATCCACAATGACTCCATTATTCTTTTATAACTTGACTTTACTTATTTTTTCATTTTTTTATCCCTTCTAAACAAATTACATTTTTTTAAAGAAAAACCTCTGGGCACATTCACACTTGAGCCAACCTAATAAAGGCAAGTTAACACACATTGCTGCAATGCACTTGCTGCATCTGTAATTTGTGGCAGTACTGGGGATTATGGTGTGGGGTTGTTTTTCAGGGGTGGGATTTGGCCGCTTAGTTTCAGTGATGGGAACTCTTAAGGTGTCAGCATACCAAGACATTTTGGACAATTTCATGCTTCCAACTTTGTGGGAACAGTTTGGGGACGGCCCCTTTCTGTTCCAATATGACTGCACACCAGAGCACAAAGCAAGGTCCATAAAGACATGGAAGAGTGAGTCCTGACTTTAACCTGATAGAACACCTTCGGGATGAATTCGAGTGGAGACTGCGAGCCAGGCCTTCCCGTCCAACATCAGTGCCTCATCTCACAAATGCGCTTCTGGAAGAATGTTCAAACATTCCCATAGACACTCCTAAACCTTGTGGACACCCTTCCCAGAAGCGTTGAAGCTGTTATAGCTGCAAATGGTGGGCCAACTCAATATTGGACCATACGGACTAAGACTGGGATGCCATTAAACCTCATGTGCATGTAAAGTAGACATTGTGCACACTGAATTATTTTGCTTCGGAATTTTGGTTACGTCCGAAACATACATTTATTTAGTTACTCCCGAAATTAGTTTTTATTTATTTTGTTTAGTTAAAAAATGCATTCGTCCAAAAATCCGAATTAGGTCAAATCTGTCATTGAAGGCTTATGGTGTCCGTTGAATGTTCTAAGAAAATTTGACGAAGCAGCTAAACTGTACGATGCCGCAATCGTACATTTCCGGCCGAATGTTCCGCCCACAAGCTATAGAAGAATTATAATGTTGTATGACTAATAATAATTATATTTATAAATTTTTATTACTAGTGAACCAACATTAGAATTCTTCTATAGCTTGTGGGCGGAACATTCGACCATAAATGTCCGCTCGTGGCGATCGTATGTTTTTAGCTGCTTCGTCAAATCTTCATGTCTCTATAATGTTGATTCTTTTCTTTCTATGTTGAATATTCGTGGACTTATAGAGTTAGGTTAGGCACATTCAACCACAGGTTTGAAAGACACAGATCGCTATTGTCACCGTCATGTTGAATATTCTATCTGTTTCAAACTGTTGTCACAACGAAAAATGCATTTATTACTGTGTTTAGGAGTTAACCACTAGTGGGTGCTGTAGGGGTTAAGTGTGACCTCATATGTGTTTCTAACTGTAGAGGGGCGGGTCTGGACGTGTGACATCATTGATCGTCTTTCCCTATATCAGGGAACAGACGATCAATGACAGTGCCACTGTGAAGAACGGGGAAGATGTGTTTACACTGATCTCTCCCCGTTCTTCAGCTCCGCTTACTCCGGCGGCGATCGGGTCCGCGGGCCCCACGGCTGGGCACTTAAAGAGGATGTACAGGTACGTGCTTGTGCCCAGCTGTGCCATTCTGCCTATGTATATCGGCGTTAGGCGGTCCTTAAGTGGTTAAAAACCAAAATAAAAAATGCTTTATTTTATATCACGTTTTGCTGTGAAAATGACAATAGTCCCAAAAGTGTGTCAAAATTGTCCGATGTGTCCGCCATAATGTCGCAGTCACGAAAAAAAAAACGCTGATCGCCGCCATTAGTAGTAAAAAAAATATATATATTAATAAAAACGTAAAACTATACCCTATTTTGTAAACACTATGGGCCAGATTCAGGTAGATGGGAGCATCTTTAATCTGGCGTAACGTTTCTCATTTACGTTACTCTGGCGAAATTTTAGGAGCAAGTGCTGTTATTCATGAAGCACTTGCTCCTAAAGTTGCGGCAGCGTATCGAAAATGAGCCGGTGGAATTCAAATTGGGCGGGTACGGGGCGTGTATTATTTAAACTAAGCGCGATCCCGCGGCGAACGTACTGCGCATGCATCGACTGTCAATGCATCCCAGTGTGCATGCTCCAAATTCTGTCAGTGAACGTCAATGACGTCAAATCCCCATTCATGGATGTTTTACGCAAGCGACGCAAATTTTTTTTTTTTCGACGCGATGACGACGGCTATACTTAACATAGGATATTCCAACAGGGGGCTGCTTTATCTTTACGCCGCGTATCGCTTATGGAAACGTCGGAAAGTCACTGCGTCGCGCCCGAATACGATCGTAAATTGCCGATTCCCGCTGATTAACATATTTTTTCGGCGTTAATCAGCGGGAACGCCCCCGGCGCCATTTTTAAATTAAAGTTGCGATGCGATGGCGAAATTCAATTACGCCGCTCGCATCGGAACTCCAACCCGGCGTTTCTTGTTTTCTGCTTACAGAAAACAAAAACGCCGTCTTAAAGTGACAGTTAGGCTGGAGTATCACTGATACTCCAGCCTAACTCTACCTGAATCTGGCCCAATAAATTTTGCGCAAACCAATCGATAAATGCTTATTGCGATTTTTTTTTTTTTACTAAAAATAGGTACAAGAATACGTATCGGCCTAAACTGAGAAAAAAAAAACGTTTTTTATATATTGTTGGGGGATATTTATTATAGCAAAAAGTAAAAAATATTGGGCCAGATTCAGGTAGATGAGAGTATCTTTCCTCTGGAGTAACGCTTCTCATTTACGTTACTCTGAAGACCCTTTCAGCGCAAGTCCTGTAATTCACATAGCAGTTGCGCGTAAACTTGCGCCAGAGTAACGATAATGCGCTGGCGTAACCCGACGCAAGTGGAAGTGGGTGTGATCATATGTAAATGATGGGCGGAGCCCAGCGCAGAGGCTTACGTTCAGCGCATCATCCACGGAGCATGCGCAGTGAGTGCGGCTCCACTCGCCCCCCTTGTGCGCATGCTCACAACTTCCGTCGGCACCACTGCACGGGAAACGTCAGCGCAATGCCTTCCATTGGGCGTTTAAATGCGCCCGTAGAAGCGCCATTCCGGCACTAAAGTAAATCCTGCTCCCCTCCCCGCAGTGATGTTACTTTTGTTCTGAGATGGCTGCTCCCGTTCCCCGCAAACACACAGGAGAAAGCTGAACTTTAATGGCCAGGAGCTGTCAGCCGTCATCTCGGCTATGGAGACCTATGATGTCTTCCTCCATGGCTGTAAAATTTGACAGACAAGCATGGACAGAGGTGTTGTCCTGCAAGTGGGGGTGCTCAGCTAGCTCTTATCGTCGGTAACGCTGCTGTAGCTGCTCTCCTGCTGACCTGTGACCGTCTGGAGTAAAGATAAAGCAGCCTTTTGTAGAAATAACTTTGCGCCGGACGGACGAGATACGCGCGGCGCATGTAGCCAGCGTATGGTGCTAATCCGTTCGTGAATTGGGAAAAATCCCTCATTTGCATATTTGCAGGGGAAATCAATAGGCGCGACTGATGCGCCCAGCGAAATTAAGCGCTGACGATACTCTGGCGTCGGAACGTTCCGCCGGTCGCAAATGGCCCGTTATTGGGCGCATCTAGTTTGGTGGGTACGGGCACATAGAAACGACGGCGCATCATCACAGTTACGCGGCGCATATCGAAATACTCCAGCGCAAGTGTTCCTGAATCTGGCCCATTGAATTTTTTTCAAAATCGTCGCTCTATTTTTGTTTATAGTGCAAAAAATAGAAACCGCAGAGGTGATCAAATACCACCAAAAGAAAGCTCTATTTGTGGGGAAAAAAGGACGCCAATTTTCTTTTTTGGAGCCACGTCGTCTGACCGCGCAATTGTCAGTTAAAGCGACGCAGTGCCGAATCGCAAAAAGGGGCCTGGTCTTTTACCTGCATATTGGTCCGGGTCTTAAGTGATTAATGGGTTCTGCGTGTTTGTTATCGTTTGTTAAAAAATCCCAGGAATTCGGACGAATATCCAATAGGACGAAGACGAATGCACATGTCTAGTGTAAAGGCAGGTAAACCAATACTTTTGACAATATATTATGTATGTGTGTATATATATATATATATATATATATATATTTTATATATATATATATATATATATATATATATATATATATATATATATATATATATATACTATATATGCACAATAAGACAACCCTGCAAAGTTTTGCTGTGTGAACTTGTTGCTCGTTGCCAGCTCTGTGCAATTACAGCACCAACGTAAAATTAGCTCCATCTCATCAAGAGCTCGGCTCTAATCAGGCATCTGGGCCCCTTATCCAAATGAGGACTTCTGTTCAGCACATCTGTTTTGTCTACCGGCAGAACGAAAACTTCTTTCCAACAGCAAAACAAAAGTCATTTGTGTACAGCATTATTGGATTTCTCAACATCAGGGGGAAAAAAATCTCTTTTCTTTCCATCACCGTGGTCTCCAAATGATTGTATGTTAAGTCAGCCGTCCCTCCTGACATTCATCCCCTCCGCACATTGACTGATGTATAGCTTCCGGATGATTTCAGCCCCGGTTTGGGCTCCTTTCTTTCGGATCAAAATGGAATTTAAATCGCTGAAGTCATTTCATCAGAACTGTTCATTAAACACAGATCTGGAAATAGACAAATAAGTCAAGTATTCCATCTCGATAGACAGCTCGGGAGCCCACGCCAGCGGATTGTGCGCTCGGATGAGTGAACATGGAGGAGGGCGCAGGAAGACATGAGACCTTATCATTAAAATCTCCGACATGTCAGTCCCGGGGAAAGCGCCTTTCTCCTCGCTATCAATGAGAAGTCATGAAGCATGTTTGCTCTTTCAATTTCGTCTATTACCGGATCTCAAGTTCAGTTAAATTGCCCGTATCCAGACTTGAGTGGGTTTTAAACAGCGGTGTCATTTGCAATGTAAAGAATTATGTACTCTGCTTAATAAATTTAGGTTGGCAAATGGGCTGTATCAATTTTTATTCAAGTGATTCGGAGATGTGCGAGAGCACCTTGTGCGATCTTTTGTGCTACGTATGTGGATGGCGTTTGAAAATGCCAACAGCTGGAAAAATAGGGCCAATAGACTAAGAAAACACAAGGAGATGAAAAGGGTAGAGGGAGAGGGAGATTTAACTGACACCAACAAAGACATAAAGAGTGACATAAGTGTGTGTGAGAGAGATAGGGGGGGTGAGCAGAGAAGAGGAAAGAAGAGGGGGGAGCAGAGAAGAGGAGAGAAGAAGTGAGAAGAGGAAAGAAGAGAGAAGAAGAGAGGAAAGGAGAGAGGGAAGAAGGGGGGAGAGGAGGGGAACGAAGAGGGGAGAGGAGAGAAGAGTAGAGGAAAGAAGAGAGGAGAGGAAAAGAGAGGAGAGAACAGGGAAGAAGAAAGAAGAAGAGGGGAGAGGAGAGAAAAGAAGAGAGGAGAGGAAAGAATTGAGGAAAGGAAAAAGGAGAGCCAGAGAGAGAGAAAAAAAATAAGAGAGTGAGAGGAAGAGTAAACAAAAAGAGTGAAAGAAGTAGATGAGAGAGAGAGAGAGAGAGAGAGAGAGAGAGAGAGAGAGAGAGAGAGAGAGAGAGAGGATAGAAGACAGGGAGGGAAGAGAAAGAGGGGAGAAAAAAACATAAGTTAAAGGAACGGTCAGAAAAGAGAATACAAGAGAGGAGAGGAGAGGGAGAGAAGTGGAAGAGGAAGAGTAGAAAAATAGGAGAGAGAAGCAGAAGAGAGGGGAGAGAGAAGAGAGAGGTGAGAGGAAAGGAAGAAAAGCGAGAGGAAAGGAAGAGAGGTGAGAGGAAAGGAAGAGAGGTGAGATGAGGGGAAGAAAGAAAAAGAGGGAGAGAGAGAGAAAGATAGAGAGGAGAATGAGAACAGGGAAAGGGTAGAAAAAGAGAGTTAGAGTCAGAAAGGGAATAGTGAGAGATGAGAGGAGAGGAGAGGAGAGGAGAGGAGAAAACAACGAGGAGGAAGCAGGAGGAGAGAAAGAGAAGGGAGAGAGAGGATAGAGGGAGGGAGAGAAAGAAAAGGAAGAAGCAGAAAGAGGATAGAGAGTAGGGATGAGCTTCGCGTTCTATTCGAACGTATGTTTGACTCGAACAACATCTGTTCGACTGTTCGTCGAAATTCGAACATTATGGGCCGTTCGCGCCAAATTTGAGCGGTGCGTCACGGCCCATAATTTACTGCGGCATTGCGCGCTGATGATTGGCCAAGCATGCACTATGACCCGCATGCTTGGCCAATCACAGCACGCAAAAAACGGAGAGCCATAATTGGCCAAAGCCGGGGTGGCTTTGGCCAATTATGGCTCAGGGTGTTTAGTACACTCCCTACACTATAAAAGGCCATCTGCAGGGCGGCCTTGTATAGTGTGTTGCGGCAGTTAACAGAGAACAGAGAGAGACAGAAAGAGTGTAATTTTTTGCAGGTAGATAGAGCAGGCAGGCTAGTCAGTTAATGTTACAGTGTGTAGAGGATATACATACATCCCAGGTGTTGTACATATATGTATACACTGTATAGCTTATCTAGATCAGTTCTTCCTAATTTACTGGCAGGCAGGTGATTGTGCTATTTAAAGACGTTTTCACAGGCATATTATAGACACCCAGCAGGTACAATATTTAAAGGAATTTTTTTTTTTTTTTTTTTTTTATTTAAGCATCATTAAAATCACTGCTCCTGGTGCAGGAGCAGTGATTTTAATGATGCTTAAATTAACAAAAAAAAACTTTAAATATTGTACCTGCTGGGTGTCTATAGTTTGCCTGTGAAAACATCTTTGAGAACCTGGGTCTTGCCCGAGGGAACATGCATCAATGGAAAAAAAGTTTTAAAAACGGTCGTTTTTTCAGGAGCAAGACCCGGGTTCTCAAAGACGTTTTACAACAATAACTTGCATATTAGGCTTTAAAATGAGCACTTATGAATTCGAAAGTTCGTGAATGTTCGGTCCGTTTGAAGGTTCTGGTGTGAACCGAACGGGGGGGGGGGTGTTCGGCTCGTCCCTAATAGAGAGGAGAGATGGAGAGAGAGGACAGAGGAGAGACAGAAAATAGGGAGAGAGAGAGTAGGGGGGAAAAATAGGATGGAGAGGAGAGGGTATAAAAGTAGAGAGAGAAAAGGTGAGGAGAGGAAGAAGAGAGGGAGAGAGAAGGAAAAAAGGGTAGAAAATGGAAGGGGAAAGGAAAGGAAAGAAAAGGAAAAGGAAGGTAAAGGGAAGTTAGTTAACGAGAAAGTCAAAGAAGAGAGGGAGAAGATGGATAGAGAAAGAAAAGAGAGAGAGAGAGAGATGAGAGGGAGTAAAACAAGAGAGGAGAGTATAGAGTGAGAGAGAGATAGCATGTAAAATAGAGAAAAGGGAGGGAGAGTGGAGAAAGATGGGGGGGGGGGGGTTGAAGAAAAATAAGTTAAAGAAGAGTGAGGTCAAATGGAGTGAGGGATGAGAGAGAGGAGAAATAAAAAGAAAGTGAGATAAGGAAAGAGACAATCAGAAAAAAAGAAGGGAGCACCCAGCTGGCGCTTACAGCCGCTCATAGCAATGAATAGCTGTATGTTGGCTGTATGGGGGTATATGCCATACTTGCTTAAACTGGCATACAGGCATAAACCTCTGGATGCAGCCAAGCAGCATTAAGGAATGTATGCCAGTGCTCAGGTTTACATTGGTATTGTATACACTGTATAGCTGAGTGAGTAGCCATTCATTATTATGAGCCGCTGTGTACTGCAGCTGTATCTCCTGGAGGCGGAAACACGGCTTCACTTTACAATGTATGGGATCATGCGTTGGGAATTTAATAGTATAATTCACACTGTGCAGTTACCTATGATTAGGTGCATTCAGATTTGCTGTGTTTAAAGAAAATAGAATTTGGTTTTTCCAGAGGCAGATTAGATCATTTGAATGCATCTAAACACATATAAATGCCTGAAGTGTAAATACATTTAAATGCAGGAGAGCTGGATCTGAGAAGCATAACGTTTGTACAGTATTTACTTCCCAAGTATTTTCTCCTAAACCCAATGCAGGAAGGAGGTTTGTGGGAATGTAACCTGAAGGTTCCTTATAGTAATATGGACCTGTGAATTTGGCCCGTGGATTAGGTACGGGTTTACAAATACTAGTAGAGGTAAAATAAGAGATAAAGGACACAGAGATCTCCTTTTGTCTCTAGTTACATCTCTTCTTGTGTTAAACTTTTTATGAACTTTCTTGAAATGAACTTGAGTTCTTCTCTTGGTAATGACTTTATGCCGAGAGCACTACTAATTATCAGAATGTTCTAAATGGTGAATGTTTGAAAAGATACAGGGTGAAAAACAGGATTTTTCCTTGAAGTATCAGAAAAGCGTACAATCATAGTACAGAATACATGCCTGGATGAGAGACACTTCATATTTTACAAGGTGGACTTCAGCCAAGGGGCACTATTATGTCTCTATATATAGTACTTATGGTAAGTAGGAAATTGTATAAGATAACTAAAATTCAAAAAAGTTTTTAGTATGTAGGGCAGAGCACAGAGGTTATTGGGTTTGTATTTTGGTGTACAAGGGTCAGCAAGGCAGAGGACAGAAGGGAGCGGGGACGAGGACAGGAAGGAGCGGGGCAGAGGAGAAGAGGGAGTGGGGTAGAGGACAAGAGGGGGGCGGGTAGAGGACAGGAGGGAGGCAGGGTAGAGGACAGGAGGGAGCAGGGCAGAGGACATGAGGAAGCGGGGAAGAGGACAGGAGGGGGCGGGGTAGAGGACAGGAGGGAGGCGGGGTAGAGGACAGGAGGGAGCAGGGCAAAGGACAGGAGGGAGCGGGGCAAAGGACAGGAGGGAGCGGGGCAAAGGACAGGAGGGAGCGGGGCAGAAGACAGGAGGGAGCAGGGCAGAGGAACGGAGGGAGCAGGGTAAAGGGATGAAAGGTCAACAGGGGATTGTAAAGGAATTGGTAGGGCAGTGTACATGGGGTCAGTATGGCAGAGAGAGGATCCGTGTCAGCAGAGCCAAGGATAATGGTCAGCTGAGCTGAGGACAGGGGTGAGTAGGATGGAGTGCAGGGATCAGCAGTGTGGAGGACAGGGGTCACTGCTGGCAGAGTAGAGAACAGGCACCATTGCTGGCACGGCGGAGGACAAGGGTCACTGCTGTCAGGACAGTGCACAGGGATCACCGTTGGCAGGGCAGGGGTCAAGGCTCACCACTGGCAGGGCAGGGGTCAAGGATCACCACTGGCATGGCAGGGGACAGGGATCACCGCTAGAGAGGCAGAGGACAACAGGCACTCTCCTTTCCATCTACAACAGTATTTCTCAACCCTTTTATCCCCAAATGCATGTCTCAGGGAACCCTTGCTAAAGCCAAATTCAGATTGAGGTCAATATTAAAAATGTCCCTTACAAAAGATTGCCATTGCCACCATTACAGACAGCTAAATAGATCATTGTTGCCATTGGTCCTAGACTCTTAGAGCTTTGCGGTAGTGGTGGCTAGTGCTCAAAGTTTTTGTTGGGGGGCACAAACAAACTGAAAAAAAAGCAGCCACTGTGCCCATCATACGCAGCTACTTTGCCTATTAATTGCTGCCAGTGTGCCAACCAAGCGCAACCACTGTGCCCATAAAACGCAGCCACTGTGCCCATCAGACGCAGCCACTGTGCCCATCAGACGCAGCTACTGTACCCATCAATTGCTGCCAGTGTGCCCATCAATTGCCGCTACTGTGCCCCATCAAATTCTGACAGTGTGCATTGCCTGTCACTTACCTGTCTTGCAGAGGGTCAGTGGCGGTGTCCTGCACACTTTAGGCTTGATGTCCTCTTCCGTCCTCTCTATCAGGCATCCAATCACAGCGCCTGGCGTTTCAGCCAATCAGGTGACAGGTAACAGACCCGAGCACCTAATTGGCTGAGAAGCGTTTCAGTGTTAGCAAAGTGAATTCCTTCGCTTTGCTAACCCAACGCTGAGTGAACAGCGAGTGCCCAGCAAGTCGCCTGCTGTTCACCTTTTTGAGGGCATATTCGAGTCTAAGGCCTCGTACACACGATCGGACATATCCGATGAAAACGGTCCGCGGACCATTTCCATCGGATATGTCCGATCTGGAGTTTGATCCGATGGCGTGTACACACCATCGGATCAAATTCCCCGCCGGCGGACGGCGCGGTGACGTGTCGGTGACGCGGCGGTGACGTTGACGCCGCCACGTCACCGCTACGTCACGCACCAGGAAGTAAACACTTCCGCGCGCATGCGTCGGATCCATTCACAGGATACGACGCATGTGTGGGAGGATATGTCCGCTGGTTTACCGTACTAACCAGCGGACATATCCGACGGACAGGTTTGTAGCGGACAAATTTCAAAGCATGCTTTGAAATTTGTCCGATGGACAAATCTGTCCGCTAGCCCATACACACGATCGGAGATGTCTGCTGAAACGGTCCATCGGACCGTTTTCAGCGGACATATCCCCTCGTGTGTACGAGGCCTAAGGCTCTTGTGACAGACTCACCGGGGACATCCCCGAACCATCTTATGTCTAAAATGTCCACTAGGGGCATAGGATGACTTAGAAATTATATCTTGGACTACCTGAGATGGGATTTCTTAATTATTATCCACAATATATTCCAGGATATCTGTAAGAACTATTTACAGGTTGTTGATTCTGAACTCAACGGGTTAATTGTAAGAGTGATTCATTCATCATGTTGGGACACATACTGTTAGATGCTAATTGACCCTGCTATTGTGGAAGTGTCCTGTGTTTACACTTATGATAATGTGTTTTGTATAGCAGGTGAGAGGAGCCAGGATGTCTACCTTGAAAGGTCATATCTCGGAGTCACCTTGTCTGGGTAAATGATTAGTTAATTAGCTCATGTTAATTTATGTTCTGGTTACCTCCTCTAACTGTATATAAGGCTGTATTCTTGGTTCTATTAAACACTCCATGTTTAGCACACAACAAGTCTTGTCTCGTTGTGTGTTGAGGGCAGCTGGAATTTTCGATATCTATATCCAGACTGATAGGAAGCGGTATATGACCGAAGCACTCAATCGGAGTGTGGGACGTTCTGTTACAGCTCTAATCAGGTGCATCCAAACCCCCCCTGTAATTCAGCTGCTGTAATTCAGGTGCCCGGTGCCCGAAAAGAGGACGGACACCTGAATAGGGGGTGTCAGCTGTGACCATAGATAGATTCATGCAATGCATGAATCTATCTATGATGGTAGAGCGATGCCAGGAGAGAGGGGGTGTCCATGCGCCTCTTATGGAAGCCAGGGCCGTTTGAAGGAATTTGGGGGCCCCAAAGCAAAATGGGGGCCCCCAAGCACCACCCCCCCTCACATGCAAAGCCTACGTTAGCGCTACACTAATTTTGTACACTCATGTTCTTACTCCTCCCCCCAGTCCCTATGTTTTTCTTTTCTCACTTCCCCTTCTTCCCTGTAGGCTGCCGCTGTAGCGTGGCGGAGCTCCTCTTCCTCCAGTCAGTACGGTGTTCTATCATTATGGGTTCCCAGTCCCCTATCAGATAGTGCCTGGACTGGGTATCGCCCGATACAGGAGATTCAGTTTTCTGTGTTCCCGGCTAGACTGAAAGAAAGTGAGCACTCAGTGTGCACTTCCTGTCAGTCCGGCCAGGAACAGAAAGCTGAATCTCCTGTACCACGCGCGGTACCCGGCCGGACTGACAGGACTCCCGGAGGAAGGAAGAGAGCTTGTCCACGCTATAGCCTGGGAAGGGGAAGTTGGGGGCCCCAGGCCAGCTCGGGGGCCTCAAGCAATTGTTTGTTTTGCCTGTCCTGTAGCGATGGGCCTGATGGAAGCACCGCCACTGCTTTGCAGACATCATCACATGGGAGGTCAATCAGTCACAGCTCAAGGAACTCTTTGCAACCTCTAGAGGAACCCAAACCAAGAATGATTGGTCCACACACACAAATGTACTAGGATATCAATTCCTTTTCCTGTGCTGCTACCGAAATCTTAATGCAGTTCTTTCCCAGCAGAACATCCAAAAAAAAAATAGACCCAGTCATTGCATCTTGCTTACTCCCAGGCCTCTCCCAAAGCATTTCTCTAAACAGACTGGAATGCACAGTAGCTGTTTTAAATGAGGATCGACTCAAAAATTACTAATGTTTTTCTTTATCCATTTTCTTGGATTCGTCCTTTTCATTTACATCACAGCTCAGGCTCGTATATGCTCTATAAACCTCTTGCAGGCTACTTGTTTATTATGAGGGGAAAATATGACCATCCAGTCGCTTTTAATGCATCCGAGAGAGAAAGCATAATTTTCGTCAATAAGCGCTGTCATCTGCTGCAAGCCCAGAATTGGCGCGGACGGGTTTCTGTTGTGCTGAATAGATGTGTTATTTTCCCCGCAAACAGAACACAATCTCCCTCCTGATCGAGAGGAGGCTTAGAGCTCGCTGCAAGATTAATGTCATTTTCTACCCGTTTATCTCCCATGAAATTCATCACCATGTTACAGAAAAAGATCTGAAACAGCAAGGGGATGTTAAGATGTACAAGGGAAATGGAGACTAGCGGCTTCCATACCTTGTTTGCTGACGTTTGGAATTGTCAAAAGAGGCTGAAGCCCTGATGGAGAGCTGATGAGAGACATTGCAAGAATACAAAGAGGCATGTGTATTTTTGTCTATTCATTACTGAGATTTACACAGCTCTGCCACATAGCACAGTCTTGTGCAGGGCAGGGGAGGGGACTCAAATATTGTCTTTGCTGCAGTTCTGTATCACTTATGGGTCCAGCCTGGAGAGTAAAAAAAAGAAGCAGTAGATGGTTGAGTCACCCTGCTCTCTCCTCCTATCATTATGTCCCTTTTTTGTACATGAGCACAGCAGAAAAACTAATTGGCTATTTGTGCTGCTTCCCCATCTCTTAGGCCCCGTACACACGACCGAGCTTCTCGGCAGAATCCAGCGAGAAGATCGCTGGGATCCATATTCTGCCGAGAAGCTCGATCGTGTGTACTTTTTCGCTGAGCAAACTGACGAGCGAGGCGTCGAGCCAAAATAGAGAGCAGGTTCTCTATTTCCTCGACGGGCCATCGGGACTAATGGCTCGACGCCTTTTTCGACAGCCTGGTCGACGAACTCGACGGCCGGCTGAGAACCTCATTGTGCGGAACGATGGGTTTAGCCCGACGAGGTTCTCGTACGTGTGTACGCGGCCTTAGTCTGAGCTCTGGCTGCATTTACCAAACACTAAAATATTACTTTATGATGGGCAGGCCCTATAACGTTAAACATGGAGAGAGAGAGAGGGGGGGGGCCCTACAAAAGCAAACAGGGCAGAGATATTGCCAGTAGAGGGTAAGGGTGAGTTTTATGGTGAGCTTGTTTTCAATGCATTACGTGTGGTTTATTCTGGGAGAAGGACATGTAGAGGAAAACAAATTGGGGTGCCAAAAGCCCAGCACCAAAAAAATAACATACCCACCAGACAGAGAAGGAAGGAAGTAGTGGTAATGGAAAGGAAGGGAAGGGAGAAAGAAAGGAAGGAATGAAGAAAGAAAGAAATGAAGGAAAGGGAAGTAAGGAAGGAAAATATTAAAATAATTAAGATAAAGGGAAGAAAAGGAACAAAGAAAAGGAAAAAAAGAAATTAAGAAAAGAGAAGAAAGAAAAATGAAACAACAAAGTAAGCAAAGGGCAGAAAGAAAGTAAGGAAGGAGAGAATGAAAAAGAAATGATGAAAGAAAGGTAGGGAAGAAATGAAGGAACAAGAAGGAAGGAAGAAAAAAAAGAAAAGCAAGGGAAGGAAGAAAAAGAAAGAAAGTGAAGGAATGAAGAAAGCAATGGAAGGAAAGGGAAGGAAGAAAGAAAGACATACATGAAAGGGAAGAAAGGAAGAAGAGGAAAGAAGGAAAGTAAAGAAAGGAGAAAAAAAAGGAAGAAAGGAATGAAGAACAGCTAAGGAGGGAAAGGAGGAAAAATAAAGAAATGAAGGAAAGTGAAGGATTGAAAAGGGAAAGAAAGGGAAGGAAAAAAGAAAGAAAAGAACGTGAAGGAAGAAAAGAGAGTGAAGGAATGAAGAAACAAAGGAAAGGAAGGGAAAGAAGAAAGACATTTAAGGAAAGGGAAGCAAGAAAAGAAAGAAGGACCGGGGAGGAAGAGAGAAAGGATGTAAAGGAAAAAAAAAAGAAAGGAAATATAGGAAGGAAAAGGAAGGAATAAATGAAGGAAAGGGAAGGAATGAAGAAGCAAAGAAAGGAAAGTAATGGGAAGAAGAAAGAAATTTAAAGTGATTTTTTCTGTGCATAGGTGTGCGCAGCCTACTGCATTAGGGTGTGCACCCCAAAGTTCAAACACATTTGTGTTTGTGTATAAATGGTCAGTAGGGCAATGGACGGTGTCAGTAGGGCAATGGACGGTGTCAGTAGGGCAATGGACGGTGTCATTAGGGCAGTGGACGGTGTCAGTAGGGCAGTGGACGGTGTCAGTAGGGCAGTGGACAATGTCAGTAGGGAAGTGGACAATGTCAGTAGGGAAGTGGACAATGTCAGTAGGTAAGTGGGTTATGCCAGTAGGGCAGTGGACAATGTCAGTAGGGAAGTGGACAATGTCAGTAGGGCAGTGGACAATGTCAGTAGGGAAGTGGACAATGTCAGTAGGTAAGTGGGTGATGCCAGTAGGGCAGTGGACAATGTCAGTAGGGAAGTGGACAATGTCAGTAGGTAAGTGGGTGATGCCAGTAGGGCAGCGCACAATGTCAGTAGGGAAGTGGACAATGTCAGTAGGGCAGTGGACAATGTCAGTAGGGAAGTGGACAATGTCAGTAGGTAAGTGGGTGATGCCAGTAGGGCAGTGGACAATGTCAGTAGGGCAGAGATTGGTGTCAGTATATATATTTTTTTATAACTTTTGTCCCACTTTTGAGACAGGGAAAGGGACCGAGGGCAGAGATTCCCATGCCTCTTTCTCTTCATCCAAGCAGCAGGGGAAATCTGTACATTACAACATGATTAGGGTGTGCCCAGGCACACCTGGCACACCCTGTGCTCACGCCTATGGCTCTGTGTAATGGTTTTGCACAGAACAGCCCCAATCCTCCTCTTTTCAGTTGCCCCCACTGGCTTTCCTGGCTCCTCCCTCCTGTCAGGTGCCCCTACAGCAAGCAGCTTGCAATGGGGGCACCCAGGCAGATGAGCTTCCTGATTGGCTCATTGGCTGTAATTGGTAGCCAATGGCTCCTGCTGCTGCCAGGAAGTAAGGAAAGAAAGAAAAAGAAAGAGAGAAATAAGAAAGAAAGAAGGTAAGGAAGAAAAGAAAGAAAGGAAGGAAGAAAAGAAAGAAAGGGAGAGAGAGAGAGAAAGAGGGGAAGAAAAGAAAGAATGAGAGAGCAAGAGAAAGAAAGAACGAAAGAAAGAGGAAGAGAAGAAAGAAAGAGAGAGAGTGAGAAAGAAAGAATGAAAGAGAAAGAGAGGGAGAAAGAACGAAAGAAAGAGGAAGAAAGAACGAAAGAAAGAGGAAGAAAAGAAAAAGAAAGAAAGAAAGAAGAAGAAAGCACAAGAGAGAGAGAGAAAGAAAGAAAGAAAAAGAAAGAAAAAGAAAGAAAGAAAGAAAGAAAGAAAGGAAGAAAGAAAGAAAGAAAGAAAGAAAAAGAAAGCACAAGAGAGAGAAAGAAAGAAAGAAAATGAGAAAGAAGAAGAAAGCACAAGAGAGAGAAAGAAAGAAAAAGAAAGAAAGAACGAACGAAAAAAGAAAGTTTCCACTCTTTGGAGTACATAAAAGGTGATCCATGAGTCTGACCACTGATTGAACTTTGAGTGTTATCGGATATCGGGCGGCGTGAAGGAGAGTCTCGGACACCTGACAAAGGCGAGCCGCGATCAGAAAGGTCACGGAGATGCGGCTAACCTTTTCACGGAGCAATTAAACCTTTTTTTTGGGCATGGCTTCAGCCGGCCTATTTGTTTGCAGCCCCGATCCGGAGAGTTGTGTTTGTTCTCTTCCTGTAGCGATGACGCTCCGCCCGCCGCCTGTCAGGCGTTGACATGCTTAGCTGCCTAAAAAATTCATAATGTGGCCTTTTAGGGGTCACTGTTCTTTGGTAAAAAATAAATAATATATAAAACTTGGAAAGGGAAAAAAATACATACTTTGTATATGACTTCTAAATGCATGCCAAGGTTATTGTGAAGCCCTAGGACAGAAGTCTATTCACGTCAGTAAAGGGGAAAATGAGTGAATTCAATCAGCATGTTCAGTACATTAGAAGCTGTAGCACATCAAATAGAGCTCATCTCATTTTCAGGCTGGAGGGCGTCCTGTGTCATCTAGCCCTTTACTCCCCAGCCTGTCCCTGGGCCGCCCCTTTCATTCGTTGGATTTCAGTTCAGTTCAGTTGCCAATCATTAAAGCTCAGCATCACATGGGTTTTTAGTAATTTAAATCTTTCGGATCCAAGAGGTATGTGCATCGGGGGGCTTTGGGAGGAAAGTATTTTTTCAGTAGTCTGTCTGATCTGTGCATTACACTTTCCTGACACCTACAATCTGTGACAGAGGACAGTCTGTGGGACCATTTCTAGGCATTAAAGGGGTAGTTCCCCCAAAAACCTTTTTTTTAACATTGATTGAGGCTCGTTTTGTCAAGGGGAATCGGGTGTTTTTTTTTTAGAAACGAAGCAGTACTTACCGTTTTAGAGATACATCGTCTCCGACGCTTCCGGGTATGGTCATCGGGGAAGGGCGTTCCTATTTGATTGACAGGCTTCCGACGTTCGGATACATCGCGTCACGATTTTCCGAAAGTAGCCGAACGACGGTGCGCAGGCGCAGTATAGAGCCGCACCGGCGCTCGGCTTCTTTCGGCTACTCGTGACGCGATGTATGCGACCGTCGGAAGCCTGTCAATCAAATAGGCACGCCCAGACCAGACGATCATACCTGGAAACTGACGGAGACGATGCATCTCTAAAACGGTAAGTACTGCTTAGATTCTAAAAGAAAAACACCTGATTCCCCTTGACATAACGAGCCTCAATCAATGTTAAAAAAAGTTTTTGGGGGGAATTACCCCTTTAATTTAAAAACATTCTGTGTGCAGCTTCTCCCCAGCCTCCCCTCCCCCAATATTTTCCTGGGCCTGATCTCGATCCAGCAATGTGTATGAGAGTTGTGGCTCTCTCTGCTCCTTGACTCACACAGCAGCGAGAACTATTGGCTTCTGCTGCTGTCAATCACCACCAGTGAGCCAATAAGGAAAGAGCAGGATGCAGGGCCAAGCCACTCTCTGTGTGTGAATGGACATTGTCTATTCACAGGAGCGTGGCTCAGCAATGAGCCTGCTGGAGTGCCCCCCATGCCAAGAGCCTTGCAATTGGGGGCACTGGACAGGGGGAGGAGCCAGGACCACCGACAGGGATTGCACAGAGCAGGTAAGTAGAACATGTTTGTTATTAAAATAAAAAAAAATCACAACCTTTACAATCACTTTATTTTATTTTTTTCAGAGAACAAACTCTCCAGCAGAACGTATCAGTTTACATGGATGAGACAAACCATGTGTTACTAAACCCAGGACCCTGCATTCACTGTATCCGATCTCCCACAGTACACAGAGCAATTATTTTAGTAAATATAAACTGCTAATTACCTTTTCTCATCAGCAGTATATAGCAGTCTTGTGACTTCTATCAGTGTCCAGCCAAGCTCTGGTTAAATCTCGTAGGAGGAGTTTTCATTCTCCTCTAAATGTCCAATAAGGCTGCAGGACCCCTGACCCGCTGTCTGGACAGTGCTGATTGGCCCTGTGCCGATCACACGCACCCTCCCTAGAAAAAAAAAACTCTCTAGCAATACACACCAAACTGAGCATGTGCAGCGTGACTCCAAGGATCTGTACTGTGAGGAGATGGATTGGGGACACAATGCAGATAGTTAACCCCTTAAGTCCCACAGTGAGTATAACAAGGATGCTTTAATATCTACAGACTGCTTTTACTGTTGTGGGTTTACTAACACTTTAACACTGGCAGAGGAGCTTGCAAAGATCAGCTATTATTTATTTATGCAAAACCTTTATCCCAAAAGATTTTTTTTTTTTTTTACTGTAGCTACTTATTAAGTGTGAACTGAAATGTGGCCTCAATGTTTTAGCATATTTAAATCTGCTAATACATTTAACCCTACCCTCCCCCCAGACTGACAATGCTCCTTCAGAGTGGGGGCGCTCTAATACAGGAGGTGTGTTACTGGCCAGATCACCAGGTGAAAACAGAAGGAGAAAAGCCATTAAAAAAAAAGAAAACAAATGCAGCCATCACATCTAATGACTGAGAAAGGAAGAAAAATCCCGGTATAATTTTTTTGGGCAGGCGAACGGCTTTCCGGTGATAACAACCGATGCGGCTAAAATAAATAAGATATATATATATATATATATATATATATATATATATATATAGGCCCGGATTTACAAAGCACATTTACGCCGACGTATCTCCAGATACGCCGCATAAGTACAAATATGTGCCGTCATATCTATGCGCTGACCCACAAAGCAAGATACGTAGAAAAATAGGCCCGGATTCACAAAGCACTTACGCCGACGTATCTCCAGACACACCGACGTAAGTACAAATATGCGCCGTCGTATCTGTGTGCCGGACCCACAAACTTAGATACGCCTAAAAACAGACTTCATCCCACCGACTTAACTTGCCTACGCCGGCATAGAGTGGGCGCATATTTACACTGGGCGCATGTGGCACTCCCATTGATTTTCGATTCAAATATGCAAATGAGGGAGATACGCCGATCCATAAACGTACTTGCGCCCGGCGCATGATATACACGGTTTGTGTGAGTTTTAAGTCCGGCGTAAAGTTATTTCCCATAGATGAGGCGCAACCCATGCAAAGGTATGGACCAGGGAACACAAGCCTATGTATTGTACGTTGGACGTCTGTGAATATGGGCTGACGTGGGTCTGACTGGGCGTAGGTTACGTTCACGGCGTACACAGTGATCCGGCGTATCTTAGGCAGTTGTTCCGATGTGGTTGTACGCATGCGCACGGGGATACGTCCATGTCCCGACACATGCGCAGTTCATTTTAAGTACTTGTCTGGCGCCCGGCCCATCATTTGCATGGGGTCACGCTTCATTAACATGGATCACGCCCACTTCCACCTACTTGCACTTACGCCGGCTTACACCTACGAAATATACGCTACGCCGGCGCAGAGTTGGGAGCATTTGCTTTGTGAATTCCATGCTTGTTTCTTGTTCTGCGCCGGTGTAGCGTAAATAAGATACGCTATGGCGGCATAAATATGCGCCGATGTATGTGAATCCGGGCCATATTTTTTAAAGCGCCCTGTCCCCGCGAACTCAAAGAAAAATGCATACGGAAGTCGCGCCCGCATATGTAAACGGTGTTCAAATTACACATGTGAGGTATCGCCGCGATCGTCAGAGCGAGAGCAATAATTCTAGGCGTAGACCTCCTCTGTAACTCCAACCTGGTAACCGTAATTTTTTTTAAAGAGTTGCCTATGGAGATTTTTAGGTACCGTAGTTTGTCGCCATTCCACAAGTGCGTGCAATTATAAAGCATGACATGTTTGGTATCTATTTACTCGGCATAACATTATCTTTTGCAATATATAAAAAAAATTGGGCTAACTTTAATTAAAAAAAAAAATGAATTCATGAAAGTTAATTTTTCCCAAAAAGTTGCGTTTAAAACACTGCTGCACAAATACTTTGTGACATAAAATATTGCAACAATCGCCATTTTATTCTCTAGATTCTCTGCTAAAAATAAATATATTTATAAAATGTTTGGGGGTTCTAAGTAATTTTCTAGCAAAAAATACGGATTTTAACTTGTAAACACCAAATGTCAGAAATAGGCTTAGTCATGAAAGGGTTAATATCACTTTAAGCTTTAATTATGAAAAGTAACAATAATATATATATATATATATATATATATATATATATATATATATATATATATATATATATATATATTTTTTTATCACAAAGGTAGATTTATCTTTTAAAGAAAAGAAGAGTATAAGTTGGCCCAGCAACAAGGAATTATGGAACATGAAGTTAAACAAGGCACACTCGGATTTACTTGGATCAAAGCAGATCTACAATTTCTACATTTGCTCCGTTTTACTGCCAATAAAGGCGGAATAGTCTCGGTCACAGTAATTTGCAAGCCGACACACACAATCCCAAGCTGACAGCTGCATGACACGTAGACTCCCGCTGTTCATTACCGAAATCCGGGACACAGAAGGAAGCAAAGCTCCCCTCGACTTCTCCGGCTCCCAATCAACTTTGTCAACAAAACTTCCCCGAACTTCCAAGGTGAGCCGCAATGTGGTTTTATATATGTGAAAGTAGGTTATGCTATTTTTTTCCCCTTCTTTGGCACATTGCGGGCCGGGAAACTGTACTTGGCGGCCATGCTGTATCAATTATTTAAAGAAATGCAATGATTAATTAATAATCATCCGCCGATTGTATAGGGGGGATAACAGCCGACAGCGGAGATGTTCAGCAGCCTACAGAGGACACCAGCCGGTCTCATTCACTAAAGCTGAACTCCAGGCACAGAAATGATGTGGGTGAGGTCTAGACATGTGCAGACTGGAATATTTTGTTTTGTTTTTTCGTTTTCGTTTGGAAAATAAATTTATTTAGTTACTCCCGAAAATCGTTTTGATTTATTTCGTTGGGAAATAGCTTTCGTCCGAAAATCCAATAATACTTGGTCTGACGAATGGTCAAAAGAATATTCGATGGAACGTCGAATCTTTACGTCGAATCGTACATTTCCGTTCGAATATTCCGCCTACAAGAATTCTAAAGTTGTATGACTAGTAATAATGTCGAATCTATTTTCTCATAAATCGAAATCTAATCTCTGTAATGTCAAATCTATTATTTCTATAGTGTCGAATCTTTTCCCTATAATGTCGAATCTTTTCCCTATAATGTCGAATCTTTTCCCTATAATGTCGAATCTTTTCTCTATAATGTCGAATCTTTTCCCTATAATGTCAAATCTTTTCCCTATAATGTCGAATCTCTCTATATCTAATTTTTATCGCAACGAAAACGTAAATAAAGCAGTTTTTATGTCGGATCTTTCGGTTTTCACCACTTGCGCTTTCGTTATCGTTTGTTAAAACGATAACGAAAAAAACTGATTTTCGGACGAAAATGCATTCTAACGAAAACGAATGCACATGTCTAGTAAGGTCTTATCTAGCAGAGGAATCATGATTCTGTCTGGCCGGTGTTGTAATTTATACACTGCTGCCGGGAGGGTGACACCACTTTCTATTAGCTCCTATATGGACTCGCACTCACGGGGGCCTCGCGGCCACCTAACTTGCTCAATGCATTGCCCCAGTTTTGAGGAGCAGGGGATCTTAACGCTGCTGTGCTCAGGCAGCGTTATGAGCCCTGACTCAGAAGCGGGGCCGCCAGCGTCCCTAACAACCAGTGAATATCAGTGACACCACCCCTTGTGACGTCAATGACCCAGCATGCCCTCAGTCAATGTTATCACAAGGGGCGGGTTCACCAGGTGACATCACCGGGTGGCCCCCACCCCTTAGTTATTAAAGAGCAGGATCTGGGGGCTGCCTTGTTAAAGGGGGCTTCCAGATTCCGATGAACCCCCTGCCCGCAGACCCCCACAACCACCGGCCAGGGTTGTGGGGAAGAGGCTCTTGTCCTTAAATTATTTTTCCCATCTTGGGCGTGAGTGGGGCCCAATGTCAAGTTTTGCCTAAGGCCTCACAAAGCCTAGAGCCGCCTCTGAAAGTGGATGTAACCCTGATTCATGAAATTTGAGCTGGGCACATATATCTGCAGTATTTTGTTATCTATCTTCAATGAGCTAAGTCCCATAGCTCTCTCCTGAACTGTTCCTATGTTATCAGCCTGATAAGTCCTGACAAATTCTTCGACACTTTAGACAAAAGCAGCCTGAATCTTCAGTCCGGAGAGGTTGCTAAAATAGATTAGCAGGGAGTTGGTCCTATTACAAAACATCTCTGATAGTCTCTGCCTATGAGGAGAGGGGGTGTGAGCCTTACCTCCAATCAGCAATGACGGCTACAGCATGGACCTACTTTGCCAGGATGCCATCATGTGACATCCTCAACTGATCACAGGTCGTAGTAAGGGGTCGATCCCTACCCCTTATCACATGATCAGCTGTCATCCAATGACAGCTGATCATCTGATGTAAACAGAGCCGGTAGCATGAGGAAAAAAAAAAAGCAGATCACTGGTGGCTGTCAGAGGAACATCGGCCCTGATCGTGGGATCATCTGTGCCCATCTGTGTCACCTGCCAGTGCCATCTATCAGTTGCCCACAGTACCACCAATCAGTGCCTCATCATCAGTGCTGCCTATCAGTGTTACCTACCAGTGCCCATCAATTCCACCTATCAGTGCCCAGCAGTGCCGCCTATCAGTGCCCATTAGTGCACATCAGTGCTACCAATCAGTGACACCTATCAGTGCCCTTTAGTGCCACCCATCGGTGCCCATCAATGCCACCCATCAGTGCCACCTCATCAATGCCCATCAGTGCCACCTTATTTGTGCCCATCAGTGCAGCCCATAAGCACATATCAATGAATCAGAAAAATTACCTGTTTGCAACATTTTATAACAAACCGTTTTTTTTTTCCATCTTTTTTTGTTTGTTTAGCAAAAAAGAAAAACCCCAGCAGTGATTAAATACCACCAAAAGAAAGCTCTGTTTGTGTGAAAAAAAAAATGATAAAAATGTCATATGGGTACAGTGTCACTGAAAGTGCGACAGCGCTAAAAGCTGAAAATTAGCCTGAGCAGGAAGGGGGTTGAAGTGCCTGGTAAGCAAGTGGTAATAAACATGTGTGTTTAGATGGAGAAAAACTGAACACCTGCTTAGAAGTACGGAGCGGCTGAGGAATTTTCCTAACCTTGAGACTCGGTCTCATAAATATGGACGGCGCGGTCAATCGGCAATGGCCTTTTCTTCTCGAAGTTCGGTTACCTTTACATTCGTGCCTCCCTTGTACATAAATAATCCGGAATACATTTCTATCGCGTTAGACAAGAGCTACGGCGTTCCCGCTTGCCGGCTCCCTGATTTGTATGGATGACACGAGGACCATATTGATCGGACATTGCCTGGTGGAATATATTGATTCAATAGCTGGAGCTCAACTACAGGTGAAAAGTGAACAGATTACATGCAGGCTAAAGAGACTGACATTACATGGAGCGAGGAACCCACCGCGCCTGCAGCTCACTTCTTACAGCCAGAAACATTTAAACCTGACCTCCATCCTCCCCTTCAGTCTTGCACAGTTGTACCAGGCTTCTCACAGCTTCTTACAGGTCACAATGTGCATTAGAAGCTGCAGCAAGTTGGCTGGAGGGAATCTAGCATTATCGCTGTGCGTTCCTGTGCGATTCAGACTGCATACAAAAAACGCACTCCATTTGGGATCTGCAGCAGTTCTGCAACCTGCTTCTAGGTAGTCGTTAACTTTAAATTGAAATTTGCAGCAGATCGTGTACACAATGCGATTGCTATGCGGTGCGATAAGGAAAATGCAGCGATTCCTGTGCGTTTCCTACATTGCATCAGTGATAACCGAGTCTTAAAATGTATGGGCTGAAATCACATTGCACAGTGAATCGCATAGGAAGGCACAGTGTGTTCTTGTGCAACGCATGTGTGGGCATCGTGTGAACCGCCTCTTAAAGCGGACCTTCTGTCGTTTTTTTCATCTTTCCATCTATTAAATCCTTTGGCCTTGTTGTTTTATCTTTGGATAGTAAAATATATTTTTTTCTGCCAGTAAATACCTTATACAGACCACTTCCTTTTTTTCTGCTTGTAAATACCTTACACAGCCCACTTCCTTTTTTCTGCCAGTAAACACTTTATACAGACCACTTCCTTTTTTTCTGCCTGTAAATACCTTACACAGCCCACTTCCCTTTTTCTGCCAGTAAACACTTTATACAGCCCATTTCCTTTGTTTCCTGCCAGTAAATACCTTATACAGCCCACTTCCTTTTTTCTGACAGCAAATACCTTATAAAGCCCACTTCCTTTTTTTCTGACAGTAAATACCTTATACAGCCCACTTCCTTTTTTCTGACAGCAAATACCTTATAAAGCCCACTTCCTTTTTTTCTGACAGTAAATACCTTATACAGCCCACTTCCTTTTTTTCTGCCAGTAAATACCTTATAAAGCAAACTTCCTTTTTTTCTGCCAGTAAATACCTTATAAAGAGAACTTCCCTTTTTCTGCCAGTAAATACCTTATACAGCCCACTTCATTTTTTTTCTGCCAGTAAATACCTTATACAGCCCACTTCATTTTTTTTCTGACAGTAAATACCTTATACAGCCCACTTCCTTTTTTTCTGACAGTAAATACCTTATACAGCCTGCATTATGCACAGCTCCCATTCTCTCACTCTTGTTTGCCAGGAAGGAAGAGGGGGTTGAGTCATAAGAGGGCCAATGAGAGCTGCAGAGCTGGAGATGTGCCTCAGTGTAAATCCAGAAAGTGAACAGGCAGCAGCTTCAGCTGCCCACAGTTAAAATAGCTGCAGCCAGACTTTGTGGAGGGAGATTTCTGCAGCATATTTGGCAAGTACAGAATCACAGTATATATAAAATAATATGCAAAGAGGTTGGAGGGAAGCTTCAGAATGGCAAAGATGTTTTTATTACAAATTATGTGAGCAGACTGCAGTTCCTCTTAATTCACCCATACAATCCAATGCCGCCATCTTGAATTTATATTCGGCGCATGCACAAATACATTGCAGGGACCATTGCCAGGTCTATCGGACTCCAAGGCCATGTGTGGAAATGCCGTGGGCCCAGCCATGAATACCGTTTCTGCGCATACATGGAATCCCGCATGCCTCCAGATATGAGTGAGTAGATTTCCTCCTGAGATTTCCAAGGCATGTGCAGATACACTGCAATGGATGCTAGAGTGACCTGTGGCTTTCCTGTGCATGTGCGGGGTCCGGGTACATCATTCAATGCCTGACCTCACAAATGATCTAAAATTTGCATAGACACACTCCTAAACCTTGTGGAGCCTTCCCAGAAGAGTTGAAGCTGTTATAGCTGCAAAGGGTGGGCCAACTCAATATTGAACCCTACAGACTAAGACTGGGATGCCATTATAGTTCATGTGCGTGTAAGGCCACGTACACACGATCAGACCGGTGCGATGAGAATGGTGCGACGGGTCGACTTGATTCTGAGCATTCGCAGGTTTTTGGTCCGATGCTTTTGCGTACTAATCATCGAATCTGTCCGACGGACACGTCCGTCGGACAGATTTTAAAGCAAGTTTTAAAACTTTCGTCCGACGGACAGCGGTCCGATGGGCCGTACACACCATCGAATTGGTCCGATCGTGTGTACGCGGCCTAAAAGTAGGTGTCCCAATACTTTTGGCAATATAGTGTATATATATATATATATATATATATATATATATATATATATATATATATATAGATAGATAGATAGATAGATAGATAGATAGATAGATAGATAGATAGATAGATAGATAGATAGATAGATAGATAAATAAATATAGATAGATAGATAGATATATATATCTATATATAGATATATTTTTTTATATTTTTTGTTAGTACGCAGGCTGCTACTGTAGAGAAAAAAATAAATAAAAAATATATAAAATATATATATTTTTTTAATTTATTTATTTTTCTCTCTACAAAAACAGCCTGCGAAGTAACAAAAAATATATATTAATTTGTGAAGCTCTAGTTACCCCCCCCCCCCCCAAATCGCAGATAATCCTTCAGGGGCCGGCATGCTTGCAGCACTTAGTCTTTCTAGGAGAGGCTTATGATTGTTTAATGGTTGGCCGCCCTGTGTGTCAGATGCGTTTAATGCCTCCATAAAGAGCGCATTCATTTAAACAAGCCAAGGCGTAAATACTGAAGTCATCCACTGCGACGTAATGCAATGAAAAGCGACTTTCACTTTGTTTTATGATACAGCGACTTGTCATTCATTCTCCTCCCTTAACAATCGAGTGGGCAGTGTGCAGGAAGATTAAAGCGCAGGGGGCAACCTTGGGGGGGCTTTATTGTGCATTTCTCTGAATCAATGATGTGTAAAGTTATATATTGAAATTCCTGTCGGCCTCTCTACCGTTGTGACGCGGATGTCACGGACTAGACACCTCTTACCTCATGGTGTCCTTTCTGCCGCTTTGAGTCTACCAATGTTTGCCCATCTATAATTCTTTAAAGGTTTGGTCTAAAGTGGTACCGGGACTGCTTTTCCCAGCCCCCAGGGCAATGATGTGGAAATGAGTCCCCCTTCACCCCCTACTAATACATGCCATAGAATGGGTGTACCACCCTGATCTCATTCTTTGAGCCCCTGCTTCTAGCTGCCAGGGCCGGATTTAGAGGATCATAGGATAGGCCTTTTGGTGAGCTTTTATATAGTAGGGTGAACAGACATCCCCAATTTCCGGGGACAGACCCCGGATTGAGGACACTGTTCCCTGACCGATTCTGTCCCCGGTTTTGTCCCCGGATTGGATTTGAACAGGGGCAGGTGCAATTTCAAAGAGTCAGTGAATTACACACCCCCACTCCGCCGCTCCTACTAGCTTAGGGAAGGTCCTTTTTTTTTTCCATTATCTGTGCCCCTTTCTGATGATCATGTGCTGGTCCAAGCGGAGGTACCATTTCGTTAGTTTCGGGTGCATTCCCATCCAGCTCCGCTCGCTTGTTCTTCTGCCTTGGCTCAAGTGCCAGCCAGCTGCCTGCCGGCTTATCTCCTTGCCTTCCCTGGCGGAGTGATCTTCCTCCCCACCCAGTAGTAGCCGGGGCCCGGAGAGTAAGACTTGACAGGCTGTGAGGCGGGCGGCAGCGGCGGGAAAAGAGTCGCTGATTGTCGCCATTACTAGTAAAAGGAAATATTTCATTTTCAAAATTTGGTCACCTTATTATATGGAAATAAATGAAATGAAAACACAAACAACTGTATGCTAAAACAAATTACATTGCGGGTGGGGGGCGGGGGGTTGGAGGAGCACACAGGTAGACCTAGAGGGTAGGGGTATTCGGATGGACAGTCAGGCGTGATTGGTGCAGCAGGGGGCAATTACACACAACAATCTCCCCCTATGGCTCTTAGGCCACGTACACACGATTAGACCGGTCCGATGAAACTGGTCTTAAGACCAGTTTCATGGGACCAATTCGATGGTGTGTACGGCCCATCGGACCGTTGTCCGTCGGACCAAAGTTCTAAAACTTGCTCTAAATTTAAAACCAAAACAATGGTTAGTACACAAAAGCATCGGACCAAAAACCCGCACATGCTCAGAATCAAGTCGACGCATGCTTGTAAGCATTAAACTTTGTTTTTTCAGCACGTCGGTGTGTTCTACGTCACCGCGTTCTGGCCCGATCGGATTTTTGGCCCAAAAGTGTGTACGCACATCAGACCATCAGACCACTTCAGCGGTGGTCCGATGAAAACGGTCCATCGGACCATTCTCATCGGACCGGTCTGATCGTGTGTATGTGGCCTTAATGAAACAGCTTAAAAGGCACAGCAGGGAGAGGAGGAGAAGCAGCTTTCAGCTGCTTCATGGAATGAATGAATGAATGAATGAATGAATGAATGAATGAATACTTATATAGCGCGGAGAGCTATAAAGGGAGATTGGTGCTTGTAATTGCCCCCCATGATCCAATTACCCCTGGCTGTCTGATTCTCCCCACTGCAGGAGATACCAGGAGCCTCCTATTGGGCCCCCCTACTGGCCCTGGGCCCTTGGGCAGTGCCTGCCTGAGTGCCGAATTTTCTGACTGCCCCTGCTGCGCCTGGGGGCTTTCAGCTGCAGCTCCAATAGTCTATATGTTAATCTGGCACTGCTAGCTGCCCATGGTTGACATGGAATGCACACTGCACTTGCATGGCCAATCGCTTTCTTCCTAGAGGCTAGACGGTAGTTGCACATGCACAGCGTGTTTTTCATCTCAGCTGTGTGCGGATGGGGTGGACAGTGAGCCTGTTGGAGAACAGTGGATACGTTATTAGAGCAGGTATGAAGCCACAGCCTCCTGGTTGCCCTCCACTAATCTGAAGCACACTTCTTCACCAGAGGCAGCTCTACCTCCTGCCCGCCCCTTTTCCTGGCACCAGTTGGCAGTAACACTTTCTCATAGGAATTA
This sequence comes from Rana kukunoris, assembly GCA_029574335.1. NCBI lineage: Eukaryota > Metazoa > Chordata > Amphibia > Anura > Ranidae > Rana > Rana kukunoris. The sequence goes on along the minus strand of CM056056.1, from coordinate 41,523,982 downwards.
ATCGGGCACAGGAAAGGCTGTGCATCTCCAAGCAAGGTAGCTGTGAAAATCGCTTGATCAGGAGGGTGGTGTAAGGGGGCAAAAAAAAAAAAAAAAAGAGGATAGAGTGTGCCCAGATGGGTAACATCACATCCACCCAGGTAAGCTTTAACACAGGGGTCTTAAACTGACGGCCCTCCAGCTGTTGTGAAACTACAAGTCCCAGGAGGCATTGCAAGGCAGACAGTTGCATGTATGACTCCCACAGGCAGAGGCATGATGGGACTAGTAGTTTGGCAACAGCTGGAGGGCCGCCAGTTTGAGACCCCTGGTTTAACACCATCTGACACTGGAGCTTCCTGAGGGCACACCCTTGCAGTGGGGAGGCAACGAGAGAGAAGGGATGAAAGAACGGGCTATTAAGAGATCCGAATGGGAAAAGTGATAGAGGACTCACTTGCGTGATACTGTTATGCACACTCGGGAGACGGAGCATGTTATTAGACTGGGGTCAGACTAGGGTTGCCACCTCAGCTTCAAGCAAAACCATGAACTTTTTTGCAGGATTATAAAAGAGCCATTTGGGTTCCCCAAGGAGAGTAGTTATGTAGCGTACAGAGCGGGCCAGTGGGTGTGGCCAAATTTATCTTGCTGACATCCTCACCCCACCCTTCAGTGATGCCAAACCTGCCCCGAAAAAGCCACCCGCAGCGGCAACAGATTTGTGTATGACTATCTTGGTTACTAGGGGAGCCACAGCCTGGTCTGAATAATGTGTCCAGGTTTAAGGTGTACTGAAACCTGGACACATGATTCAAACTGTCCGGGTGAATCCTGGACAGGTGGCAACCCTAGGTCAGACAGTTGGTAGGTTAGCAACTGTCTAACGTCTGACCTCAAACCACAAAGGTTTACATTTATTCAGATTCTTGCATAAGTGTAATTGTGACTGGTTCTCTTTAAATCCCGTAAACTGCCACATTTGTTCTTCTTTAGTGTTGTGTGTGACATCAGGACAAGAAATTAGGGAAGAGATTTTGATTGGGATAGGAAACTACAGGCAGTAAAAACATACAGTATATACTAGTACAGTGAAGCCTCGGATTTGTGAGAAACGCGGTTAACAAGCGTTTCGCAATACGAGCACTGTATTTAAAAAAATCCTAATTCGGTTTGCGAATGTTGTCTCACAAAGCTGGATTCAGGCCAAAGCAGTGTACAGTACTGTGTTTGGCCTGAGGTGGGGGGGGGGGCGCTGGACTTGAAAGGTGCCGATCGCAGCCAATCGACGCTGTTCGGAAATGTGTGTTAAGGCCCGAGGACAGCTCGGCTGACCTCGGCAAACCTCGGGAACGGAGTCTTTCTGAGGTTTGGCAAGGTCTCCTTGGGCTTTTCCATCCGTTTCCAAGGCGCTCCAGCGCCTCCCCGCCTCTGGCCTCATGCGGTATTGCATACCATTGAAGTCAATGTGGAACAAATTATTTTAGTTTCCATTGACTTCAATGTGGAAACTCGCTTTGATATGCGAGTACTTTGGATTACGAGCATTCTCCTGGAATAGATTATGCTCGTAATTCGAGGTTCTACTGTATTATGGTCCCACTTCCCAGGACACGATTTCCCACAGTCCATATTCAGTCCACCTACTCTCTGAATGAATGCACCCAAGTCACGCCCACTTTATGCATTGGTCCCGCCCAGAACCTGCTTCTCTAAATATGCAAGGACTGCCCATCAGATCCACTTTACTAGCTGGTATCATCCAGTCTCAATCTCTAAATATGCAGGAAAAACCTGCTTGCCGCCACAATCCTGGAAATCTGTGGCCTCCAAACTGTGGCCCTTGGGCCGGATGTGGCCCTTTGCTCACTTTTAACAGAAGTTCTATCCCTTCCCATTCTGTCCAAAACAAAAAAACATAAAAAAATATAAGAAATGTGCATTAAATGGTCTAAAAATGTATGGTTGACAAATATATTGCTAAGAGATAAAAAAAAATTTGGCCCGAGATCGTAAAGCACTAAGAAAACCATTGCAGCGCACATTACATAATAGTAGAAGACAGGAAGAAAGTTGCCTTGACTCCGTGAGACAGCTCTAAGAAGCTCCTTAAACGTCTCCTCTAGGAACGACTAATAAAGTGATGATATTTTTCTGCAAAAATAATTGGCGGCGGCACAGATATTTGAAAACCTTAAATTATTTTTGCGGCGTGAAATATTAATGGCTTGCATCTAAGATGGCACTGTCTCGATCTAAAGTGACATTAACCTTTGTGATCAACGATTCAGCCTTCCCAAAGCGGAATTCACCTGTCAAGCTGCAGAAGAAGAAACCTTTGTACGGCACACGAGAGAAAATTACAGCAACTTGTTAGCAATCCTCCAGGGCCACATATGGTTTTATGCCAAGACAATCTTTTCCTTTTGTCTTTTACTATTCAAAAGGAGAAAAAAAACACCATACTGTACAATGTCGTTGTAAATTTTGGAGGAGTATACATTTTTCTACAGTATGTGTTGTGAAGAAAATGTGTTTGTTTGGTGTAGTCATTTTTTTGCTGTTTTGACTTATTTTTTTCTCATCTGTTTTTTCTGCATTTTGTTTGTGTTTTGTTGCATCCTTTGTATTTTCTTCTTTATATTTGATTGCTTATATTTTGGGAATTTTGTTTTAGTTATTTTTTATTTATTATTTTGTTTATTTTCATATTTGTTGCTTTATTGTGTTGTGTGGCACACTTTTTTTTTTTTGGTGTGGGGTTGGGGAGAGGGGTGGTTTGAGTTTTGCTTTGTTTTAATGTTTTGTTTTTATTTGCTTATTTGTTTTTGTTGCATTTTGCTTGTGTTGAGTTGTGAGTCATTTGCCTGAGGAAGGGACACGAATGTCCCGAACGCGCGCATCCACCCGCGCATAGGAAGTGACATCATTCGCGCTGCTACACCGGGAAACAGGTTCTCTGTCTTTTGGTTCCGGGGGACCTTGTTTTACATCGTCCTTGCCGTCAGCAGTAACCAGCAACCTGACACCCAGCGTGATGGACGTTTACAACCTGCGGATGAAAACCCTTAATGTTCACATGCCTGACTTTTCACCTGCTTTGTGAGTAGGTTTTTTATATTTGTTAGACACACTAATTAAATTTTACTACTGCTACGCTTAGAAGGCGCCGCTTTTTTGTTTTTCTTGAGTTGTGAGTGTATTTTCTATTTTTTTTTTTTTGCTGTGTTTATTTGCTTTTATAGTTTTGTTGCATTTTGCTTGTGTTGATTTGTTTTTTGTTTTTTTTGGGGGGGGGTGCTCTGTTTGTGCATTGCTTTTTTTTTTCAGTTTATTGTTTATTTTCATAATTGTTCCTTTATTGTGTTGTGTGGCACACTTTTTTTTATGGGGGGGGGGGGGGGGTGCTCCGTTTATGTATTGCTCTATTTTTTTCAATTTATTTTCATATTTGTTGCTTTATTGTTTTGTGTGGCACACTTTTTTATGGGGGGGGGGGGTGCTCCGTTTGTGTATTGCTTTATTTTTTTCTATTTATTTTCATATTTGTTGCTTTATTGTGTTGTGTGGCACACTTTTTTTATGGGGGGGGGGAGTGGCTGTTTGATATTTGCTTTGTTTTAATGTTTTGTTTTTATTTGGTTGTTTGTTTATGTTGCATTTTGCTTGTGTTGAGCTGTGAGTGTATTTTATCATATTTATGCTATTTTTTTCGTTTTCTATAAAAAAAATCTGTGCTTATTTTCTTAATTATTTTTGTTGCATTTTTCTTGTGCAGATTTTCTTAATTTAATTTTTATTTTTTATTTTTTCATTGGGGGGCCGGGGGCAGTTTTGGTTTTGTTAAAACAAATGTTAATTTACTTAGTCTTTTTTTTTTTTTTTTCATGTTGTATTGTGCATTTTTTTTCAGGTTTTTTTTTTTTGTTTTGTTTATTTATTTTCATTTATTTGCTTTGTTGTTTTGTTTGCACTTTGTTTCTGTTTTGCTATGGGTGTTCCAAATCAATTGGTTTTTAATAGCTTGGGTATATTTTTCTAAAAGAAACGCTACTGACACAGCAAAGCCAATAATATTATCAGATGGTTAAAGGACAGTGGAGGATGTTTTTCTTTTCAGCAGTAAGATTTCTTTTAAAGCTGAACTCCAGGCATACAGAAAATTACGCAGATGAAATATATGTAGAATATTTGGTTTAATTTACAAAAAATTCCGACAGCAAAAGTCCGATGGAGCATACACACAGTCGGAATTTCCAATCAAAAGCTCACATCAGACTTTGCTGGTGGAATTTCCGACGATGTGTACACAGCATAACTCTAAACAGGTAACCTTTAAAAAAAAATGTAAGCGTCGCCTATGGAGGTTTTTAAGCACCATTCCACGAGTGCAATTTTAAAGCATGACATGTTAGGTATCTATTTACTCAGCGTAACATCATCTTTTACATTATATAACTTCACTGTTTTTTTTTTTGTTTTGTTTTTTAATTCGTGAAACAGTTTTTTTTTTTTTTTAAACACGTTTGAAAAATCGCTCTGTAAATACTGTGTGACATAATAAGTTGCAAGGCCATTTTATTCCCTAGGTTCTCTGCTAACAAATCTATATAATGTTTTGGGGTTCTGAGTAGTTTTCTAGAAAAAAAATGATGATTTTAACATGTAGGAGCGAAGCGCCAGAATTGGCCCGGATGGGAAGTGGTTACGTTTTAGCATATTAAACTTGAGAAATGATCTGGACCTCAAGCTATAAGCCTCCTAACTGTATTAGATTTATTAATGAGACCACCACTATCATCCATTTCTGCTTTCTTTGTTTTCTGGAAATGTTATTAGCTACTCGCATCCCTGGGCCATGTCTACACAAGCCGCCAATTTCGCCCATGAGCAACTCAGGCCACCAATCGTCAGCCTGTATTGTTTTATTATACAGCATACTGGATGAGCCCGATTGTTGTTCCTTGTCTGAAAATGATAAGTGCCATAATGAGTGTTTTTTGGAGGCTGATAAAACAATTACCGCTCAACACTGACTGATGGCGAGGATATAAATTGACAGAATGACTCATTTGCGACGCTGCCGGGGACTAGCCGTGTTCACAAATCTTAAAATTCAAATGTAGGTCACATAGATGTGGACGGAGGCAAACCTTATAGTTGTCATAGCAAACTGTTCTTTGAAAGTACCCTAACATATCCAACATATAAACAATGAAAGCTTACACTTGGTTTGTACCTACAGGTACAACCAGGCGTGGGTGTTTTTCACATATTTTTCGCGCATTCCCATGCATTGCATGTATTGCAGTGCATTTATCTCAAGCAAGAAATGCAGAAAAAGTCCCTGACTTTTCCAAAATAGTGCTTCACAGGGGTCATCTATTTACGCCACAGGATCATCAGTTGCCTCTGCCAATCCACCAATCTCTTTATAGAGTGGGAGATATAGACTCACTCCAGTATTGGTGTAAGAGAACTACTAGTTTCTGCCCGATGCGCACTCGTGTGCATGCGAGTGCACACGGGCGCCCACAGTTGCCTGGGTGCACTAATGTGCATGCGCGGCAGACGCCGTGCACGCTCGCGAGCGCGGTCCTATCGCTTATTGGCGCCAGATGGCCTATTTAAGAAAGTGCCCTAACCCTAGACTCTTGCTGACTGGTCTTCAGCTGCGTCCTGATCCTCTTTACCCTGCTTGTTACCTGCTTGATACCCGTTACTGATCCCGGCTTCCTCTGACTCTACTTCTGGACTCTGATATATTTGATTACTGGTACCTGACTCCGGCCTTCCCCTGACCTTGCTCCTGCTTATGCCTTGTACTCTGCAGCCCGCCTGTTACCGAGCCTGGCTATCTCCACCACTCTGCTTCCATCATCTGCCCGGCTCTAACACTGCCTCTGGGAACCTGTGCTGGCTCTCTATCATCTCAGCTCTCCCGAGTCCAGTGCTCTCCTGTCTCCTGACCACAGAAAGTACTGACAAGCCACCAAGCCTGAACCTGCAAGTTGGTTGGAGTTCCTCTTAAACACCTGCTGATCTTCCATGCCAGTTCCATCCCAGTTCTTCACCTGCTGTCCTGCTGGTGCCACCAAGCCTACAACTCCACTCGCAAGTTCTACAAGCAACATTCCCAGGTACTCGTGTTCCTCCTTCAGTGGGGCTTGGGTAGGAGATACAAGGGAGTCCCACCTCGTCATATCACACTCCTACCAGGTACGTGACAGTTGGACAGCTGGACACTTTCCTGCTTCCTACTGGCTCTCTCCAGTGAGCTTCTCCAGACCCCATTTAACCCCTGGACTTGAACTTTTCAAAAAGCCCCCCCCCCCCCAGCTAAGCCTATGTAAGACCTCAATGTCTTCTCTTCACAAAGGCTTCTGTAGCATTCCTCCTCCAGCAGGACTGGACCCAGGAACATTGCTCTCACTACTCAGGCCTCAGCCTATTTATGAGCGCTCTCACAACCTTCTGGGCACACCTCCCCAGGGATTGGCTAGAGTCCCATAAATATTCAAGCTGCATACCATGTCCTTCCTCTCACTATGAATCTAGAATCCTCTAGAAAACAGGGGGAAGTAACAGAGCATCAGCCTGTGAGATACTGAGCAGCCCTAAATAATCAACCCCTGCTCCACTAATTACAGGGGTCGTATATATGTAGATACATACACATGCATGTGTGTTTGAGTTTAAGGGTGCACACTTTCTACTTCCTGTCACAGAGAAAGCTGTCCAGAAAAAAGTGACAGTTACAGTCGGGATCAACCATACAAACCACCCAACTTTCTGAGATGGGAACAAGGGACACCTATTAGCAAAAGTATTTAAGCATTGGACACACACCCTGCCACACCACCTTAAATGAGAATTATACAAAAAACAAAAAGGATTAGTTAAACCCACAAGTGTTTTTTTTTTTTTTTTTACCACTATTATTCCTTTATAATGGCTTTTGAATTTACAAATACAGCAATTTAGAAATTGGATGAAATGTTTAGCACTGGGAAACACTTTTTAAAAGATAAATAGTGCCTTTAATATACAACTGACAAATGAGGAGGAAATAGGGAAAGAGGGACTTTGTTCCAAATCAGGGACAATCCCTCGAAATCAGGGACAGTTGGGAGCTATATATACTGTATATATATATATATATATATATATATATATAGTAAGTGGGAAAATAAAAGATCTGCTAGCAGGATAAACAGGTGATAAAACTGTGTTACATTGGGGCTCAGAAAACTGCTTTATTAACCACTTAAGGTCCGCAGTAATAGCAGTTTAACTGCTACAGGGTGGCATCTGTGTGCCGGATTACAGTATGTACATATACGTAATCCAACACTTCCGAATAGGGGGCGTGCATACACAGCGGAAGTCGATCGATGGGTGCACGGTATCCCGATGTCCTCTAGCACCCGCTGATTGCCCTGCAGGGAGCCAGAGCTGCGATTTGCCTATGTAAACAAGGCAGATTGCCGTTCTGACTGGAGGGAAGGCATGGATCCTGTGTTCCTGCAAAGCAGGTAATAAATGCAATCTCTTCCCCTAATAAAAGCACCTCACACAGTGTAGTAAAACACTTGTCAGGCACACATTTAACCCTTTGATTGCCCCTAATGGTAACCCCTTCCCAGTCAGTGTCATTAGTACAATGACAGTGCAGATTTTAAGCACTGATCACTTTATTCGTGTCACTGGTCTCCAAAAAGCTTCAGTTAGTGTCAGAATGTCCACCACAATATCACAGTCCCGCTATAAGTCGCTTATCGCCACCATTACTAGTAAAAAAAAAAAAAATTATGTCAAAGTTTGTAGATGCTATAACTTTTGTGCAAACTATTTAATATACGCTTATTGTGATTTTTGTATGTAGCAGAATACAAATTTATATAGAAATTTGACTTTTACGATTTTATTGGATAGGTTCTATAGCAGAAAGTAAAAAATATTGTTTCTTTTTCAAAATTTTCAGTCTTTTTTTGTTTATAGCACCAAAAGAAAGCTCTATTTGTGGAAAACAAAAGGCATATATTTTATTTGGGCACATCATCGCACAATCACACTATTGTTAGTTAAAATAATGCAGTGCCGTATCGCAAAAAAAAAATGGCCTGGTGCTACTTGCAAACCACATTATATGTGTCATTTTTGATTATGCACATAGTTCCGCTTTAAATGCTTTTTTTTCCTCCTTTAAAATCGTTTGTTCACTTTCAAAACACTCTTCAGCTGCCAATACTGCTGAAAAATATCCCTCTTTAGAAGCATTGCTGTTTTTAATCAATAACTGCACACAGTTTGCATAAATACCATTAGAAAAATAAAAAGAGAAATGCTGAGGAGCGCTCATCCCTAAAGCAGGCTTTATAAAAACATAAATACCTTGAGCTATTTATGCTTACACCACTGTTGCCACTGCTCTACAGATAATTAAAAAGTAAGACAATTAAATACAATTAAATATGCATTTTGAACGTAAGAGGCACTCATGTTGAAATTTTCGGTACGATACACACTTGTCTGCGGTTTGTCTCGGCGATAAAGGCATCTAGATTTCAGAGTGTTAATTGCTCCTGACTCCCCGACCACCTATGCAGCTCATTAGAGGCATCTCCAGGGACCGCGAATCACTGGAGCTGAGTCACGGATCACAACAGTCACTGCTCCGAGAGACCTCAATTAATATTTTGTGCAGGGAGAATTATGAAGGGAATTTCATGTACCCCCAGACCATGCAATGTTTAACCATTAGATGATTGAAATCAGAAATAGAGTGTGATCCAACTTTAGAAAGCCCTACAACAAAACCTAGCTAGGAGTCAGCAAATACTTTGTGTTATGACCTCTTTGGTCCCTCCCAGTCTAGATGTTTTAGCCTTTAGAACAGTGGTTCTCAACCTTGCTAGCACCGTGACCCCTTGATAAAATATCCCAAGTTGTGGGGACCCCTAACAGTAAAATTTTTGTAATGTGGGTTGTCAGCACCCAAGGTAAGACAAGTAATTTGCGCCCCTAACCCACAAACATTTAGTGCTCCCTGAGCCCCTTCTACTCGTACATTATTAAAACCCCTTATAATATATTTTAGGATGTACCACTCTCTCTTTGTCCTACTTTCTTACCCTTGTATCTCTCTCTATCCCAATATCTTGTTTTTTTTCCCCCATCCCTCTCTCTAGCCATCTTTCTTGTTCTTTCTCTCCCTTTTTCTTTGTTCCTCCCCTTCTTTTCCTCTCCCTTCCATGCATTCTCTATGTGTATTCCTTCTCTTACTCCTTGGTGGGGAGTGGGGGGAATGGGATCAGTAGCAGTGCTGGGGGGAGTTCTGATAAGCCAATTTAGGTGCTCTTGATCAAGGTCATCTGCTGATCTGAGAACTGTACTGTGTCTCCGGCTTCACTATGTCTCCAGCTCTGTGGTGTCTCACAGAGCTCTAGTCTCTGCCCCACAACTATGCCGTGAACTGAATAGGCGGCTGCGAAGAGGCAGCATGGGCCGCCGCGGGCTCCAGGGACAGCCCTGCTGGGCGGCCGCAAAAAGGCTGGGAGCGTGGTGCGGGCTTCAGGAACAGCCTAGCATTTGGTGACCCCTGGCAAATAGTAATTTGACCCCCAAGGGGGTCCCGACCATCAGGTTGAGAACCACTGCTTCAGAAGATATGAATTAGAAACATGATGTGACCAGTGGTGGCCCTTCTATAGGGGGGACACAGGCGCCACCCCACCCAGAAGCTAGTCACCAAAAAAAGGTCCTTTAAGTGCACTGTGTACGGGCGCCGCAAACAGCTGTCTATGGGCACCATGACATCTATGCAATCACGTGATTGCAGGTGATTGCAGATTGCATCACTTCATTTGCCTGCTTTTGTGCTTGTTGCACAAAGTAATGGTCCTGAACACTCCGTTTACAGTCATTCTCCTTGTTGAGTATTTTTTTTAATTGGCACTGCCATAGGAAATGGGCGATGCTTTCCTCTAAGGCCACATACACACGATCAAACCGGTCCGATGAAACTGGTCCGACGGACCGTTTTCATCGGACCAGGCTGAAGTGGTCTGATGGTCTGATGTGTGTACACACCATCGGACCACAAATCCGATCAGACCAGAACGTGGTGACGTAGAACACAACGACGTGCTGAAAAAACAAAGTTCAATGCTTCCAAGCATGCGTCGACTTGATTCTGAGCATGCGCAGGTTTTTGGTCCAATGCTTTTTTGTACTAACCATCGAATCTGTCCGACGGACAGATTTTAAAGCAAGTTTTAAAAATTTGGTCCGACGGACAACGGTCCGATAGGCCGTACACACCATCGAATTGGTCCGATAAAACTGGACTTCAGACCAGTTTCATCGGACCGGTCTGATCGTGTGTACGCGGCTTCTCTGTGCCAGTGGGAAACCGGAAGTGACACAGCGGCTCCGTGGATGGAATGCACAACCCGAGCGGCGCCTTCTTTCAGAATACACTCCAGAATTGGTAGGTTTAGAGTCAGTCAGACAAAAAGAAAGAGAACAAAAATTGTCTTTTATTGTTTAAATTTATATATTTGCTTCAAAGGGTTTACCAGGTTAGGAAAATACAGTATCTAGCTGTGGATGCAGGCTGTAAGGCTGGGCTATATACCCTGATCTGTGAGGCTGGGCTATATACCCTGATCTGTGAGGCTGAGCTGTATGGCCTGATATGTGAGGCTGAGCTGTATACCCAGATCTGTGAGGCTGAGCTGTATACCCTGATATTTTATCAGTGCAATGAATACTTATATAATAATGAGAAAGGAATCGTTATTGAGTCACATATACAAAAGTAAAAAACGTTTTAATAACATTTACTAGGATTCATTTTAATTGGTTTTAACCTTAATAAAACGTTTTTTTAATTGTGTATAGGTGACTCAATAACGATTCCTTTCTCATCATTATATATGTATTCATTGCACCGATAAAAAATCCCAATTTCCCCCTTCTCCCTTTCCCCCTTTTTTTTCAAATAATTTTGCATGGGATGTGTTGCCTTAACTTTTTGGTGTATCATCTCTGATTGGACCAAACCTATATAACCTCTCAGAGATATCACAGTGCTTCAATTGACACTGCCTTCATCTGCTTTTCTCTCCAGTATGGAACCATCATCTAGGGTCAACATCTACTTCCTGACTCTTGCCCCACTTTCTTTTGTTGTTACATACTTTCCCGGATGATGGTACACCTTTATTGATTATTAATTTATTTATAGGAGGCTATACTCAAATTCTTGCATGTTACTTCCTGGACTGAGATAAGTTGCCACTGCCAGCCATGTCAACCATAAGATGACAACCACATCATTTCACTAGGGGAAGCAGACCGAGGAAATGCTTCATCCTGCCTGCAGCAGATTGATGAAATCATTGTAAAGTCACTTGTCCAAATCTCAAAAATGTCTATTTAATGATAAAAGGTGAGCCTGTAAATTGTGACTTGTCAGGAATCAATTCATGCAAAAGTACAGAGAGATCTAGGCCACCAGTTTCAAGAGACAACATGGCCTGTTTGAGTTGTAAAGCTTGGTTAAAAAAAAATCACACACAGAAAGGTGACTTAATTCCATCTCCATTATCAGTCAGCTCATATCCAGTAGATGTTCACTTTCACAGACTCTGAGGTGTCCCCAAGGTCAGCTTTGATAATGTGAAGCTCAGCTTCCCTGGGCCTCGCTCATCATTGCCAATCTTTCATTGATTCTTTTTTTTAAACAGCGAGTCCTCAATTACCTTTAATTACTGGGCAATGCACAGCCTTTAATTAAATATAGGTGAACGTTCCCATTAACAGTTATTACCTTCAGAAACCACTTATGCAGGATCCACATGTATAGGAACTTGAAAGTGAGATAATATTTCAGAGCCTTCGCCATCACTTCCCTGAAGATTAACGGCCCTGGAGCAGGTTATCCTCCTTCTTCACCCCAATGTCCCTTTCCTTTTTTCTTTTTTTAATAAATGAAGACAACTCATGAGATAAAATGATTGTCTAGCGGATCTACACTGTAACTGTAATAAATCAAGGATGGGAAAATTACTCCTCGGCAAATTAAGTTGGTGCTGTATTTAATGAGTCTAATGACATCTAGGAACAAAAGCTGGGCCACAGCTTTTAATTATAATTTGGTTTATTCTAATTAGAGACAGCATTATTTTGATAAAGCAACAATATGTTAATAATTATTATTATTATTATTATTATTATTATTATCATTATTAAATATTATTTAGACTGAAATAAGACAGGGTTAAAATTCCATTCACACTTGTGTGACTTGTCATGCAACTTTGGACACAAGGCACAGCCTTGAATTTCAATGGAATCCATTCAAATATATGAGACTTTACCTCAAGAAGATTTACCCCTCTTCATGACCAGGCATTTTTTTTGCAATATGACACTGCGTTACTTTACTGACAATTGTGCTGTCAGGCTTGAGGTCATCCCCATCAGACTACTGGGTTACTCTCAAGGGCCTTTGACAGCCTCCATAGCACTTCAGCTTACACCCGATGCCCATTGCCCCTGCTGGCCTGACCCTGAGTATTTAGGAGGTCCCTCCCCCTTCCAGCCCATTTTGCTGGGGATAGGTTGGGGCCCTCTTCAATACTCCAGGTAGCTCCTCCTAACCCCCCTCCCATTCTTCTGGAAGTTTCTCAAAAGTTCCAGCAAGTAGGAGGAGGTAATAGAGATGCTGCCAGATGAGTCACTCAAACCCTGACCCAGAATGAACCCAGGCTTTGCTGCCAGCCACACACCAACAGCTTTGCAGCCATTGTGCTATATGCTGGGTGTTTGGTGTGCTCCTGCACCTTTAAGGTGGGGTGGCTCCCCTTCAGTCCACCTGCCCCTATCTATCCATTAGAATGCATGTGCCTCCATTGTGGGGACACTCATAGTTTAGTGCAGGGATCCTCAAACTACGGCCCTCCAGCTGTTGCAGAACTACACATCCCATGAGGCATTGTAAAACTCTGACATTCACAGACATGACTAGGCATGATGGGAATTGTAGTTCCTGAACAACTGGAGGGCCGTAGTTTGAAGACCCCTGGTTTAGTGTTAGGATCACAGATTACAGGGTGCCTTGGCGCGGCTCTGTGGCTCACGCATGCGTTTGCAAATGCGTGCGGACAAAACCCTTGTTTTTAACGCATACTGTTAGACAGGTTAATTGGTTGTTCTGCGAGCTGGTTGGTAAGTAGGCGTGGTTATTCCCTGGGCATTCCAGTTTTTTTTGTTATTTGCTGCCAGCCAAGCCAAATTTAACTACACTACAAAACTATGTACAACTCCCATTCTAGCACACTAGAGGGTGCTACAGTAAGTATTGGGGTTACAGGGAAAGTTAATGTAATGCCGCGTACACATGGTCGTTTTTTGCGATGAAAAAAAAGACGTTTTTTAAAACGTCATTTAAATTGATCGTGTGTGGGCAAAACGTCGTTTTTTGTCTTAAAAAAAACGACCAAAAAAAAATTCCAACATGCTTGAATTTTTTGTGTCGTTTTTCAAAACGTCGTTTTTTGTTTCACAAAAAGTCACCGTGTGTAGCAAAAACGTCTTTTAAAACGACGTTTTTCAACCCGCGCATGCCCAGAAGCTAGTTATGAAGCGAGCTTCAATGGAAAAGTGTGGTGAACGTAACCTCGTTTTTTGTGAAAAAAACGATGGTGTGTATGCAACATCGTCTTTGAAAGTGACGTTTCAAAAACGTTGTTTTTTACTTCCCAAAAAACGTCGTTTTTTTTCATCGCAAAAAACGACCGTGTGTACGCGGCATAAGGATTACAGGAAGAATTATTAGTGTAACAGGGAGGGTTAGTGTTAGGTTTACATAAAGAGTTTGTGTTAGGGTAACAAGGCAGGGGGGTTGTGTTAGGGTTATGGATAGGTTAGTATTATGGTAAAATGAGAGTTAATGTTAGGATCACAGGGAGGTTTAGTGGAAGGGTTTGGAGCCTGAAGCTAACATTATTAGGATTTCAGGGAGGATACGTGGAAGGGTTAAAATAATATTTAGTGTTAGGTTATGGCATGGTTAGTGTTAGGTTTACAGGGAGGGTCATTATTAGGATTTCAGGGAGGATAAATGTTAGGGTTACAGGGAAATTTAGTGTGAGGATGACCGGAAGGATTATTACAGTTAAAGGGGTGGTTTGTTTTAGGGTTGCATGAAGAGTTGCCCTACTGGCCAGTAGAAGGAGCTGTGAGCCCTGAGCGCATAGCCTGTGTAATCCCCACTCTATGTTTGAAAATGCCCGCCCTGTCGTGGTGACGTCCAGGGCTGTCTTAATAGCATCATTGGCCCTTGGGCAAAGTAATGCTCTGGGGCCCCTACAATGATGACAGTGCAGGTAAACAGACATCAAGTAGGTAGGAGGCAGACTGCCTCCCCTGTGTATCCATCACTCTCAGTGCCATCATGGGGGCCCCCAATTTCAGGGCAGCATGGGCTCAAGGACCAGCTGCTTTGGGGAAAGTGCAGGGCCCCCTATGCAGCTGGGGCCCCTGGGCAGTGCCCATGTGTGCCCTCTCATTAAGACAGCCCTGGTGACGTCACTGCCGCTTCCGCGTTCCAGACTGGTCAGCGTGGAGCTTCCTGGGAGCTTCCTGTCTGGTGGACACTGCAGGGAAGCCTGTGATAACATCCGAAATCTTTACACCTTCACGGCCGAGTTAAACATTATCGGGGCCGGCAGAGCAGCATCAACACACACAAGGATACCTCCACCCCTGACGGACACCTTCACACAGCGAACCTGTAAGTGTACACACTACACTGACATTTTAAACAACAGTAGGATTATCTTAGTTGGCGCCTCCCCCCCTTCCCTTATAACATACATACTAAAGATCGTTCTGCTGCCATGTCTAAAATGATCAACCTATCCAGAAAAGTGTGTAATAGTGAAGTTATCCTTTAACCACTTAAGACCCAGACCATTATGCAGGTTAAGGACCTTGCCCCTTTTTGCGTGTCCGCACTGTGTTGCTTTAACTGACAATTGCGCGGTCGTGCGACGTGGCTCTCAAACAAAATTGGCGTCCTTTTTTTCCCACAAATAGAGCTTTCTTTTGGTGGTATTTGATCACCTGCGGTTTTTATTTTTTGCGCTATAAAAATAGAGCGACAATTTCGAAAAATATATAAAAAAATATTTTTTTCCTCAGTTTAGGCCGATACATATTCTTCTACTTATTTTTGGTAAAAAAATCGCAATAAGTGTTTATCGATTGGTTTGTGCAAAAGTTATAGTGTTTACAAAATAGGGGATAGCTTTATTGCATTTTTATTAATATATTTTTTTTCACTAGTAATGGCGGCGATCAGTGATTTTTTTGACACATTTTTGGGAACATGCAAAAAGTGCTATAAAAATGCACTTATTACTGTGAAAATGACAATGGCAGTGAAGGGGTTAACCACTAGGGAGCGCTAAGGGGTTAAGTGTGCCCTAAGGGAGTGATTCTTACTGTATGGGGGGCGTGGCTGTAGGTGTGACGTCACTGATCATAATTCCCTATAACAGGGAACAGACGATCAGTGACACTGCCACTGTGATGAACGGGGAAGGTGTGTTTACACAGACCTCTCCCCATTCGTCAGCTCCTGTGACTCGATCGCGGTACACGGCGGGGATCGGGTTCGCGGGCGCAGCCACGGAGCTTCGGACCTGGTCGACGGCTGGGCTCTTAAAGTAAGGTGACCAGATTTTTAAAATGAAATCCGGGGACATTTTTTTTCTTTACTAGTAATGGCAACAATCAGCGACTCTCTGCCCGTCTCACAGCCTCTGAAGTCTTACTCTTCGGGCCCCGGCTACTACTGGATGGGGAGCGGAGGAAGATTACTCTGCCAGAGAAGGCAAGGAGATAGGCAGGTGGCTCGCCAGGATTTGAGCCAAGGCAGAAGAACATGCAAGCGAAGCTGAATGGGCATGCGCAATGCTGTATCCTGGCCTAGGCCAACAAGGCCTAGGGCAGCACTATGCAGGGGGGCTATGCAAGAGTCCCCGCCGGCTTGCACTACACTGTTGGTGTAACGCACGCTGCTTCTAATTTTGACTGTCCTATCATCCTGGACCACAAACCTTCCTCACTGGGCTATATGTTTTCTGCTGCACCATTGGCATGGTTATATCTTCTTAGTCCTCTCCATAAAATTATCAGAAATATATGCTTAAAGTAAAACTATAGGCAATGCTTTTTTTTTCCATTGTGGAGTAAGGGAAGGTTGTGGCCTCTGTCAGTTTATTTTTTACCATCCCTGTCCCATTGCATAGATTTCCCTTCACTTCCTGCTCTTATAGCCAAACAGGAAGTGAGAGGAAATCTATGCAAAGTAAGGGAAACCAATGCCCCCCCTCCAGGCCCTCAAAACTAGTGTCTCCACTTGAAAATTCTTAAAGTCTTAAATAGGAAGGGGTGGGTCAAATTTAAATTAGGGGGTACATGGGTTTAGTCAGACCTAGGGCAGCACAAAACCTAAATACACCACTGGGCATGCGCCCAAAACTAAAGAAATATTCCCTCCGCTCCGACCAGCACATGATCATTAGAAAGGGGCACAGATAATGGGAAAAATACAACCCCCCTATGCTAGTAGGAGCAGCGGAGCGGGGGTATGTAATTCAATTTTTTTTATTTTAATTCTGCACAGACTGTCTTTGAAATTGCCTCTGCCCCTTATTAAATGCAATCTGGGGACAAAACCAGGGACAGACTTGGTCCGGGGACAGTGTCCTCAATCAGGGGACTGTCCCCTGAAACTGGGGATGTCTGGTCACCCTATCTTAAAGGCGACATACAGGTACAAGCCTGTGCCCAGCTGTGCCATTCTGCGGATGTATATCGGCGTTAGGTGGTCCTTAAGTGGTTAAGTAAATATTAAGGTATTAAGCATTCATAGGCGTCCTTTGGACTACTACCTGCCATCATAGTAGCTCCCTGCCCTGCGTATTATTCCTGTGATTACCCTAATGTCTTCCCGTTTCAGAATTTTAGACACATTCTAGTAGGGAATCCTTTAGGACTTCTTCCTTTAAACGATAGTAACAATTTCCTGATCAATGCCAGATACATTTCAGTCCCTGGTGACCCGCTGTTCACCTAGACTATGTACAAAATCCTACTGATTGCAAAGGAACGAGCACAGACACAAGGAGTTGGAGATAAATTGGAGCTGCTTATACAAGACCCACCTTGCACCTAATACTACATAAATGTGTTTTTCTGTCATGGAAAACTGCTTAATTGCTCTGAAAAAGCAATCTGCTCCGGCTTAATTGGTAGGTAGAAAAACAATAGTAATCGACCTTCTGCACGAGTCAATACAAATCAAAGAGGAGTCACTGTTTTTCTTGTCTCTGAAGAGCCCAGTCACTACGGGGCAATCTTTTAGAAGAAAACCACATTACCGCCAAAGATTTGCTTTACATAATTGTATCCAGTATAGAGGGGATGTGTGTTGTGCGTTGGGCACAGTTTTATATTACCCCCCTATGGTTAGTTCAGAAGATGCATTTGTTTGCTATTACATTTTCTCCTCCACATACAATATTTTATTTACAGAGCCAAACTTTGTAGATCAAACTCAGAATGTTGCCACTCCTAAGGGTCCATTTGTGCACTGCTAATCTTTACAGTGCATTAAGGTGAACTGCCAGTCCATTAAAAATTATTTGAGTGTTAGCTCAGAATACCTTATACAATAATACATTGCGTTTACACATTGCACGGTAACCCAACACATTGAGTAACCCAATGCATTGAGTGACCCAACACATTGAGTAACCCAATGCATTGAGTGACCCAACACATTGAGTGACCCAACACATTGAGTGACCCAGCGCATTGAGTAACCCAACACACTGAGTGACCAAGAACATTGAGTAACCCAACACACTGAGTGACCCAGCGCATTGAGTAACCCAACACACTGAGTGACCAAGAACATTGAGTAACCCAACACACTGAGTGACCCAGCGCATTGAGTAACCCAACACACTGAGTGACCCAGCGCATCATTGAGTAACCCAACATAGTGAGTGACCCAGTGCATTGAGTAACCCAACATAGTTAGTGACCCAGCGCATTGAGTAACCCAACACACTGAGTGACCCAGCGCATTGAGTAACCCAACACACTGAGTGACCCAGCGCATTGAGTAACCCAACACACTGAGTGACTCAGTGCATTGAGTAACCCAACACACTGAGTGACCCAGCGCATTGAGTAACCCAACACACTGAGTGACCCAGCGCATTGAGTAACCCAACACAGTGAGTGACCCAGCGCATTGAGTAACCCAACACATTGAGTGACCCAGCGCATTGAGTAACCCAACACACTGAGTGACCCAGCGCATTGAGTAACCCAACACACTGAGTTACCCAGCGCTTTGAGTAACCCAACACACTGAGTGACCCAGCCCATTGAGTAACCCAACACACTGAGTAACCCCATTGAGTAAACCTACACGCAGAGTAACCCAAAGCCCTGCGTAGCCCAACACAATAGGGGGTTGATTTACTAAAGGCAAATAGACTGTGAACTTTGTAAGTGCAGTTGCATTAATTTTCCCCAGACCTTAGTAAATGTGTAGAAGCTTTGTACAGAATACCCAGCAAGATGAAAGAAAAAAAAAACTTTTTTTGCTTGTACATGATTGTATGGTGTCAGCAAAGCTTTACTTCATTAAAGCGGAACCCTCCCTCCTTCCGGTGTCACATTTGATACCTTTCAGGGGGAGGGGGTGCAGATACATGTATAAAACAGGTATTTGCACCACTTCCTGGTATAGACTCCTGCGGGAGTCCGGCCCCTTAACATCAGCCACCCCCCCACCATTGTGTTCTGGGAAACACTTGGCTCCCAGAACACAACGGGACCAGTGGGAACGGCACAGCGCGATTTGCGCATGCACAGTAGGGAACCGTGCAGTGAAGCCGCAGCGCTTCACTTCCCGATTCCCTCACCGAAGATGGCGGCGGGGGAAGTCGAAAGCCGAGATACCACTCGGCTTTGGCTGCCGACGTCTCGGGCGACCTGGACAGGCAAGTGTCCATTTTTTAAAAGTCAGCAGCTGCTGAGAAACCTAATGCATTGAGTACCCCAGTGACATAAGTAATCCAACACATTGGGGAGGCGTTACTAAAACCTGATCACACAGAATCTAGTGCAGCTGTCGGTCCATTGAAGATTAATGTGTTAGCTCAGATTGCCTTACTTAATACTACATTTTATGTACACATTGCGTGGTAACCCAACACACTGAGTAACACAATGCATTGAGTAACCAAACACACTGAGTATCCCAATGCACTGAGTAACCCAGCGCATTGAGTATCCCAAAACATTGAGTAACCATCACATTAAATAAGTCAACACACTGGGTAACCCAACACACCGAGTAACCCAACGCATTAAGCAACCCAGCACACTGATTAACCCAAAGCATTGAGTAACCTAGCACAATGAGTAACCAAATGCTCTGAGTAACCCAACAAAATCAGTAACCCAACACACCGAGTAACCCAGCACACTGAGTAACCAAATGCTTTGAACAACCCAGCACACTGAGTAACCCAACAAAATCAGTACCCCAACACACTGAGTAACCAAATGCATTGAGTAGCCCTGTGGATTATGTAATCCAACACTTTGGGGGGGGGGGGTGTTCTAAATCCAGAGCACACATAATCTAGTGCTGCTGTGCATAGTAACCACTGCCAGGCACATTTATTTCAATTGTTAATTCCATTGTAATTTTTTAACTAACAAGGTGATCTGTTAATGTAAAGGAGAGGAGGAGGAAGAAGTGTTGCCCAGAAAACAGTTTTTACTTTTCTTACTTTAAACATCAATGTACTACTTTATGTCAATCATGAACATTCCAATGCTCTGAAAATTAAGGCTCTTAAGGACGGAAGTGAAACAAGGCCACCTAAGAGGACTTTGTCTCCTCTGTTCTCCACGTCTGCTTTCCTGATGTTTTTTTTTTTTTCTAACTTTCTTTTAATTCTCAGGAAAGTTTGAAGTTCTCTGAGTTGCAGGAGAGCTTCCAGTTCATCTCGGTAGAACTGCCTTCATGCTTCAAAATTCCGGTCATATCCAAAGTGCAATTACTCCTGTGATCTCAATCTAATCTGGGCAGAACAATATGGCAGAGCTGTCAATCATAGCGTGGCTCTGGGGAGTATGCAGGGTTCATATCCGCCCTCGGCATTTCTCACTCGCGCTCTCCGCTTGTTCTTTAATGTACCTCCATGTATCCGATCTTTCCAAAATACATTTTTCATTCTTATTCTGCTCACGCTACGTTATTGACATCAAAAGAGAAGTTTACCGGCAAGAACGGAGTCACTTTTATTTTCCTGGCATCCATAGCAAATCATCTGCTGCTTTGCTTTAATGGACGGCTTTATGGTTGTGACCTAGATCGGGCTATTTTTTACAAATTTGGGGGTGTCTTTCTGGGATCCACCACCAATTGAATGGGTTGTTTGAATTGTACCCCATAATGTATGAGACTTTTAAGGCTAGGCGGTTTGTTCAGCGATTAGACAGTCCGATTAAACAGTGTAGGGCTGTCAGTATTATTGATATATTTTACTCTTTTCGATGTATTTATTCTCACTAGGTCCAAAATTTTAACCAGAATGTATTATTTTATAATATTATTATTATATTATTATTACGGTATTCTTAGTATTATTATTACTAGTATTATATCTTTTTTGCATTTGTTTGTATAATGTGTGGTTCAATTTATATACTTATAATTTTCCTACATTTGGTTTGGCTTTTAGGTAAAAAAAAATACAGAGAAGGTATCATTTTAATAATATTGATTATGATTATTCTTCTTTTTAATATTATGTTATTATTATTATTAATATTACATTTTTGTTTAATGATTGTATAGTATAGTTCAAGTTGTACACATAATTGTTTTGAGATATAATAAAATTAAAAAGTGCAGCACTATAGCAAGTGCATTTAAAATTTAATTTTTCAAACTAACATATACTTTTTTACCAAAAGAATTGGGACACCTGCCTTTATACACACATGGGGGCAGATTCACATAGATGTAATCTTCCGCTGCGTAATCGAAATACGCTACGCTGCCGTCTATCACCAGACTCTACGCCGAATTCAGGTAGTTTTTTTGCGCGTACGCTATTGTATCGTATTTTTTTTCCGCCGCGCAATCGAAATACGTGAGTAGGGGGCGTGAAGCATTTAAATTAAGCGCGTCCCCGCGACGATCGAACTGCGCATGCTCTGTTCAGGAATTTCCCGCCGTGCATTGCGCGAAATCACGTCGTGACGTCATTCGTTGTTTGAGTAGCGGCGTTTACGAACATTCCTATTCCCGGACGACTTACGTTAAAAATAATAAAAGAAATCGAAAAACGTTGAAATTCGACGCGGGAACGACGGCCATACTTAACATGGGCTGTCTAATATTAGACCAGCAAAAAGCTGGTATAGTGAAACGGAAAAAAAAGATGACTAAAGGTGCCGTAAGAGATTGCGTTTGAAGAGCGAAATTTTGTGGATTCCAGGCAAAAGCTCATTAGCATACCATGAAGGTGAAAAACAACAGGAAGTCCGCCCAGTGGCCGCAATTTTCAGGCAGCGTAGATCTGAAGGCGTACTAACACGTAATAAAGTCGAAATTTAGCACGCAGGTGTCTTTTCATGGTTTGAGGATTTCGACTAGCGTAAAAACGCTCGTAAATCGAAATTACTCCTGTCTAACAACATTTACACAGGCGTAATCGCTTTGTGAATCTAGGCCATGAACTTTAATGGCATCCCAGTCTAAATCCATAGGGGTTCAATATTAAAATGGCTCACCCATTGCAGCTATGACATCTTCAACTCGTCTGGTAATTCTCAAATTCATCCCAAAGGTGTTCTATCAGGTTGCTAGGACTCTGTGCAGGCTAGTCATGTTCCTCCACTCCAACCTCGCTCATCCTTGTCTTTATGTGCACTGGTTAAATTGTAATATTACAAAACCATTTCCATTTATTAGTAAAATTTGGCACTTACATTTAAAATGGCAATGAACAGCATGCTTTGCATCCAAAAGACGCAAACAGGTCTGTTTCCAATAGTAAAGATGGCCAAACAGCGAAAGTGCATGCACTGTAGCGTGTGTGTGTGGCTCCACCCTATGCGTTTTGTAAGAAGTAACATCATCAGTTTTGAGACATATTTTACCAGTTTTTTTTTTATTATTCTGATTAGAATAACATATTATCCAGAATGTATCATTTTAATATAAGTGATATTTATTATGATTATCATTTTTTCTCTCTGCTCTTCTGTGAATTCCAGGAATTCAGTTACTTAGTAAAAACTGTAGGCATGCCATGAGTTAAATCTAATGCAGTGCCTGACGCCTCATAGACCTATTATTCACTGACAGGTTTATTGTGCTCCAAGAAAACATAACTTCTGAGGCCGCGTACACATGATCGGTCCAAACCGATGAGAATGGTCCGATGGACCGTTTTCATCGGTTCACAGACTAATGGTCTGATGGTCTGATGTGCGTACACACCATCAGTTCAAAAAATGATCGTGTCAGTACGCGGTGACGTAAAACACAACGACGTGCTGAAAAAAATGAAGTTCAATGCTTCCAAGCATGCGTTGACTTGATTCTGAGCATGCGTGGATTTTTGGACCGATGCTTTTGCGTACTAACTATCGGTTTGGACTGATGGTCAGGCGTCCATCGGTCCGATTTTAAAGCAAGTTTTAAAACTTTGGTCCGACGGACGACGTCGGACGGCTGTACACACGGTCGGTTTGGACCGATGAAACTGGACCTAAGTCCAGTTTCATCGGTTTGGACCGATCGTGTGTACGCGGCCTAAAGCTCCAATGCTGCTCACTGTGGTCTCAGTTTCTTCAAGAGCAGAGTCACTGGAACTGCTGTGCCCACCCCTCCCCTAATTCTGCCTATTCACAAAAGTCTTTGTAATATATAAACTTATTCACAAATTACAAAGGCTTCTGTGAATGGGCAGAAAAGGGGAGAGATGGGCAAAGCCGCTCTGCATGCTTTTCTCCTTCCACACCTGGAGCATGTCCTCTGGGAGGGCAATAAACCTGTCACATATAAGTAAGAGAAATACTGTATATACTCGAGTATAAGCCACATTTTTCAGCAATTTTTTTGGGCTGAAAATGTCCCACTTGGCTTATACTCGAATCACCCTTTTGCACCTGATTTCCCAGATTTTGGGGACCTGGTACTGACCGGCCGTAGGTCCCCTGGACCCCAAACTTGGTACACATGTAGCCCCACTCTTTCTCTACAAGTGTGCAAAGTTTGTTGTCCGGGGACCTACGGCCAGGGAGCACCGATTTTTCAAAGTCAGGCACCCCTTTTTATAGACTCCCATGTTAAATGGGCATTTTTCTGGTGAATTTGGGGACCCGGTACCGGCTGGCCGTAGCTCCCTTGGACCCCATACCCCATACACATGTAGCCCCACTTTTCCTCTACAAGTGTGCAAAGTTTGTTGTCTGGAGGACCTATGGTGAAAGCTGGGCTCCCCTTCCATAGACTCCCATGTTAAACGTAAGTCTAGTCATGGGCACAGTGAGGCATGAGGACAGGGAGGCATGCACATGGACACAGTGAGGCAAAGTGAGGCACAGTGAGGCATGCAGATGGACACCCTAGGCTTATACTCGAGTCAATACGTTTTCCCATTTTTTTGTGGTAAAATTAGGTGCCTTGGCTTATATTCGGGAAGGCTTTTACTCGAGTATACACGGTAAGTTCTAGAGGTGACATGCAACTAATTGGACTCAAATCATAGTGTACCTACACTATTTGCAAAGTTGCTGAATTCTTGGAATTCAGCTTTAAATAATGTATTTAATCGGATTATAGGGTATATGGTAAATTTCAAGTTGCCTGCTTTACTGTGGAGATTACTTTCTGTGTTGAGAATGGATTAAATTTGAACTACGGGCACAAAAACATTTATTAAAAATATTCTTCTACAGCCACAAAGAATATAAACCGTGGCGGCTGGTGCTCAAAATTTTTGGGGGGGCACAAACGGAAAAAAAAACATTGCAGCCTCACTGTGCCCATCACATGCAGCCACTGTGCCATGCCACCAAATGCAGCCACTGTGCCACCAAATGCAGCCACTGTGCCATGCCACCAAATGCAGCCACTGTGCCATCAATTGTCACCACTGTGCCATGCCATCAAACACAGAAACTGTGCCATCAATTGTCACCACTGTGCCATGCCATCAAATGCAGCCACTGTGCAATCAATTGTCACCACTGTGCCATGCCACCAAATGCAGCCACTGTGCCATCAATTGTCACCACTGTGCCATGCCATCAAACACAGCAACTGTGCCATCAATTGTCACCACTGTGCCATGCAACACAGCAACTGTGCCATCAATTGTCACCAATGTGCCATGCCATCATATGCAGTCACTGTGCCATCAATTGTCACCACTGTGCCATGCCATCAAACGCCACCACTGTGCCATCAATTGTCACCACTGTGCCATGCCATCAAACGCCACCACTGTGCCATCAATTGTCACCAATGTGCCATGCCATCAAACGCAGCTACTGTGCCCATCAATTGTCACCAATGTGCCATGCCATCATATGCAGTCACTGTGCCATCAATTGTCACCACTTGTGTCACCAATTGTGCCATGCCATCAAACGCCACCACTGTGCCATCAATTGTCACCAATGTGCCATGCCATCAAAAGCAGCTACTGTGTCCATCAATTGTCACCACTGTGCCATGCCATCAAATGCAGTCACTGTGCCATCAATTGTCACCACTGTGCCATGCCATCAAACGCAGTCACTGTGCCATCAATTGTCACCTCTGTGCCATGCCATCAAATGCAGTCACTGTGCCATCAATTGTCACCACTGTGCCATGCCATCAAATGCAGTCACTGTGCCATCAATTGTCACCACTGTGCCATGCCACCAAACGCCACCACTGTGCCATCAATTGTCACCACTGTGCCATGCCATCAAACGCCACCACAGGGCCAGATTCTCAGAGGAGTTACGACGGAGTATCTCAGATACCCCGTCGTATCGCCTTTTTTTTTTAGTCGTATCTATGCGTGTGATGCTGTGCATCACTTTTGCATAGATACGCTTCTACATCCGACAAGTGTAATCCAATTACACTTTCGGATCGTAGGTGTAATGACAACTCCGGCCACTAGGTGGCCTTTACGTTGTTTTTTCATTTGCATATGCAAATGAAGTAGTACGCCGATTCTCGATCGCTTTTACGCCGCCCCGTCGTCGCGTACGTCGTTTTCGTTCGCGTAAGGTTACCCCAGCTTCTATGTGGAGTAACCTTACGAGGTCCCGTCGGATGCCGTCGTGTCCCGTCGGATGCCATGTTAAGTATGGCCTCGGGACCGCGTCGTGTTGTGCGTCGTTTACGTCGTTTGCGTACGTCGATTCTCAATGGGGCTGGCGTACGCTGCGATTACGTCGTTTACATTGAGAAAATGTGACGTCCTTTGGAGCATGCGCACTGGGCTTTTTCCCCGGCCGGCGCATGCGCAGTTCGTTCGACGCGGGGGCGCGCTTAATTTAAATACAAGCCGCGATTTACGCGACGTAAGCGAAACCTACGGAGCAAGTGCTTAGAGAATAAAGCACTTGCTCCAGTACGATGCGGCGGCGTAGTGTAACTGGCTTACGCTACGCCGCCGGAATTCTTAGAGAATCTGGCCCACTGTGCCATCAATTGTCACCACTGTGCCATGCCATCATATGCAGTCACTGTGCCATCAATTGTCACCACTGTGCCATGCCATCATATGCAGTCACTGTGCCATCAATTGTCACCACTGTGCCATGCCATCAAACGCCACCACTGTGCCATCAATTGTCACCACTGTGCCATGCCATCATATGCAGTCACTGTGCCATCAATTGTCACTATTTGTGTCACCAATTGTGCCATGCCATCAAACGCCACCACTGTGCCATCAATTGTCACCAATGTGCCATGCCATCAAAAGCAGCTACTGTGTCCATCAATTGTCACCACTGTGCCATGCCATCAAACGCAGTCACTGTGCCATCAATTGTCACCTCTGTGCCATGCCATCAAACGCAGTCACTGTGCCATCAATTGTCACCACTGTGCCATGCCATCAAATGCAGTCACTGTGCCATCAATTGTCACCACTGTGCCATGCTATCATATTCAGTCACTGTGCCATCAATTGTCACCACTGTGCCCCATGCTACTGTGCTCATTGTCGCCTCTGTGCCCCATGATGCCACTGTGCCCCAAGCCACTGTGCCCCATGCTGCCACTGTGCCCCATGCTGCCACTGTGCCCCATGATGCCACTGTGCCCCATGCTGTCACTGTGCCCCATGCTGTCACTGTGCCCCATGCTGTCACTGTGCCCCATGCTGTCACTGTGCCCCATGCTGCCACTGTGCCCCATGCTGCCCCTTTCCCTGTAAAAAAAATCACTTACCTGACGCTTCCATGTCCTCCCTCGATGTCTTCTGCCGCCGTGGAGAAGCTTCAACCAATCAGGTTCCTGAAAACCAGAATCCGGGAACCTGATTGGCTGAAACGCCTGTCAGTCTAATGCAAGGACCGCAGGTTGCCTGCACTCCGAGCATAGACTTCCGAGAGCCGGAGGGCGGCACTGGAAAAGCCTATCAGAGCCGCTGGCTTTGATAGGCAGTTCCCCTCAGCCAACCAGCTGCCGCTATTCGGGTAACCGGCATCCCATGTCCGGTTATACGAATAGACCAGGCAGCTGGCAACAGTAACACACGTCCAATGCATAGCATTGAACGTGTGTTACTTGCGAGAGGGGGTGGCGCTGCAGCGCCCTCTATAGACGGCCGCCAGAACTTCGGCTAAAATGTCAAAATGACATTTTAGCCGAATAAAAGTTCTTAAAGGGCCCGTTTTTTTTTTTTTTTTTTTATTTTTTTTTTTTTTTTTCTTGTGACTGCGGGAGGGGGGGCGGCGCCCGTGCGCCCATATGGGCGGGCCGCCACTGAATATAAATCTACCTGGCATGCACCAAACGCCTTTGTATACCCAGATATTACTCTGTAAATGTAGCAGTGACATGATCTCTGTGCTGTACATAGCTTGTACAGACAGCATAGCTATAGGAGGGGGCCAGCAGGCTCCACCCACCACAGGCTGCCTGCAGTAAACTACAGGAGGGGCGGAGACAAGACCAGTCACCCTGCACAAGGAGAGAGAGCAGCAGTGAGCGGTCTTTATTACAGGAAAAGTTTCACACTGGATTACTGCACAGATCTGGAAGAAATACACAAAGCACACCGAGATTCAAAGAATTGAAACAATATTTTCTAATCCCAGAGTACAGTACAGCTTTAAGCTGAACTCAACAGATTGACTTCCTAATACCTTCTCACCTGTAGCCACAGACATTAGTAAATTAGGTGTTTCCTGTTCACATGTCACATTATGGATGCTTCCTGCACTTTGCTGTGCCCAGTACATAACAATATATCCTTGCAGATTATTAATAAACTATTTAGTTTGCGTCTCCTCAGCACTTTTCCATTGGCTGACCTGCCTGCAGGGTGGGTGTCGGGGTTGCTGCTCTCAGTTATTAATTCAAAGTCTGCAGTTGGTTGCACAAAATAAAATGACACCGGCTTACAGCTGGCTTCTGCAGTGCATACCCAGCCTGTTTATTTCTTTTGTACACTCATTTTTTTTTTTATATAGAGTGATCGGTGCCCATTCTTAAAGCCAACGGCTCTGACTTTGTTGATATGGGATATACCATGCCTCTTTGCAAGTCAGGCCCCGTACACACGTCCGAGCTTCTCGGCAGAATCCAGCGAGAAGCTCGCTGGGATCCATATTCTGCCGAGAAGCTCGATCGTGTGTACGTTTTCGCTGAGCAAACTGACGAGCGAGGCGTCGAGCCAAAATAGAGAGCAGGTTCTCTATTTCCTCGACGGGCCATCGGGACTAATGGCTCGACGCCTTTTTCGACAGCCTGGTCGACGAACTTGATGGCCGGCCGAGAACCTCGACGGGCGGAACGATGAGTTTAGCCCAACGAGGTTCTCGTACATGTGTACGCGGCCTTACTCTACTGGCTTTTGCTTGCCCAATGACATTCGAAATACTAAGAT
The DNA here is from genome assembly GCA_029574335.1 of Rana kukunoris. Taxonomy (NCBI): domain Eukaryota; kingdom Metazoa; phylum Chordata; class Amphibia; order Anura; family Ranidae; genus Rana; species Rana kukunoris. The sequence goes on along the minus strand of CM056056.1, from coordinate 41,495,753 downwards.
CTTACAAAGCCATCCACAACTCTGTTATCACCCACCTTGTCTCGAAATACCATCCAAACATCCACTCTTTTTCTTTCTAAGACCTCCTGCTCTCGAACCTTATTGTCACCTCCTATGTTTGCCTCTAATGCCGCTTACACACGGTCGAAATTTCCAATTTGGGAGCTTTTCATCGGATATTCCGACCGTGTCTTTTCCATCAGAATTTCTGACTGATTTAGATAGAGAGCTGGGGGTAGATTCATGTAGATCAGCGGATCTTTTGATCCGCGTGATCTATCTTGTTTACGATCCGCCTGCGCCAGTTTTTGAGGCAAGTGCTGTATTCAGAAAGCACTTGCCATGTAATTAGCCCTGGCGGATCGTAAATCCCCCGGCGGAATGCAAATTCCGCGGCTAGGAGGAGTTTACTATTTAAATCACGCGCGTCCCCGCGCCGATCGTACTGCGCATGCGCCGCCAGCAAAATTTCCCGACGTGCATTGCTTTAAATGACGTCGCAAGGACGTCATTGTTTTCGTCGTTAACGCTATTAACGTATGGCTGTATTCCCGGACGACTTACGTAAACGACGTAAAAAATTCAAAACTCGACGCGGGAACGACGGCCATACTTAACATAGGATCCGCCGCACTTACCCCGCATATAGCAGGGGTAACCATCCGCCGGAAAAAGACGAACGCAAACGACGTAAAAAAAAAAGCGACGGCCGGGCGTTCGGTTCTGAATCGGCGGTTCTCCTCATTTGCATATTCGTCGCGTAGAAAAAAAGAAGCGCCACCTAGCGGACGGCGGGAGAATGCAGCCTAAGAACCGACAGTGTAACTCACTTACACCAGTCGGCTCTAAGGGAGATCTATGCGGAACCTGATTCGAGGAATCAGCCGCATAGATCCGAGCGTCGGATCTCACAGATCCGACGGTGTATCAGTAGATACACCGTCGGATCTGTACATGAATCTACCCCCTGGTTCTCAATTTTTCCGACGGAAAAAAATCTGATCGGAAAATCAGTTTGTCTGTATGGAATTCCGACGGGGAAAAAAACAAGCATGCTCGGAAACAATTCAACGCATGCTCTAAAGCATTGGACTAGTGTTGTACATCTCCCCGTTCTTCACGGTCGGAATTTGGTGTGACCGTGTGTATGCAACACAAGTTTGAGCGGAATTCTGTCGGAAAACCCATCCGATTTTTTTTTCAATGGAAAATCTGTTTGTGTGTACGTGGCATCAGACTTTTCCAAAGTGTCTCCCATTCTCTGACACTCCTTATCCCAATCTGTCTAGCTATCTCCAACTATCCATTCACAACTGTGTTACAAGCTACATAACCAACCTTGTCTCAAAATACAATCCATACCACCCACCTTAAAGTGGTAGTTCACCCTCCAAACAAATTTCAGGCATGCCATGGAGCCCACCCACCCACCCGACCGGCAGTATGCCGGTGTTTTTTTTTTTTCTATACATACCTTTTTATGGGCTCTCGCGCCCTCCGGCGATCGCGCGTGACTGGGCGTGGATGGATAGTATGTGATAACCAGACAGGGAGTTCAAGATGATGGGATAGACTTTGTAGAAGTCTCAGAGGTGAGCATAGGGGGAGGTGACAAGGAGGATAGAGAGAAAGAGGCCCCAGAAAGAATTAAAGGGGAGGTTCACCCTCTAAACAAATTTCAGGCATGTCATGGAGCCCACCCACCCGACGGGCAGTATGCCGGTGTTTTTTTTTCTATACATACCTTTTTACGGGCTCTCGTCCCCTTTTATGGCGGTCCCACGGGACTCAGCGTTTCCAATCACAGGCTGTGATTGACGTCCCTCAGCCCGGCGCAGACAGCGCGTCACAAGATGCCTGCGCAGCGACGTTCGGGTTCCTTCGGCATCTCGTGATGCGCTGTCTGCACCGGGCTGAGGGACGTCAATCACAGCATGTGATTGTAAACGCCGAGTCCCGCGGGACCGCCGTAAAAGGGGACGAGAGCCCGTAAAAAGGTATGTATAGAACAAAAAAAACACCGGCATACTGCCCGTCGGGTAGGTGGGCTCCATGGCATGCCTGAAATTTGTTTAGAGGGTGAACCTCCCCTTTAATTCTTTCTGGGGCCTCTTTCTCTCTATCCTCCTTGTCACCTCCCCCTATGCTCACCTCTGAGACTTCTCCAAAGTCTATCCCATCATCTTGAACTCCCTACCCCAATCTGTCTGGTTATCTCATACTATCCATCCACAACTCTGTTACAAGCTACATTATCAACCTTGTCTCAAAATACCATCCAAACCACTCACCTCTTTTCTTTCTAAGATCTCCTCCTCTCTAGCCTCTTTGTCACCTGCTCCTATGCTCGCCTCTGAGACTTCTTCACAGTCTCTCCTATCCTCTGGAACTCACTATCTCAATCTCTCCAGCTATTTCCCACTATGCATCTACAACTCTGTTACAAGCTACATCACCAACCTCGTCTCAAAATACGATCCAAACCATCCACCTTCTTTCTAAGGCCATCTTCTCTCTAGCCTCCTTATCACCTCCTCCTATGCTCACCACCAAAACTTCTCCAAAGTCTTTCCCATCCTCTGGAACTCCCTACCCCAATCTGTCTAGCTATCTCCTACTATCCAACCACAACTCTGTGACAACCTACATCTCCAGCCTTGTCTCAAAATGCAATCCATCTCTCTTCTTCCTAAAACCTCATGCCATCTTGCCCCCCATGGTGGTGAAAGGACAGGGCCGGTTGCAAGTGTGACCTTTGCGACCCTGGTAGTTCCCCCACTGGAAAATACATTATATGAGACACCTAGAGATCGCTGCTATTACAGCCCCTTTACAAACCAGTGTTCTTAGATTTACGCTCCCTACAGCCCTTTGAAAAATTACTTTTGCCACATTTGATATTCCTCTTAGCAAGATTCATTATAAAAGATTGGAGCTAAACAACATAAAACAATTACATATGGACAGTAGAGAAAAAAGTAGGACAGTGTGAAAGAAATTAATAATTTACTTATCTACTAGAGCTACGCAAGAGAGATACATGCAGCCCTTTGGCCGCAAGTTGGGCATCAGGGCTTTGGACATTTAAGCGCGTTTAACATTGGAGCAAAGCCACCTTCATAAAGACATGGTTTCATGAGCTTGGTTCAGAGACACTTGCGTGGCCTGACCTCAACCCTACTGAACTGGAGTGGCCTGCACATAGCCCTGACCTCAACCCAACCCTACCTTTAAGATGGATGCCTCATACACACGACTGGTTTTCTGATCTGGAAAACTGCCATGACAGATTTTGGCCGGGAAAACCCGCCATGTGTATGCTCCATCACAGTTTTCCCTACAGGAAACCGCCGGGAATTCCCGGCGGTCTTTTTCCCGTTGTGAAAACCATTCGTGTGTATGCTTTTCCAAGGGGAAACAAAACATGCATGCTCAGAATCAAGTATGAGACGGGAGCGTTCGTTCTGGTAAAACTAGCGTTCAGAATGGAGATAGCACATTCGTCACGCTGTAACAGACTGAAAAGCACGAAGACTGATAAGCGCAAATCATCTCTCACCAAACATTTACTAATACGAGGATCAGCAAAAGCAGCCCAAAGAGTGGCGCCATTTGAATGGAACTTCCCCTTTTATAGTCTCGTTGTATGTGGTGTACGTCACCGTGCTTTGGACAGGCGGTATTTGGCCTAAACGTGTGTATGCAAGGCAGGCTTGGGAGGAATTCCGTCAGGAAAATTTTTGTTTTTTTTCCTGACGAGAAAAACAGTTGTGTGTACGAGGCATAAATGGAATTCTAATTGTCAGCCAGGTCTTCTCATCCATGATCAGGTTTTTTTTTTGGGTTGAATTCACAAATCATTTCACAGACACATATACATTCTTGTGAAAAGCATTCACAAAAAACTGGGGAGAAAAATAAAGAAGGGAGAGCGAGCAACTCCATATTAATGGAATAAAGTATACCATGGAAAAGGAGGAAGCAATGTCTAGGTGAATTCCCCAAGGAGGTTGACAAAATGCTGCTCTAGCTTATGGTGTCTTCCTAGCAGCAAGACCTAACTTAAGAAAGTAAAATGGAGAGCCGGCAGCTTTTTGTTCCAACAAATTCCTTTATTATAACAGGCAGAGTTTTCAAATTACAGCAACTTACGCGTTTTAACAATAAGTCTCAGTCATAGACATATGGCTATGACTAAGGCTTATTGCTGAAATGCGTAAGCTGCTGTCATGTGTACACTCTGCCTGTTATAATAAAGTAATTTATTTAGAAGAACGAGCTGCGGGATCTCAATTTCGCTTTTTCAAACTGCATATTAATGGCAAAGGTTTGGTAGTTGGATGTCCAACAAGCTCATCAAAGGCCCCCTTCACACGGGGCCGATCAGTAATGATTCACCCCGTGAACCTCCACTTGCTCAGCGGGGATCGCTCCGTTGATCCCCGCTGAGCCGGCGGATGACAGGGTGGTCCACTGGTCAGGTGTCCACAATCAGTTGGCCATACAGTGTATTTTTTTGTTGCAATTTCAACTTTTTGGTAACTTGCTATACTGTGAACTGTACCTACTGTCTCAGGATGTAGATGGTGATTAAAGCCAAAGACATGCTAAGAGTTAAGCCTCCCACACACATCTGAGAATCTTGTCAGGAAAAAACCTGTCGGTTTTCCTGACGTGATTCCTGGCAAGCTTTCTTGCTCACCGTGTGTACAGACACACCATTCAAAGGAACCACTGTTCTTTTGAATGGCAAGAACGCGGTGACGTCATCGACTACGACGAGCAAGCACTCGTCGCATTCAATGCCGTCGCTGCCATCTTGCTTCACCCTATCTATGCCGTGGAAGCTACTGCGCATGTGTCAAAGTCATTTTGAGCATGCGCGGGTTTCCACGGCGACAGGTAAGTATACAGACACTCTGGTTTCTCGTCGGGAAATCAGGATCTCTATTTTTCTCGTTGAGATTCCCGGCAGTTTTCCCGACAAGAAACCATACACACACACGGTTTTCTCGGCAGAAAGCTCTCCCAGCAGCTTTCTTTGCGAGAAAACCGTGCGTGTGTACGAGGCTTCAACCTTGAAAGACACTAAGTAGGACTTACAGGTCAAGTCATGGCAGTGCTTCCATACGTAAAGGTATCACAGCAGTTTCCCCTTCGGCAAATAAAAAAAGCTTTTTCAAGTCAGGAAACCTTGATTAAAGGAACCTCTGAAGTGTTGTAGACTGAACAGATGGAGTAAGCCTCACCTATCATACAAGCCACCATCAGTCACTTAGCACTGTACTCCGGAGGAGCACGAGGGAATTATTGATCAAACCAACATTAGCACGACATCTGGTGGAGTTACACATGGGCCCATGCATAAGTCAGGTTCCCCGCTGGCTTTTAGTGTACGACCAGAATAACCAGGAAAATAATTTCATTTATGCTGACAAGTGTCATCTTCTGATGATAGAAAACAAGCTGATACATATTAAAATAGTGCAAAAAATATCAAAGTTTTCCTAACGAAAACACATGTGGGAAAAAAAAGAGAAAAACTTTTAAAAACAATCACCAAACTTTTCAACCGGTTCCCTGAGGAAGCCGCTGAGAATTCACAGTTGATGATTCATAGTAATATAATAGAGTGTCAGGGCAATATATGCTGTAGTTTACTAAAGGAGAATTTTCTCTCCTATTTCATAATATGTTATATGATCAAAACTTTGTGAGAACCTGACTATCAGACTAACGATACGACCAAAGTTCACGTGTGAACCCAGCGAAGGGTACTGTTGAGACTACATTATACAAAGACGTTTTAGACAATTGTGTGCAACCATTTTGGCATTATTTGTGCCCCTCTGGAAAAAAACTGTTCCATAAAGAAATCTTTTGACCATATTGTTATGGAGGAACCCAAGTGGTCTGCACAGGTCCTTGCCCTCAGCCCTACCGAACACCTTGGGAATGAATTGGAATGTCAACTGTGAGCCAGGTCTTCTCATCCTATATCAGTGCCTGATCATACATATGTTCTTTTGGCCAAATTAACCAAATTCCAACATAATGTCAAAAGTCTTCCCAGAAGAGTGGAGGCTGTTATGCCCAGAAAGGTGGGCCCATGTTCATGTCAGCAATTCTAGAATTGTTGGAATTGTCCAACAAGCTCATATTGGTATGATAGTCAGGTGATGGCATGGAGGAACTTGAGTGGCATACATAGAGAGTAGACCTCAACTCTACTTAACACCTTTAGAAAGGCCAATTGCCAGACAGGACTTCTCATCCAACATCAGTACATGACCTCAAAAATGCTCTTTTGGTTAAAGGGGTTAAAATTCCCACAGACAAACATAGTTAGTGGAAAGCCTTTCCGGGTAAGTGGTAAGTATTACAACTGCAAAGCGTGGGGGGTTGGTCAAAGCCATAATAATGCCAATTGTTTTGGAATGGGGTGTATACAAGCTCATAATGGTGTGATGGTCAGGTGTTCACAATCATTTGGCCATGTAGTACATACATTGGCTCTCGAATGTATATATTGTATAGGACTCAACCTGCATTCAACCATTGGTTAAAGCCCAACTCCAGGAAACTGTGGCATGACTGTGCTCGTAAAGGATTAACTGCTCATTTAGTCTAGCAGTGTACTGTCCCTGGGTGTCATGATCCAGTTCAGAGATATAGCTCTTCATTGGTCTTGACGTCAGAACTTTAGACCACTGGAGAATGAGGGAGACGAGTCTAACAGTGCAAAAGCTGCATGGACTGGTCTAGCAGTGTGAAGGCTGTGGAGACTGGTCTAGCAGTGGAGAGGCTGCTGGGGGACTGAACTAGCAGTGCAAAGGCTATGGAGACTAGTCTAGTAGTGCGAAGGCTGCACAGAGACTGGTCTAGCACTGCGAAGGCTGCGGGGACTAGTCTAGCAGTGTGAATGTTGCAGGGACTGGTCTAGCAGTGCGAAGGCTGTGGAGACTGGTCTAGCAGTCTGAAGGCTATGAAAACTAGTCTAGCAGTGCGAAGACTGCGCAGGGACTGGTCTAGCAGTGAGAAGGCTGTGGAGGCTGGTCTAGCAAGTTTGAAAGCTGCGGGGACTAGTCTAGCAGTGCGAAAGCTGCGGGGACTATTCTAGCAGTGCAAAAGCTGTGAGGACTGGTCTAGCAGTGCGAAGGCTGCGGGACTGGTCTAGTAGTGCAAAGGCTATAGGGACTGGTATAGCAGTGCAAAGGAGCAGAGGATCGGGTGAGGCCCTCTAGACTTAAACAAGAAATTAACCCTTGCAGTACGGGCACAGATCCCAACTGCAAGGGATCATTTTTAGGGTTAGCGGAGTTGGGCTTTAAAGTACAAGTAAACTTTGAGTGTAGAAATGTACAATACATGTGAGAACTTTAAAACCCAAGATAATTTAGACAACATTTTCGAAGTGCATGAAAGCAATGGGTGTGCACAGTCATACAGTTTACTTTCTTTCAGCCTCAGTAATGAATAAAAAGCCCGTCCTCTGCCAAAATGATGCACAGTAGGATCCTTGTGCTCTGTGGTAAAACAGCGGTCTCTCTGCAGAGGTCTACGCCCCCTGCTGGTTCAGACCTATAGCTCTGAAATCAGTAAAGTTCATGCTCCAAGCTGATTGGAGATCATATATTTTGTTGGTGTATTTTACTGTTTGCCTGGAGTTCAGCTCTAACGTGAAGGTCCAGTTGGGATTTAATCCTTATCTGTTTATACTGTAACACTTTTATGCATTTTCACCCAGCACAAACTTGTTATAACTATTATGAATCTATTGGCCCAATGCAAATGCATCTCACAGAATTGCAGTCTAATCCAGACACCTAAATACGCCACGTTGGTTTAAATTGTGCCAGTTTTTCCTAGTGTGTGGTCAGCATAAGGACAAGGTTTGGACAACAGCACTTCATTTCTTTAGCTTCCTCCGTGCCTTTCCTGTATTATTGTCACTTGGGAATCTCATTTCACACAGCCTACTTCAGCTTCTCAGCCGATGTCCTCACAACATTAAAGTCATTTAGCTTCACTTTCCATCATATTCTTCAATAACATTATTGTAGAGCTCAGCAATCAATCTCCCTGGCACATAAAACCAGTCCTGGCATCCATTTACAATGTTCTTGTTCTCACTCTCTTAACAAATCGTGAACCTTCGACTCTGCGCTGTCTTAAAGGGATCCTGCGAGGAAAGGAAGTTGGGGCTTTCACTGCTGGTGGGACTTTCATTTTAATCCCTACTTCACTGTTTTGTAGATCACTGGCCTAGAACAGGTATAGAGCCAGTGAATATATCGGATAAGGATCCAAGGGCTGTTTCACATGGTTGGTAGCGTCATGTGGTACAGTCTCGTGTTTTTACAAGAGGTTCCCGAACTTCTGATTATGTTGTGCTTGGGCTGCTCTTGTAGATTTCCTTCCACTCTAAGCTTGTCCCAGAATCTCATGGCTGGATCATTTACTTCTAGTCTAGCCTTTTCCCAGAATTCCCTGATCAGACCATTTCCTGCAAGTCTACAGTAGCCTTGTCCCAAGATCCCATGATCGGACCATTTCCTTCCAGTATAACTTTGTCCCAGAGGCCTGTGATTGGACTTTTTCCTTTAAGTCTAGCCTTGTCCCAAAATCCCATAGTTAGAACATTTTCTTCCAGTCTAGAATTGTCCCAGAATCCCATAATTGGACCTTTTCCTTTCAGTCCCACTTTGTCCCAGAATCCCTTGATGGGACCATTTCCTTCCAGTCTAGCTTTATCCCAGAGGACTGTGATTGGACCTTTTCCTTTCAGTCCCACTTTGTCCCAGAATCCCTTGATAGGACCATTTCATTCCAGTCTAGCCTTGTCCCAGAATCCCATAATTTGGACCTTTTTGTTTCAATCCAACTTTGCCCCAGAATCCCTTGATGGAATAATTTCCTTTTAGTCTAGCCTTGTACCAAAATACTGTCATTGCATCTTTTCCTTCCAGTCTAGCCTTGTTCCAGAATCCCTTGATTGAACCCTTTCCTTTCAGCTTTGCCTTGTCCCATAATCCTGTGGTTGGAGTGTTTCCTTCCAATCTAACCTAACCCAGATTTCAATGACTGGACCTTTTTCTTTCAGTCTAGCTTTTGCCCTAAACACTGTGACTGGACATTTTCCTACCAGTTTAATCAGTAAAGCCTTGCCCCAGAATCTCTTGATGGGACGTGTTCCTGTTGCTTTCAAAATAGTCTTGTTACAGAATCCCGTAACTGGACCTTTTGTCTCCAGTCTATCCTAATCCAAGAATCCTATGATTGGATCAATACCTTCCAGTCTAGCCTTGTCCTAAAATCCCATGATTTTACCTTTTCTTTCCAGTCTAGCCTTGTTCCAGAGTCTTGTCATTGAACCATTCCCTTCTAGTCTAGCCTCGTCCCAGAATCCTGTGGTTGGACCATTTCTTTCCAGTCTAACCTTGTTACAGTCCACCTCCCTGTTTTGTTCCATGATGCATATTTTAATGCTGACCTTGGGTTTCTGGTATGAATAATTTTTTACTCCCTGTACTTGTTTCTACTTTCATCAGCTATGATCCCGTAGGTTTCTATCTATGTATCTCTGTCTCGTCTGTCAGCCTTTAAAAAACAATTTAATATTTTGCAACCTATCGATACCTAGTGGAGGTTTAGTTTATTTCAGTCTTTTCTTACTTTATTTTCAACCAGTGATCCTTCCAGTAACACCGTTTCTGTCTCAGGGTGACTCACTCACTGTGCTGCATCTTCCGGGGGTGAGCATTCTTACCCTGGGCTTCTCCCTGCTCTTCAGGAGGACATCTAAGGACTGATAAACTTCAATACACTGCATGACATTTTGTATATAGGTTTAGATGCATTCTGACATTTGCGCTTGACTGCAGATCTCCTGACATCGGTTTCCTTGGTCCCAGGTGAAGGTCACTACAAATATTCTTATAGTAATACATTTGCGCTTGACTGCAGATCTCCTGACATCGGTTTCCTTGGTCCCAGGTGAAGGTCACTACAAATATTCTTATAGTAATTACCGTATTTATCGGCGTATAACACGCACAGGAGTATAACACGCACCCTAACTTTAAGAGGGAAGTTTCAGGAAAAAACTTTCCACAGCCCCCTGCGTATAACACGCAGGCACAGTTTACCCTCTATTTTCAGGGTAAAAAAGTGAGTGTTATACGCCAATAAATACAGTAATAAATGGAGTTTATTACTATACTGGTTGTGTATGTGGTGACACTACAGGGGATGGCAGCTTTATTAACTTGATATTAGAATAATTATTGATTTACACTCATTTTTGTCTGACAATTTATTCGCAATTTTTTTTTCTTACACACAGAGTAGCGCACAAGTTATTCACTTCATTTTATACACTTGACTACAAACATCCTGTCCATAGCCACTAGCTGACTGCTGTTTGTTATTTAACCACTTGACAACCAGCCCATTGCCAAAGTACGTCCTATTTTTAAAGATGTATATCTCGGTAACAGCAGCAGCTGCTGCCAAAACCGAGATATCCATCTCTTAATAGGCCGGTTGTGTTAATGATAATGGCTGCGAGATCGCCGTTATCGGTGGCGGGAGAGGGTCCCCCCCTCCCGCCGCTCTCCCGCGCCCTCCGCTGCTTACCATTGCCGTTGGTAGCGGCAGAGGCGATCGTGTGTGTGCGGCTCCTCTGCTGGGCTACGAGTGAGGGAAAAATCGCCCCCACCCGTCCCCAGAGCTCTGCTGGGCGGAAGTGACGTCAAAACGTCAGTCCCGCCCAGCGTCTTAAAGAGACTTTTTTTTTTTTTTAATGCCATTTGAAAAAATGACATTTTACATTTATTTATTTTTTTGCATTTAAGCCTAAATATGAGATCTGAGGTCTTTTTGACCCCAGATCTCATATTTAAGAGGACCTGTAATGCTTTTTTATATTACAAGGGATGTTTACATTTCTTGTAATAGGAATAAAAGTAATAATTTTATTTGTATTATTTATTTCAGTGTACAAAATTATAAACTAAATTAAAATAAATAAGAAAACAAAAATTTTTTTTTTTAAAAACGCCCCGTCCCGACGAGCTGGCGCACAGAAGCGAACGCATACGCGAGTAGCGCCCGCATATGAAAACGGTGTTTAAACCACACAAGTGAGGTATCGCCGCGATTGTTAGAGCGAGAGCAATAATTCTAGCCCTAGACCTCCTCTGTATCTCAAAAAATGCAACCTGTAGAATTTTTTAAACGTCGCCTATCAAGATTTTTAAGGGTAAAAGTTTGACGCCATGCCACGAGCGGGCGCAATTTTTAAGCGTGACATGTTGGGTATCATTTTACTCGGCGTAACATTATCTTTCACAATATATAAAAAAAATGGGCCAAATTTATTGTTGTCTTATTTTTTAATTCAAAAAAGTGAATTTTTTTCCAAAAAAAGTGCGCTTGTAAATATGGTGTGACAAAAAGTATTGCAATGACTGCCATTTTATTCTCTAGGGTGTTAGAAAAAAAATATATATACTGTTTGGGGGTTTTAAGTAATTTTCTAGCAAAAAAAAATGTTTTAGTCTCGTAAACACCGAATCTGAAAAACAGGCTCGGTGGTCAAGTGGATATCAGTGGTCTCCAAACTGTGCCTGGGGACCAGATGTGGCCCTTGAAGCACCATTCCCTTCACCTGACTCCAACAGCAGGGAATTATTCTTCCCACTTCCTCCCACCGACACCATCAATGGTGTACTTTTCCTCCCATTGACACCAATGACAGGGCACTTTTGTCAGGTCACCTGAGGCCAGGAGACAAATGCACACCGGTGTGGTCAGGAGTGCACTGCTAAGGTAGTGGACCCTACGTCTGACTGCTGCGGATGGAACTCTGGGTGGTTAAGGAAAGCAGCTCCACTGGAGCACCAACACGGATCCCACAGAGAGCTATAGCATAAGATTCCCCAGGGCACAGAGTCTAAGAGCCAGCAGGTGTTCAACAGAGTCTCTAGTGGTGAAGATGGACTGCGCTGCAACTGGCTCCAGGTCGCGGCCCCCAGGGTCTCCCAGCTCACGCTCACGGTAGGGTACATGAGGATAAAGGGGAAGCAGCAGCCCAGGATAACAAGAGATAATAAAGAGATAAGCCAAAGTTCGGGGAGACTAGCAGACAGGGATAAACATAGAACAGGCCAAAGGTCAGGGTCACAAGCAGGCAGGGATAGTCAACAACAAGCCAAGCCAAACCAAGTCACACACAAAATCTAAACACACAATATTGATCAGCGTGGCTGGCTTGCAGTGCACAGGGTAATATAGAGTCCCCTGGTAGGGCCTGGGGTCAAGCCATGCCTAGAGGAGAGATTACTTAAAGTGGTTGTAAACCCTTTACAACCACTTTAACCTACAGGTAAGTCTAGATTAAGGCTTACCTGTAGATGCAAAAATATCTCCCAAACCTAAAAGTTTTAGGAGATATTTGCAAAAAATTGCAGCACCGATGTCTAAGGCACATGCGCCGTAGACATCAGGCACAGACGCACTGAGTGTGCTGCTACTAACGGCATTATGGCATTAGTGGCGGCTCCTACGTGATGTCATCACTGCTCTGGTCAGTCACAGCGCCGGAGCAGCGATACCCGGAAGTCACTCCGTGTATCATGGCGGCGTCGGAGGAGGCAAACGAGGGCCGCTGCGGGGGCTTCAATCTCAGGTAAGTAATTAATAATGAACTAATATGCTATGCATACTAGCTCATTATGCCTTTGTCTTGCAGGTTGTCTTTTTTTTTTTTTTTTGACAAGAGGGTTTACTTTCTCTTTAAGCAGTCAGGTGAGAGCAGCTGGCCTCTTAATCTGAGCACATGGAGAGGTAAGCTGACAGACAAACGTTACTGCAAAACCATGACAACTATTTTTACAGTACCAATGACATCAACAATGGAGCACTATTCCCCCCACAGACATCAACCATGGGCACTATTGCTTCCATGACACCAACAATGGGGCACTATCCCTCCCACTGATACCAACGATGGGGACTATTCCTTCCACTGATAACAAGAATGGGGCACTATTCCTCCTACAGATACCAATGACAGGGCACTATTCCTTCCTCTGACACCAATGGCGGGGAACTATTTTCTCACTGAACCAGCAATGGGGTATTATTCCTCCCAATGACACCAATGATAAGGTACTATTCCTCTCACTAACACCAATTATGGGGGACTTTTTCTCCCACTGACACCAACAATGGAGCACCATTCCTCCCCACTGACAGCAACCATGGGGCAATATTCCTCCCACTGACACCAATTATGAGGCGCTATTTTTATCCCTGTCACCAATGGTGGGGCACTGTTAATCCCACTGACACCAATGACAGGACACTACTCCTCCCACTGACAACAATGGAGAACTATTCCTTCCACGGATAGCAAGATTGGGGCACTATTCTTTCCCTTGACACCAACAACGGGACACTATTCCGCCCATAATACCAAAGATGAAGCATTTTCTACTCCCACTGGCTACAGTCAAGCCCTCCTAATATCTTAAGGACAGTAAACAGGCCCTTTGTTATGTCATTTTGGAGATCACAGTTATATTATGTAATACACCAGCCCACAAAACTCCTGTTGTTAGCCTTCTTCCTACGGAGGAAGTCATTACTACAATGACTTATGTACTGCATCTTTGGCTTGCTCTGAAGCTGATGCAAGAAGCTATTACACAGCAATTGCCATTCAATCCATGGCATAAGCAGGCTGTTTATTATTTACTAGAGGATGATCTGTTAGAGTGGGCTGAAGAGTTATTAAACCATAACGCCTACCTTAGAGATGATCCATGACAGTTCATAAGAGTTACAGGTTGTATAAGGCTCTGCAATTCTCTCTTACTCAATTTTTTTCTAAGGATTTTTTTTTTCTCAATTCAGATTCTTAAAGGAAATCTTTTCTGGCAAACACAAAGTCTGCCATTGCTGTCTTCCTATAAAGCTGAACCCAGGCTTGCTCTTAGTCTTGCACAATTGTACAGGCTCCTCTACTTTACTGAAATTACTGATTTCACTGCACACTGTGAGCTTCTCTTCTCACAGTGTTCCTTAGAAGTCGCAGCAAGTCTGACAGAGCCCTTCCCATTTCCTGTCTGGAGGATGTCCAGCATTGTTTAGCTCCTTATCCTCTCCAACATGACCGTCCGTGGCAGCGGCGGTGAGTTCATAGTCAGGTGTGCAATGCATGAATCTCTATGTATTTTTACCGCTGCCGCCCACTATTCAGATGGCCGGCCCCCTGGTGAGCGTCGGCCATCTGAATAACAGCAGTTTGTTGGTATTTGGAAGTGTTGGCTCTAATCGGCTTCCAAATAGTTAACCAGGGGACGCAGGGGATGTGCGTTCAATGGTTAACACTGACACTCGTCTCAGCCAATCAGGTTCACCGGGTCTGGTTACCGGTAAGACATCGAGGGAGCGTGGTTGACCCGAGAAAGGTAAGTGTTGGGGGACAGGGAAGCAATCTGGCGGCAATTGCTGGGCACAGTGGTGACAATTGCTGGGCACAGTGGTGACAATTGCTGGGCACAGTGGTGACAATTGATGGGAAAAGTGGTGACAATTGATGGGTACAGTGGTGACAATTGATGGGCACAGTGGTGACAATTGATGGGCACAGTGGTGACAATTGATGGGCACAGTGGTGACAATTGCTGGGCACAGTGGTGACAATTGATGGGAAAAGTGGTGACAATTGATGGGTACAGTGGTGACAATTGCTGGGCACAGTGGTGACAATTGCTGGGGACAGTGGCTGTGTTTGATGGCACAGTGGCTGCGTTTGATGGCACAATGGCGACATTTGATGGCACAGTGAAAGTGCAATTGATGTTTTTTTTGTTTGCTCCCCCCAAAAATTGTGAGCGCCAGCCACCACTGGTCCCTGGCCCGCCCCTTTCATTCATTTTTTTTCAAGAAGGCTTAGCTTCACATGTGAGTGCTATCATGCAAATACAGCTTGCCAAGGGTCACCTACCCCTCCAAACTTACATTTATCCATCAGGGCATTCTGATATTTGCATAACTCCTCCCAATTGCCAGCCTACTGCTTGCATCAGGGATGAGGACTCGGAAGAGGGGTACTAAGACAGGGTTCTGTGATGTTCTCAGGAAGGAAGCACTCTGTGTGAGGATCTGGGCTGAAAGACTGAACCTCCAGGACCGGTCTTCTGGAACTGCTGACTCCCAGGCCTTTGGGACTAGTTGTCTGCCAGGAGGGGTGAGCTGAACTACACATCTTAAACTCTCGACTAACACTCAACTCTGCTCTTACCCAGCTGCTTATCTACATTCACCACTAACACTCCTAAAGGGACAGTGCACCACCTAGAAAAGGGCCCCACCGGAAGCCTGCCAATGTGAACTAGTAAGCCCCAGGTACTTTTCGCCATCTTAAAGGGATGCCCCATGCACTAGGAAAGCATACTTCCATCCACTGCTGAGGTTATATGCATTGTGTGTACACATGGACCCTAGTAGCCTTTTGAGATAGTAAATACAGTTCTAGAGAATCTAGTAGAATCTGTTGTGGTTCGATTTAACAGCACCCTGCCAGCCCCTCCCACCAGCCATGATCTGCCTGCATTACATAGAGCAACATAGAGACCCAGCAATTATATCATAACATAAGGGAAGTAATAAAAACAGAATGGTATTATTTAATAGTTTCATTAGCATGTTGACAAGGAGAAAAAGGAGGAATCAGGGAAGACAAAATGTAACCGGATTCAACTTCAGCTTTAAATGCCAGTTGCCTGGGTTACTGAACCAGAAGTAGGTTGTATACACATATACATTTTTGACTTTTCTTAAAGTGGATTTCCAGGCATTTTTTTATGTTTATTAAAAGTCAGCAGCTACAAAAAGTGTAGCTGCTGACTTTTAATAAACAGTCACATACCTGTCCCATGGTCCAGTGATGCGGCCGCATGGAGACCAGCTCCTATCCTCCTCCTCTCTCTGCAGTGCCTCCATTGAAACTGTGGGCACCTTGCCATTACAGCTTGTGACTTCACAGCCAGGCACGCATACGCATGCACTCTTCGATTGGACAGGCAATCTTTTGAGACCTGTGACATGTCTCAGAAGTCTGCTGAGATGGAAGGACCGCCTAGGAGGAAAGAAGGAGTCGCCTAGGCTGCCTGTACTCAGAAGCAGGAAGTGGGACAGGAAGTCCCACTGAAAATTAAGTTTCACTTTTGGGTGAAACGCCGCTTTAAATTTTCATTATATACATGGTTGTTTGTTTTTGTTTTGACCACTAGAGTTCCAGAAGGTTTTCCACCCTTCATGACCAGAACATGTTTTGCTATTCAAAACTGCGCTATTTTAATTGATAATTGCCTACACTGTGTACAAACAGTGTCAATAGTCCAGTGACAGTGCAAATTTTTTAGCACTGATCACTGTGTTTGCGTCACTGGTTCCCACAAAGTATCAGTTAGTGATAAAATGTCTGCCGCAATATCGCAGTCCAGCTATAAGTCGCAGACCGCTGCCACTACTAGTGAATAAATAAATAAGTAAAAATATCCCATAGTTTGAAGACATTATAACTTTTGCGCAAACCATCAATATACCAATATACACATATTGTGATTTTTTTTTTTTTTTTAACAAAAATATGTAGCTGAATAAATATTGGCCTAAATTTATGAAGACATTTTTTGATTGTATTTTTTTTTTTTATAGTGCAAAAAATAAAAACCGCAGGGGTGATCAAATACCACCAAAAGAAAGCTCTATTTGTTGGAAACATCAATTTTAATTGGGTACAGTTTTGCACGACCACGCAATTGTCAGTTAAATTAGCGCAGTGCCGGATCGCCAAAAAGGGCATCAACTTTAATTGGGTACAGTTTTGCACGTCCACGCAATTGTCAGTTAAATTAACCACTTACCGCCCGCCATATAGCAAAATGATGGCGGCAAAGTGGTTTCAATATCCTGACTGGACGTCATATGACTTCTTCAGGATATTGAGCCACTGCGCGCCCCCTTGGGAGCGCATCGCGGTGATCGTTGTTGCAGGGTGTCAGTCTGACACCCCACAACACCGATCTAGTCTCTGACGGAGACTCTTTACCATGTGATCAGCCGTGTCCAATCACGGCTGATCACGATGTAAACAGGAAAAGCCGGTAATCAACGCAGCCCCCCCGAGGATGCCCACACTGGACCACCAGGGATGCCACTAGACCACCAGGGATGCCCACCACAGGTATGCCACCCTAGACCATCAGAAATGAATAATGGATGCCAATCAGTGCCCACAATGGATGCCAATCAGTGCCCACAATGGGCATCACTGATTGGCAGGGATTATTGTTTGGCACTGATTGGGATCCATTAGTACAACACATTGCAGTACACTAGTGCCACCTATCAGTGCCCATCTATGCCCATCTGTGCCACCTATCAGTGACCATCCGTGCTGCCTATCAGTGCCCATCCGTGGCGCCTATCAGTGCCCATCCGTGCCGCCTATCAGTGCAAACTATCAGTGCCCATCATCAGTTTCCATCAATGCCACCTCATCAGTGCCACCTAATCGGTGCCTATCAGTGCCACCTTATCAGTGCCCGTCAGTGCAGTACCATCTGTGCCCATCAGCGAAGGCGAAAACTTACTTTTTTACAATGTAGTGTAACTGGGAAAAAAAACGTTTTTAAAAAAAAATGTTGGTAATTTTAAAATTTTTCTAGCAAAAAAAAATCCCAGAGGTGATCAAATACCATCAAAAGAAAGCTCTATTTGTGGGAACAAAATGATATGACCACGCAATTGTCATTCAAAGTGCAACAGCGCTGAAAGCTGAAAATTGGTCCAGGCAGGAAGGTGTATAAGTGCCCTGTATGGAAGTGGTTAACATAGTGTCGGATCGCCAAAAAGGACATACATTTTAATTGGGTGCAGTGTTGCATGACCGCACAATTGTCAGTTAAATTGATGCAGTGCCGTATCACAAAAAATGACCTGGTCAGGAAGAGGGGTAAATCTTTCGGAGGTCAAGTGGTTAAGACAACCATAGGGCACTCCATCTTGCATGGGTTTCTCAATGAAGACCATTGCCCTTTTTTTCTGGTAGAGCTGCTGAGGTTTAGCCATCAATCCCAGTAGTCATCATTACCAGATAATGTTCCATGATTGATGGATAAAAGTCCATATCCACCCTTTCTAGGACTGGGCTGGATTTTAGGGACAGAAATGAAAATTGCAGGTAATCAGGGCTGGACTGGGACAAAAATTTGGCCCTGGACTTCATCCAGACTGGCCCACTTTGACAGGTCTCTCTCATGCCACCCGGACAACTCCTGCACCCCCCCCCCCCCCCGGCCACCCAAGCCCCCTCTCCCCCTTCACTGGCCACTCTACTTTATGAGGCCTTGTACACATGAGGGGAAATATCCGCTGTAAACGGTCCCCGGACCGTTTACAGCATATATTTGTGCCGGGATGTTTTGATCCGATGGCTGTACACACCATCGGATCAAATTCCCCGCCGGCGGACAGCACGGTGACGCGGCGGTGACGTTGACGCCGCCACGTGACCGCCACGTCACCGCACCAGGAAGTAAACACTTCCGCGCACATGCGTCGGATCCATTCACAGGATACGACGCATGTGTGGCAAGATATGTCCGCTGGTTTGCCGTACTAACCAGCGGACATATCTGACGGCCAGCTATCCGGCGGAATTATTTCAAAGCATGCTTTGAAATTTTTCCGCCGGATGAATCCGGCAAAAAGCGTCCGTTTGCCCCTACAGACGAGGGGATTTTTCGACTGAAATGGTCCGTCGGACCATGTTCAGCGGAAATATCCCCTCGTGTGTACAAGGCCTAAGAGTAGAATGGCTGGTACTGGTACTCTTATAGGCAGTACCAGTGGGGAAGCTAGACATTATTTTACCGGGGGAAAAGAATCAGTTCGGTGCCCCCCCTTATGGGACAAGATTAGGCAGAAGTGAGAAACTCCCAGGCCATAGCTGTTGAGTCAGCTGTCTGTGCCCTCCCCCATGCTCCTATATCTACCCCCCTGCTTCTCTGTTCCCCCCAGGTGAGCGCTGCTGGGAGGGAGAGGAGTTGAGCGCTGCGGGAAGGGAGGGACAAAGGAGCAGAGGGGGTGGCAGTCCGCTGTCACTGAAGCCGGCCCACTGAGCCATGGGCCCACCGGGAAACTCCCAGTAGTCCCAATGGCCAGTCCATCCCTGGAGGTAAGCCAGGGTTCCAT
Source organism: Rana kukunoris (assembly GCA_029574335.1). Classification (NCBI taxonomy): domain Eukaryota; kingdom Metazoa; phylum Chordata; class Amphibia; order Anura; family Ranidae; genus Rana; species Rana kukunoris. The sequence goes on along the minus strand of CM056056.1, from coordinate 41,476,481 downwards.
TTTAAATATTTTTTTACAGCTAAACTTCTAGCAAATTCCTACAGCTTCACCCCCCTTTGAGCTTTAGCATTTGACACACAGCCTTCCTACAGAGTCAGTCTTAATTTTCTTGCACTGCATACATTTCCTCCAAAAATACATGGAGAATTATGTTAACAGTATAAGGTATAGACAGTCACATAAATTATGGACGATCACTGAAAATTGTTCATTTCATTCTGAGAGCTCAGAGCTATTTCACAATAGACAAAAAGTTTAGAGTCGGCTGGTGCTGGGAGGCCTGAAATATGTCACCGTCAATGTGGAAAAAAAGCCTGGTTTGTGCATGTTTTACAGTTGAAAGCGACCGACCGACTATTAAGAGTCTGGAAATACAATGAAAGGCTGATTCTCCATACTGCCGGAATAAAGCAGCAAGGAGAGGAGGTTTTGAAGTCCCCCGAACATAACAGCCCTATGCTGAATATATTTCCGATCTGCTTATTGTGAAGATGGCAAGGTTACATTGTAAGTCATAGCGGGACCCATCCACACCAAAATGTTCACTCAATTAACTTCTCCTTTTTAAAGAGGAACTCAGAGTCTGATGCCGCGTACACACGACCGTTTTTCGGGTTGTAAAAAAAGTTTTTTAGGCTCTAGAAAAAACAAAGTTTTTTTTTAACTTGATCATTAAAACGGCCTTGCCTACACAGGATCGTGAAAAGAAAATGCTCTAGCAAAGTGCGGTGACGTACAACACGTACAACGGCACTATAAAGGGCAAGTTCCATTCGGATGGCGCCACCCTTGGGGCTGCTTTAGCTGATTTTGTGTTAGTAAAAGACGATTTGCGCTTTTCTGTCTGTTACAGCGTGATGAATGTGCTTACTCCATTACGAATGGTAGTTTTACCAGAACGAGCGCTCCCGTCTCATAACTTGCTTCTGAGCAGATTTTTCACGTCGTTAAAGCCCACTCGTTAAAAACATCATGAAAAAAAAGAGCATTTTTCGAAAAAAAAAATTGCCCGTTTTTCAGAACCCGAAAAATGCTCTGTAGCCCACACACGATTGTTTTTAATGACATTAAAAAAAAACTTCATTTTTTTTACAACCCGAAAAATGATCACGTGTACGCGGCATAACATTGTTAGTAAGGAGAGTTTTAAGGTAGAAGAGGCTATCTATTAGGGATAGGGATGAGTAATTCTGCTTTAGTTCAGCTAATGAAGAGTTTCACAGATCTTGCTCAAAGTTCATGAAGTCTATAGAGGACGAATATTGTTGTTCAGTTCTGGTCAAGTGAAGGCTAATAAGCAAGCTGTCTGTACACTATATTGTCAAAAGTATTGGGAGACCTGTCTTTACACGCACATTAACTTTAATGGCATCCCAATCTTACTCCGTAGGGTTCAATATTGAGTTTGCCCACCCTTTTCAGTTTTTAACAGCTTCAACTCTTCTGGGAAGGCTGTCCACAAGGTTTAGGAGTGTGTCTATGGGAATGTTTGACCATTCTTTCAGAAGAGCATTTGTGAGGTCAGGTGCTGATGTTGGAGAAGGCCTGGCTCACAGTCTCCGCTCTAATTTATTCCTAAATGTGTTCTTTTGGGTTCAGGTCAGGACTCTGTGCACGCCAGTCAAGTTCCTCCACCCCAAACTTGCTCATACATGTCTTTATGGACCTTGCTTTGTGCACTGGTGCGCAGTCATGTTGGAACAGGAAGGTGTCATCCCCAAACTGTTCCCACAAAGTTGGGAACATAAAATTGTCCAAAGTGTCTTGGTATGTTGATGCCTTATAAGTTCCTTTCACTGGAACCAAGGGGCCAACCCCAACCCCTGAAAGACAACCCCACTCCATAATCCCCCCTCCACCAAATGATTTGATAAATGCTAAAACTAGTTCCCCTTCGGAGTCTCCTAAAGTAGATATTTATGCTGGTGTTTTATTGAAGTCTCCTAGAGTTTATATTGCATTTTTACTGGTACCACATTGGAGTCTCCTGGAGTAGATATTTATACTGGTACTCAGGGGATTGATATTTCTACTGGTGCCCCATGGAAGGCTCCTTTTGGAGTAGATATTTAGTAGATATTTATACTGGTACCCAATAGGCGTTCTTTACTGGTGCTCAATGGAAGACTCAGATTATACCAGCACTCCATAGGATGTTTAGACTGGAGTTGATATGTAGACAGGCGCCCCACATGAGTATCCTGGAGTTTAGATTTATTTTGGTCCTCCATGAGAGGTTCTGTTTGAAGTAAATATTTATTCTGGTGCCCCATGGGAGTCTTCTGTGATAAATATGTATTCTACTGATCCACTAAAGTCTCCTAGAGTTTATATGTATGCTGGTGCCCCATGGGTGTGTCCTAGAATTAATAATTATACTGGTGCCCCACTGAAGTCTTCTAGGGGTTTAACCTGCATTTTTACTGATGTCCCCTGGAGTGGCCATTTATACTGGTTCTCTATGGGAGACTCAAATTGGAACTGATATTTTACTAGTGTCCCATGTAAAGCTTTTTTTGGAGTAGATATTTATAGTGGCTCCCTAAAGCGCATTCTAAAGTTTATATTCATTTTAGTGCCCAATTGGGATCTCTTGGAGTTGAGTTCTATAGTGGTGCCCAATGAAAGACTCAGATTTTTACTGGGTCCCCATTCTAGCTATGGAAACTGATGCTGCATGGAAGACTCAAATTGGAATTTATATTCTTACTGGTGCCCCATGGGAGGCTCAGATTGGAGTTGATATTTATACTGGTATTCAATGGGATGTTTAGAATAGAGCTTATTTTTAAACTGGTGCCCAACATGAGTCTCCTGGAGTGTAGATTTATTTTGGTACTCCATGACAGGGTTTGTTTATAGTAGATAATTAAACACGTTCACCATGGAAATCTCCCGGAGTACAAATTTAGTTTGGTGCCCCATTAAAGTCTCCTGGAGTTTATATTTAAGCTGGTACCCCATGAGTGTCTTCTGGAGTAGCTATTTATACTGTTGCCCATGGGAGAAAAAATTGGAGTTTATATTTATGCTAGTGACCCAATGGGAAGTCTCCTGGAGTTGACATTTAAACTTAAGCCCCCTAGGAGACTCAGATTGGAGTTCCTATTTATGCCTATGCTCCATGGTAGAGAGGCTCAGCTTGTAGTTTAGAATTATACAAGTGCCCTATTGGGGGTTCCTGGAATTTGTATGTATTTGGTGCACCATGGAACCTTGTTTGGAAGCTAGTATTTTTATACTGGTTCCCCATGGGAGTTTCCTAGAGCCAATATATATATACTGGTACCTTAGGGGAGGCTCCGATTGGAGCTGATATTTATACTTGTACTTTTTGGGAGGCTCACACTGGAGTTGACTTACATACTGGTGTCCTAAAGAAGTTTTATGGAGTTTATATTTATTTTGGTGCCCCGTGTGTTTAGAGATGCTATTTTTATTAGCTCACCATGAGAGTTTCCTAGAGCTGTTATTTATACTGGTGCTTCAAAGGCATTAAACTAGGAGAACAGTTTATAGGGCGGTACAGAAATGCCATGGATTGTAGCTAATTTGTTAAGAAGCATGGTTTAACAAGCACCAAACGAAGATGCTTTTAAGTATGTATTTGGTCGTCTTTACACTGAACTGATGCCTCTCCAGGGCAAAGGAGGTCTCATTTAATATGGCTGTTGATGCCTTGATAAAGGATCTAATGAAATGATTTCTGCATGACATACAGACTTGATCTTGGCACATTATGGGCATCAAAATGTATGAGGTTCTTTTTAGGACTAATGGGGCCACACAGAGCCTCATTTGTACAATTAGTCAAGCAAGGCCGGGCTTAGCGGCCAAACAGCCAAGCAAGCCCAGGCATGGCCGACAGATTCATCTCCCGAAGGATGGACGTGAATATGAAACCACTGTGCAAGACATAAATTGTCAGCTGGTTTGGATTCCTCCAGCGGCCGCTGGAAATTTATGGCTCCGGAGACAGAGCAAACAATAATTTTACTTTGTTTACAAAATCTTAAACAAGCCTTTGATGGAATATATCGCTGGTTGAAGTAAAAATAAAATATTAGCTTGGATTGCCTTTTGCAGGAATCGTTGGGGAATATGTGTTGTCATGTTCAAATGAAAGGAGATAAATTGTACTTGTAATAGTCATAAAGTTAGCAATCGTCCAACCATCAGATTTCTTTTTAGAGCCTTGGGGCCCCCAGGACTAGGAATGTCCTGTTATGGAAATTCCAATTTTAAATAGTCAATGATTCCATTGATTTCATGATTCTCTTGTCTACTTTACCTCCTTACTAGTCATTAAGACTGCCTGTCATCTTAATGAGCCAATAGTGAGATGAAGGAGCAGTTGCATTAAAGCGTGTCTTATGTAATTTGCTTTTTGAGCAGCACGGAATTTGTCATTTTAATTTTAAAGTAGAACTATAGGTGAAACTTTTTTTTTTTTTCATTTTGAAAAAATTGGGAGGCCTCCCTTCTCCTATCCAGCTCCGCTCCTCTTCTTCTCCCGCTTGGCACTGCGTGCGCTCTGGCGCTTCCCGGAAGCGAAGCTCTTCTCTTTTGATGTCTAGACAGGGCACTGGAAGAAGGCGCTGTGTCATTTAAAGTACTTTAGGGCGGAAAGCAGCCCTTAACGGTAATTAGGTAGCAGTTAACACAACTGTGGTGGTGACTCTGACAGCATTGGAGCTGGATGCCTCTGGCGATTTAACCCTTGTTGAGTAAAGTGCATTTGACCATCCTGTTAATTTAGGGGGTCAATACTCTGAGGTGAGCGCCTTGTATTACTATTGGTGGTGGAAGTTATCACCTGAGGTGGCTGACATTTCCCACTTTCTCACTGCCTATTTGGAATTTCTACATTGTATGGACTTTTGAATTTGGGAGTTTTTTTCTCTTTCTTGGACTTTATAATACTCAGATCTGGTTGCCCTGCACCTTTTGATTGTCTATAACTTGTTGAGGTGATGTGAAATATTCCTCTGGTGTCCAGCCAGCGGCCTTTTTTTTAATTTTTTCTTTCTTATATTTTTTTTATTATATTTTTATTTACAAATTGTTTCCAAATTATTCTGTATGTTGTTTAATTACTTGATTTTGTGTGACTATTCCCATAGACACACTCCTAAACCTTGTGGGCAGCCTTTCCAGAAGAGTTGAAGCTGTTATAGCTGCAAAGGGTGGGCCAACTCAATATTGAACCCTACGTACTAAGACTAGGGTGCCCTTTAATGTCGTGTGTGTAAAGGAGTCACATTACTTTTGACAATATAGTGTATATACCGTGCAATGGAGGTCTTGCTTGAGAAGTTTCTGGCTGCCTGTCTGTCCTGTTAACCTTCTTGCCTCGGTACTTAGTGAGCCACAGTTCCAAGTCATGAATGCATATGGTATACTTGGAATAACTATCCTGGTTGCTAGTTTTGGTCCAGTGAAACCAGAGGATGGTCATAACAGTTACATAGTTGCAGAGTCAGGTTAAAAAAAGACCTATGTCCATTGAGTTTATTTAAAAGACAAAAATAAATAAATAAAAAACCTGAAAAACCCTACACCTACAGTTGGTCCAGAGGAAAGCAAAATTACCTTTAGAAAACATAATCTAATTTACTCCAATTGGGAAAAAAAACGTTTTTGGGCCAGGTCGGGGGTCCATGTCTGTCTGAATGGATACACGGAGCTCCGGCTTGGGTGCACTCCTGTAGCAAGCTGCTGGCTGAGGGGCACTAAAAGGAGGAAGGGGCTAGGAGCAGCAAAAAGGGACCCGAGAAGAGGAGGATCCGGGCTGCTCTGTGCAAGACCAACTGCACAGAGGAGGTAAGCATAAAATGTTTGTGATTTTAAATCTATTGGACAATAGAAGATTAGAAAACCTGGTCTGATGAGTCTCGATTTTAGCTGCAACATTCGGATGGTGGGGTCAGAATTTGGCATAAACATGAAAACATGCATCCATCCTGCCTTGTATCAACGTTTCAGGCTGGTGGTGGTGTAATGGTGTGGGGGGTATTTTCTTTGCACATTTTGAGCCCCTTAGTACCAATTCTGCATCATTGAAATGCCACAGCCTACTTGAGTATTGCTGCTGACCATGTCCATCCCTTTATGACTAGAGTGTACCCATCTTCTGATGGCTCCTTCCAGCAGGATAATGCACCATGTCACAAAGCTCCAATCATCTCACCACTGGTTTCTTGAACATGACAATGAGGTCACTGTACTCCAATGGCCTCCACAGTCACCAGATCTCATCCAGTAGAGCACCTTTGGGATGTGGTGGAACGGGAAATTTGCATGATGGATGTGCAGCCAACAAATATGCAGCAACTGCGTGATGCTTTTATGTCAATATGGACCAAAATCTCTGAGGAATGTTTCCAACACCTTGTTGAATCTATGCCATAAAGAATACAGGCAGTTCTGAAGGCAAAAGGGGCTCCAACCCAGTATTAGCAAGGTGTACCTAATAAAGTGGCCAGTGAGTGTATATCCCTTTATAAATGCTACATTCTGTCCCAGAAGCCCAATGAAAATATGGCTGCAGTTAATTGAATGGAGCTCAGAATAGGGTGACTTGAGTGGACAGTTTGGCTTCAGTACTGTTGTAGAAGTATGCTAAACTTTGTTTCAAAGTACAGAGGTTGCCAAGCACTAAATCATGAGAGATTTTTTCCATTGAAAAATTTGATTGCATTGAACCAAAGCCGCATAAATGTAATTCACACTCCCAATATTACCAGCAGAAAAACATTCAGTTACAGATATAACATTCCTAGCAAGGACAAATTGTGTCCATCATATAACTTCTTCCTAAAAGCGAGAATTACAGAGGGGTTGGCTTGGATCTCCCTGTTTTCTACACACATTCGTGGAAATATTTTCTTTTAAAGTGTTTTTTTTTTCTCATGTATATATTAGGCTTTATGTACACTGGTGCTGGTAAACTGACGTTTAGGAGCATTTGGGCATTTTTTTCAACTGCCCCTGAACTCTATGTTATCTTATCAGTACATGTACACAGGGTCATTTAAAGTCGTTTCTAGGCAGTTCAGATTAGACGCTTTTTTAGGAACGCCAAAAAAGCGCCAAACGCTCCTAAGCGCAGATAAACGCGCTAACTTGCGTTAGCCACTTTTCGTTTACAGGCATTTTTTGTTTTTGGCTATTTTGAAAAAATAGGTCTCATTGTGCTGAGTTCTTGCTCCGGTCAATAGTTTTTACTTTTAATCAGTGCTCCTTAGTCCTTGCTTTTCTTATTCCTTGCTCCCCTTAGGTCATGATACTTTCAGTTCTTGCACCTCCCAGTCCTTCATTCTGTCAGTAGATTCTCCTTTCTAACATTAAGTCCTTGCACTTTTCAGCCCTGGCTTCCCTTTAATCTTGTTACTCTCAGATTTTGCTCCTGTCAATAGTTTCTCCATTCAATTATTCCTCTTCTTAGACCTTGCTCCTCTAAGTCTTTGCACTAACCAGTCCTTGCTTCCATTAGGTCTTGATACGCATAGTTTTTGCACCTCTTAGTACTTGTTCCTTTCAGTAGTTACCCCTCGTGTTTTTTCACTTTAATGCATTCTCAAACTTTTTAAACAGGGGGCCGGTTCACTGTCCCTCAGAGTGTTAGAGAGCTGGACTATAAAAAAAACTCATTGCAAGCCCCCCTTACTAACATCATTGTAAGCCCCTCATTGCAAGCCCCCCTCACAAGCCGATCAAGATCATTGCAAGCCCCCCATTATCATTACATCATCATCATCAGCCCCTCATTGCAACCTCCCTCACCTTTGCAAGCCCCCCTCACCATCATCGAGCCCCTCATTGCAACCCCCTCTCACCATCGCAAGCCCCTCATTGCAAGCCCCCCCACCCACCTTCATCATTACATCATCATCAGCCCCTCAATGCAACCCCCCCCCCTCACCATCACAAGCCTCTCATTGCAAGCCCCCCACCATCATCATTACATCATCATTACACCTCACTGCAACCCCCTCATTGCAAGCCCCCTGTCAGACCGATTTGAACAGATCTACAGTATTTGCTCGTGTGTACGGGGCCACAGAGATTCCTTTCTCTGTAAGGGGGAGCACTCCTAATTTTTTATTGGATTGTGTTGTTTTTTCTAACACACAATTATTTCTCTTTTCTCAGAGAACACTACCTACAGATCAAAGGTACTGCCATGGGGTCCAGGTTTGTCCCTAGTTATGCAAATCTCTTTATGGGTTACTGGGAGAAATCGTATATATGGAATAACAATCCTGTTGTGGCTAACCAGGTCCTCTTCTCTAGATATATTGATGATATCCTCATCATTTGGGATGGGACTAACCAAGAATGCAGCAATTTTATGGATTATTGTAAGGATAACCTCTTTGGTATTGAGTTCCCGATAAAGATTGTTTAATTTTCTTGGATTTGGAACTTAGGAGCAATGATGATGGGGATATTCTTTCTAGGACTCACCTAGTGGAGGCAACTCCTTCCTACACGCCAGAAGTAACCATCATCCAAGATGGATTGAAAATGTCCCGTATGGATAGTTTTGCCGCCTAAGGTGTTCTTAGAAAGAAGTTCTAGGAAAAGGGGTATGATGATATTCTCATAGAGACTGCATTTAAAAAAGTATGCAGTTTTATATGATGATCCAGTAGGGTGTGTTCAACAATCAGTTTTTATTACCAACTCCGATCCCCACCAAGTTTGGTTTTCCACCCAATACATGAACAAAGCCTTCAAGATACAGAGTATTATTAAGAAGAATTGGAGTATCCTAAAACATGATCTCATGTTGAGCAGTCGTCTTCCCGATAGACCCAATATCGTGTTTAGGAAGCCTCGCGATTTGAGAAGTTTAGTAGCCCCGGGTATGATGAAAAAAACATCCATTAAATCCACAGGTTTATGGTCAACAATTTTTGACCAAAAAGGGAGCTACAAGTGTAGTGTTAAAAACTGTGGCACATGCAGGTTCATGTGGCACAGGAAGAAGACTGTAGAAGGCAAAGCTGGAAGGATCCACCAGTTAAAACAATTTATCAACTGTGGAACGGAGTATGTGGTGTAAGTATCATCTGTCCGTGTGGACTTTTGTATGTAGGCCGCACATCATGTCCTATGAGACTAAGGATGCGTGAACATAAATGTGATATCACTAATACAAGAGTTACATATCCTGTTCCTCGACACTTCCATGCAGCCTATCAGGGTGACCCACTGGGCATGAGGGTTTTCGGGATAGAGTCAATTGGAGGTGACCTGGACAAGGAGGGGAGTCACCAAAGGCTGTGCAAATGCAAAGCCTATTGGATTTTCTGCCTTGGGAGTCTCACCCCTGTGGGGCTCAACGAGGATCCTGAAATACATAACATTTTATAATATACAATATGATGTTCCGGTTGAATGTAATATATGCCCCCTCCTCTATTATCTGTTACAGTTTGGTATTGGTATTTCATATGATTATCAACAATAGTTTCTTTCTTTTGTGTAAAAAGGTCATCTCTCTCACAGATCTTTCTATTTTTAATAATGATAACATGATTATTATGATATTGCTATCGATTAGAGGTCTGATCGATTTTTTATTGATTTTTAATTTATTGATTTTAATACCAGTTGATATTTTATCAATTACTGTGTTTTAATATGCCTGTTCTGCACATGTTTTTTTATTTATGTATGTAAATACAGTCGACATGTATTTTCACATATGGGTCTGTTTAGCCCTGGTATTTATATTGTGCAGAACCAGTTTGACTCCTTCGGCTATAATGTCACGTGCAATATCTATATATATCTAGGACTGTATCCACGTACGCTCTCATGTGTATGTATGTGAACCACTATGCACTGTTGTGCATTCACTGTATGTACCCCTAACTATATTGGGAGAGGTATTTGTATATGGCATGGATGAGCAGGTACATTCTAGAGGGGTCAAAAGATTCTGTTCTCCCTCCTTAAAGATTTAATTGGCTTCCTGGAGATACTTCTGGTTTTGACGTGGATGTGAGAAACGCACTCTCTCCTTTCTGGTCCATCAACTGTGAAGTGTAAACAATAAAGGTGTCTGCCAGTTCCCTCTATGTGCTGTGCTTCATTAAAATACGGCGGCCAAGGGTTAGCGGTGCACGGTAGGCGCACCGAAAGTGACGTCTGTGCCGCACTTCTGGTTATTTAGATCAGTGTTTTTCAACTCCAGTCCTCAAGGCACACCAACAGGTCATGTTTTCAGGCTTTCCATTATTTTGCACAGGTGATTTGATCAGTTTTACTGCCTTAGTAATCACCACAGCCATTTCATCTGAGGGAAATCCTGAAAACTTGACCTGTTGGTGTGCCTTGAGGACTGTAGTTGAAAAACACTGATTTAGATCACAAACAACACGGCATGCGTTCCAGACATAGAACAGATGATGTGGATGGTCCGTTATGGTATTATGGAGGTAAGATCCTCCTACAAAGGCAATACATCGAGCTGAGGATCAACATTAGAATGATTTGACACTCCTAGCTTCCTTTAGTAGCAGCACATCTACTGGGTAAGCTCATTAGTTTAATGTATGTTGTCCTATACTAAGTTCTTGAACCTATGGATGCCAGGAACATTGCTCTGGGAACCCTAAAAGCACTGAGAATTCTGATGTACGGAGAAGACTCTGATGTAAGGGGAAACACTGTGGCTTCTGGTGTAAAGCGGAATTCTGATGTAAGGGGTGCTCTGAAAACCCTGATTTGCCTTCAGTGGATGTAAACCCACTCTCATCCTTTCTAAATTACTGCCATAGTGCTGATCTATAAGGATATAGATGCCTCCTGCATGTATCCTTACCTGTCAAATGTTTCCCCTCTGTCTGTTATAAGAACTAAAAAACTGCAGATTCTGTGGGTGGATCTGTTGTCTGGAGCTCGGTGGGTGGAGTTGTGATGTCAGTAGACTCCACGCCCATCTCTACACTCCCCTTGTCGACATGCATTTTCTCCTGTGTATTCCTTACACTAAATTCTGCTATGATCACTAACATCCAGTCAAAATTCAGAAAAGTAACCACATGACTTCAGAAAAGGAGTGGGGGGTGGGAATTAAAAAATAATGCCCGTCTCCAGGCTAGTGCATGAGATATGTAAATAACCTGTCATTCACAGCAACGGGGCGGAACGGACTAAGGTTTTTCTCTGCAAGTCCATTTTGTTTCACTGAACAATAAAAGAGGATTGCTCAGAGCTGGATTAACTCTGTGTGGCAAGACTGGGCACAGATGAAATCTTATACTGTACATTGTGACATAAAAAAAAAAAAAAAAGTTTGGGTTTACATCCACTTTAGTGTACTTAGAGGCAGGTAAAAGAAGAGGGAGACATCAGTCACAGACAGGGATGGATGATGAGCATCTCTCATCCAGATGTATGTGAGGCTGCTGGACTCAAAGGGCCAGATCCACAAACACTGTATGACGGTGTATCTATTGATACGCCTCGTAAGTTAAAAAATGCGCCGTTGTATGTTTTTTCTGTATCCTCAAAGCCAGATACGCCTGAATGTTGGCTAGATCCGATCGACGTAAGTCTTAGTACGCCGTCGTAGCTAGGCTGCATATTTACGCTGGCCGCTAGGGGCGCTTCCGTCGATTTCCATATTGAATATGCAAATGACCTAGATACGCCGATCCACGAACGTACTTGCGCCCGGCGTATCAATATACGCTTTTTACTTAAGGCGTTCGACCCGTGTAACTTTACCCCTCATAAAGCAGGAGTAAGTCATGTTAACGTATGGACGTCGGAACAGCATAAAATTTTACGTCATTTGCATAAGTCGTACGCGAATAGGGATGTGCGTAAGTTACGTTCAAGTCGTAGGCAGTGTTCGACGTATCTTAGGAATTCGATCCGACACATGCGCACTGGGATACGTCCATGGACGGCCATACATCTACATGGGGTCACGCTTCATTTAAATACAACACGCCCCCTACCTGCATACTTTGAATTACGCTGGCTTACGCCATCAGATTTACGTTACGCCGACAGATTTACGTTACGCCGGCGCACATATGGGAGCAAGTGCTTTGTGGATACCCTACGAGCCTCTTTAAGATGCGCTACGCTCCCGCCTAGAAATACACCCGTTTTTGTGGATCTGGCCCAAAGTGTGCGCAAATACTGTGTGACATAAAAAATTGCAATGACTGCTATTTAATTCCCCATAGTCTCTCCTAAAATATATATATATATATATATATAATGTTTTTACATGTAGGAGAGAAGTGTCAGAATTGTCTTGAGTATCAAATGGTTCAATTGATTGCACAATCTTGTGTTGTCTTTGTGTCCCTGTGTGTGGTCTGATCTGGGGTTCTCACCATCTTCTGGATCGATCGGACCACACGACTACATTCAGGAGCCTCCCATCTCTATGCTAAAAACAGCCTGTGCTGTAAAGCAGAATTGAAACCCGGAGACTTGTCACAGGGCTGCTAATTTAGGACAGAACATGTGACTTCGAGTGATTGTGAGCCAAGTAAGAGGCGAGCTGAGATCCTCATCAATCATTTCTGGATTACATTATCAGCCGCGGGACACAAGGCCAGTAACTGAAGCAGAGAAGCGGATCAATAATGTCACACAGATGTAAAACTGATACACCTGGCTACCTTATTACTATGTGTGTTACACCAGAAAAGGAGGAGAACATAGACTAATGAGAGGATATAATACAGAGGGATATGGAGGGACACTGGGGTCAATTTACTCTGTTGCCTTTAAATTCTTGCATTACAATGCGCTAAACCGCAAGTGTCTAAGTTCAGTATAAAAATAGAACCTGTTCTCATTTGAGGGCTGCAACGTGTTTTGAAAAAAACACATTCGATTAAATTAGATTTATTGTCATTTCAAATAATGTCAATTTTTCTGCATTGGTAGGCCAATGGGCATCAAACGCATTGCAATAAAATGCATATAGCAATTTTTGATAAAAGAGGGGAGGGAAAGAGAGACACCAAGCCGTGGCTGGTGTAAGACAGTTTATTGTTTAAACACAAAGATGCAACACTTGGAAAAAAAAGGAATTACAAAAAAAAAAACACAAAGATGCAAATAAAATACACTCACAATGTGGTCTTGGGTAACAGGCGGGGAGTACAAGTGCCCCTTATGAATGAAACCGCCGAAGGTGACGGAATCCGGACAATCCTGCTGGTGGACGCCACGGAGAGGGAGCTGTCAAGCTCAGTAAATGACTTGTCAACCCAAGGAGCTGTGTGTGGCCAATCGGGACGCGTTTTGGAGGCAAACTACGCCTCCTACCTGAGTGGTTTGCCTCTGAAACACGTCATCCACAGGATTGTCCAGATTTTAGGTCAGCTTCGTCGGTTTTGTTCACCAGCTACACTTGTACTCTTTGGACTCTCCCTGAGTGTTCACACCCTGTTAACATCTGCCTGTTACCCAAGACCACATTGTGAGCAGGGGTGGACTGACAACTCATGGGGCCCCTGGGCAATAGAAGATTATGGGGCCCCCTGGCTTACAGATGGCCACCACGCCAGGAGGCATTGCATAGGCAGGGCAGCTAAAATCTCAGGATTTTAACATCAAAAGCATGTCGGTTTTGGACATATCAGGGACACAATTGTTTACATACTGTCCCTGGTTTTATTGAGCCTGGCAACCCTGATGGGGCCCCCTATTGGCATGGGGCCCTCGGGCAGTGCCCGAGAGTCCCAATGGTCAGTCCGCCCCTGATTGTGAGTGTATTTTATTTGCCTATTTTAACAATAAACTGTGCTACAACAGTGGCGGCTTGGGTGCTCTTTTTCCCTCCCCTTATTTATTGCAGCACTTGGGTTCCAAGCCCTGCATTAGTCGTGAACTCCACAAATCTGGTCTTTATATAAGAGAGGCAAGAAGAGAGCCATTGTTGAAAAAAAAGGCAAAATAAGTCGCGTTTGCACTTTGTGAGAATCCATGTGGTCACAGCAAACATGTGGCAGAAGGTGCTCTGGTAAGAAGAGACCAAAATTGAACTTTCACCCTGAACAAACCATCCCCACTGTGAAACATGGTGTCCGGCCCCGTGGACATCTGAATAGGACTCGGAGCGTGGAGGACAGCACCGTGACCCAAGACAGATAAGTGGCGGGTGGGGGATGCACACTGGCAGCATTTGACGGGCACAGTAGTGGCAATTGATGGGCACACTGGCAGTAATTGATGGGGCATGGTAGCGACAATTGATGGGGCACAGTAGCGGAAATTGATGGGCACACTGGCAGCAATTGATGGGGCACAGTAGTGCCAATTGATGGGGCACAGTAGTGCCAATTGATGGGGCACAGTAGTGCCAATTGATGGGGCACACTGGCAACAATTGATGGGGCACACTAGCGACAATTGATGGGGCACACTGGCAGTAATTGATGGGGCACACTGGCAGCAATTGATGGACACACTGGCAGCAATTGATGGGCCCACTGGCAGCAATTGATTGGGCACAGTGGCGGCAATTGATGGGCACAGTAGCTGCGTTTGATGGCACAGTAGCAGCAATTTATAGGTACAGTGGCTGCATTTAATGGGCACAGTGGCTGCGCTTGTTTTTTTTTTTTTTTAGTTTGTTTGCATTCCCCAAAAATGTTGAGCACCAGCCGCCACTGCTGAAAAACTGAACTTGGATGGTTGTGGAAGTCATTACTGCTAGTTTAAACAATCCTTAATATCATCATATCCTGGTGGTATTACCAGCTGTTAGATAGGTAGAACTTTGTCTTTTTTTTTTTACATAGTAATTTTTTTACCGGGCAAACTAAACTCAACATGAAAACAAGATAATGAGTGTTACCATTGGGCTATAAGATGTTTTTCTTGATTACTCATAAAGGCAGGCAGTGTAAAGCACCTGTTTGGAGTTTATTATGTATAAAGGGAGAGCATCTGTCGCCATATTTCACAGTCTAAGTACCCTCTATAGCCTAGATTACCTTTCCATGAACTAACACCCTCCGATAATTTGTGCAGCTTAATCTGTTACATTACTAAAACTGTTCTGCGGTCTCTTGAGGTGAGAGCGCCCTTAAACTGCACCTGTAGTCTAGAGCAAGGCATAACGATGTGGAGTGTGAGGAGAGGCCAGGTGGCTGATTGTCCTTTTTCAGGTGGACTCAGTCAAACCACCTATTGTTCTCTATAGGGAGGCGGATGTAAGCGAATGTGTGTTTGTTTACACCTGCCAGAATCTGATCCGCCAAAAACAGATGGATTTGTTTCCCTATGTGTCTAGTGGATCAGATCGGATGACAGACGGATGGAAACAGACAGGCAGTCTGTTTCCATTTGACCAATAAAGAACAGAGGGCTGTGTCAATGTCCGCTCTACAGTGCAGAAAATAAGTATTTGAACACCCTGCTATTTTGCAAGTTCTCCCACTTGGAAATCATGGAGGGGTCTGAAATTGTCATCGTAGGTGCATGTCCACTGTGAGAGACATAATCAAAAAAAAAATTCCAGAAATCACAATGTATGATTTTTTTAACTATTTATTTGTATGATACAGCTGCAAATAAGTATTTGAACACCTGAGAAAATCAATGTTAATATTTGGTACAGTAGCCTTTGTTTGCAATTACAGAGGTCAAACGTTTCTTGTAGTTTTTCACCAGGTTTGCACACACTGGAGGAGGGATTTTGGCCCACTCCTCCACACAGATCTTCTCTAGATCAGTCAGGTTTCTGGGCTGTCGCTGAGAAACACAGAGTTTGAGCTCCCTCCAAAGATTCTCTATTGGGTTTAGGTCTGGAGACTGGCTAGGCCACGCCAGAACCTTGATACGCTTCTTACAGAGCCACTCCTTGGTTATCCTGGCTGTGTGCTTTGGGTCATTGTCATGTTGGAAGACCCAGCCTCGACCCATCTTCAAAGCTCTAACTGAGGGAAGGAGGTTGTTGCCCAAAATCTCGCAATACATGGCCCCGGTCGTCCTCTCCTTAATACAGTGCAGTCGCCCTGTCCCATGTGCAGAAAAACACCCCCAAAGCATGATGCTACCACCCCCATGCTTCACAGTAGGGATGGTGTTCTTGGGATGGTACTCATCATTCTTCTTCCTCCAAACACGGTTAGTGGAATTATGACCAAAAAGTTCTATTTTGGTCTCATCTGACCACATGACTTTCTCCCATGACTCCTCTGGATCATCCAAATGGTCATTGGCAAACTTAAGACGGGCCTTGACATGTGCTGGTTTAAGCAGGGGAACCTTCCGTGCCATGCATGATTTCAAACCATGACGTCTTAGTGTATTACCAACAGTAACCTTGGAAACGGTGGTCCCAGCTCTTTTCAGGTCATTGACCAGCTCCTCCCGTGTAGTCCTGGGCTGATTTCTCACCTATCTTAGGATCATTGAGACCCCTACGAGGTGAGATTTTACATGGAGCCCCAGTCCGAGGGAGATTGACAGTCATGTTTAGCTTCTTCCATTTTCTAATGATTGCTCCAACAGTGGACCTTTTTTCACCAAGCTGCTTGGCAATTTCCCCGTAGCCCTTTCCAGCCTTGTGGAGGTGTACAATTTTGTCTCTAGTGTCTTTGGACAGCTCTTTGGTCTTGGCCATGTTAGTAGTTGGATTCTTACTGATTGTATGGGGTGGACAGTTGTCTTTATGCAGCTAATGACCTCAAACAGGTGCATCTAATTTAGGATAATAAATGGAGTGGAGGTGGACATTTTAAAGGCAGACTAACAGGTCTTTGAGGGTCAGAATTCTAGCTGATAGACAGGTGTTCAAATACTTCTTTGCAGCTGTATCATACAAATAAATAGTTAAAAAAATCATACATTGTGATTTCTGGATTTTTTCTTTTGATTATGTCTCTCACAGAGAAAAGGCACCTACGTTAACAATTTCAGACCCCTCCATGATTTCCAAGTGGGAGAACTTGCAAAATAGCAGGGTGTTCAAATACTTATTTTCTGCACTGTACATAGGGTGACCACGTGTCCCGGATTTTGCAGGTCTGTCCCGAGCACCTTAATTCGAGGACAATACAGAGTCCCGGAATGGAACTGACACAGCCACCCCCCAAGCCAAACTAATGCCCCCAAAAAAGGCTGCCTCATCACCGCTTTACTCATTGACAGTACTTGTCCTGGCCGGGAATGCCTGGAGGAGCACAGTCCCAGCCCCCTGCTTGTGATTGGAGAAATCATAAATCCTGTCTCTTGTGTCCAATCACTGTGCTGTGATTCGTTATAGCGCAAGCTGATTTTTGGGAAGGGGGTGTCCCTTGGTAGTAATGGTAGTTTGGAAATGTGGTCACCCTAGCTCTGCATCAGTGGAGCGGACATGGACTTGTCATCTGCTGCTCAGCAGGGATCAGCGGACAGATCCCCCACTGAGCAGGTGGATCCCCTTGATGCAGTCCATCCTGTGTGAAAGGGGTCTAATCCCCCATTCATACCAGTGCAATTTGTCGTGCGATATGACCGTTCCAAGGTGCATGACAAGTCACACCCCATTGTCGGAAATGGAATCATTCAAATTGTCGCGGCTCACGTCGCAGCGATTTCGGGAAAAAGTTTCATACACTACTTTTTGCAGATTTTAATGTGACCTGCATTAACTTCTGTTGCATGAAGTCATAAGCCGCAGTGGAATAGGCAGTGCAAATCACACTAATGTGCGGCTTTGAAATCGTACTGAAGTAGTGCAGTTTCAAAGCTGCACCAGTGTGAACGGGGGCTTAGGGTGCGGCATAGATGAAGGGAATCCCTGGTTGCTTGTTTACAAACAGAAGTAAGCACCCCAGGGTGGTCATATACCAGCATTTCAAAAAGCTATTTTTTGGGGAAATGCCAGTTTTTCTGTAGTAGGTTGTATACATTGTACAAATGCACCATTTTTACAGGCAGGTTAATGCCACGTACACACGATCAGATTTTCCGTCGAGAAAACCTTGGATGGAATTCCGCTCAAGCTTGGCTTGAATACACACGGTCACACAAAAGTTCTCTGAATTTTCGTCCGTCAAGAACGCGGTGACGTACAACACTACGACGAGCCAAGAAAATTAAGTTCAATGCTTCCGAGTATGCGTCAAATTGTTTCCGAGCATGCGTGGGAATTTTGAGCATCGGAATTGCTACAGACGATCTGATTTTCCGATGAGAACCAGCTCTCAATATTTGTTGGCGAAAATTCCGTTCAAAAGCTCACATTGGACTTTTGTTGTTGGAATTTCCGATCGTGTGTACGGGGCATAAGGGTATCCTACAGGCATGAATATTGCATTTCAATGTTGACCCTTAAGAATTATTAAAATCTCCTTGACAAATAAACGACATTTTTTGTTGCTGTTGTACATGTTCCTCAGGGCAGTACCCTGTGTATATTAGCCTAGACCTGGGGTCTCCAAACTGCGGCCCGAGGATCAGACGTGGCCCTTTACTAGCCTTTATCTGGCCCGAGGGGAACTATTCCTCCCACTGACATGATTAAGAGGGCACTATTTTTTCCACTGATACCAATTATAGGATACTATTCCTCCTACTAATAGGAGCACTACTCCTACTGAGAACCAACCTTAATTTCATATTTATTCTCACTGATGCTTGGACTGATCCATTTTCTGCTCCCGCTGGCCACAATCTGGCCCTCCTAAAGTCCTAAGGACAATAAACTGGCCCTTTGTTTGAAAAGTTTGGAGACCCCTGGCCTAGACAATGGCCATTACTTTGTAACATTCAGTCCCGATTGACTTCAATTCGGGGTCAGCATCTGTTTTTTAATTAATGTTTGTAGAACCTTGCTTGAACCAAACTCAGGTACATTTGGCCCTATCCCTATACAGAAGCAGTGTAACCTGCAGAGAAGTCTCAGGAACTAGCTTACAAACTAACACATAAAATAAACACAGTTTTTCAACTATTTAACATCTTGTCTCGGCTTTAAAACTTGTGTCTAATTTTTTATTTCTTCTATTTATTTTGTTAGTCTTTGAAAAAAAGAAAGAAAAGTTGAAAAAGACCAAACTCATCATTTTATTGTCATTTCCATAATGACAGAGGCAGGAGAGGTGCGCTATGAAAAATGGCTCTTTGATATGGCTGTCATCAATATTTGGTGGATTAATCTAGAATGCCAAGCCAGCACAAACATCATGGGAAATCAAATTTCTTCTTTCTTCCAAGAACAAATATATTAGAGTTTCAACTCTATTTTCATACGCCGTCATCATAGATTTCTTGGAAGAGAGACTTAAGGGGTCAGCTCACATAAAAACATTAGACATTTTAGTATTTGAGAGATACATGGTAGTTTAAAGAGTTCTCCACCCCCCCAAAAAAGTGAAAATTAGGTTATAGGGGGAGCCCCTGGCTTCCTATATGTCTTGGATACTCCAGTGCTCTGCAACCTTCCATGAGATATTAATACCTCCCTGTATCGATGGGAAGGACCAACCTAATTATGTTGTTTCTATAGGATTATAAATTATTTAATCATTGATTATACCTCAGACAGGAGGCTCATATCTTATGCATTAATCTTTCTTTATTAATGCTCACAGCAGAAACAAAACTGATCAGTATTCACGCTTTTCTAAAAATAACATGAAACAGAAAAGCTGAAACTTGAAAACTAGAAAGAAACTACGTTTCCCAGCAGTCCTTGGGTCTGTGACCCCTCACTCTGGCCTCTGCATATAAGGACTGCTCCTCCCCTTCCTATTCCTCTTTCTTTCTGCTCACAGGAGAGATAAGTATTGCACTGCTGCTAGTTATCTGTGAGGTGTTTTAATTTTGCTTTTTTTTTTTGCTTGTACAAAACCTGTGTAACCTTATTATAACTTATTATTATAACCTAGTGCTTATTACTGAACATTGTTCGTTTATATAACATCTAACAGGTGTAGTACACCTCTCTCTGGCAGGCCCCCTCCTTCCCATAGGTCAGGATCTGAGGTGATGATTTATCATCCCCCAGTTACTTAGCATTCTATAACTGCACTGCCAGAAGGCAATGTCTGAGGACCGCTCTGTCCCCTTGAAGGGACCTGAAGTGCCTCTGGAGCCATCATGCATGCTTAACGCTGCACAGATTCAGGACCTGGTAGCCAGGTCTGTGCAAGCTGCCATGGCAGCCGTGGCGTTACCCTCGGGTTCACAACAAACCCCCAGGGTTGCCCCCACCGTAATTGAAGAACCTCTAGTAAAAAGAGGGAAATCCTCCCAAAAGAGGAAGCATTTGGCTCATATCGAGGACTCCCCGGCAGGGGAAGCAAACAATGTGCACAAGGCTCTCCCTCACCCGGATTGCCACCCCACGCACCCACCGGACCCCTTTCAACCCCTGAGCCTCAGGGAGTCATGCATGAGGCGTACATCCGCCAGGCGGAACAAACCGGACTCCTACGTACTCGACTCAGACGATATTTCGTCTGACGAGTCCTCAGAAGCCGGATTCTCGGGGTCCGAGTACGATGACAATGATGATATGGGTGCTGGGTCAATGGCGATCCCACACGACGCCAAACCTGATATTCAGGGCAATACAATCACAGACGCTCTGGGAGAACCTCTCTTCCATCCAGATGCCATATCTCACCCGCGGTCGGGAGATTGGGCTCCCCTGCCCCACGTGTCCCAATACGTGGAACTCTGGACCCGCAGATCGCTGGATAGAGCTAACCGAAATAAATTGCGGGCGGAATGCCCACGCCCTTCCCTACCCAGTAAGGTGGCATGTACACCAGACATTGATCCCGTCTTATCTAAGTACCTGGCCAAATCAGGGAAATTCCCCAAGAAGGGGATAGATCGCTCATTCAGGAGCATCCAGGACCGGGTCCTCGACATGTTGGGCCCACTGACAAAAATCCTTAACTTGTCTGAGCAAACAGCTGCCTCAGCACAAGAGGTTGATGTGCAACAACTTCGGGGGTGGGCCCAGAGGGCCATATGCCTTTTAGGTAACGCCAACACGGCATGCTCCACGGAGCGCAGACGCTCCATCCTCATGCGCCTGGATCCACAACTGGCCCACCTGGCGGAGACCGAACCGGGACCTTCTGCTGAAGGCCTACTATTTGGGGACTCCCTTGTTATGGACATTAACAAATTCGTTGGACTATTCAATAGTCTCGACTAAGCTCAATCGTCCCTCAAAAGGGCAGGCAACCAAAAGGTTTTTGCTAGGGCCGGCAGAGGTAGGGGCCGCTCTGCCGGCCGAGCTGGTTACTCCAGACCATTTAATAGGGCTCCCGCCCAGCAACATTACGCTCAGACTCCTGCCTCCTATACCACGGTGGCACAACCCGCACCGTTCTTTCCACCACGTGGCAGACCATGGAGAGGACGTGGGAGCAGAGGTGACCCCAGGTCCCGTCCATACTCCGGTAAGTCCTCTTCTGACTCCAAGTTTTTCCACCTCTGTAGGGGGAAGACTACGTTTTTTTATCCACGCCTGGTCTGCGATTACGGCAGACGCATGGGTGATAAACACAGTCACAGGGTTCCAGATAGAACTGTTGTCCTGCCCTCAACTGGGCATTATTCCTCCCCCCCATTCGTTTCACTGCTCAGAACATTGCACTCATAGACAACGAGTTGGGAGAACTGATTTCCAAACAAGCAGTGCTCGAGGTAGACCCTCTCCCTGGGGTTCATAAGCAGTCTTTTTATAGTCAAAAAGAAGGGGGGAGGTTACCGCCCCGTGATAAATCTCCGGGCCCTGAATCAAAACGTCACATACCGTCACTTCAAGATGGAGGGTATCCATTGCCTCCGAGACCTCCTCCACCCGGGGGATTGGCTGGCAAAGGTGGACTTAAAAGATGCATATCTCACAGTCCCCGTACATCCGGAGTCACAACACCTACTCCGATTCAAATGGTGGGATCGCACGTGGCAGTTTACATGCCTACCGTTCAGGCTGTCATCGGCCCCATGGTGCTTCACCAAATTACTCAAGCACGTGGTAGCCGCGTTGCGGAGCAGGGGCGTTCGTCTGATTATTTACCTAGACGATATCCTTATCATTGCGAACTCAAAATCTCAGACCCACGTAGGCTGGACCGTACGTCTCCTGCAGGACCTAGGCTTCCTCATCAACATGGAGAAGTCTATTCTAGCACCATCCCAGAGCATGGAGTTTCTCGGTTTCCTGGTAGATACCAACCAGGCGGTCTTGCGTTTACCCAAGGCAAAACTTGCTCTGATCCGCAAAGAGATCAGAGCAGTACTGCGCAAGCAATCCCTATCTTTACGGGTATTAGCCAGAATAGTGGGCCTCCTGGCCGCATCCATACAGGCCGTCTTCCCCGCCCCTCTCCATTACAGAGCCCTTCAACGCCTCAAAATCCTTCACCTGAGACAAGGTCTCCGTTATGCAGACGAGATTCCACTCTCCGCAGAGGCCAGGACGGAACTGAAGTGGTGGCTCGGTCATGCCGTCGATTGGAACGGCAAGACAATCTTCAATTCCTATCCGGACGTCGTCTTAGAATCCGACGCAAGTGGGGCTCTCGATTCGGAGAGATTTCAACAGGAGGGATCTGGTCAGTCAGGGAATCCTTCCTACACATCAATGCCCTAGAGCTACTAGCTGCCCTCTTCGCGGTTCAGAGTTTTCTCTCGAAGAGATCAAACTGTTGCGTATTGCTACGCATGGACAACATTTCAGCGGTACAATACGTCAACCGTTTGGGGGGCACCAGGTCCAAAATTTTGGCGGATATCGCCAAGGCATTATGGCACTTCTGCCTGGCCAGGAATATCGTCCCCATGGCGGAGTACATTCCGGGATCCTCCAATATCGTGGCGGACTGGAACTCCAGATACATTACCGATTCCAGCGAGTGGCGGCTAGACCGCTCGACCTTCATCAGTATCATCCATCTCTGGGGACCACTGTCCATAGACTTGTTCGCCTCCAGACTCAACCATCAGTTGCCCCAATTCTTCAGTTGGAGGCCGGACCCAACGGCAACAGCGGTGGATGCTTTCCGCCAATCCTGGACGGGGGGGACGCATTACGCGTTTCCACCATTCCAGCTGATATGCCGGACCTTATTGCAGATCGCTACCCAGGGAGCCAAGGTGGTGTTGATTGTGCCCTGGTGGCCAACACAACCGTGGTTTCCTCTTCTGTTGGAAATGGTAATCGACCTTCCCAGGGTCTTGCCCTCGTTTCCAGTCCTCCTTTCACACCCGTCCAAAGACATACACCCGCTAATTTCAGACGGCTCTCTGACCCTCCTAGCCTGCCTGGTCTCAGGATGCCAGACGCTGACGGAGGCCTTTCACAGTCAGCTAGAGAGCTTCTCGCCCTGGGCCCCCGGGACTCGATCGGCGTATAGGTCAGCCTGGGGAATCTGGGTGCGTTGGTGTAGTCAACGACAGGCTGATCCGATACATACCCCTGTAGCACTTATAGTGAACTTCCTGGCGGAGGCTTTTGATACCGGTAGAGCGTACAGCTCCATTAACGTGTATCGATCAGCTATTTCGGCTTACCATCACCCTGTGGATGCCTTGCCGGTGGGTAGACACCCTCTCATTTGCAAACTAATGAGAGGTATCAAGTTTAAACGACCTCCTCGTCCCAAATACCTATCAACCTGGGACGTGTCCAGGGTCCTAGACATGCTATCCACGTGGGATGACAATGAGGACTTGTCTCTCAAACATCTCACGTACAAACTTACGATCCTCCTCTGTCTTATCTCGGTCAAAAGGGTTTCAGATGTTAGAGCACTGGATATTTCCAGGCGACAATTTTCGCCCCTAGGAGTTAGGTTCTCGGTCGTGCGTAGGACCAAGACCGGCATTCAGTCGGTATTCTATACTTTCTTTTCGGATCGTCCGCGCTTATGTGTCGTCAAGTGCCTGCAGGCCTATGAAACGCGTACCGCCGAACTTCGTTCTCCATCTTTGCCCCAATTATTGGTTTCCTACGTCCAACCTCATCGCCCGGTGACTTCTGCCACTCTAGCGCGCTGGGTCAGGTCGACTATGGACATGGCGGGTATAGATACCACTAAATTCGGCGCACACTCCACTAGAAGTGCAATGGCTACTAAGGTGGTCTCGGCCGGGGGATCTCTGTCAGATCTTCTACTGGCGGCGGACTGGTCCTCGGAGACCGTTTTCCGCTACTTTTACTTCAGACCGGAAACACATGTGTCTATGGCCGCTTTGGGGTAATCTGATGTATATTGTCTTCATTTTCTGTAAGAAATGCTAGCTTTGAACTTGCATAAGATATGAGCCTCCTGTCTGAGGTATAATTCGAGATTTTCCTAGCTTGTGACGGAAAATATTGATTATATGAAGACAGGAGGCGAGTATCTTCCCTCCCTACCCTACCCTATTATGGTTCCTTCTACTCTCTTACAGGATACTGAACACGTTCGACTGCGTTCAGGAAGGTCGAAGACACGTTCCTTCTAACATGGTTTCGTTTCCAAAGGCCCGGTTGGCCGTAGAAGCTGTCGGTTGGTCCCCGTTGGGACGAATGTTACCCCGCGTACAACGGAACGTCTGGGATTCAGAAAAGGCCGGCCAGCCGAAGTCCGAAGTGAGTTGGGGGACCCAGAGACTGGTGAATCATTTTCAATTCGTTTGGAAGTTCGCATGAAGAAAGAGGAATAGGAAGGGGAGGAGCAGTCCTTATATGCAGAGGCCAGAGTGAGGGGTCACAGACCCAAGGACTGCTGGGAAACGTAGTTTCTTTCTAGTTTTCAAGTTTCAGCTTTTCTGTTTCATGTTATTTTTAGAAAAGCGTGAATACTGATCAGTTTTGTTTCTGCTGTGAGCATTAATAAAGAAAGATTAATGCATAAGATACTCGCCTCCTGTCTTCATATAATCAATATTTTCCGTCACAAGCTAGGAAAATCTCGAATTATTTATTTATTTCTGAATAATCAAGTCCATATTTAAAGGTCATTCACTCAAAATGTATTAATTGTATTAAAGGGGGAGTCCCTGGCTTCTTATGTCTTGGAAACTTCAGTGCTATGCGACCTCCCAACCAGAGATCTACACCTCCCTGCATGAATAGGATGGACCAATCTGTGGCCACATTGGTCCAGATTCACAGAGCGATTACGCCTGCGCAACAGGAGATGCGCGTGCTTAAGTTGAAATGTGCGCGTGCGTTTCGATGCACGGCATCCCCAGAACGAGATACGCAAAAAATCTACTTTTTTTTGTTCCGCGTAATTTCGTTAGACTGGCGCATCCGTCCGCGCAAAAGTGCGCTAGACAGACCATTGATTTGCTAGTCAAATATGCTAATGAGGGACTTACGGGGATCCACAAAACAACGTTGGGGCAGCGCAGGCGACGCAGTGTGCGCAACAGCAAAATGACCTGTCTAAAATTAGACCATATAAAAGCTGGTCTAAAAAGAAAAAAAAAGTCTACTTGTTAGATAAAGCAACACTGTTAGTGAGGAGCTCAGCAGTCACACGTGTTGCTAAACAATCTGTATGCCAACATGCCAGGGGCATCGTCGCACATAGCTATACTACTGACTTTAGATGAACAAAGAAGGATGAGGGCACGGAGGATGGCACGGAGGATGGCACGGGAGAGGATATACCGCACCCGCATAGACCTGTTTGGCATGAGTGATTCTGAGGTGTTTCGCATCTTCAGATTCACCCCTCATGTCATCCTGGAATTAACCACAACCCTGCAGGAGGACATCACCAGCCCAACACACCGCTCACATGCAGTGCAGCCACTGGTCAAGGTACTGGCAACACTCCATGTCCTTGCCAGTGGCTCTTTTCAGCGTACAAGTGAAGTGGTGGCTGGGATGTCACAATCCTCCATGAGCAGATGTGTGCACCAGGTTGTCCCTGCAATCCTCAGACGCATGGCCAACCAAATCATCAAACCCACCACTGAGGACCTGCGGCTGAAGGCAATGACAGATTTCTACAGAATTGCCAGATTCCCACGCACTGTGGGGGCCATTGATTGCACACATGTGGCACTCCAGCCCCCCCAGGAGACAGAGCACATGTACCGCAATCGGAAGCATTGGCATTCCATCAACGTACAGGCGATAGTCGATGCCCAAGGCCTCATATGGCACGTCCGTGCCAAACCCCCCCGGGTCCAGCCATGACAGCTACATATACAATCAATGCCACATCCGAATGGAATTCAATCAGAATGTGTATGGGGACACCTGGCTGGTTGGTGAGTGACATGGTGGCAGGCATGACTATCCCCTCCCATGATGCACACATCACAAGGGCCACATGCATGACTAACATCCTCCTGTCTTTTCCCTTACAGGTGACTCTGCATATCCACTGGGACCCCATCTCATGACTCCTATCCGGAACCCCCAAACCCCAGGAGAGGAAAGATACAATCAAGCACATGCCCAAACACGAGCAGTGGTGGAGCGCACCTTTGGCCTCCTGAAGTCACGTTTCCGATGCCTGGATAAGTCTGGGGGTACCCTCTTGTATTCCCCAAACTTTGTGTGCCAGGTCATCGGTGCATGTTGCATGCTGCACAACTTCGCAGTAAGAAAGGGCCTGCAGATTGACCTACGTGATGACCTGACCCCTGAACCAGACAATCCCCCCCTAACCGAGGCTCCCCCGTCTTCTGAGGGTAGAGCAGCCAGGAGACAGCTCACATTGGACATCTTTGCACGTTAAACATACACATTAATCATGGCACAATGAGAATGCATGCATGCACACCACTGTGGTCCCTAGCACACACACCCCACATCCACATCAAATTGGATTGGCACCAGTCCACCATGCAGGACTTGTGAGCAGCAACGCCACGCCAAGGCTCCAATTATGTCACTGTACATTCATACACCATTCACACGGACCTGGGGATCACTTCTCCCTGGTCCTGGGGAACCCTTCTCCACCAAAATTGAGGGTGACACCCCTTTTCCGGCAGGAATGTCACCCCCACATTCACACAGCATTCACAACCCAAAAAAAAAAAAAAAAATTACCTGCAAAAGCAAAAAAATTCCAGCAAAAAAAAAAAAAAGGGGGAAAAACAAATTAATGCCCTTTGCGTGAGCCACGCCTGTGTCTATTTATGCCGTTGCCCTAGTCCATTTCCAATTTCACTGATTGCGCCGCTCCCGAGTTGTGAGCGTGCGCACAGCGGAGCTGACATGGTCTGCTTCAAGCGCGCATGCGTGAGCCGGCCGGCCCTTCATTTGCATGGGGTCACGGCTCATTTCAATGTAACACGCCCATGTCCTTCCCAATTTGTATTACTCCTCCTTACTTACCTCTGAAAAAACATTACGCATGCACAATTTCCTGCGCAAAAGCTACGAGAATAGGGTGATTACGCAGCAAAATTGCGCAAGTCTAACGTAAAGGCGGTGCGCTACGCCGGTCCAATAATGCGCAGATGTACCTGAATCTGGACCATTGTTTCTATAAAATGAAAATGATAAATTAAGTAATAATGTCTTTTACTAACACAAAATCAGCTAAAGCAGCCCCAAGGGTGGCGTCATCCGAATGGAACTTCCCCTTTATAGTGCCGTTGTACTTGTTGTACGTCACCGCGCTTTGCTAGAGCATTTTTTTTTCACAATCGTGTAGGCAACGTCGTTTTAATGATGAAGTTGAAAAAAACATAGTTTTTTCTAGAGCCTGAAAAACTTTGTTTTTTTACAACCCGAAAAATGATCGTGTGTACGCGGCATAAAGCTTCATTTTTGTTATTTTACAAAAAAAATGGGTATTATATTGTGTCTGTGTTCACTAATACACAATAAATTATTATTTTTCTTTGAAACCCACTGCGCAAATATTGTGCAACATAAAAACTGCAACAACCATCTTATTTTCCAGGTCTCTGCTTGAAAAAAAGATATATAATTTTTGAGGGTTCCAAGCAATTTTTAAGCAAAAAATGCTGATTTGTACATGTCTGAGGCGGCGTACACACGATCGGACATATCCGATGAAAACGGTCCGCGGACCATTTCCATCTGATATGTCCGATCGGGAGTTTGATCCGATGGCGTGTACACACCATCGGATCAAATTCCCCGCCGCCGGACGGCGCGGTGACGTGGCGGTGACGTTGACGCCGCCGCGTCACCGCCACGTCACCGCACCAGGAAGTAAAACACTTCCGCGCATGCGCCGAATCTATTCGGCAGCGGCGCGGCGGCGGTGGGGGCCGACATGTCTGCTGGTAAGTGTACTAACCAGCAGACATGTCGGGCGGACAGATTCCCACCGGATAGATTTCAAAGCTTGCTTTGAAATCTGTCGGGTGGAGAAATCTGTCCGCTAGCCCATACACACGAGCGGAGATGTCTGCTGAAACGGTCCATCGGACCGTTTTCAGCGGACATATCCCCTCGTGTGTACGCCGCCTGAGAGAATTGTCAGGATTGGCCAGGACTGGAAGTTGAGGTATCAGTATCCTGTGGGTTCGTTTTCAATGTGACTTCAGTAGACGTGTTTGGAAATCTCTGGCCTCAGAATCTCTTTTCCAGTTACTGGTAATAGGGTGAATGTGTAACATCGGCTGTGTTAACTCCAAGTCTTCTGGGTTTAAAGGCTTAGGGCCAGATTCTCATAGACTTACAACAGCGTATGTCCACATACGCCGTCGTAAGTCCGAATTTACGCCGGCTGGGCTATTTTGGTTTGATCAGTGTACACACGATCAAACCAAAATCCCCGCCGGCAGACAGCGCGGTGACGTGGCGGTGACGTTGACGCTGCCACGTCACCAAACCAGGAAGTCAAATACTTCCATGCATGCGTCGAATCCATTTGACGCATGTGCGGACAGCGGACATGTCGGACAGACGGGTTTCCAGCAGACAGATTTTA
This sequence comes from Rana kukunoris, assembly GCA_029574335.1. Taxonomy (NCBI): domain Eukaryota; kingdom Metazoa; phylum Chordata; class Amphibia; order Anura; family Ranidae; genus Rana; species Rana kukunoris. The sequence goes on along the minus strand of CM056056.1, from coordinate 41,447,610 downwards.
AAGCATGCTTTAAAATCTGTCTGCTGGAAAAACCTGTCTGCTCGCCCGTACACACCGTCGGACCGGTTTCAGCAGATACATTTTATCGTGTGTATGCGGCCTTAAGGTTAGGCACATTCGACCGCAGATTCAATAGACGCAGATTGTTATTGTCAGCATCATGTTGAATCTCCTATTTATATCAAACTGTTGTAGCAATGAAAACAAAAATAAAGCATTTTTTTATGTCGGATCTTTCTGATTCTGCGTGTTCATTTTCGTTTGTTAAAATGATGAGGAAAATACTCGAAGTACGGACGAAAACTAAAATAAAGCATTTTTTTTATGTCGGATGTTTTGGATTTCGGATTCTGCACGTTCGTTTTCATTTGTTAAAAAGATAAGAAAAATACCCGATATTCGGACGAAAACGAATGCACATGTCTAAAAATGTATCTGAATTTCGATTTGAAACTAAACGAAACACACAAGTCTACTGTACATGTATGTTCGCCCAGCCTTCTCTATCCTCACCTTTCATTTCCATTGCTTACACCCAGCACACTGATATCCCAGAGAAATATATTGCAATGGAGTTTAAGCGAAAACTTCAATTCACCGACTCAGTATATCAATTTGAATATTGCGCTAATGGACGTTCGCTCTCTCTGACACAAACGCATTTGTGGACTGTGAATGAGCTATCGCTCGACCGCCGCGGACGGGACCCCGGTTTTCGCGGCTTTATGTTTTCAGAAAATCTCGCTGCTGCTGTGATTTTTCTTTTTTGGCTGGTTGAAGTGGTTCATAAAAAAACGACTCTGTAGGGGGGGATATTGTGTAGTAACAATATATCACTAGAAAACGTTCAGGTATGTGAGAGCGGCTGCGAACTACCGGAGGAAATAAATATCGGAAAACTATAGGGTTGTACTTTTAACACAAGCTTTTTTTATCCAAAACCGCTTCCCTGATGGTTCTTTGCGGGGCAAAATTACGAGGATAAAATTGCTGGAGATTAATAGCACAAAATGAGCAAAGTTTGAAACACGATGACAATAAAAAGAAACTTGGGTTGGTCAGACACTATAAAATTTTCTTTTAGATTTACCAAAACCATATTGTATGAGGCCACACCTAAACACTTTCATATTGTATGCAATCAGGCAGGCCCCTGCACTACATAGTTGAAGGCAAAGCTAAAGGAAATCGAATAGGAAAATAGTATAATGCATGGTCAATGTTAGAACGGCAGAAGGCACTGATGACGACTTGTTTATGAAGGTGCAAGTTCCAGGGCTGCCATCCTGATCGGTGCTGAACCAGAAAAAATGCATTTGCTGGGAAATGCCATTCAGCCATAGCTGAAGTGCATATAGGCAGGAAGCGGCTGAAAAGAGGCTGTAGACAATTAGAGGATTTTATTACAAAAAAACTAAAATAAAAAAAGGCAGTTGTTCATGAAACACAAAGCAAACTTGAAGTAGTTGTAAACCTCAGACATGAAATATGCACAAATCATATGCGTTTATAGTGTGTCTTAATCCAGAACACTGAGTGTAATTTCTAGCTGCTGCTTCCTTCCTTTGCTATCTGCATGAGTCACTTCTGACAAGTTTTCCTGACAACAATAGAAAAAAGGTGACAGGGGAGGAACCTCCAGCTGATTGACAGCTTCAGCTCTGTTCCTATGTACTGTGCACATGGGGGGGGGGGGGGTGTCCCTTCCCTCCCATCAGCTCTCAGAGATCTCCTCACTAATGTAACTTCAGCTCTCCACCCCCTGCTTTTTAGAGCTTAGATATCTTATGTAAATTCTGCACTTTGAATGGATGTAGAGGGACACAGATGTACGTCAGCAGAAGGTCTCGTAAAGGCAAATGGGCGTACCTGCATGTCCCTTCGAATTTGCCGCCGTGCTCTGTGATCGTGCCTGCAGGTCCCATGGACTCGATGTCCACTGGTGTCTCGCGATCGTGGCACAGAGAGACAGAACAGGGAGATGCCTATGTAAACAAGGCATTTCCATGTTCTGCCTAATGACAGGAAAGGGATCTACTGCTCCCTGTGATCGGGAGCGGTAAACTCTGTCATGTCAGTGGTAGCCCCCCCCCACAGTTAGAATCACTTCCTAGGACACATTTAAACCCTTGATCACCCCCTAGTGTTGAACCCCTATCCCTGCCAGTGTCAATTACACAGTATCAGTGCATTTTATAGCACTGATCGCTGTACAAATGACAATGGTCCCAAAATGGTGTCAAAAGTGTCCGATGTGTCATAATGTCGCAGTCCAGATATAAGTAGCAGATCGCCGCCATTATTAGTAAAAAAAATAATAATAAAAATGCCATAAAACTATCCCCTATTTTGTAGACGCTTTAACTTTTGTGCAAACCAATCCATAAACACTTATTGCGTATTTTTTTTTACAAAACATATGTAGAAGAATACGTATTGGCCTATACTGAGGAAAACTATTTTTTTATATATGTTTTTTTGGGGAATAGCAACAAGTTAAACATATAGCTTTTTTTCACAATTGTTGCTCTTTTTTGTTCATAGTGCAAAAAAAAAAAAAAAAAAACGCAGAGGTGATCAAATACCACCAAAAAAAAGCTCTATATTGTGGGGAAAAAAAGGAAGTAAATTTTGTTTGGGAGCCACGTCGCACGACCGCGCAATTATCAGTTAAAGCGACGCAGTGCCGAATTGCAAAAAATGCTCTGGTCAGGAAGTGGGTAAATTCTCCTGGGGCTGAAGTGGTTAAACTTCAACTTTTGTACTTATTTTCCAATTTGGCTACATAAATATCCTGAATTTCCTCAGATTTGCACATAGAATAAACAAATAAATCCTACAAAACATTTTGATTGCCCCCGTATGATATGACAATTTAGTTGCGTCCAATGTGTACTCTTAGGCCGCGTACACACGATCAAATCTATCTGCTGGAAGCGGTCGGCCCGACCGTGCCAGCAGACAGATTTGATCGTGTGTACGGGCGAGCCGACGGATTTGGCCAGCCGACAGATTTGAAAGCATGCTTTCAAATCTGTCGGCTGGGAACCTGTCGGCCCGATATGTCTGCTGGTTAGAATGGATTTGACGCATGCGCGGAAGTAATTCACTTCCTGGTGCAGTGACGTGGCGGCGTCAACGTCACCTCCACGTCACCGACACGTCAGCGCGCCGTCTGCCGGCTGGGATTTTGGTTTGATCGCGTGTACACGATCAAACCAATACATCCCAGCAGACAGATTTGTTCGAATCGGTCTGTCCGACCGATTTGAACAAATCTGTCTGCTCGTGTGTACGGGGCCTTACAACATCGCCCAGTGGTTGACAACACTAGAAAGATATAATTGTGTAATGAAGAATTCCACGCTTTCACTGCCGCCTTTTTTATCCCTGTTTAATGGCGTAACTTGAATGGCGCCACCAAGAAGCGGTTTTCCTTTGCTTACCCCATATTACAGCACCCACACACATAACATGATCCAGTTTACATTTACCAGTCTTTCCAAGCACAAAGGAAACAGTTTGCAATAAAGAAAACAATTTCAAATAAAATAACAAAGGACCGGGCGCACTTAATACTGAGCAACACTTAAGTACAGAAATCAAATTAGCTGTAAATTAAACAAGCCCACTGTATGAATATTGTATGATTCCATTCAATAGGGAAGTCCGGTCAACTTACAATATAATAACGCCAATGAAAATGCGGCTGTCTAACACACACTTGGCATCTCAGCTAGATGAGAAATAAAAAAATAAAAATTAATTAAATGAAACCCGTGCTTTTTGAGTTTCTAACTGGTTGTAATGCAAATGTTGTGTTTTCCTTCCCGGCTTTATTGTCAATGAGACACAAATATACATCTTAGAACTTTAAACATGATTACAGCCAACGCTTAGTTTTTTTTTTTTTGGGGGGGGGGGGGGGCAGAATTTTCTTTAGGAATGAGCGATCCTGCTTGGGTTTGATTTGTGATGACTATGTGATACCGATAGAAGAGAAAGTTGGCTTTGATAGATCTAAGTGATTTTTCTTTCAAGGAAGCAGATCCATGGTTAAAATACAGTATGGGTGGATCTTCTACTGGTCCTAGGCTCAGGGCGGGGACAAGGGGTGGGCAGAAGGGTTAGCTGCCCAGGTTGCAAAGATGAGAGGAACACTCTCTCACCTCATACAAGTTCCAGAACTAGTGGGCCAGGGCTTCAGCTATGCTCCGATAGCTACTGTTGTCATACTGTGCTCCAACATGGCCACTCTCTACCCCATCAGCATGCAACTGTCACAAAAAATCTTCTAGCTGCCAGAAAGAAAGCAATTGGCCACACATGTGCAACGAATGCTCAATGCCAACCATGGGCAGCTGAAACAAGGGGGAAGAGAATAGTTGAGGGGCGGCACACCCATACTAAAAGATTCTTTAGAAAAAAAGGACGCAGTTCCGAATCTTTGCCCTGGGTGCTGGATCAACCAGTCCCAGTACTACCTAGGCTGATACCTCTCTGATAGCGACGAAGAAAGACAGACGGTAAATTCTTGGATGTGTGCGGAGGAGCACTTGGTACAAAAGTTTATCTCAGTTGAAGGACTTTTTAAAACATTTTAAGTGGTTGTAAAGCCTCAAGTTTTTTCACCATTCTATGCATTCAAGTAAAAAAATCTGTGCTGCAGCTCCCCCTCAGACCTTCCCCTCAGACTCTGTGTCAATGGATACAGCAGCGGGACACAGGAGCGAGCCCACGTGGCTGCCCCCAGGTAAAGTTTCCGCGGGGGCACCCAATGAAGAGGAGGGACCCGGAGCGCTGGCGGGGGAACCCCAGGAGAAGGAGATTAACAATTGCCCAGAGCAGGTCAGTATAGGCATGTTTGCTTTTTTATATTAAAAAAAAATAGGGTTTACAACCCCTTTAATTGTTTTAGTGCACCAAATACAGCCGATAAGTTTCAGAGGAAAGGTCTTCTGCTTCCTCAGGGTGTGAGCAGTTGATGTTAATAAAATCACAACAGAATGCACTAGGGGACCTTTGTTAAGGCTTGACAAAGTTTACTATCTTCTTCGGATTCATGAACAGTTTCAAAGTTCAAAGTGTGCAAATTTGTATCAAACCTTACTGAAGGTTCAAATCTCATTAAATTCTGACCATTTATAGGGCTATGCAAGCTATTTCCAACAAAGGACATGAGAAGCTGGGCACTACCATAGGGGCAAGTACAGATGCCAAAGTTTTAAAAAATATTTTAAAAATGTCTTTCATTGTCACTTATCCCTAACAGCTCCAACACACACTGCCAATTTTGCTGCTGTGAGCCTGCCCACCCTTTTATAGACAGTGGGTAAGTGTTAGGCTCCTCCTGGTATTTCCGCCAGGAAGTGATGCAACATCCCCACCCTTTCTGGCAGGACCTAATATTAATAGTGGGTGCGGTTGGAATGTGGAGAAGCAGCATTAGGAAGCAGTAGGACAGGAGAGATTGTTTTAATGATTTTCCTTAGTGGACCTCCCCTGGAGAGAGTCAGCCCTGGAGACCGTGAGACAAGGGATTTCTATTGTAGAAGGGAGTTGCAAACCTGTGCTGAGAGTGTGCACACTGTGCAATCCTGGAGCGGTTACCATCGCCTAACATAAATCTTCCGATTGCTACTTGTGAGCGGTAGCTTTCCAATAGTTACATACTTACATAGTTAGTCAGGTCCATCTAGTTCAACCATAAAAAAAAAAATTAAAAATATCGTACAATCCCATATACCCAATTCTATACCCACAGTTGATCCAGAGGAAGGCAAAAACCCCCACCAGAGCATGATCCAATTTGCTACAGCAGGGGAAAAAATTCCATCCTAAACCCCTGAGAGACAATCGGATTTTCCCCGGATCAACTTTACCTATAAATGTTAGTACTCAGTTATATTATGAACATTTAGGAAAGAATCCAGGCCTTTCTTAAAGCGATCTACTGAGCTGGCCAGAACCATCTTTGCAGGGAGTCTATTGCACATTTTCACAACTCTTAAGGCCCTGTACACACGATCAGTCCAAACCGATGAAAACGGACTGAAGTTAATTTTCATTGGTTGACAGACTGATGGTCTGATGTGCGTACACACCATCAGTTCAAAAACCGATCGTGTCAGAAAGCTATGACGTAAAACACAACGACGTGCTGAAAAAAAACAAGTTCAATGCTTCCAAGCATGCGTCGACTTGATTGTGAGCATGCGCGGGTTTTGGACCAATGCTTTTGCGTACTAATAATCGGTTTGGACCTATCGGTCAGCGGTCCATCGGCTCGATTTTAAAGCAAGTTCTCTAATTTTGGTCTGAAGGACAACAGACTGATGGGCCGTAGACACAGTCGGTTTGGACCTATGAAACAGAACTTCAGTCCATTTTCATCGGTTTGGACCGATTGTGTGTACGCGGCCTTACTGTGAAGAAACCTTTCCGTATTTGGAGATTAAATCTCTTTTCCTCTAGACGTAAAGAGTGCCCCCTTGTCCTCAGTGTTGACTGTAAAGTGAATAACAACACCAAGTTCACTATATGGACCCCTTATATATTTAAACATTATGATCATATCCTCCCTTAATCTCCTCTTCTCAAGAGGGAATAAATTCTAATCTTTCCTCATAGCTGAACTCCTCCATGCCTCTTATCAGTTTGGTTGCCCTTCTCTGCACTTTCTCCAGTTCCCTGATATCCTTTTTGAGAACTGGGGCTCAAAACTGAACTGCTTATTCCAGATGAGGTCTTACTAATAATTTGAACAGGGGCAAAATTATCTCTCTCTCCAATTATGTGACCACTGTGACTGCTAATCACGGTGGTCACATGATTATAAACCCAGCCCCAGGGAGGCCCGGGAGGCACTGGAATTAAGGGGATGAGGTTAAACTGCTTCTCGTCCACCTTAATTGAGTAGTCATGTGCTCTCTTGATCTGCCTGAGACTGAATAGTTTCCTCCCTATGCTTGAGTCACCATTTAGATATTTATGTATTGTGTTCATATCTCCTCCTAAGCGTCTCCAGGGAAAATAAGCTTAACATGTGCAACCTTTCCTCTTAACTGCGGTCCTCCAGTCCCTTATTAGTTGTGTTGCCCTTCTCTAGACACTCTCCAGTTCCAGCACACGCTTTCTGAGGACCGGTGACCAGAACTGGGCAGCATACTCAAGACTTTGTAAAGTCGTATAATTGTAGCTTTATCTCGAGATACCCTTTTAAATGCATGCTAACAATCTGCTGGCCTTACTTGCTGAAACTTGGCCTTGCATGCTGTTGCTAAGCTAGTGATCTACTAGGACCCCAAGTGAAGAGAAGTCAAAATGTCACAGTTACCACTAAAACAAAATTAGAGGGGAAATCTTCTAGTGGGGACACCCGTTTGTGTGACAGCTGGCAAATCCACTTTGAGATGTGCATTTAGTACAAGGAGTGTACTAGAAAAATATTGACTATGCACACGCTTTAAGAAAAAGATGCTTGGCTGGTTGCTTTAAAGCCTTTGCTATGTTTGCAGATGATTAGGCAATCTTGTTCCGTTCAGGCAATTTTTTGGGCCACAGTGACAGTTTCTTTGCTAAACCAGTGACCAGGACCTTCAGGTGAAAATAATCATCCTCTTCTTGTAATGAAATGCTCAAAACTCATTGCAGCAATCTTTCTGCTCGTACAGATAAGTATGTAGAAACTAATGTACTTCCTACATACGAGTCATTTTCAGTGCTATATTGTGAGACTCATCCAAGACCCCTGCCTAAAGCTTTATGATTTGGACTTGCCGCTCTCTGCCTGTCCAAGGCAACATTCTAAAGATAATTTCCACTTGCTACTCTGGAAGCTGTACTCATGCATTGATTTAGTAATGTGCATTGCTTTCAGTATACCCATCAACTTGAACACCAGGGGCCAGATCCACAAAACTATACGGCGGCGTATCTCCAGATACGCCACCGTAATTTCAAATCTGCGCCGGCGTATCTTTGTTTTGTATCCACAAAACAAGATACGCTGGAATTTTGCTAAGATACGACTGACGTAAGTCTATTACGCCGTCGAATCTTAGTTGCATTTTTACGCTGGCCGCTAGGGGCGCTTCCGTCGATTTTCCAAGTAGAATATGCAATGGTTACAAAAATTAACATAAATCATGCCCATATCTGACACATTTGAATTGCGTGGGCTTACACCGACACAATTAGGCCGCGTACACACGATCAAATCTATCTGCTGGAAACGGTCTGACAGACCGTTTCAGCAGACAGATTCGATCGTGTGTACGGGCGGACAGACAGATTTTTCCAGCAGACAGATTTTAAAGCATGCTTTAAAATCTGTCTGCTGGGAATCCATCCGGCCGATATGTCTGCTGGTTAGTACGCTAAGCAGCAGACATATCTGCCCGCACATGCGTCTAATGGATTCGACGCATGCGCGGAAGTGTTTTACTTCCTGGTGCGGTGACGTGGCGGCGTCAACGTCATCGCCACGTCACCGCGCTGTCTGCCGGCGGGGATTTTGGTTTGATCGTGTGTACAGCGATCAAACCAAAATACCCCGGCAGACAAATCTGATGAAATCGGTCTGTCAGACCGATTTGAACAGATTTATTTGCTTGTGTGTACGGGGCCTCACACTACGCCGTCGTAACTTACGGTGCAAATTCTTTGTGGATAAGGAATCTGCCGCTCTAAGTTACGGCGGCGTAGTGTAGCTTAGATACGCTACGCCTGCCTAAAGATAGGCAGTTCTTTGTGGATCTAGCCCCAGCTCGTTCTGGAGGGCTCCATCTTTAAATCAATCAAAATTAAAGAGTTAAAAATACAAGTCAAATTAGAACTCATGCAAAGGAACGACCAGCCAACCAGAATTTATTATGGGGGGGATTTCTAAATATGTTTTACTTCAATAATTTATTATATATCAAAAGCGAGGCGGCTGCGGGAGGACGGGTGTTTTTTTTTTCATGCAGGGGGGTGGCTTTTTACCTGGAGACATTCCTCTTTTCACTTCCTCAATGTTTGTTTTTGCTCAGAAGTTGCTCTATTTCTTCTCTGTTCTGTTAACTTCCTGCTTGTCTATTGTTACTCACCACAGTGAAGGAAGGCTTTACTGAGGTGGTCAGTGACGTGCTCGCCCCCTCCTGGGAACTACATATGTGTGGCAGGACGCTCTCTACCTGTTAGAGACTTCAAGGAGATGTGAATTACTGAGCGTGCCGCAATGCATACTGGGAAATGTAGTTCTTACATGAACGAGCGCCACAAACCAGGAAGTGAATGAGATAACAGAAACTTGAACGCTGGAGGTGATATAGATGAAGGAATTTAATAGGTATTTACTCGTTTTTTTTAACAGAATCATTACAGTATTCTGTTATTCTCTACCTTGCAGACATTAATTTTAGGCAAAAATATGTTTTCCCTTACAACTCCTTTAAGTCTATATATTCACGTTAACTGTTCCCACTTCCATTGACAATGTTGCAATCAACATGATTTTGCACTTGTTTTCCTTTGAACACCCAAACATTCTGCCTCGATAAAAGGCCCGCAGGCTTGGCACATGAAGTTGAGTTTCTTTTTTTAATTCAAAAAAGTATGGTGACTTTATTTTGTGATAAAACAGTCTCCTTGGCAGTTACAGAGTAACACAAGCTAATTAGCTTACTGTGCTCTGCCAAATTAAATTTGTCTGATCAAAAATGATTTAATTTGATATGAAAAAATGAGCTAAACATTTAATTTGCTTACTAAACACATGGAAGAGACACTCTTCCCCATCAAAAAGCCCTTCCCGAAATATATGGCAAAAGCAAAATAATCGCGTGATAAATGACGATGAGGAGGATGACTAATTGGAAAGGCTCCAGAGAGGAGAGACTGGCAGATGTGAAAAGAGCTAACTAAATAATAGGAAACAAATTATAGAAGGTTCGTTTATGCATGATGGGAACTTATCTTCTGCATGCTGGGCCTGGAGGTCAACAAGGGGTGAGTGCTTCTTCCTACTAATAAAGTTATTTATTGTATTTTTAATTTTTTTTTGTATCTTTCGAATTTTGCTAGACACGCTATTCAGATGATACGGCCACGGGTAATGTATGCATTTGTTGGCACTGCTTGGCACACAGTTTACTTGGCATTCTTGTCTTACTGCAGTTTTGGTCACCTATACCACCAGGGATGCCATCTGCATGGAAATTGTATGTTCATCCTGTGTCTTTCTGAGTTTCCTCCAGAAGTATAGAACTTCTAGACCAACGCAAAAGCATTCTAGTAAGTTATAAATTATGGGCCAGATTCACAGAGCCATTACTCCGGTGTATCTCCTGTTAGACCGGAGTACTTTCAAATTACGCGCGTCGTATCATTAGTTAAACCATGATTCGACGGCTTTGGGCTTCGATCCGACAGGCTTACGTCTTCGTACGCCTTCGGATCTACACTGCAATCTTTTTGCGGCCGCTGGGTAGAGTTCGGGTCGTTTTCCGCATCGGGGTATGCAAATGAGCTTTTTCCGGCGATCCACAAAGTTACGATCGTCATTCGCAATCTCTTACGGCATCTGTAGACATATTTTTGCTGCGTAAAGTTATACCAGCTATTAGCTGGTCTATAGTTAGACGGCCCATGTTAAGTATGGGCGTCGTTCCCGCGTCAATTTTTTTTTTTTTGTTGCGTAAGTCATCCGGGAATAGGAATGTACGTAAACGACGCTACTCAAAAAAAAATGACGTAACGACGTTATTTCGCGCAATGCACGGAGGGAAATTTCTGAACGGAGCATGCGCAGTTCGATCGCCGCGGGGACGCGCCTAATTTAAATGCTTCACGCCTCCTAATCGCGTATTTCGATTCCGCCGCGAGAAATATACTACGCCGCCGTGCCTTACGGGCCGAAATCTACCTGAACTCGTCTTAGGCTGCATTCACACCTAGGCGACACGATACGCCGCGTACGCGGCTTATCTTGCCGCCTGTAGATTAAACTTTTTTTCTTTCTTTAACATTGCGGTCTATGAGCGAACGGCAATGTCGCCTGAAAAAAAGGGCCTGGGACCTTTTTTCAGGTGACAGGCGTGGAGATGTGAACCATCTCCATAGACCGCAATGTTATTTCACATCTCGAGCGACAAGAGCGTCGGGCGACCAGCGTTTTGTCGCTCAGATGTGAATGGAGCCTTAGAGCCATGTAAAATACGGCGGCGTAGTGTATCTCTGATACTCTGCGCCAGGGCAATTGTACCTGAATCTAGCCCTATGGATTTAGGACTGTTGTGGGCGGACTTTAAAGGTACCAAAAGGAATTCAACATATTTTTTGAAATAATATAAATTTATTATTACATATTATAAAAAAAAAAAAATCATATTAAAAACATACAGATTTGACTTTCTATGGGAGTCGCACAATTTGTAACAATTCCCTAATTATACATATAGGACAATATAAGTCTACGTTTCACTTGTCGCTTCCTGAGGGATGTGTTTTTATCTGATGTTATATTAATAAAAATTATATTTTTTCATATATGTATTTACCTTTTTGAGTTTACGCACTCATCTGTACCGCAATTGTCCAACTGCCCCCTTTTGGTCTTTATGGTTCTGGGGACCTAAAAGCCCTATTTCTATTCAACATTGATTTTTTGGATGATGGTACTATTACTAACAAAATTATGCATTCTTCGTTAAGAGGCTAAAATTTTATAAATATACAGATAACACTCAAATCATGCAGGTGAGGAGAAAATCCTCAAGCTCATCTATTTGTAGAACCTCTAATTGAACATGTAATGAAAAGTCATCTGCATGGGTATACAACCACTGTTCGGCAGCGTACACACAACCGAGGTTCTCGCTGGAAACCAGCGAGAACCTCGCTGGAAGCTGCATTCCAGCGAGGACCTCGGCCGTGTGTACGCTCTCGGCGAGCTTCCTGTCGGGAAGCCCGTCGAGCAGAAATAGAGAGCACGCTCTCTAATTGCTCGACGGCCCGCCTGGATGAATGGCTGGTTGCCATTCCCGACGGGCGGGTCGCCGATTTCGGCGGCCGGCAGGGAACCTCGACGGGCGGAACGATGTGTTCTGCCCGTCGAGGTTCTCTGCCGTGTGTACGCGGCCTTCCTCCTAAGAAGGGAATAATGGTGTAGGCTGTAATATTGTAACCAGTGGCGGCTGGTGCTCAAAATTTTTGGGGGGCGCAAACAAACAAAAAAAAAAAAACAATTGCAGCCTCACTGTGCCCATCAAACACAGCCGCTGGGCCCATCAAACACAGCCACTGTGCCCGTCAAATGCAGCCACTGTGCCCATCAATTGTTGCCACTGTGCCCATCAATTGTCGCCACTGTGCCATAGATTGTTGCCACTGTGCCATTAATTGTCACCACTGTGCCATCAATTGTCGCCACTGTGCCATCAATTGGCGCCACTGTGCCATGCCATCAGACACAGCCACAGTGCCATGCCATCAAATGCAGCCACTGTGCCATCAATTGTCGCCACTGTGCCCATCAATTGTTGCCACTGTGCCATGCCATCAAATGCAGCCACTTTGCCATCAATTGTCACCACTGTGCCATCAATTGTCGCCACTGTGCCATGCCATCAACGCAACCACTGTGCCATGCCATCAAACACAGCCATTGTGCTATCAATTGTCACCACTGTGCCCATCAATTGTCACCACTGTGCCATGCTATCAAACGCAACCATTGTGCCCATCAATTGTCGCCACTGTGCCCATCAATTGCCGCCACTTTACTCCCTCAAAATCCGCCAGTTTGCCCTGTAAAATGCTGCCAGATTGGAACCCCGCGCCCGGCACTTACCTTTCTTGGGTAAGCCAACCTCCCTCGATGTCTTCTCCCGCCCTCGATGACGCTTTAGACAATCAGGTTACCGGTAACCAGACCCAGTAAACCTGATTGACAGAGACACGTGTCAGTGTTAACCAGGAAACGCACACCCCGTGCGCCCCCTGGTTAACATTTTGGAAGCCACTGGCTCTGATAGACACTTCCAGAGCCAATCACCTGCTGTTATTCAGATGGCCGGCACTCACCAGGGGACCGGCCATCTGAACAGTGGGCGGCAGCTGCATCGGTGCCGGTGACAATACACAGATTCATGCAATGAATGAATCTATGTATTGTTTCAGTGGCGGTGCAGGAGAGAGGGGGCGGCGCTTCTGCGCCTACTGTTGGCGCACCGCCACTGATTGTAACTATATGTCAATTATAACATAGTTACTGCATGGTGACCCACAACAAAAGTGACAGGTGCTGCTCAAGGCTCCACCAGGTTCTCTTGCATGACAAACCACTAGAAGTGGCCACAATGACAGGGCTCGATCCAGCTCAAAACATCTAGTAGGGAAAGCAAGTCCTAAACGTTGCACATCACAGCAAAACCCTGTAAGAAGGTGTATAACAGGCTCAACCTGGGCTCTATCCAGGTCATGCCCCCCAATGTGTTTCACTCCACCCCCAGAGCTTAATCCCCATGATTAAGCTCCAGGGACAGAGTGAACCGCATTGAGGACATAGCCCGGTTGGAGCCTGGGGTGAAGATGTTATATACCTAAAACGTTTTGCTGTGATGTACAAAGATTCCAGCCACTGTTGGGATCACTCACACTACACAACTTGACTGGCGCATGGGGCTGAACTGCACCCGAGACAGGTTCCAGTGTTAGGGCACTCTAGGACACCACAAAAAAATATAACCTTTTCAGCACAATCATCAGATTTTGAAACTCAGAAAAAAGTAGTCCTGCTACCAAGAACCCAGGGGTAAAGTGGTTGTGGATCTAATACAGGGACAGGTGATGGAAAATATAGCTGAGAAAAGTCATTGGATGGTGGGAACCACTCATAATGAACACAGCAGGTGTACAGACCCAGGAACTCAATGCAGATAATGGGAACCTCTCAAAATAGACACAGTATAAGTATATAAGCCAGGGAATCCAGCATAGGGGTAGTAAGAACCCCTCATAATGGACACAGACCCGGGAACTCAGTATAGGGATGATGGGAACCCTTCATAATGGGTACATCAAGCATGCAGAGCTGGGAACTCAGTGCCAAAATCTCACTAATAGAGTCTTCAAGAGTCAAAAGAGACTGCCTAATGGTGTAATTCCCCAGCATGTACTAACCTTTGTAATGGTTCTTTTAGACTATTGTAGTAGTGTGGTACCCCAGGAGTGTGGTGACCCAGGATTCTCAACCGGTCGGGTTGAGGGGCTCCAGCGTATTTACTGGTTTCAGAGGAAACTGGCATTTCAGTTCCCTCAATTTGTAGTGAAGTACGCTTTGGGACCTGGAGCCCGGGGATTTCACAGAGATCTGGGTGGGATGAAATCCCCAGTCCTGGGTCCATTTTTTTAGATAGATCAGCACACTGATTGTGCAGGTGTGTGTGGGCCTGATAGGAGACTCAGGACCAGCATTCTGGGCTCCACCCTCCCGTGGAGTCCAGGGTTGTAAGGGAGAACCCAGAGAGTGTAGGTGGGCACTGAATAAGCTGGAGAGTGCAGGGTGCACAGTGAGAAACCCCAGAGACCTGAGTGAGGTTGCTGACAGGAGTCAGGAAGGTTCCATGCTGGAGCCTAAGCAGTTCTTTACACGTGTTAGCCAGGAGGCTGAAGGTATCGTTTTGTGTGGACAGTGAAAACCCCTGCGTGGGAAACCTATGTTTGGACTTTTGTTTATATTTGCCTTTTTAATAAAAGTGGGCCAACAAGCCCTTAAAGACAGTTCCTGGCTGGTGTGAATCGCTTAAAACGCATATCCCACTTGAGCTAACAACCCCCAATATTACACTATATTCACTTCTATGTGCGCTTGTTGGTATGCGTTTTATTGTGTATTATGGTGCATGGTGATGAATGGTATATGCTGTCATGCATTTCCATTTATTCTGACAGCTAGTTCAATGCACATATTAAAGTGTAAATAGACGCATCTGCTCTGTGCAAATGTGTGAACGGAACCTCTGTAATTAGAAATATTTTTAATGCATTGAGCAAATGTTTCAATGTTGATTTGCCACACTGAAAAAAGTACTTCTACGTATGCCCTCATCCAATAGAGTCGCATTTGCCACCAATCACCCAACACCTGAAAATGCATTAAAATAGCAATCTTTTTTTTTTTTTTTTACACTGTGTTGATTTCTAGAGATGAAGCATCTCGTTAGAGGACAATAGATACACAATGTCTTCACGCAAACATAAAACAAACAATAGGCTGCTCAAGTGTACTTGCTGCCCGCCGTTGCTTTCGCCCAGTCCTGATTATTCAACAACAATCAAGAGTCGTTTTCTCGCGGTGACATTGAGCTTTGTGTCCCAAGTCCCAGCGCATCAATTGTGATTTATCAACGCGCTCTTGTGATGTCTAGAGAACACAGATATCTCCCATTCCGCTGCCACATTCATCCGCGGCTCCCCGTAAAAAAACACAAATTATTATTATATCCAGAAGCTCGGCCTCCAGTATTCTTAAGCGGCTCATTCCTATCCTATGGGGAATCGCTTTAACGACGGCCTGCGAGCCAAGCATAACACTTTCAAAGTTAGTCAGAAAAAAAAAGTACTACAAAGCCGATTGCTCGGCTGAGCCTGTTGAAATGCCATTATGCCATCAGCCCTTATAAAATGGAGGTTAAAATATTCTAGGGGACCAGCCGATTTGACGGCCTCCAGGCACGGCGTTAAGTCTGGGCTGATGGCTGAAAAAACACATTACTTAAAGATGCTGCAAAGTCATCTGGCAAGTCACACCGCTGCTGCATTTCAATGGCGTCCTGCTGGAGATTTAAAGGGGAAACCACACAAATCTTCATCTTGAGACATTAAAACAGAAATTGTCGGCTGGGCATTTACTGTGAATGCAATGACCATTGAGAACATGTACACAGGAGTCGGTGGAGCCAGGCATTTACCATGCCCGTAGGCGTGCGGGTGTACATCCTAAGGCTCAAACACACATGCGTGTGCGTGTCTACATATATATGACCCCGGAACATTGATTTATCTGCCAGCACAGTGATAGTGAAGAGCATAAATACTTCCCTTATGGCAGAGCCAGTATGAGGGAGATCTTTCCCATGTTCCTGCTTCTACACAGAGTGATAATACTAATGCACATGGGATGATTAGGGTGTGCCTGGGCACAACCGGCCACACCCTGTGCGCACGCCTATGACCATGCCTCATTCCCTACTCCCTTTAGCTGGGGGGTGTAAGCATACTGTGGTTGCAATGCTTGGCTTTACAGCTGCGGCAGGAATTATTCCCCCTGCTGCTTTTGGCAGGCATAGTTCCTACCAAGCGCAACCCATGCTGGTAAATGTAACAATGCAGGTGATTGCTGCATACTAGGGCTCAGTTCAATGGGTTAAAGCAGGCGGTGAGTTTTATATAATGCCTTCTCAATGCCTGCTGATCTGTGCTCGGATCTTCAGAGGTCAAAGTCCTAAGGTTCACACCTAACATTTTGTGAATGGACATTATAGCATGCGTTTTTTGTGTACGTTTTTGTGTTACTTTCATTTCAATGGCTGACCTACATGCGCCAAAGTAGCTCATGACGTTTTTTTGGGCTTTAAGCTTTGCATATTTTTTAACACATTTTGACACGTGTAAAAATTAGTAGGATTTGGGGTGTCATTAACAATAAATGGCACCGCAAGCATTAAACATGCTTTTTGCAAGTTTCCCAGGGAACTGACAGGAACCCGTGGTAGTGGCAAACCCTTCCAGGGGAATTGCTATGAACCCATGGTAGTGGCAAACGGCAAACCCTTCCTGGGGAATTGCTGGGAACCCATGCTAGTGACAAACCCATCCCAGGGATTGCCAGGAACCCATGGTGGTGGCTAACTTTTCCCACGCATTTGCTAGGAACCCATGGTAGTGGCAAACCTTTCCCAAGGAACTACCAGGAACCCATGGTCCTTCCGGGGAAACCGACAGGAACCCATTGTAATGGCAAAATCTTCTTAGGCAATTGTTAGGAAACCGTGGTAGCGGTTAGGGATGAGCTTCGAGTTCGAGTCAAACTCATGTTCGACTCAAACATTCACAAATTCGAAAAGCCGCAGAATGCCCTGTAAAAGTCTATGTGAGAAATTTAAAGTGATAATTTTAAAGGCTTATATGCAAGTTGTCATAAAAAGTGTTTAGGGATCTGGGTCCTGCCCCAGGGGACATGTATGAATGCAAAAAAAGTTTTTCGGGAGCAGTGATTTTAATAATGCTTAAAGTGAAACAATAAAAGTGAAATGGATTTTTGGGGGGAACTCCAAGCCATTTTTTTTTAAAATTTGGGGTTAAGTTCCCCTTAAAATCCATACCAGACCTGAAGGGCCTGGTAATTGAATTTGGGGGGACCCCCACGCATTTATTTTTATTTTTTATGAATGACTTTTCTCTGTATTGCCGGGAGCCAGCAATTCATTATAGCCGCGACTTTTTTTCCTTCAGAAATGACACTTTGTGCAGGGACAGTTCTAAGCACAGGAAACAAGCGCTACTTCACAGGCATAGTATACACCCCCCATAGGTATGAAATTTAAAGGAATATTTCACTTTTATTGTTTCACTTTAAGCATTATTAAAATCACTGCTCCCCAAAAAAACTTCAGTTTTTAAAACTTTTTTTGCATTGATACACGTCCCCTGGGGCAGGACCCAGGCCCCAAATACTTTTTAG
Organism: Rana kukunoris; assembly: GCA_029574335.1. Classification (NCBI taxonomy): domain Eukaryota; kingdom Metazoa; phylum Chordata; class Amphibia; order Anura; family Ranidae; genus Rana; species Rana kukunoris. The sequence goes on along the minus strand of CM056056.1, from coordinate 41,429,885 downwards.
GACAATAACTTGCATATTAGCCTTTAAAATTAGCACTTTAGATTTCAAACGTTTGAGTCCCATTGACTTTAACAGGGTTCTAAAGTTCACACAAACTTTTGGTCTGTTCGCAGGTTCTGGTGCGAACTGAATGGGGGGGGGGGGGGGTGTTCGGCTCATCCCTAGTAGTGGCAAACCATACCCAAGAAATTGCCAGGAATCCATGGTAGTAGTAAACCCTTCCTGGGGAATTGACAGGAACCCATGGTAGTGGCAAACTCGTCTAGAGGAATTTCCTAAGAATTCATGGTAGTGGCAAACCCTTATGGGGGAATTGCCAGGAACCCATGCTAGTTGCCCAGGAAGGGTTAGCCACTACCATGGGGGAATTGCCAGGAACCCATAGTGTAAGAAATACCTTTCTCAGTGAATTGCCAGGAGCCCATGGGCTAAAATAAGATGAATGAATTGCTTTCTGTGCTTTATTATAATACAGGCTTCAGCACATGTACTAAGATCACAAAAATGTGATGGGACATTAAAGTTAACTCCAGGAATCTTTTCACTTAAAAGCTTGTTGGTGGCAATTTGGTCCCAATGAACTATTTAAAGTGAAACGAAAACTTGAGCTAGGCTTTAAATTGTATGTTTAAGTGAAAACTGAAGGCCTAAGGTAATTTTCTCAGGCGGCGTACACACGACCAAGGTTTTTGCCAGAAACCAGCGAGAACCTCGCTGGAAGCTGCATTCCAGCGAGAACCTCGGCCGTGTGTACGCTCTCGGCTAGCATCCCGTCGGGAATGCCGTCGAGCAGAAATAGAGAGCATGTTCTCTATTTGCTCGACGGCCCGCCTGGATGAATGGCCGGTTGCCATTCCCGACGGGCGGGTCGCCGAATCTGACGGCCGGCAGAGAACCTCGACGGGCGGAACGATGTGTTCTGCCCGTCGAGGTTCTCTGCCGTGTGTATGCGGCTTCACCGTAGAAACTCTCTTCTGTCTCTCATGTCTCATCTGAAAGGTGTTTGTATTCTTTACAGACCGGCAGTAGTTAGAATTCTGCAATCCAGCTTAGCGAAATCCTTTCACCATACAGTTTTTCGTAGACCTTTCTCCACAAAGCTGAATTTGGAATTGGAAAATTAAACACAATCTATTTCTTGGATTTGCATAGCCGCGTCATTTTGCTTTTGCTCTCGGACCAAATACATTGTGATATCTTTCATATTTATGCAGACGTGCCTAATTTCTGGAACGTATTGGAACAAGATTTTTGTAATTAAAGAAATTATAATGAGTTCAAGACACAGCGCGGTTATCTAGGAACATTCTGTCCAGAGCAAATCAATTTAATTTGAAAAAAAAAAATCTTCTTCAAACAAAAATCTAACTTTTTCCTCAAGAAAAGAGAAAAATAAATACAAGCTTTATAAGTTAACAATGAGGGTTTAGCAGTAAAAAGAAGTGGTGGTAAAAGGTTAGGTCGTAGCTCCTCAGCATTGTTATCAATCGTGTATTTTAACCACTTCCTGACAGCCGTACGACTTTCTACAGTCGCAGTGCGGATCTTAATTGCCGGGAGGCTGTCTATATACGGCCTCCGGCCCACCAGCCACTGGGGGCGCGTGCCCCGCCGACGGCAGCCAGGTACCCGCCAGGCACCTGCGATCGGCGGTTACAGACAAATCCACACACAAATCCACATTCCTGTCAGTGAAAGAGGAGACCGATGCTGTGTCCCTTGTACATAGGGAAAGAGATTGGTCACCTCCCCCAGTCAGTCCCCTTCCCCCACAGTTAGAAACACTATGCAGGGTACACATTTAACCCCTTCCTCACCCCCTAGTGTTAACCCCTTCAATGCCAGTCACATTTATACAGTAATTAGTGCACATTTATAGCACTGATTGCAGTATAAATGTGAATGGTGCCAAAAATGTGTCAAAAGTGTCCGATGTGTTCGCCATAATGTCGCAGTCCCAATAAAAGTCACAGATCGCTGCTATTACTAATAAAAAAAAAATAATAAAAAATAATAATTCTGTCTCCTATTTTGTAGGCGCTATAACTTTTGTGCAAACCAGCCACTTATTGCGATTTTTTTTTTACCAAAAATATGTAGAAGAATACGTATCGGCCTAGACTGAGAATAAAAAATGTTTTTTTTTTTTCAAAATTGGGCTTTTTATTATAGCAACAACTAAAATATATTGAATTTTTTTTCAGAATTGTCGTTTTTTTAGCGCAAAAAATAAAAAAAACGCAGAGGTGATCAAATACCACCAAAAAAAGCTCTACTTGTGGGGAAAAAAGTGACTTCAATTTTGTTTGGGAGCCACGTCGCACGACTGCGCAATTGTCAGTTAAAACAACGCAGTGCCGGAAGCTGAAATTTCCCCTGGGGAGGAGGGGGGTATGTGCCCAGTAAGCAAGTGGTTAAAATTATTTATTTATTTTTCAGGACACAGACTGATACCCTGATTATCACACATGTAGTATTTTTGTGGAAATGCTGGATACTTTTCATTACATTTAAACCAAAAAAGTAAAAACAAGAATTGCAACAATAAATACAATAGTTCCAGGCTCTTTTTTTTTTCTTCCAAGTAACCAAACAATTGAATTTATGGTCGGAACTGATACAATGAAGTGATGAGTAAAATCAAGTCTTCTTCTTTTTTTTAATTTTTATGAAAATCAAGAGAATTTAGTAAAATTTTTGCATTTTGGTGAACTGCATTGGATTCAACGTGTAAGGTTAAAGCGTAACTCCACTTTTGTTAAGAAAAAATAAACATTCCCCTTTGAGTGATCATTATCATTATCATTCCCCTCTGAATGTACATTACAAGGATTATAACAACCTTTTGTTATGCTGAAGAAATCCATGTGTGTTCCTCTGTGCCCCCGAGCACAGTGAGTCTAATGGGAGTGGTTTCATAATTATCAATCAGCTGTGCAGCTGCAAGGCACTAATGAGGAAAACTGCTGGATCTGCATTTCTTTAGATGTGTTCCTATTGGAAGTATCTCACCAAAAAGGAAACGTTTGTTACAGGGGATGCCTGAAATCTGACTGCAGACTTTTGGGAAAATCAGTGAGCCAATCACGCAGCAAATTATGTTTCTGAGTGGCGCTTTGTACACATTCTGTGTATAGAACACCTCCAGGTAGCCATACTGCATTGAGTTTTCAGAAAATTACAGCGGCTGTAGGTCGAAAAGGAAAGGACATTTTTATTGACATTCAATTACAATATGACTTGTGTTGCAATTATATACACTATATATTTTTTCTTTTTTGGCTATTTATTATACCCCCACAAAAGTGGAGTTACGCTTTAACCACTCTCTCCTCTCACTGTACACACCGATCTATACAACATGCGTGGAGAGGAGGGACACAGCATCAGCACTCACCCGTGCCTAACCGTTACCTGATCTGTGCCTCATTCATGTCTCATTTGTGTCTCATTAACCACTTGAGACTTGCGCTATTGACAAAAGACGTCCACAGCGCTGATCTCAAGAGCCAAGTTGACGTCTTTGGACGTAATTTAAAGTGCATTACCCGCGTGCGCCACTGGGTGGCACGCAGCGGATAAACACTGTCCTGGCGCATCGCTGAAGAGCCGATGCGTGTACCTGCCGGCCGCCATGTCCCTCGGGTACACGCGATTGGTGGGAACACAGCAGATGACAGCAGGGACGTGGAGCTCTGTGTGTAAACAAAACACAGAGGTGAACAAATACCACCAAAAGAAAGCTCTTTTTTTGGGAAAAAGGATGTAAATTTTGTTTGGGTGCCACGTCGCACAATTGTCAGTTAAATCGACGCAGTGCAGAATCGCAAAAATTGGACTAGTCATTTGGCAGCCAAATGGTCCGGGGCTAAAGTGGTTAAGAGAGATGCCTTGGAGGAATCAAGAAGAAAAAAATTGGGTCCAGTGGCTTCATTTTGGGTTGTCACCTCCAAAGCATGACTTATGGCCCTTGTGCAGCACAATGTGTAGGCTACACCGCTGGGTGGCCGTAGACAGTGCAGAGAACACGTGTTTACCTGGGGACAGACACCTCAACACGGGGGGTGTCTCTGAGAAACAGGAGGAATGGCAACCATAATTTACAGTACTACTATTACCCAGAGCTTTTTTTCTCAGAAAATAGGTGCAGGAACTTAACCATGACCCTGTTCAGATTTCAAAACAGTAGAAGTGTATTAAAGGGGCAATAAATTACATTACACACAGAGTGCAGAGTTCAGGGGGGTTACACACAGAGCGCAGAGAAACTTGTGTGTCACTTGTAAACACAGAAACCGGACTTCTGTGTTTACAAGAGATTGTGGTGAGCAGGCACCAGAGGTGGTGGAACTGAGTTCCCCCAAGTTCCCCCTGAAAAAAAGCCCTGCTATTACCTATTGGGTTAATAAATAGAAAAGCATGAAGAGATTGGAATTCCCAAGCAGGGATTTCATGACCCTCTCTGCAAACTTCAGAAATTGAGGTTCTCGAGGGCTGGCCAATGCCTAAAGAAGCTTTATTAACTTCATAAAGCCGTTCAGATGACAGAGATTTCTCAGATTATGCACATGAGATCTCCATCCATCGAGGTGCTTGGTCTGACCTTGTACAAAGTAATCTGATTATCATAAAGACTTTCGATAGGAACTAGAACTAATTGGATACCATCCAGTGATCGCCGTGGCTGCCAGCTACAAAAAACAATTAGTTTGTTACTTATTTTTAATATAATTATGAATAATGAGCAGAATGGACTGCTAATGGGGGCTGACAACAATACAAAGACTCCGAGCCTGGCACTGAAAGGATTTCCGCCTGCATTGTGCACAGCTCTGTAGCCGTTTACAATTAAATGAGAGATAAAAATAAAAGTAGATTATTCACATGTGAAACAATTTCCAAGTATTATTGCTGTATTGTTATGATGCTAAAATACTAGTGCATAGTAAAAACGGAATCGGATTAAATGGCCTTAAAAGCAAACTATGACGTATTTTCAGAGCTACCTTATTGTAAGTTATGATTGTCAAGTTTCTCTGGAAATAAGGTGCAGATTGTTGTGTATGTGTAAATAATGTATGCTGTGATGCATACCTCCCAAGTTTTTGAGATGGAAATGAGGGACACCTTGTTGTTGAGCGGGGGGGGTTCCACGGATGAGGTTTGTTGAGCGGGGGGTGGGGGGGGGTTCCTTCCGTGGGATCTGAGTTGTTGAGCGGGGGGGTTGGCAGATCAAAGTTGTTGAGCGGGGCACGGGAATGCTGGCTTTATCGCGAATCGCAGTAATCCCGGGGGGGCGCCGAATTGGGGGACTACAGCTTTGATCGCGGGACCGCAGGATTTACCACATATTTGCGGGACATTCCCGCGAAATCTGGGTCGGTTGGGAGGTATGCACATGTGCTGTGTGTGCGCTGTGCAGTATACACTGGGCTTGATTTACCAAAGGCAGTTGCTCCAGACCATAGTAAATGAGGTAAAGCTTTACTTTGCAAAGAATACATGTGCAAGGAGAAAACAACAACATTGTTGCTTGCATATGATTGGATGATGGAAGTTAGCAGAGCTCCCCCTCATTTATTAAAGGGGTTTGTAAAGGCTTGTTTTTTATTTTCTAAATAGGTTCCTTTAAGCTAGTGCATTGTTGGTTCACTTACCTTTTCCTTTGATTTCCCTTCTAAATGATTTTTTTTTCTTTGTCTGAATTTCTCACTTCCTGTTAGGGTGACCACATTTCCAAACTACCATTCAGGGACCCCTTCCCAAAAATCAGCTTGTGCTGTAATGAATCACAGCACAGTGTTTGGACACAGAGGCGGGATTTATTATTTCTCCAATCACAAGCAGGGGTGGGGACTATACTCCTCCAGGCATTCCCCGGCCAGGACAAGTACTGTCAGTGAGTAAAGCAGTGATGTGGTGGCTTTTTTTGGGGACATTAGATCGGCTTGGGGGGTGTTTCCGGGACACTGTATTGTCCTGGAATTAAGGTGCCCGGGACAGACCTGCAAAAAACGGGACTGTCCCGGGCAATCCGACACGGTCACCCTACTTCCTGTTCCTCCTCAATAAGCTGTTCTGGCTGACTAACCCCCGGCCAGAACGGCTCGGATGATGGGGGCAAGATTAGGAAGTGAGAAATTCAGATAAAGAAAAAAATAAATTTAAAAGGGAAATCGAAGGAAGGGGTAAGTAAACCAACAATGCAATAGCTTAAAGGAACCTATTTAGGAAAAAAAAAAAACCTTTACAACCCCTTTAAGCTTTTTGGGGTTATAAGTAGTTTTCTAGCAAAAAATAGAAATTTAAACAAAAAGTGACATTAAAGGCTCGGTCTTCAAGTGGATAACAAAAACTACTGGATCATGGAAGACCTGGGTAGGGTCCAGCTAGCACTAAACCAACTAGAACTACAAGGGAGGGGAGGACAGAGGAAGAAACCAAAACAAGTTGAATGGCCCAAAGCCTCCACTAGATGCTGACATACTACAGAACAGATAACCTAATGCAGTTCAATAAAATATATGAAACCAGGGCAGAACTCTGTGCTCTACACAGCCTTTGCAGACAGCAGAACTATGGGAGGGGCTTAGCAGGCTCCACCTAATACAGAAAACGTCAGGAGGGGGCGAAGACAAGACCAGTCACCCTGCTCAAGGAGAGAAGGCAGTAGTGAGAGGTCTTTATTACAGGAAAAGTCCCACACTGGATTACTGCACAGATCTGGAAGAAATACACAAAGAACACCGAGATTCAAGAAGAATACACATGATGAATGGATTTAGATAATATTTGCTAATCCCGAAGTTTAGCTTTAACCATCTGCACCACATCACACCATTTAAATCGTTTTTTTGGTCACCCCCCAACACTGTAAATAAACATGTATCAACATTCCCTGAGAAGAAGTCCTTGGTTCGCCTTGTATCGATTTCCTCAAAATAAAGAAAACGCACAATAGCAGGATGAGCAGCGAGGAAGATAAATCCAGACGGGTGAGGAATATCAATGGCGGATAATGAACGCTCTCTCAGTGCAGGCGCGGAACCTGCGCTAATTTAGGATGTCTCGTAACGTTCTAAGCGAGATGGCCGGGAATGCTATGTGAGACGCATGCTGATAGAAGTCATTGCACACACCGCGTCCTGTGAACTCCTGCATAATTGACTGGACGGATCCGCGGCAAAGTTATTAAACGCCCTGTGAAATAATAGTCTTCATTATTTAAAGATGAGCTGGTCGGAAACAGCTCGCTGGGAGAGCGCCGTGCCAAGATGGCCGGAGGCTTCTATTGGCCGGATCGGAAAAGCAGTAAAGGGAAATGAAAGGCCAGATTTCACACCTGTACTCCTCGGGGACCAGATTTTATGTGTCAATTAATACACTACTAATTAATAGATGAACTGTTTATGGCAGCCCAGGATTTCCCGATTATTACTACTGGACTGGTTAGAAATAGTCCAAAAATACACAAACAGGCACTAGATAGATAGATAGATAGATAGATAGATAGATAGATAGATAGATAGATAGATAGATAGATAGATAGATAGATAGATAGATAGAGTATATCTTATACAGGTGGATAGAGATTAGGGATGCAACAGATCGTCACCGATCCATGATCCGAACAGGTCACCCCGTTCAGATCGGCACACCCCGCGATCCGCGGAGAGCTCCGGAGCCTCGAACTAGGAAAGTCCCCGGCTTCTGCCTAGCTCCGGGGCGGCGTCCATCTTGGAACACCCGGAGGTGCCCCTCCTCTCTGTTCACACCCACAGAGGAGGAGGAGCCTGTACTCGAGGGAAATACATGCCGCTGTCTGAGGTCTGCACTACTGTGGAGGTTACTGTCTAAGGTCTGCACTACTGTGGGGTGTCTGTACTGAGGGGGGGGGGTCTGTACTGAGAGGGGGACTATAGTGGGTGGGGGGGGGTGACAGTTTTCCCTAGTACAGATAGGTTATAAAGTTCAGCAAATTTGGAAAATTCCAATTATCACATCACAAAAATCTCTGTAGATATTTTCTGGCACATTACTAACCCATCCTCCTCATCTGCTATTGGCATGCCGGTCATTAATTTTCCCCAGGTCAATGTCACCAAGTGTCGTGCAGGTCTTTGTACCACCACAATATCTGTAGGGGAAACGGCTGTCGTTTGACATTTCAGATCTGTTCAAGTGTGTCAATTCAACGTGTCAGTGAGACAAAATCGCCAGTCATATGACAATACTGTCCATGTCTTTGTGCCACTTTGAGCCCTGAGTATTAACCAGTCCAGCTCTGCTAATTGCACCATAATAGGGCAATTTTTAGATTTCTGCTACTGGAAGCTAGTCGAGCACTACAGGGCAAGCAGCAGGCTGATAGACCTACTAAGAGGCAAGCAATACTCTAGATACAGGCAGACCTCGAGTTATGAACACAATAAGGACCGTCAGTTTGTTCGTAAGTGGAATTTGTTTGTTCCCTGGTTCACACTGTGCTGCGGGAGTGAAGCCGTGCGAGTTCAGCTGAACTTGCACGATTTCACTCCCGCTGCCAGTCCCGATTTCGGCCGCAATTTAATAGACATTGTTTCTGCACAGATGTCAATGTAAATCGCAGCCTGAAATCGCAAAAAGTAGTTGTAACGAAATGACCCGTGACAGAATCAGATTCTCCTATGTCTAGGGTCACCTTATGTCCACTAGGGCCATAGGGTGACAAAGAAATTATATCATATATTACAGAAGATGGGACATTAATAATAATTCATATTGCAGGACTGGAGTATTGCAAGGGGCCATGTTGACTTGAGACCAGGTTAACAAGACAGTGATTCATCCCTCTGTATAATAGGCTTTTGAAAGGCTAAGTGAAGCCGGGCTTGTGAAATACCTTTAATTCTGTTGAAAGGTGTTAATTGCATCTACTCCTAGACAATACATTGTCTATGGTACACAGGTGTCAAGCCCTTTAGAGACAGTACATCTGTCTAGATAATGTGATTGAGGTCAAGACATTGTGTGATAAAACTATTGAAAGCCCTGTGTTTACACTTAAAAGATTGTGTATTATTCAAAAGGGAAAATCATTGTGTGACAGTATTTTGTTTTGATGTTATTATCTACAGGAATGTCATTCTCTCTGAGTTAAGTCTATTGATGATGTGGTGCCGACATGTCTAGCTATGATTAGATAATTAGCCTCTGTTAGTGAATAGGGGGGTGGAGATGGCATTGTCCCTTTGATTACTGTCACATGCTTGTAACTGTATATAAAAAGGGTGAGAAGAAACCAATAAAGTGTTCATATCTTTGGAAGCAAGTGCAGAGCAGTAGTCTCGTCTTGATTATGGGAATTGATATGGATCGTGTATGTAGTATTGTTGGAGTGTATCAGATAAGCTTGTCGTGGTTGGATGGAAGGTCGTAAATGGTGGTGACCGTTACAGTAGTACAGGAACTACTTTTTGAAATCGGTGCAGTGCCGCAGATGCGGCGTCGCACCGATTAGGACGGTGTCATTGTCGGCAATTGCCGGCAAATGCCGCTGATATGAGATGCGATTTCACATGTGAAATCGCATCTCAAATCGAACTAAATCATACCCAGTGTGAACCTGGGCTCAAAGTCGGAACACTGCATTTGTAAGTGTAACTCACGCCTGTGCATGGATGTGGGATGTTCCAGGAACTTGCTATGTTATCTGGGGCTCTTCTGGCAATGCAGTACATGTAGTACTGCAATGTGGGATGTGTCCGGAGGTGCTCAGAGGTATCCAGGAGCACCGAGGAGCACGGTAATATTGGATACCTTCGGCATTTGAGGCCGTTCTTAAGATGGAGTCTTTCGTAACTCGAGTGTTCGTACCTCGAGGGCTGCCTGTACTGGGTAATAGAAGGGAAAGTTCTAAAAAGAAAAGAAGAGGAAAAATAAAATAAAAAAGAGATATGGAGAAAGAAGAAGGACATGGGCGTTATCTCCTGGAACACGCAAGGAGCTTCTCAAAACATAACTAGTATCATTTCCCGTTGATTCGCAAGCTTCTTATTTTACTGTTGCTGGATTTAATTTGAGCACTAAATGTCTGCCGTAGGCCATAGCACTTTGTTCCCCCTCTGTGCCGCTTTTTGTAAATAAGCAACATGAGAGTGAAAACTAATTTAGGAACGAACACATTTGGCAAAACACAAAACAGATGTTTGATACCATGCAAATTGGGCATGCCCTTATTTCACCAATATACATTATTCAAGGCAAAGTTTGTCACAGATCAAATTGGCTCTCGTTAACAAGCTATTTAGCTGCAAATACGATTCTTCCGAAAGGTTCCCGCTGAACTCCTGCTGAATTAAGAAATGTGGCTTGTGTTACGGTTTTATCATTAATCTTAAACAGGTAAAAAGCAAAAACGCCAAACACTGAACCAAAGGTCAAATTTAAACATAAAGTGAACCTATGGTCAGGCTTATGTTCTATTAATATTCTTAATAAGCATTGCTTAACCCTTTAGCTGCCTTTTGGGTTCTTAATAGTTAGGGGAGATCATTAAATGGACAATACCCGGTCTCCTTTACCCTTTGCCTGGTCACATCTGGGTCGCAGGTGGGACAATGGAGCTTGGGGGAATCTTCGCTGTCCTACCTGGGGGGGTGCTTTTTGGAGAGGTCTATTGAAGTAATCTGGCGGTGCCTGATCATTTTCATCCAAAAGATGACAGTCAGCTCATTAAACTTGGCAGCCAATCCCAGACAATGTCCGGTAGTGACGAAACGCGTAGGGTGTGGCCTGCGTTCCTGATGACATTACGCTTCTCTATACGGAGACCCAGCGAAACAACAGACTAACTCAGTGGAGGAGACCTGGAGGATACGCCGAGAGATACCACACTTGTATTTTTATACACCGCGCATATCTACCTAATTTTGTAAGTGCAATACCACTCTTTTATTAAATCGCAGTATACACTATGGAATTCTCTTTGTTTTCATTTCCCTGAGATACATTTGAGTGCTTGATCTACTGCATACAACCAGCTTCAGCCACACTTTTAATTCAATAGCTGTGTTCCCCACGAGTGCGTCATATACAGCCCCTCCCCCTTGTCTGGGAAACTTTTATAGACAGATCACCCATCCCAGGATTGGATGGGTGATCTGTCTAGCAAAGTTTTTCAGACAAGGGGGAGGGGCTGTATATGACGCGCACGGCGGGGAACACAGCTATTGAATTGAAAGCTGTAATGTTCCCCGTGGTTTGAACACCGTGGCAGCCACGACACTGGCTCCTCTCCTACCCAGCACAGGTAGGCTGCAATGTGGGGGACTCCTGGCTGCAATGTGGGGGGACTCCTGGCTGCAATGTGGGGGGACTCCTGGCTGCAATGTGGGGGGACTCCTGGCTGCAATGTGGGGGGACTCCTGGCTGCAATGTGGGGGAACTCCTGGCTGTAATGTGGGGGAACTCTGGCTGCAATTGTAGGGGGACTCTGGCTGTAATGTGGGGGAACTCTGGCTGCAAAGTGGGGACATTTTGCTGCACTGGGGACACATGCTGCATTGGTACACAAGGGCAGGCTGCATTTTTGGTCATGGATAAAGTTGTTAATATTTAGTTTTCATAACTTAAAGCGGAGTTCCACCCTTAAAATCACTTTGTTTCATTCCATCCAGCATACTGGCGTCAGCGCCAGTATGCTGTTTTTTTTTTTTTTAATGCATGTACTTACTTTATATAAAATCATTGAATTTCAGGCGCACCGCGGTATGTCGCCGCTATAAGGCGTCACGCCTTCCGGAAACAGCCGATTAGCATTCGGCTCTTCTCGGCGCCTGCGCACAGACCCAGGAGCTGACTGCGCAGGCGCTGTATATAGCCGCGTCACGCCCTCCGAAAAAAGCCGAACTAGGACCGGCTATATTCGGCGCCTGCGCAGTCAGCTCCTGGGTCTGTGCGCAGGCGCCGAGAAGAGCCGAATGCTAATCGGCTGTTTCCGGAAGGCGTGACGCCTTATAGCGGCGACATACCGCGGTGCGCCTGAAATTCAATGATTTTATATAAAGTAAGTACATGCATTAAAAAAAAAAAAAACGAGCATACTGGCGCTGACGCCAGTATGCTGGATGGAATGAAACAAAGTGATTTTTAAGGTGGAACTCCACTTTAATCCTGCATAAAACATTTAAGTGTAATTTCATGAGATTTATGAGGACGTGTCAAGGGGCGGGATTAGGGGCGGGACATGGTAGGGATTGGGCAGGGGAACTGGTGGCAAGTATGCCTTGAGGCCTGGCTAGTAGCTCAGGACTTGAAATTTTGAGCCCTGTGTATATATATATATATATATATATATATATATTCATATACCATTGTGCCAATATTGTGTGACACAATTTTGTTTTCTAGTGTGTGTGCTATATAAGGTTTTGGGGGTTTATGTAATCTTCAGGCCTAAAATGATCTTTTATACATGTGTGAAAAAAGCTAAAAACGGCTCTGGAAACGAAAGTGTTCAAACTAAAAAAATGGAACAAAATTTTTAAAAACATAGAGAAAAAAAATGTACCGATCGCAAAAATCCATCAATTTGTCAGCTTCCGTTATAAATAAATGATTGCACAGATGTAAAAATGTTTGTAATAAAAATGCTTTGTTGTGTGCCTCCTGTTTTACATGTATTTCATATTTATGAGCGCTGTATTATTCCGCATTTGTGTACATGCTCCATAAACCATGAATAATTCTTCCCATTTCCACTGTGCAAATCTCATTATTGTGAAGTCCATGTCGCCAACTTCTGTTCCATTAAACTTTGGAGAGGATGTAAGAATTGCCTGCGACGGACAGCGAGAGAGGATGTGGAGGAGGGGTGTATAGATGGGAAGGGTGGAGGAGGTGTGGGGGGGAACCTTTCCCTAGTCTTACAGAGTTTCTGATCAGATGCATTAGAAGCTGCAGCAGTCAGAATAAGCACACCTTATTTCCTGGCTAGCGGACATCCAGCATCATCTAGCATTTTCCTCCAAGCCTGGCTGACCCTGATCAGTCTCTTGCTATGGTAACTTTTTTTATGAAGAAGGCTTTTCCACTGGTAAAATAATGTAAAGGGTTCTTAGCTGTTGACCATCAATGTAGAGGTGGCTTTGCCACCAACATAAAGGAGCTTTGCCACTATCCAACAATGTAAAAGGGATTTGCCACTATTCTGCAATGCTAAGATAGCTTTGCCACTGACCACCACTGTAAGAGGACTTTTGCACTGACCACTAATATAAGAGGGCTTTGCACTGACCACCAATGTAAGAGGGCTTTTCCATTGACCACTAATATAAGAGTGCTTTGCCATCTACCACCAAAATAAGATGGCTTGCAACTGACAACCAATGTACGAGGCTTTTCCACTGACCACTAATGTAAGAGGCTTTTCTAATGACCACCAATAGAGAGATGGCTTTTGCACTGACCACAAATCTTAAAAGAGCTTTGCTATTGGCCATTATTGTAAGAGGCTTTAGTTGTAAACCACTAAGAAAAGATGGCTTTACCACTGACCATTAATACAAGATGGCTTTGCCACTGACCATTAATGCAAGATGGATTTGCTACTGATGACTAATGTAAGAGGCTTTTCCAATGACCACTGATAGAGACATTGTTTTGGCACTGACCATCAATGTAATAGGCTTTTCCAATGACCACGAATAGAGAGATGGTTTTGGCACTGACTGCCAAGCTTAAGAGGGCTTTGCCATCGGCCACTAATCTAAGATGGCTTTGCCACTGGCCACCAATGTAAGAGGCTTTTCTAATGGCCACTAGAGAGATGCCTTTGGCACGGACCACCAATTTTAAGAGGGCCACTAATGTAAAAGGGCTTAGTCGTTGACCACTAAGGTAAGATGGCTTTGCCACTGAACATCAATGTAAGAGGGCTTTACCACTGACCACTAATGTAAAGAGGACCTTCCAGCTGGCCACCAAGATAAAGAGAGCCCTTAACAGTGCACAATACTTTTCCTTTGTATGTTTCAAAAGACTGCCACTGAAGCCCATGTAAATTGGCCCATGTTGATAGTGCCCTCAAGCATATCTTATGCATTGGCTGGCAGCCTTGACTGTGTGGACCTATAATCATGTAGACCTTTTAATTATCCGCCTTGTTCTTAGAATTATGTAAAGGTACCACTACCTACAGATGTAGGATGATCTTTGGACGATCTTTGGATTGTTTAACCATTATGTTTGAACTCGATGTCCAACTCTCTGGACATTCTTTGTCAACCCTTGCCAAAAGGAAGAACCAATTGGTTGGCTTGGATTCTCTAGGTGGACCTCTTCTGCTTCTGAAATAACATGAAGTTGAAGGATCGTGTTTATGGAAATATTTATGTAGGAAAATCTTTAAGGTCAAATTGTCCCTGCATGTCCCACCACCATCTCATGTCTGAAGGTAGAGTTGGATTTTCTCCTCCACTAAGCCTGGGTTCACACTGCTGCGGGGATAAACTTGCACAATTTAATTTCTGCATGTCAGTCCAATGATTTCAGGGACATCTGTGTGGTTTCCTGCACAGATGTCTATGGAAATCGCCAAAAGTAGTACAGAAACTACTTTTGGGAGATGGCGCGGTGCTGCAAAGTGGGCGTTACACGGTGTCATTGCGGGCAATAGCCTCCAATTTGGCCAAATCGCATCAATGTGAACCATGGCTAATATATAAGAAAAGTGTTAATGTTGCTGCAACCAGCCAAATATTTATCTTCACTTTCCAATTACAGAAAGATGTTGGAAAAAGCAATGTGATTTATATTTTTGCAACATCCTTTATTGTCCAATTTACTTATGTAGCTAGCTGCCAATGGATGAAAATATGTCTTTTGTGCAGGAGGTATTAATGGTCTGTGTTATTCTACATGAAAATAGAAATTGGGCTTGAGAAGAGAAGTGGAATCAATCACTTCAAATCTGTATTTTTTGCTAGAAAATCACTTATAATCCTCAAATATTTTATACACACAGTGGGTATGGAAAGTATTCAGACCCCCTTAAATGTTTCACTCTTTGTTATATTGCAGCCATTTGCTAAAATCATTTAAAGCGGAGTTCCACCCAAAAATGGATTTTCCGCTTAACCCACTCCTCACCCCCTTACATGCCACACTTGGCATGTAAATTTTTTTGGGGGGGAGTGGGGGCTTCAGGAGGAGTGGGACTTCCTGTCCCAATTCCTCCTTCTGCCGAGGGGCTGGTAAGGCGATTAGCTTAATCGCCTTACTGCAGCCCCTCCCTGTAGGCGATCGCCTGGGACACGTCACAGGTCCCAGGCGATCGCCTGTCCAATGGGATGGCGCAGCGCCGTTCGCGCATGCGCAGTGGGTGCCCGGCCGGGAAACCAAAAGCTGTCACGGCCGGGTGCCCACACTTGAAGTGAAGACGCTGGCCGGGGAGGGGGGGAGAGGAGCAGAGCGGAGCTGGAACCATGGACAAGGTAAGTGTATGTTTATTAAAAGCCAGCAGCTACACTTTTTGTAGCTGCTGACTTTTAATAAACATAAAAAAAAGGCTGGAACACCCCTTTAAGTTCATTTTGTTTCCTCATTAATGTACACACAGCACCCATATTGACAGAAATACACAGAATTGTTGAAATTTTTTCAGATTTATTAAAAAATTAAAACTTAAATATCACATGGTCCTAAGTATTCAGACCCTTTGCTCAGTATTTAGTAGAAGCACCCTTTTGATCTAATAAAGCCATGAGTCTTTTTGGAAAAATGCAACAAGTTTTTCACACCTGGATTTGGGGATCCTCTGCCATTCCTCCTTGCAGATCCTCTCCAGTTTTGTCAGGTTGGATGGGAAACGTTGGTGGACAGCCATTTTTAGATGCTCAATTGGGTTTAAGTCAGGGCTATATATATATTGTGATAGGAAGTCAGGTAAATCTGTGTGTGTTGTCCCAGGTGGGAGGTACTTTTCTGCCTTGTTTAGACAATACACCAATTACTATTGGGCGTCGGCTGCAGAAAATGGCCAGAGAGCTTTAGGGCGTTGGAAGGTTTCAGCTGTTCAGAATTAAGCAATTAAAGCCCCTATAAAGACAGCCTAAGGATAACGACTGATTGCTGCATCCTGGGGCTTTGTGAGTGAAGGAGCAGTCACAAGCACTTCTGAAGAGGTGAGGTGCTGGTGGATATTTCTGTGTGAGAAATATCAAAGAGACTTTTTTGTTGTTTTCTGCTGGAGGACCAGCAGTGTCTGCCCAGCAGTAGGCTGTGCCAGACTCCATAGGTAGGTTCCTGTGTTGGGAAGGTAGATGCCCCAAGTGGCAAGGGTTTATTTTATGTTTTGTTTTGTTAATGCTGTTTTGATGCTTGCACGTGTATCCCGCAAGATGGAAAAATAAACCATATCATTTGTTTTCAATCATCCTCCAATGCCTTTTTGTACAGTTCAGCGTGTAGTGAACCCATCCAGGGGGTCATACACACCCGCTACCGAGTTAATCCCTCACAATATATATATATATATATATATATATATATATATATATATATATATATATATATAGCAGAGACCATAGGGAATAAAATGGCAATCGTTGCAATTTGCTTTGTCGCACAGTATTTGTGTAGCGGTTTTTCAAATGCAATTTTTGGGGAAAAAATACACTTGAATGAATTTAGAAAAAAAACTGAAACACAATATATACCCAAAATATGTGAAAGATGATGGTATGCCAAGTAAAAAGTTATCTAACATGACATGCTTTAAAATTGCGTGGAATGGTGACAAACAATAGGACTAGAAAATCTCTATAGGTAATGCTTTAAACAATTTTACAGTTTACCTGTTTAGAGTTGCAGAGGAAGTATAGTGTTAGCATTATTGCTCTCGCTCTAACATTTGCAGCAACACCTCACATGTGTGGTGCAAACACCGTTTACATATGTTTGCGCGACTTACATAGGTGCTTGCTTCTGCGCGTGAGCACGGAAGGATGAGGGCGCATTCAATTTTTTTTTCCTATTTCTTTTATTTTTTATTTCTACACTGTCCCTTTATTTATTTTTAATCACTTTTGTTCCTATTACAAGGAATGTAAACATTCCTTGTATTAGAAATAAGGATGACAGGTCCTCCTAATGGAGAGATCTGGGGTTTAAATGATAGGATACACATAGCTCTTATTTTTCCTTAGCCCAGACTCCACTTTGGTTTACAAACATAGACTATACTTTCTAAGTATTGTGCGATTAAACAAGGTGGTCTACCGGGGGAATTAGTTCTGGATCACTTGGCATAAACCCACCACTGGATCATGTGACCTGCAGTGTGGTACAGCTGCCAGTGGAGCGGTCATTTACTTTGAATTAGGATTCTCTTGGTGTCAGTGCCATAGTGCATATCTGCCATGGTGTCAGGTCAAGTGACACAGGATTAAAGAAGGGCAATAGATAACTATAGGTAGTTAATTATAATTCTTATACCACTAACCTTTCTTTCCTAATGCTTTCCTAGTTCTTCAAAGCTAATCTAATCTTTCAGCTGAGATCCACTTTAAGTCTATTTCCTAAAAACAAAAAATACTCCGCAGATCTATGGACAATGATGGGAGTAGTTATAAATTATTTAATAAAACTACAGCATATATGAAGTCTAATTTGCATCTATAAGTAGAACAATATATTAATATGTACAATGCACAGCTATCAGAAACCAAAGATCCTATATATAATGCATAATAGATATTTATACAGCTCTCAATACAGGTTGTGAATCATAAATACACATTTGGAAAGGGTTATACCTAAAGTAGATGTCAACCTGATTCATGTAATTTGAGCTGGGCACATATATCTGCAGTATTTTGTTGTCTCTTTTTAATGGGCTAAGTCTTATAGCTCTCTTCTGAACGGTTCCTCTGTTATCAGCCTGAGAACTCCTGACACATTTTTTGACTTTTTAGACAAAAGCAGCCTGAATCTTTTGTCAAAGGAGGTTGCTAAAATTGAGTAGCAGAGAGCAGCTCCTATTACAAAACAGCTCTGAGAGTCTCTGCCTATGAGGAGATGTGGGTGTGTGCCTTTCCTCCAATCAGCAATTTTAGCTATCTTGGCTGTATGCCCAGACATCACACTCTGTGTTAACCAGGAAGAGAAAATCTCCTAACAAAATCAGAACTTTCTAAACAGTATATAAATTGGAAGACAGCAGATATACATATAAAACTTATTTAGGGAGATTTGGTTAATCTCTGTGTATCACCTGGAGCTGTTCACTTCACTGGGTGTCTGGAGGGTTTACATCCACTTTAATGCTGAATTCACAATATGCTCTATATGCACATGGTAATAACATATATGCCATCACATGTCACGCTTTAGTCCAAAAATAAAATAAAAAAGCAACATGAAACAAGCTGGAAATTTTTTTTATTTTGTTTTTTTTATTGTAAAATATGAAGAAATTATTAACATCCAAACATAAAAATGTATTTTATTCAAAAGGGTGTGATGGAGGTTCTGTAGACTAGGTAAATAGTACTACTATATTCAAAATGATATCCAAAATATGAATCGTTACTACTGTAAGGACGGGATATCCCAAATGAAACACTGATACTCTATATCTGTCAACAAGGATTCTGTGGAATATTGGGGTTCCTCCAGAGGTTGGTATTACAAAAAGACTACAATATGAGTCGTAACTACTGTAAGGATAGGATATCCTGAATGAAACTCCAGGAATCAATATCAGCCTTTTTCAGCTAGGGTTCTGTGGAACACTGGTGCTCCTCCAGAGGTTGGTATCCAAAAAAAAAACACAATACAGGACATTACTATTATAAGGATGGTATATGCTAAATCAAACACTGACACTCTATACCAACCTTTATCAACCTTTTTACTCCAGTGGAATCCTTGAGAATAAGTGAGATGTATGCCCCTTTCCAGAGGTGTTAGGATTGCCACCCTTAAAGACAACTAAAAAGATCATTGGGTTCATGCCACTGGTTCTGCAAGGTGGTGATGGGTCCCAGAACTATGCAGCCACCGTAGAATGGGAGGTCAATCAGCTACAGCTCAAAGAATCCCAAGCAACATCTGGGGGAACCCTAGAATTCCACATAATCCTGGTTGAGAATGACTGTTCTAGATCAACCTTTTTTAACCAGGGTTCTGTAGAACCTTGGGGTTTGTCCAGAGGTTGGTGTCCAAAAAGAACACAATATTAGTTGTTACTTCTGTAAGGATGGTATATACTAAATGAAACAGCAACACTCTATACCTGTAACCAACCCTTTTTCAACCAGGTTTATGTGGAACATTGGGGTTCTCTCAAACTTTGGTGTCCAAAAAGAACACAGTTTTAGTCGTTACTACTGTAAGGACGGTATATACTGAACAAATCTCCTGCATTTTTTAATCTTTTTCAACCAGGGTTCTGTGGAACACTGTGGTTCCTCCAGAGGTTAGTATCCAAAAAGAACATAATATGAGTTGTTACTACTGTATGGAGAGTATATACTGAATGAAACACCAACACTCTATATCAACCTATTTCAACCAGGGCTCTACAGAACATTGGGGTTCCTCCAGAGGTTGGTATCCAACAAGACCACAATATAAGTTCTTACCTGTTACTACTGTAAGGACGAGATATCCCGAATGAAACACCTACAATCAATATCAATTTTTTTTCCAGAGGTCAGTATCCAAAATTAACACAATACAGGTCATTACTACTGCTAGGAAGGTATATGTTAAATTAAACACTGAAACTCTATATCAACCTTTTTACCCAAGAAATCCTTTAAATCATTTTCAGATCTTAGGGAACCCCTGCTAAAATTAATTTACCTGGGGTCAGTGAGATGCATGCCCCTTTACAGTGGCGTTATAATGAATACCACCCTTAAATACAGCTAAAAAGATCTACTATTCGGCCACCATAAAATGGGAGATCAATAAGCCACATCTCAAGGAACCCCAAGCAACATCTGGAGGAACCCTAGAGTTCTACATCAACCTTTTTCAACCAGGGTTCTGTGGAACATTGGGGTAGACATGTGCAATTTGTTTTGTTCCGAATTTGTTCTTTAACGAATTTCGACAAATGTGTTAATTTGGAAATATCAAAATTAACGAAAACCAGTTTAACACATTTTTCAGAATATTCTTTAATTCTAATATGCGTAAATTCAAAAATTTGTAAATTCTAAAATCCATAAATTAGAAAATTTGTGAAATCGTAAATTTGAAATTTGAAAGTTCAAAAATCCAAAAATTCAAAAATCTGAAATAATAACTAACTACTAACTATTAAATTAAAGGTATTGGAATTTCCTTTAAAATTTGGCTGTTAGTGAACGTAACAAATTATGCGAAATAATGAATGCTGTACCTAAACTAATAGGGCCTGATTCACGTAGAGGTACGCCGGCGTATCACTAGATACGCCGGCGTAACTCATAATCTGAGCCGTCGTATCTTTAAGCGTATGCTCAAAATGAGATACGCTTAGATCTGGCTAAGATACGACCGGCGTAAGTCTCCTACGCTGTCGTATCTTGGTTGCATATTTACGCTGGCCGCTAGGTGGCGCTTCCGTCGATTTACATGTCGAATATGTAAATTAGCTAGATACGCCGATTCACGAACGTACGCCCGGCCGTCGCAGTACAGATACGTCGTTTACGTAAGGCGTTTTCAGGCGTAAAGATATTCCAACAAAAAGATGGCGCAGCCAATGTTAAGTATGGACGTCGGGACCGTGTCTAATTTTTCAAATTTTACGTCGTTTGCGTAACTCGTCCGTGAATGGGGCTGGACGTAAATTTCGTTCACGTCGTTTTCAATTTGTTCTGCGGCATTCGTTATTTCGGATAGTTCGTAACTTTGGATAAATTTGTATTTGATACGTTCACTAACAGCCAAATTTGAAAGGAAATTCCAATACCTGTAATTTAATAGTTAGTTGTTATTAGTTAGTTATTCTTTCAAATTTTGGGATTTTCTTTCTTATTTTTGGATTTTCTCATTTTTGAATTTTCAGATTAATGAATTTTATGACTTTTGTGAATTTTCAAATTACAAATTTATGATTTGCGTTTGTGACGAATGACCGAAAAACATGGAACACTGGGGCTCCTCCAGAGGTTGATATCCAAAAAGAACACAATACAAGTCGCTACTAGTACTAGGATATATGTGCTAAATGGATCACTGAAACTCTATATCAGCCTTTCTTAACCTTTTTTACCCAAGAGGAATCCTTTAAATCATTTTCAGATCTCAGGGAACCCCTGCTAAAATTAATTTACCTGGGTTTAGTGAGATGCATGCCCCTTTACATTAGTGTTATAAATGCCACCCATAAAGACAGCTAAAAGGATCACTGGGTGATGGGTCCCAGAACTATGCAGCCACTATAAAATGGGAGGTCAATAAGCCACATATCAAGGAACCCCAAGCAACATCTGGAGGAATCCTGGAAATCCACAGAGCCCTGGTTGGAATGCCTGTTCTATATCAACCTTTTTCAACTAGGGTTCTGTAGAACCTTGGGGTTCCACCAGAGGGTGTCCAAAAAGAACACAATATCAGTCGTTATTATCGTAAAGATGGTATATACTGAATGAAACACCAGCACAGCACAGCACTATAGGAACCTAGTTCATCCAGAGTTCTGTGGAACATTGGGGTTCCTCCAGAGGTTGGTGTCCAAAAAGAACACAATATCAGTCGTTACTACTGTAAGAAGGGTATATACTGAACAAAACCCTATAATCAACGTTTTTCAACCAGGGTTCTGTGGAACATTGGGGTTCCCCTAGAGGTTGGAACCCTGGTTGAGAGAATGTCTGTTCTATATCAACCTTTTTCAACCAGGGTTCTGTAGAACATTGGGGTTCCCCTACAGTATAGGTTGGAACCCTGGTTGAGAGAATGCCTGTTCTATATCAACCTTTTCCAACCAGGGTTCTGTGAAACATTGGGGTTCCCCTAGAGGTTGGAACCCTGGTTGAGAGAATGCCTGTTCTATATCAACCTTTTTCAACCAGGGTTATGTAGAACATTGGGGTTCCCCTATAGGTTGGAACCCTGGTTGAAAGAATGCCTGTTCTATATCAACCTTTTTCAACCAGGGTTCTGTAGCTCATTGGGGTTCCCCTAGAGGTTGGAACCCTGGTTGAGAGAATGCTTGTTCTATATCAAGCTTTTCAACCAGGGTTCTGTAGAAAATTAGGGTTCCGCCAGAGTTTGGTGTCCAAAAACAACACAATACAGGTCATTACTACTGTATGGATGGTATATACCGAATGAAACACCAACACTCTATATCAACCGATTTCAACCAGGGTTACGTTGATCATTGGAGCTCCTCCAGAGGTTCCTTGAGAAGTCATCAGTGGTGGATTGATCTCTTACTGATGGTGCTCCAACAGTCCCGGTCTGAATGTCACTCAGCATGGTGCTTTACATCTGCCAGCAGTGTCCACGTTCCTTATTCCTTCATTATTATTATTATTATTATTATAATTATATCTAAAACTTACTGATGATGATATACCATGACCTGTAGATATTATTAGCATGGTTCCCTGAGACCCTTAAAATTGTTACTGCATGAGAAAGACTGCTCTATGTAACACTCAATGCCTCTCTATATTAAAAAACGGCCAGACACACTGCTCTTTCGTGGAAGTAACGCACCATCCCAATATGTGATAGATGATCCCCAGGTACCCTGTACATAGGAAGGACCAGGACTGCCCTATCATTTACCCTACACACAGGGCTAGACCGATGTGCCCCTCTCAGATACTTCATATCAGTGTATAAAAGGCAATAATCATACACAACTATAGCATATTAGGATCTCATATACATAGGAAGGAGT
Organism: Rana kukunoris; assembly: GCA_029574335.1. Taxonomy (NCBI): domain Eukaryota; kingdom Metazoa; phylum Chordata; class Amphibia; order Anura; family Ranidae; genus Rana; species Rana kukunoris. Next base: position 41,406,994 of record CM056056.1, on the reverse strand, counting down.
TAAAGTCTCAGTGACAGCAATGAGCACGTATGTGTATATAGATATAAATATATCCACTCCGAGAGTAATGTATGACCGATACATACAATACATAGGGAACCAGGACATTACATGGGGCGGCAGGTATCACTCAATGACATGATTACTATATCAGCCAGATACATACATACAGACAGACAGACAGACAGATAGATAGATAGATAGATAGATAGATAGATAGATAGATAGATAGATAGATAGAGAGGGGGGGGGGGAATAGATAGATATACAGAAGGATAGATAGATAGATAGATAGATAGATAGATAGATAGATAGATAGATAGATAGATAGATAGATAGATAGATAGATAGATAGATAAAGAGAGAGGGGGGGGGGAATAGACAGATATACAGAAGGATAGAGATAGATAGATAGATAGATAGATAGATAGATAGATAGATAGATAGATAGATAGATAGATAGATAGATAGATAGATAGATAGATAGATAGATAGATAGATAGATAGATATTAAAGAGAGGAGGAATAGATAGATAGATAGATAAATAGATAGATAGATAGATAGAATATTAAAGGAGGGGAGTATAGATAGAGAGATAGATAGATAGATAGATAGATAGATAGATAGATAGATAGATAGATAGATAGATAGATAGATAGATAGATAGATAGATAGATAGATAAAAACATTTCACAGTATAAGTTACAATTATAAAGCATACAATATACACATACACAGATAGATTAAGAATAGACGTAGATTCCAGCTGCTTGCTGCCAGTATGAGGTACAAGCATACAATACACACACAGTGGGTAGCACTCAGTAACGTTGCCCATCACAGGACACACTGGCACTCTGTGACACATGAATGGGCATCGCCCAGACACAGCAGCCAGGAAGATGGAGAGATGCTGAGCTCTGTCCTATGACAGCTCCAGCTCTTTGGCATATCAGTAATACTCATCGACTGCTGGAACTTCGTTAAGGATTACTGGCATGACCTATGTGAGCTGGCATTGCCCAGTCACCATATTACCAATAAAGAGGGTACAGCAACTATAAAAGGGACGGTGGTGGGTACTCACGCTGCTGTTGTGCCCAGACCAGTGAACCATGGCTTGATTGTGAGCTGAATCTCCAGTCAGGGCGAAGGTGGTGCTGCTCAACTTTAACTCTTCCACGCGAAAGCGGCTCACCCTGTCCGAGTCGCCGGCCTGCGCCCTGGTCACCCGGTGGCCCTCAGCTTCTCTGGCCCGTCTCTCTGCCCTGCCAGGCACAGCCCGGACTTCCGGGGCAGAGAGCGAGGGGGGCACCCCGAACTTATTCAAACTGTCCCCCTTGAACAGACCGGTCCTGACGCCCCAGTGCCTTTTTCTGTTGCCACTTCCAAACTGAGTGCCATACTTGCGCATGTCCCAGTCGCTCCTGGTGCCCCTCATAGCCCAGTCTGTGCTAGAAGAAGTGTCCATGTGTTGTGTGCCCCAAGCTTTGGGCTCTTGATTGCTGCCTGGCCGGTTGGCATCTCCCATTTGATCACCGGTTCCCCCCTTGTACCCATCCCTGGTTCCCAGTCTTACGTCCATGTGTTGCCTTCTCCAGACTCCAGCATTTTGATCACCACCTGGCTGGTTGGCATATCCCATTTGACCACTGGTGCCCCCTTCATGCCCATCTGCAGTTTCCAGTCTTATATCCATGTGTTGTGTGCTCCGGGCTCTGGGATCTTGAGCACCACCTTGCCGGTTGGCATCTCTCAGTGGACCACCGGTGCCCCTTTCATTCTCATCCCAGGTTTCCACTTTTACGTCCATGTGTTGTGTGCTCCAGGCTCCGGGATCTTGGTCACCACCTGGCCGCTTGGCATCTCCCATTTGGACATCGCCTGTCCGGTGCCCAGTGTTCCCCCAATCTCCAAATGCTTCTTCTTCCTGCATCCTCACCCCCATGTGTCCCTGCAGCCTGATGTGAGGTTGGCAGGAGGCGCAGGTCAGCTCGCCTCGGCCATCCGAAATCAAGGTGGCAATGGCAAAAAGCGGCAAGAGCCCCCAATCCGGGAGAGCCCCCATGCCAACAGCTCCTTGGGTGCTCTCACTTCAACTCCATAGAAGTTTGTGAGTGCGGAGCCTGGACTGAGCAGCCAGTGGAAGAGAAGAGACGGGGGAACTGAGAGAGGGAGGGAGGGAGGGAGAAATAAAAGGAGCAGATCCTTCTTGCAGAGCCGATGCTGTCGCTCGCACGGGAATTTGATGTAGGAGCGAGGAGCAGACGGGGGAGGAGCTGGATGAAGAGAGAGTAGAGGATGAGACGGCGAGGCGAAGAGAGCGAGCCAAAGTTCAGAGATTCCCCAAGATGGGAAGGAGCGGTGAGAGTGCGGAGAGAGCGCCGATCAGTCCGGTGACGGCTTCATGCAGCAGAGATGCAGCGAGATCATCACGCGGTGACACCGATCTATTAACCCCTTCTCTCCCACCGGGGGGCAGCAACAGACCAGCCGGCAGCTGAAGGGTTAAACCGCCGTGGCTGGCCATTGCTGACCATAGATGAGCCGAGACTGGCACAGAGGCGAGGGGGGGGGGGGCACCCCAAATACTTCCCATCAGGAGCTCTCATTACAACCATTGATGACTAGTCAGTGCCTACAGGACGGGAAAATGCTAGTGTCCTGGCAGTCTATGGCTCCCTGAAAATGCTAGTGGCCTGGCCTTCTATGGCTTCCAAAAAATGTTAGTGTCCTGGCCGTCTATAGCTTTCTAAAAATGCTAGTGGCCTGGCTTGTCTATGGCTTCCTGAAAATGCTAGTGGCTTGGCCATCTATTGCTTCACAAAAATGTGAGTGGCCTGGCAGTCTATGGCTTCCTGAAAATGCTAGTGGTCTGGCCGTCTATGGCTTCCTGAAAATACGAGTGTCTTGGCCATCTATGGCTTTCTAAAAATGCTAGTGGCCTGGCCTTCTATGGCTTCCAAAAAATGTTAGTGTCCTGGCCGTCTATGGCTTTCTAAAAATGCTAGTGGCCTGGCCATCTATGGCTTCCCAAAAAATGTTAGTGTCCTGGCCGTCTATGGCTTTCTAAAAATGCTAGTGGCCTGGCTTGTCTATGGCTTCCAAAAAATGTTAGTGTCCTGGGCATCTATAGCTTCCTGAAAATGCTAGTGGCCTGGCCTTCTATGGCTTCCAAAAAATGTTAGTGTCCTGGCCGTCTATAGCTTTCTAAAAATGCTAGTGGCCTGGCTTGTCTTTGGCTTCCTGAAAATGCTAGTGGCCTGGCCTTCTATGGCTTCCAAAAAATGTTAGTGTCCTGGCCGTCTATAGCTTTCTAAAAATGCTAGTGGCCTGGCTTGTCTATGGCTTCCTGAAAATGATAGTGGCTTGGCCATCTATGGCTTCACAAAAATGTGAGTGGCCTGGCAGTCTATGGCTTCCTGAAAATGCTAGTGGTCTGGCCGTCTATGGCTTCCTGAAAATACGAGTGTCTTGGCCATCTATGGCTTTCTAAAAATGCTAGTGGCCTGGCCTTCTATGGCTTCCAAAAAATGTTAGTGTCCTGGCCGTCTATGGCTTTCTAAAAATGCTAGTGGCCTGGCTTGTCTATGGCTTCCAAAAAATGTTAGTGTCCTGGGCATCTATAGCTTCCTGAAAATGCTAGTGGTCTGGCCATCTATGGCTTCCTGAAAATACGAGTGTCTTGGCCATCTGTGGCTTCCTGAAAATGCTAGTAGCCTGACAGTCTATGGCTTCCCAAAAATGATAGTGGCCTGGCTTGTCTTTGGCCTCCTAAAAATGCTAGTGACCTGGCCATCTATGGCTTCCCAAAAAATGCTAGTTGCCTAGCAGTCTATGGATTCCTAAAAATACTAGTGGCCTGGCTTGTCTATCTTCCCATTAGGAGCTCTCATTACAAGCAACCTTAATGAGCAATAGTGCCTGCAGGACGGGAAAATGCTAGTGTCCTGGCCGTCTATGGCTTTCTAAAAATGCTAGTGGCCTGGCCGTCTATGCTTCCTAAAAATATGAGTGTCCTGGCTGTCTATGGCTTTCTAAAAATGCTAGTGACCTGGCTTATCTTTGGCTTCCTGAAAATGCTAGTGGCTTGGCAGTCTATGGCTTCACAAAAATGTGAGTGGCCTGGCAGTCTGTGGCTTCCTGAAAATGCTAGTGGTCTGGCCATCTATGGCTTCCCAAAAATGATAGTGGCCTGGCTTGTCTTTGGCCTCCTAAAAATGCTAGTGACCTGGCTATCTATGGCTTCCCAAAAAATGCTAGTTGCCTAGCAGTCTAAGGATTCCTGAAAATACTAGTGGCCTGGCTGATCTATGGCTTCCTGAAAATGCTAGTGGCCTGGCTCACTTTGGCTTCTACATAGTCATTGACCCTTGAATTTCAATCTACACCAATCAGAATGAAGCCAAGGCCCATAATTTTTTTGGCGTCATTGACGCAAAGCACAGATGCAAATTGGGTAAGCATGACAGCCAGGTCAATGGCATTTTTAAAAGGAGGATGCCCTATAATGCAAATCTCCACTGTCAGATGCTTCCTCTGTTATGACGGATGTTGATGTGTGCGGATGGCATGCAGCTCCTAGGTAGTCAGTGCTGTAAAGCATAGGCTGACCTCCTTCTGAAAATGTTTCTCTTGAAAATACTAGTTGACTGGCTGTCATAGACCCTGAACTGCCAATCAGAATGAAGACAAAGCCCCCGATCAGCTTGTTTCTGGTTATCAACTCCAAGTACAGATGTGATTGGGTAAGCGTGACAGCCAAGTCAATGGCATTTTCAAAAGGAGGACCCCCTAAAAGTCAGATTTCGACTGACAGGGCTCTGTCTGTTTAGACGGATGTTGATGTGTGTGAATTGCAAGCGGCCCCTAAGTAGTCAGTGCTTAAAACATACACTGTAAATAAGGGGAACGCAGAGGCTGATCTTCTTCTGAAAATGCTAGTGGCCTGGCTGTCTCTGGAAAATGCTAGTAGGATGGCTGTAATTGACCCTGAAATCAAAATCACAGCGATCATAATGAAGCCAAAGCGCGTTATCTGCTTGTTATTAGTCACTGACTCAAAGTACAGGTGTAGCTGGGTAAGCATGACAGCCAGTTGAATAGCATTTTAAAAATGGGTCAAATTTAGATTAATAGATCCTCACTATCAGACGGTTGCGACAGACATACAGGACAGACATACAGGACAGACATACAGAGGACAGGCTGTGAATGAGAAGAAGGCAGAGGCTTACCTTCTTCTCAAAATGCTAGCGTCCTGGCTGTCTCTATAAAATGCTAGTAGTCTGGCCATCTCTGGCTTTTGCTATTGACCCTGGAATTCCAATCACACCAATCAAAATGATGCCAAAGACCTTAATTGTCTTGATTCTGTTTGGTTTCTCATACAGATGTTTTTGGATAAGCATGACGGCCAGGTGGATGTCATTTTGAAAAGGAGGACCCCCCAAAAGCCAAATTTTTACTTATAGTTCCTGCTGGGAACTGGTTGTGTTAATAATGGACATTGAGGACTAGTCAGCACTTACAGGACAGACTGTGAATGAGGGGAATGCGAAGGCTGACCCCCTTCTGAAAATGCTAGTGACCTGGCTGTCTGTGGCATCTATATTTTCTGACTCATTGAACCCGAAATTTCAATCACACCAATCAGAATGAAGACAAAGCCCCTAATCAGCTTGTTTCTGCTAAGTATCTCTGTTATTGGATAAGCATGTCAGCCAGGCGAATGGCATTTTGAAAAGGAGGTTCCCAAAAAGTTGAATTTTTCAATCGACATGTTCAGAAATCACAACGGACATTGATGTATACTAGTGGGGGCAACTGACTGGTCAGTGCTTACAGCAGGGACTGTAATGAGAGAATTACAGAGGCTTCTTTTGAAAATGCTAGTGGCCTGGCTGTCTCTGACTTCTACATATTCTTGAGTCATTGACCCTGGAATAATTCAAACTGATCAGAATGAAGCCTGTAGAAGCATGCCAATTTGGTAACTAACTACGAGTGGCCATTGCAACGCACATTACACAGGCATGGTGAGAAATGTCATGTCGACATTGCTGTATGTAGGCAGGAAGTGGCTGCAAATTATCTGCAGGAGATCAGCAGCACTGAGATGTAACAGAGGATAAAAAAAAAAAATGCCATCCGGGGTTTATTTAAAGCACCCCAAACGGTATGTGTTATCAGAGACATCATTGGGCTGGCTTATCACTGAAAACAAGAAAAGGCGGGGGTGGGCTGAAAATTTTCAAATCTAATTTTCTTGGTCAACAATGTGGGATTGCGACTGTTAAATTAGTTGGCTTATTCCCCACCCCCGAGGAAACCTGTCAATTGACCATTTCCCCACCCCCAAGGACTCCTGTGTCACCTGACCTTTTTTCCACCTTCAGGAAAAACTATCAACTGAACTTTTCCTCACCCTTGAGGTCAAGATAAAAAAAGAGGTGATGCGGGGGGCGGAGAGAGAGATGATGTCATCTCTGCTTGCCCGCCTGCTCGCTTCTTCTTTCCACCCAGCTCCCATATGCCGGCCGCTTGGCTGTCTCATGCTGCCAGCCTGGCTCTCTTATGCTGGCCGCCCAGCTCTTTAATGCTGCCCTCCCAGGTGTCTCATGCCAGCCGCCCGCACCTCGGCTGCAGAAAGACCACGTCCTGGTAATGGGCCGCAGCCCAGTGGTTGATGACCCCTGCTCTAGGTGACCCAAATAAAGTGCTGGATCTTCCCCACCCTCAAGGAAATCTGTCACATGACCTGTTCCCCACATATGAGGAAACCTGACACCTGATATCTTCCCCTCTATCAAGGACACCCGTCAACTGACCACTTCCGCACCCGATTCCTCCTGATTTTTTTCCTGCCTTCAAGGAAACCTGTCACCTGAACTCTCCCTGGCCCTCAAGGAAACCTGTCACATGATCTGTTGACCACACTTGAGACTTCTTCTCTGCCTTCAGGAAAAACCGTCAACTGAGCTCTTCTTCACCCTTGAGGAAAAGTGTCAACTGACCACTTCCCCACCCACGAGAAAACCTGTCACCTAATCTCTTCCCCACCCTCGAGGACAGCTGTCACTTGACTTCTTCCCCACCTTCAAGGAAAACTGTAAACTTACCACTTCCCCACCCTTGAGGAAACCTGTCACTTGATCTTTACCCTATCCTTGGACACCTGTCACCTGACCTCTTCCACACCTTCAAAGAAAACTGTCAATTGACCATTTCCCCACCCTCGAGGGGACCTGTCATCTGATCTCTTCTCCACCCTCGAGGATCATCTGATTTCTTTCCCACTCTTGAGAAAACCTTTCACTTGATCTCTTCCCTACCTTCAAGGAAAATTGTCAACTGACCACTTCCCCACCCTCGAGGACACCTGTCTCCTGATCTCTTCCACACCCTTGAGGGCACCTGTCACATGACCTGTTTGGCACACTTGAGGAAACCTATGACCTGTCCTGACATCTTCCACACCCACAAGCAAACATGTCATCTGACCTCTTCCCCACTCTTGAGGAAACCTACCAACTGACCACTTTCCCACCCTTGAGTACACCTGTCACATGACCTCTTTCCCACCCTCAAGGACACCTGTCATCTGACCTTTTTGTCACTCTCAAGGAAAACAAACTTGGCCTTTTCCTCATCCTCAAATATATCTGTCACCTGACCTGTTTGTTGAAAAAACCCGTCACCTTTCCTTTTCCCCACTGGCACCCTCCAGAAAACCTGTCACCTGACCACATCTAAATGTGAGTATTTTTGAAAAAAATATTGCATGTATATTATACTTAGCAATGGTTTGGACTAGGGCTAATTTTAAGGGCCAGTCCACCCAAAAGTGATAGCCTGGAGAATGGTCGACCACTGGCTTTTTATATGTCCTGCATACTCCAGCATGTAGTTCAACTCTCTCTAGGGGCTACCACTCTTTCTATCTCTTTAAATGGCACCCTCTAGGTAATGCAAATAAAGTGCTGGATCTTCTCCACCCTTGAGAAAACCTGTCACCTGATCACTGCTCCTCCATGGAGGACACCTGTCACCTAACCTCTTCCCCACCCTTGACAAAACCTGTCACCTGACTTCTTCCCTGCCCTCAAGAAAACCCATCAACTGACCTTTTTTACACTCTTGAAATGTGTCAGCTGACCTATTTCCCATCTTCATGGAAACAAGTCACAAGTCTATCAACTGACCTCTTCCCTACCTTTAAAACACCTGAAATATTCCCCTCACAAGGAAGCCTGTCATCTGACCTCTTCCCCACGCTCAAGGAAACCTGTCATCTGACCTCTTCCCCATCCTCAAGGAAACCTGTTTCTCACACCCAAGGAACCATGTCACCTGACCTCTTTCCATCGTCAAGGAAACATGTCACCTGACCTCTTCCCCACCCTCTAGTAAACATGTCACCTGACCTCTTCCCCTCTCTCAAGGAAACCTGTCATCTGACCTCTTTCTTCCCCATCTTCGAGGAAACCTGTCATCTGACCTCTTCCCCACGCTCAAGGAAACCTGTCACCTGACCTCTTCCCCATCCTCAAGGAAACCTGTTTCTCACACCCAAAGAACCATGTCACCTGACTTCTTTCCATCCTCAAGGAAACATGTCACCTGACCTCTTCCCACCCTCAAGGAAACATGTCACCTGACCTCTTCCCCACCCTCTAGTAAACATGTCACCTGACCTCTTCCCCTCTCTCAAGGAACCTGTCATCTGACCTCATTCCCATCTTCAGAGAAACATTTTACCTGACCTCTTCCCCACCCTCAAAGAAACCCGTCACCCGACCTCTTTTCCACCCTCAAGGGAACCTGTCAGCTAATCTCTTTCTCATCCCCAAGGAAACATGTCATTTGACCTCTTCCCCACCCTCTAGTAAACATGTCATCTGACCTCTTCCCCACCCTCAAAAGAAACCTGTCATCTGACCTCTTTTCCATCCTCACGGAAACATGTCAACTGACCTCTTTCCTACCCTTAAAACACCTGACCTATTCTCCATCCTTGGGGAAACCTGTCACCTGACCTTTTTCCCAAAGGAAACATGTCATCTGACCTCTTCCCTCCCTCAAGGGAACCTGTCAGCTAATCTCTTTCTCACCCCCAAGGAAACATGTCACCTGACCTCTTCCCCACCCTCTAGTAAACATGTCATCTGACCTCTTCCCCACCCTCAAGGAAACCTGTCATCTGACTTCTTTTTCATCCTCAAGGAAACCTGTCACCTGACCTCTTTCCCAAAGGAAACATGTCACCTGACCTCTTCCCCTCCCTCAAGGAAACCTGTCATCTGACCTCTTTTCCATCCTCAAAGAAACATGTCACCTGACCTCTTCCGCACCCTCAAGGAAACCTGTCACCTGAACTATTTTTCACCCTCAAGAAAACCTGTCGCCTGACCTTTTCCCACCCTCAAGGAAACATGTAACCTGACCTCTTTCTCACCCCCAAGGAAACATATCACCTGACCTCTTCCCACCCTCAGGGAAACATGTCACCTGACCTCTTCCCCACCCTCTAGTAAACATGTCATCTGACCTCTTTCCCATCATCAAGGAAACGTCAAATGACCTCTTCCCTACCCTTAAAACACCTGACCTATTCTCCATCCTCAAGGAAACCTGTCACCTGACCTCTTTCCCAAAGGAAACGCCACCTGACCTCTTCCCCATCCTCAAGGGAACCTGTCAGCTGACTTCTTTCTCACCCCCAAGGAAACATGCCACCTGACCTTTTCCCACCCTTAAGGAAGCAAGTCACCTGACTTCTTCCCCACCATCAAGGAAACCTATCACCTGACCTCTTCCCCACCCTTAAGGAAGCATGTTGTCTGACCTCACCCCCACCCTGAGGAAAACGTGTCAGCTGACCTCTTCCCCACTCACAAGGAAACATCTCAACCGACCTTTTCCCCACTCTCGAGGAAACCTTTCATCTGACTTCTTTCCCATACTCGGGGAAACATGTCACCTAACCTCTTGCCCACCCCAAACCTGTCAACTGACCTCTTACCTACCCTTAAAACACCTGACCTATTTCCCACTCTTAAGAAAACATTTCAACTGACCTCTTTCCCACGCACAAGGAAACATGTCAACTGACTTGTTCCCCACCTTGGAGGAAACCTGTCAACTGATCACTTTCCCATGCTTGAGGAGACCTGTCAGCAACCACATCTAAATATAAGCAAAAACTCTAACACTTCGACTTTACTGAAAAAATAGATCACACCCTTTTAAGTTGTTTTTTTAAACTGTAAATTGAGAAAAAAGTGATATGTTGACACAATATCAACTATTTATAAGCTGGTCTCTCAGTCACAATCGATAAGGTACATATCTCCCGATAGAAGAAGATCCTCCAGCGTAGTGCACCATGAAGAAGATAAGGCCCCCTCGGTTCACATCTGGGTTTTTTTCCTCTGGTGTAATGTACTGTGTTCACTGCAGGGATGCTTCAAACAGAATTGTTGTCTGTGTAGACTGCTCAGATCACAGCTCTGCGCTGCAGCGAGGTAAAAACAAATTCCCTTTTTTTTTAAAAACAAGAGAACCTGTACTTTTCCAAGACAAAGCAAGTTAATTGTGAAGCTGAACTTTTGCCTTCCCTTCAGTCTTGCACAGTTATCCGGCTCCTCTTCTGTCAGATTCTCACAATGTGCATTAGAACATGCAGCGCGTCAGCTAGAACCCACCTCATTTCCAGGCTGGAAGATGTCCAACATCTGGCCCTCAAGGGTGGGGAAGAGCTCAATTGACAGTTTGTCTTAAGGGTAGGGAAGTGGTCAGTTGACAGGTTTCCCAGAGGGTGGGGAAGAAGTCAGGTAATAGGTGTCATCAAGGGTGAGAAGGAGCTCAGGAGTGGTTAGCTGACACCTTTCCTCATGGGCGGGGAAGAACTCAGTTGACAGTTTTCCTTGAAGGTGAGGAAGAGGTCAGGTGACAGGTGTGCTTGAGGTTTGGAAGTGGTCAATTGACAGGTTTCCTAGAGGGTGCAGAAGAAGTCAGATGACAGGTGTCCTCAAAAAGTGAGAAAGAGGTCAGTCCACCAGTTTCCTTGATTGTGAGGAAGTGGTCAAGTGACAGGTTTCCTTGAGGGTGGGGAAGAGGTTAGATGACAGGTTTCCTCGATGGTGAGGAAAATCAATCCTGGAGGCTCAGAATCACACGTAGATATTACCTATATGCAAATGCAGCCTGCCTAGGAACACTCAATCCTCCAGCCTAAACCCCACCCAAATGCTATCAGAATTGATTACATCAGAGCTGAGGGCTCATCAGAGGAGCGGAAGAAGAAGAGATAGTAGGTGTGGCGCTCTTCTATATGATGTCATAAATAATTAAAAAACATGAAAAAACATCATGCTATATACAGTAAATATAAAAAATAAAAATCCAAAATAAAAATATAAATAGTGCAAAAGTGCATGCGTGCTTGGTGCAACTGATGCAAGTGTGCAATATAACAAGGTGTGCAATGGATATAAAATTAGCGCACCTGTGCTGATCAAACTGTGCAATCAATAAGTTAAATGAACCTGTGCAAATCAAGAATAATAACAATCTGCTGAAATCAATACAAAACGGCTGGTGCAGACATATTAAAGTACATATGAAATCATGTGTAACAAATATCAAACAGCTATGAAAAAGTCGGCAAACAGCTATGAAATTGTTGGCAGGTGAAAACAGCACAAATCCTGAAAAGAATTTCCCTTGTGCTGGATATTTATAGATGCGTGCTTGGTGAAAGTGACACTTTTACTCCCAGCAGGTGGACACTGCAATTCGTGGCCCCTGCAAAGCCTGCAGCAGATATGCACCCCCTTTTGGGGTATGGAACCTTCACAGTGCAAGCCACTGTGTCACTCTCTGGCAATCAAACCAACCTTTTTGCTGTTCTGTTTTTTCTACTCCAGCTCATGTACAATAGAAAAGGCCCCACATTGTGTTTTATCGTTTTTAAAAAGTTTATTGATAAAGCTTTTAAAATGGGTACTCACACATTAGCACTGTCCTATCTCCAGTTCATGTAGTAATGGGGGGTGCCCTGTCTCCAGTTCCTCTAGTAATAGGGGGTGTCCTGTCTCCAGTTCCCTTAGTAGTGGGGGGTGTCCTGTCTCCAGCTCCTCTAGTAATAGGGGGTGTCCTGTCTCCAGTTTCTGTAGTAATGGGGGGTGTCCTGTCTCCAGTTTCTGTAGTAATGTAAAGGGTGTCCTGTCTCCAGTTTCTGTAGTAATGTAGGGGGTGTCCCGTCTCCAGTTTCTGTAGTAAAAATGGAGGATGTCCTGTCTCCAGTTTCTGTAGTAATGGAGGGTGTCCTGTCTCCAGTTTCTGTAGTAATGGAGGGTGTCCTGTCTCCAGTTCCTCTAGTAATGGAGGGTGTCCTGTCTCCAGCTCCTCTAGTAATGGAGGGTGTCCTGTCTCCAGCTCCTCTAGTAATAGGGGGTATCCTGTCTCCAGTTCATGTAGTAATGGAGGGTGTCCTGTCTCCAGCTCCTCTACTAATGGAGGGTGTCCTGTCTCCAGCTCCTCTAGTAATGGAGGGTGTCCTGTCTCCAGCTCCTCTAGTAATGGAGGGTGTCCTGTCTCCAGCTCCTCTAGTAATAGGGGGTATCCTGTCTCCAGTTCATGTAGTAATGGAGGGTGTCCTGTCTCCAGCTCCTCTAGTAATGGAGGGTGTCCTGTCTCCAGCTCCTCTAGTAATAGGGGTATCCTGTCTCCAGCTCCTGTAGTAGTGGGGCAGGGGGGTTTTCTGTCTCCAGTTTCTGTAGTAATGGGGGGGGGGGGGGGTGTCCTGTCTTCATGTTATATAGTAATGGGGGTTGTCCTTGCTTTATTTTCTGTAGTAATTGTGGGGGTGTGTCCTTGCTCTGATGTGAATGTATATGTAAAGAGCTGTGTAAATTGACAGCGCTATATACGTACCGGAAATAAATAAATAGTTTTATACCAGAATATTGAAACACATATTTGGTGGTGGTTTGTAATGTTGAGAAAAAATACTTTGTTGTCATAGAGAAGGCAACACAAACTTGATATGAATAGCCATACCCTACTCTTTCCAAATTTTTAAAACAAAAAAGTTTGGGCTTTAGATATAGTTTACCATCATTATACTTTTTATTTGCACTGAATCAATCCAGCATGCTAAAAGCCAGGGAACGTATAGTACCTTCCTGTGTGTGAACCTAATTCTAGATTCCAAACCTGTATGGTTCGCTCTGTTTTCACCAATTACGGTAAAACCTTGGATTGCGAGCATAATTCGTTCTGGAAACATGCTTGTAATCCAAAGCACTTGTATATCAAAGCAAATTTCACTATAAGAAATAATGGAAACTCAGATGATTCGTTCCACAACCATTCATTCATAAGTCCTTCAGTTTATAGTCCATATAAAAAGATTACAGCAATGTGATCAAGGTTGTGTAACCATAAAATGTCCATCCACAAATGGAAGCCTACAACCTATAATAAGGCTTACCTGTAGCTACGCAGGATACCTTCTAAACCTGCACGGTAGCCCCTGTCCCCTGCATGTGCCAATGTAATTGGCACATGCGCAATAAAGCAAACTGAAGCAATGGCACCTATGTGTGATTGCTTCAGTCCGTGTGCCGTTACCGATGGCTCCCGCACACATGCCAGCAGAGTCATGAGGAATTATAAATGAATTCATATATTTTGTGTGAAAATATTAGATGTTTCGTTTTGTAGGATTTATTTTATCATTTATAAAGGATTTTTAATGTTTTTGGGTGCTAGTCTATAGAGATCTGCAAAACAGCTGCTACAGGGCATTAATTTATTTTTTATTTTTGTGGGGGGGATTTTTTTCTTAAATTTTATAGGTAGCATGATATATTTATATGTTTTTAAATAACTTATATTTTTGGATATTAGTCTATAGATATTTGCAAATGAAGTGCTATATAATAAAAAAAAATCATTTTATTTAATTTGTTTGTTTGCTTGTTTTTTTTTTTTTTTTGCCTTGTTTTCTTTTTATTTCATTTAATTTGTATGTTTTTTTTTATTTTTTATTTTTTAAACTTATATTTTGTGGGTAGCAGGTTTTTTTTTTTTACATAATTTTTAATTTTGCATACTAATCTATCTATATAAAAAATAAGGCCCGGATTCACAAAGCACTTACGCCGACGTATCTCCAGATACCCCGACGTAAGTACAAATGTGCGCCGTCGTATCTATGCGCTGACCCACAAAGCTAGATACGTCGAAAAATAGGCATCATCCGACGGCGTAAAGTTATTCCCCATATTGGAGGCGCAACTCATGCAAAGGTATGGACCAGGGAACGAACGCCGTTGAATTTTACGTACTACGTGAATAGGGCTGGGTGTAGGTTACGTTCACGTCGTAGGCAGTGATTCGACGTATCTTAGCCAGTTGTTTCGACATTTTTGTGAGCATGCGCACTGGGATACGTCTACGGGACGGCGAATGCGCCGTTCGCTTTAAGTACTTGCCTAGCACTCGGCACATCATTTGCATAGGGTCACGCTTCAATACCGTGTATCACGCCCACTTTCACTTATGCTGCCTTACGTCTACGAATATACGCTACGCCGGCGCAGAGTTGGGAGCATTTGCTTTATGAATTCCATGCTTCCCTCTCTGCGTTACGCTGGCGTAGCGTAAAGAATATACGCTATGGTGGCATATATATGCACCGATGTATGTGAATACGGGCCTATGTTGTCATAGAGATTCTTTAAAGGCTGTTTATGTTTTAAGTGTATACCAGCAGAGTCATGAGGAATTATAAATTAATTTATATATGGTATATACAGTATGGTACTATATGGTAATATTTTTTTTCTCTGTTTATTAAATAAATTATAAAATTAAATTATAAAATTATAAAAATTATAAAAATTATTTGTATCTTTGCTGTTTTTTCTTTTCTTTTTTACTTTTATTTTTTTTGGTTCGCCTTGTTTTCTTACAGGCAGCGTGGTGTTTGTTTTTATAATTCTGAATATATTTTTTTTTAGACATCTTCAAAACAGGTGCTGTATCTATTCTTTATTTAGATATAGTAGTGTGGTGCTTTTTATGTAACATATCATTTTGGATACTAGTCTATACATATCTGCAAAGCAGCTGCTATAGAATAATATTTTTATTTTATGTTTTTTTTTTTTTGTGTGTTCTTTCAAATTAAAATCAGTTTGAAGCAGAAACTTTATTTTCTGGTTTTGGAAAGAGTAGGGATGGATAAGAACTTCTATCCAGTATATACTGCTTTAGGGTTCCCCCTCTTTCCCTGAAGTGCAGCAGAACAGCAATGGCCATTGTCAGCCTGTCAATACTTTGTATAGGCTGAGCAGCCTTCGCTATTCACAAGCATCTGGTATTTCAGCCTCAAGTATATTTGGTTACTGAACCCTCCTAAATTGGAGGTGGTGGGTACAGATGCAAAATGTTCAAACACAAAACCAAAAACCTGATACCATATTGCTAAGGAATTCCAAATAGTGAGTGATGGCCACCCATACTGGGGCGCCGCTCCCCTAATCCATGTGTCCGGTCACTAATCTACATGCAGGGCGCCGGACACATAAATTCCAATGAGATTTCTTTTTTTAAGCACATGATTAAAGCCTGAGGCTCTAATTGGCTTCAAAAAGGGTGTGCTCAGGGCACAGAGCACTGTGCCCGAAGCCCACCCAGTTGTGTGACATTAGCAAATTAATATTTCCACTTTCTCCTCCCGGCCAATCAGGAAGCGGGTCCTGAGACCCCGATTGGCTGGGAGTCCTAAGACCCGATTGGCAGCGAGTCTTAAGTCCTGACTGGCCAGGAGGAGAAGTGACCGCTGTGACTCAGGAGGAGATGCAGGGAGGAAGCCGCAATCTGTATGGGGTAAGTGTGGGGCTGGTGGGGGGCCTGGCGAATGATGTGATGATCGAGCGATGAGGGGGGAAGCGGCGGTCGACCAAGCGCCGGGGGAGTAGGTTGGCTGGCTGGGGGGGCTGCAGGCCACCCCCCAAGAAAATTGAGCACCAGCCGCTACTGGTCCTGATCAACTGACACATGTGTCCACGGTATTCCAGGATCATAACTGGATGGTATGGTACTTTAATAAAAGAAAAAACAAGTGAATACTTACAAAAGTTATAACAATCGTGGCATTGTGTGTGAATCAATCACCAAGGGCCTGCCCTGTAGTGGAGCACCTCTAGTTTAAATGGATGTCCTGTGACCAGCTGAAGTGTTTTGGTGGTCTGTACTCCTTCATCAGTGCCAAGCTCCCTGTGAACAGCTCATGTGTTTAGGGGGTCTGTCCCCATTCATCAGAGCAAACCTCCCTGTGAGCAGCTGCGTGTTACAGGGGTCTGTCCCCGTTCATCAGAGCAAACATCCCTGTGACCAGCTGACGTGTTTTGGGGTCTGTTTCCCTTTATTAGCACAAACATCCCTGTGACCAGTTGATGTCTTTCAGGAGTCTGTGCTTGTTCATCAGAGCAAACCTCTCTGTGACCAGCTGACGTGTTTCGGGAGTCTGTCCCTGTTCATCAGAGAAAATGTCCCTGTGACCAGCTGACGTGTTTCGGGTCTGTCGCCCTTCATTAATGCAAACATCCCTGTGACCAGCTGACGTGTTTTGGGGGCCTGTCTCCATTTTTCAAGCAAACCTCCCTGTGACCAGCTGATGTGTTTCGGGTCTGTCGCCCTTCATTAATGCAAACATTCCTGTGACCAGCTGATGTGTTTCAGGGGTCTGTCCTCCTTCATCAGAGCAAACCTCCCTGCGACCAGCTGATGTGTTTCGGGTCTGTCGCCCTTCATTAATGCAAACATTCCTGTGACCAGCTGATGTGTTTCAGGGGTCTGTCCTCCTTCATCAGAGCAAACCTCCTGTGACCAATTAATGAGTTTTAGGGATCTGCCCCACCTTTGTCTGAGTAAAACTCAAAGGTTTGTTTGGATGATGGGGGACAGACCCCTGTCAGAGGGTCACAGGTCACCCGTTTCAGCAAGAGGAGCTCCACCATAGGACAGACCCTTGGTTTACATACAACGCTACAATTGTTTTAACTTTTGTGAGTATTCACTCATCTTTTTCCTTTGATGAAGTGCTGTGGATAATGCACTTTAAGGAAAAGGGCGCAAAGGAACACTAAAAGTTCGTTTTTTATTAGATCAATTGATCGTTGTAAGGTAGAGCATTTAAATATCACTTACCTTGTTTTTCCTTTTGACTTCCAAAATATAGTAATCCAGGTTTGAAAATGCCATTTCCTGTCTCTCCTCTTCTTGCTTTCCACCAGCATCTGAGTCGTTTTGCATGGTGGAAAGCAGAATGTGCTCACCCCCTCCCTATGACTACAGCCCTGCGTGAAGATGCTCTCTTATCCCCGACAGGCATGTAGGCTAAGCCTAATGGGAACTGTAGTTCCCATTAGGCCGTGATGTAGCAAGAATGAATGTGCACCGCAAACCAGGAAGTCAGTGAGAATAATGATTCAGGAGTGACGGAGGTGAATAAAACAGCTTGATTTCAACAGGAATCAAACTAGTTATAATGCAAAACATTACTTTTTACTTTATCAGCTACTGTCAGACTTTAATTTAAGAGGAAAATATTTTTGTCTTTACAACCCCTTTAAGTGTTTATACGGATGCAATATGAATTAGACTGTACTGGATTCGCTCATCTGCAGCAAAGTAAGACCATAAACATTGTAACTTGAATGCAGATTTGCGAAGAGACTCATTTCAAAACATCGGAGTTCCTTAACCTCACAGCATCTTACTGCGTATCTGAGAAACGCTTCTAAAAAGCAGCCCCACGCTATAAAATCCCAGATTAAGAGATAGAAGATAGATATATATGTCTCAGCTGACAGTGACGAATCTCGCAGAGCCAACCGTCATACATCAAATGACAAAGTAGTTTTATGACCCGAAACTTTCAAGCAGTAAAAATAGATTCTTTTCCTTTTTTTATTATTCTATTACTTCTTTTAACATTTTACATTACAGAACAGAAATTTCGATTTTTTTTCTATTTGGCTAAAATGTAACCGTGGTCGATATTCCACCAATACCAACTCACAGGGCAGAAAACTAGAAGTTGTGTGCCGTCCGGTCAATGGTCCGCTGAAATCATGCCAAAATAAAGGCAGCCTTGAAACAAGGTGACAAAATATCAGGAACGAACGTCGATTGTGTTTGATCCAAGCGTTCAAAGATTTAAATGAATCCTCCAGAAAGTAAAATACGAAGGGTGACCTTTTACTTCTAAGAATGCCGATTGACTGCCTGTCACACCAACGTCTTGGTAGTCGCTGATCTGGAACAAGGAATTCTGACTTTTCTACCATTTTCACTGGATGCATGTGTAGCATCCTCTACTTAAGTAGGCGCTAGAGTTGAGATTTTTGTCAGTACAGGTAAATGTAGGCAGGCCTAGCTGAAAGCTGTCATCTCCCTCCTACCTTCCTCTCAATGTGTTCACCTTACATGCCAGACACTCTCACTTGGCTGCTTTTATCATCTCTCCTCCCTGTGTGGATCCACCCCAGGCCATATCAGGAACTCTGTATTAACCAGTGCACTGCAGGTCTGATCTTGTCTTGTCCC
Organism: Rana kukunoris; assembly: GCA_029574335.1. Taxonomy (NCBI): domain Eukaryota; kingdom Metazoa; phylum Chordata; class Amphibia; order Anura; family Ranidae; genus Rana; species Rana kukunoris. Next base: position 41,388,366 of record CM056056.1, on the reverse strand, counting down.
CGACTATTCCTGTTTACTTGTGACCCTGACCTTGTTTATCCTTGTCTGCTAGTCGCCCAGACATTGGCTTACCCCTCACCATCTCTTGTATCCTGAGTGGCTGCTTCCCCTCTCCTCTATGCCCTATGGAGTGTGAGCTGGGGGACTCTGGGGGCCGCGACCTGGATTCAGTTGCAGCTAAGGCCATCCTCACCACTAGAGGCTCTGGTGAATACCTGCTGAATCTTAGACTCTGTGCCCTGGGGAATCTTGGGCTCAAGCTTCCTGTGGGATCCCTGTTTGTGCTCCAGTGGACCTGCCTTCCATATCCACTCTGTGTTCCATCTGCAGCAGTCTGCAATAGGGTTCACTACCTTGTGGTACACTCCTGACTCCAACGGGGGCTCGGAGCTGTGAAGGAACCCCACACAACCCAAGGGGTGTCCTGAAAAGGAACAGGAGAGGACAGCAGGGAACAATGCCAGGCAAGTCTTCAGGAGGGATCCATTCAGTGTTGTGAGAGCTAGGAGAGGCATGCCGGAGCGGACTGGGAGGCAGTCTGAAAATGGATGGCAATAGATGTAGATGGACAGACTGTGATATTACTGGCAGGGAAGTCGGGCGGTTGCAGTCAGGAGGGTTGTCAGAGTCTGCACAAGACTGACCGGGATCAGTAGTCCACCATAATAAAGCTGGCACTAAAGACTTTCCTTTCACCATTGTTTGCTACACCAAGGGGCCCGTGGTCCCTATCAGCAAATGGCAGTTTCTAAGGTGTGACTGTGTTGGAGTTAGTCTTACCATGGTAGATGTGCCAGGAACCAAGTATTGTACAGGAGGGAGAGAAACAGTCTGCAAATAAGCATTGTGCTGTAGGAGGCTGGAGCTCAAGAAGATGTAAATAAAGGTTCCAGATGATCATTATATTGATTTCTGCTATTGATTCTGGGCTTCCCCATTGATCCCTTTTACTCCATCCGAGATTAATCCCTCAATAAATAACAGACAAAGCTGATGGACTGTTCATTGTCTGGAGAGTGACTGGAAGGGAATGCCAGGCTTGGAAGGGTAACTGGTGGAACTACTACATTTTGAAGTCCCTCCGGGGGTACCGCTACACCTGCTTGTTCTCAGTCAGCGAATTCTTAAGCCTCGTACACGTGATCGGATTTCCATCGGACAAATCCATGTAATTTTGTCCGAAGGTCGTTGGCCGTGAACTTCTTCTGCATACAGACGGCAAAACTTTCTCAGCCAACAAACAGGAAACTACATGGTTTTTCAGCTCTTTAGCGCCACCCTTTGGGCAACTTCTGCTAATGTTGTGCTATGGTTAGCATTGCTTCTGAACATACATGTTTGTACTTTGGATTTTTTTTCCGATGGGCTTCTGTACACACGATCGGATAATCGGATTTTCTGACAAAACCCTACCATCACACAATTGTTGTCGGAAAATCTGTCCCGGCCCCTTATCATGTGATCAGCTGTCAGCCAATGACAGCTGATCACATGATGTAAACAAAGGATCGGTAATCTTTTTCTTTTCTCCTCACGCTAACAGCATGAGGAGAAAAAAAAGCTGACATCAGTCCCGAAGAGGAAGGGGCAATTCTGCCTCATCTGTGTCCACCTGCCAGTGCCACCTGCCAGTTCCCACAGTGCCACCTATCAATGCCCACAAGTGCCACTTATCAATGTCCACAAGTGCCACCTATCAATGCTCAACAGTGGTGCCAATCAGTGCCTCATCAGTGCCACTTAGTAATGCTTTCTATCAGTGTAACCTACCAGTGCCGATCAGTGCCCATTATTGTCACCCATCAGTTATTATCACTGCCACCTATCAGTGCCACCTATCAATGCCACCTATTAGTGCCACTTCTCAGTGCCCACCAGTGTCACCTAGCAATGCCCTTCAGTGCCACCCATCAGTGCCACCTCTCAGTGCCCACCAGTGCTGCCTATCTGCCTATCAGTGCCCACCAGTGCTGCCTTATCTGTGCCCATCAATGCAGCCCATCGGGCAGCAATGTAGTGCAGTGGTCATCAACCCTGTCCTCAGGGCCCACTAACAGGCCATGTTTGAAAGATAACTAAAATACATCACAGGTGATATAATTTGCTGCTCAATGATTAAAGTATTCTAGTCTGCATCTCCCCAAGGTAATACATAAAACCTGGCCTGTTAGTGGGCCCCGTGGACAGGGTTGATGACCACTGATGTAGGGCACTTACAGGTGGCACTGAAGGGCATTGATAGGTGGCACTGATGAGCACTGGCAGATGGCATTGATGGGCACTGTTGGGACTGCACTGATAATCAGGATACTAATATTATTATTAATAATCAGTTCCCCAGATTACCACAGTAGATGTCCCTTTTACATAAGCCAGTTATCAGCTCTCTTCTCCTCACGCTGTCGGTGTGAGGAAAGGAATTCTGATAACCGGTTTGTGTTTACATTGTGATTAGCTGTGATTAGACACAGCTGATCACGTGGTAAAGAGCTGCTGTGATTGGCTCTTTACCCCGATCTGCTGGAAGGAGCCATCAGAAGATGGGGACACTGTAGTCATAAAGGGATGGACATGGTCAGCAACAATACTCAGGTCAGCGTGGCGTTTAAACGATGATAAATTGGTACGAAAGGACTCAAAGTGTGCCAAGAAAATATCCCCCACACCATTACACCACCACCAGCCTGAACTGTGGATAGAAGGCAGGATGGATCCATGCTTTCATGTTGTTTACACCAAATTCTCACCCCACTATCTGAATGTCGCAGCTGAAATCGAGACTCATCCGACCAGGCAACGTTTTTCCAATCTTCTATTGTCCAAACTTGGTGCGCCTGTGCGAATTGTAGCCTCAGCTTTCTGTTCTTAGCTGACAGGAGTGACTCCCCGCTGCGGTCTTCTGCTGCTGTAGCCCATCTGCTTCAAGGTCCGATGTGTTGTGCATTCAGAGATGGTATTCTGCATACCTTGGATGTAACGAGTGATTATTTGAGTTATTGTTGCCTTTCTATCATCTCCAACCAGTCTGCCCATTCTCCTCTGACATCAACAAGGCATTTTCCCTCCACTCACTGGATATTTTCTCTTTTTCGGACCATTCTCTCTAAACCCGAGAAATGGTTGTGAAAATCCCAGTAGATCAGCAGCTTTTGCAATATTTAGACCAGCCTGTCTGGCACCAACAGCCATGCCACGTTCAAAGTCACTTAAATTCCCTTTCTTCCCCATTCTGATGCTCAGTTTGAATTCAGCAAGTCGTCTTTACCACATCAAGATGCCTAAATGCATTGAGTTGCTGCGATGTGATTGGCTGATTAGCAATTTGTGTCAGCAGGCAATTGAACAGGTGTACCTAATAAGGTGGCTGGTGAGTGTAGATGCAAGCATCGAACAGTTAGGCCGCGTACACACGATCAAATTCATCTGCTGAAAACGGTCCGACGGACCGCTTCAGCAGACAAATTCGATCGTGTTTACGGGCGGACAGACAGATTTTTCCAGCAGACAGATTTTAAAGCATGCTTTAAAATCTGTCTGCTGGGATCCCGTCCGTCCGACATGTCTGCTGGTTAGTACACTAACCAGCAGACATATCGGCCCGCACATGCGTCAAATGGATTCGACGCATGCGCAGAAGTGTTTTACTTCCTGGTGCGGTGATGTGGTGGCGTCAACTTCACCGCCACGTCACAACGCTGTCTGCCGGCGGGGATTTTGGTTTGATCGTGTGTACAGCGATCAAACCAAAACAGCCAGCAGACAAATCCAATCAAAACGGTCTGACAGACTGATTTGATCGGATTTATTTGGTCGTGTGTACGCGGCCTTACTCACCGCTCCCATCTAAACCCTTGTATTTCACCCCCAATCTGACTACTCAATCTTTGTACACTCTCCTTTAGATACTAAGGTAGGGTGACCAGACGTCCCCGGATTCTGGGGACAGTCCCCGGATTGAGGGTGCTGTCCCCGGAGCCCATCTGTCCCTGGATCTGTCATCTTAGCAGGGGGGCCCGGAGGTAGAGCAGACGGGGACTCCCAAATCCTGCGTACCAATAAACGAATCCCTTGCGGTGTAGCTTTTTACAAAACAAACGTCCCCGGGCCCCCTGTGCTCAGTGGGGCCGGGGAGGCGGTAAGCGGGCTATTTCTCAATTTTCAGATTTAGAAATAGTCTGCTTACTGTCACCCGGCTCCCGCTGCGCCCAGAGACGTTTGCATACAATAATTCCATAATACCACATATACTGCATATATCATTTGAAAATATGCTTTTAAAATAGTTTACCAAAAAAAAAAAACGTCCCCGGATTTCATTTTAAAAATATGGTCACCTTATACTAAGGCAATGAGCCTCCACCCAAACCGTCCATTCAATGTATTCTTTATGTAACTTTGTACAGTTGTACAGTCAGATCGTAAAGTGTGTGGTGGCTTTTGCACAGCAGAATGATTCTAGATGACAGCTCACCCCTGGCCAAGTCTCCCCGTGCCCTCCGCCATCTCAGCCCAGGCCAGATGGGACCTTTTAGGTCGAGCTGTCACTGTGCCCGAGCGCAAGACACTTTCAGACAGAGCTGGCTAAATGTCAAGCGGGAGGTTGGCAGCGATTTCCAGTGCCAGTCACCCCGCCGGCAGCGCACAGCTGCCTATACATCCACACAGCCGTCCATCACCGAGTGAAGTCAACCGTTCGCCTCGAATACGCTCCGAATTCCACATCAGAATGTGTCATCGGCAGAGCAAGATGGGCTGACACAAGCCAGATATATTGTGGCCCCTGGGGGCCCCTGCCCCGCGCTTGGAGGTGTTTACACCCCGTGTCAGCACTTTTACCCCTTTTTTTCTTTGTGTGTCATCTGTTCAGTTATATTTCATATAATACCATATCTGGAACACTCTGCAGTCCACCTTTCTACATTTATCCAGCAGATACAATCCATACAGTGCAGAAAGTAACTACAAATGGTAAATAAAATCTGCAGCACCTATATCATCATACCCGTCATTACACGTCATCTGAACACCACAAACCAAAAATGCTATTAAAAGGGGATGTAAAGGTAAAAAATGTTTTCCCTAAATAGCTTCCTTAGTGCAGTCCTCCTTCACTACTTACTCCTTCAATTTTGCTTTTAAATGTCCTTATTTCTTCCGAGAAATCCTCACTTCCTGTTCTTCTGTCTGTAACTACACATAGTAATGCAGGGCTCTCTCCCTGGTGTGGAGAAAGCCTCCTAAGGGGGGAGGGGGTGAGCAGGAGTGTCAGGACGCCCACTAACACACAGCTCCTTTCTCTATCTGCAAAGTAGAGAGCATCCTGACCCTCCTGCTCGCCCCCTCCCTCCACACCAGGGAGACAGCCTTGCATTACGGTGTATAGTTACAGACAGAAGAACAGGAAGTGAAGATTTCTCCGAAGAAATAAGGACATTTAAAAGCAAAATCGAAGGATGAGGCAAGTGAAGGAGGACTGCACTAAGGTAAAGGACGCTATTTAAGGAAACATTTCTTTACCTTTACAACCCCTTTAATGCACATGTGCAGAATGAAAAAATATGTTTTGCTTCAATTCATTATTTACATAAATGTATTTACATAAATTGCTTCCCTAACACTGGCCCGGCTCTCAGCCAATCAGGCACACTGGGTCTGCTTACCGGTCACCTGATTGGCTGACGCGATTTTGAGGATGGGAGAACTTGACATCAAGGACTCGGAAGGAGCGTGGAGGAGGAAGGTGCTGACCCGAGAAAGGTAAGTGACTGGCGGGGGGGTTCAACTGGCTGCATTTGGGGACAAACTGGCTGCATTTGGGGAAATTGGCTGCATTTGCATTTGGGGGGGGGGGGGTTTGGTTGCATTTGATGGGGAAACTGGCTGCATTTAATGGGTAATCTAGCTGAATTTGGGGTGGGGGGGGTCTGGCTGCATTTGATGGGGAAACTGGCTGCACCTAGATCGTAATTCCCGTCATTACACTTCATCTGAACACCACAAACCAAAAATGCTATTTAATAGACATGTGCAGAATGAAAAAATACGTTTTGCTTCAATTCAGTATTTACATACATTTATTTACCTAAATCGCTTCCCCAACACTGACCCACCTCTCAGCCAATCAGGCGCACCAGGTCTGGTTACTGGTCACCTGATTGGCTGAAGCGACATCGAGGATGGGAGAACTTGACATCGAGGACTCGGAAGGAGCGTGGAGGAGGAAGGCGCTGACCCGAAAAAGGTAAGTGCTGGGCGGGGGGGACAAACTGGCATCATTTCAGGGGAATCCGGCTGGATTTGGGAACAAACTGACTGCAATTGATGGGAAATCTGGCTGCATTTGATGGGGAAACTGGCTGCATTTGATGGGGAATCCGGCTGCATTTGATGGGGAATCCGGCTGCATTTGATGGGGAAACTGGCTGCATTTGATGGGGAATCCGGCTGCATTTGATGGGGAATCCGGCTGCATTTGATGGGGAATCTGGCTGCATTTGATGGGGAAACTGGCTGCATTTGATGGGGAATCCGGCTGCATTTGATGGGGAATCCGGCTGCATTTGATGGGGAATCCGGCTGCATTTGATGGGGAAACTGGCTGCATTTGATGGGGAAACTGGCTGCATTTGATGGGGAATGCGGCTGCATTTGATGGGGAATGCGGCTGCATTTGATGGGGAATCTGGCTGCATTTGATGGGGAATCCGGCTGCATTTGATGGGGAATCCGGCTGCATTTGATGGGGAAACTGGCTGCATTTGATGGGGAATCTGGCTGCATTTGATGGGGAATGCGGCTGCATTTGATGGGGAATCTGGCTGCATTTGGGGGGAAACTGGTGGCGTTTGATGGGCACAGTGGCTGCGTTTAATGGGCACAGTGGCAGCAATTGATTTTTTTTTTTCAGTTTGTTTGCACCCCCCCAAAACTTTTGAGCACCAGCCACTACTGGAAGAGAGGCTTAAACCTCTACTATGCATTGATTGTGCAGGCCTTCACGCTACAAGTCACTATCACTAAAACTGTGAAATGGCTAATATATATTATGTATTTATTACATTTGAACCTCCGTTTCTGAGCAGGGGACTGGGGGCGTGTGGATGGAGAACTTCTCTCTTTGGGGGGTGCCAAACTCTTTCCCCTGGGTGAAAGAATGTCTAGCTTCACCACTGACTGTGTATGTATGTGTGTATAATATATATAGATCTATATACAGGTAGATATATCTATCTATCCATCTATCTATCTATCTATCTATAAACACACACACACACACATATATTATATATATATATATATATACTGTATATTATATATATCATAGGCTGGTAAGGCATAGCAGCTGCTTCTTGGCTTTGAATCAGTTAACCCCCCAGAAGAAGGATTGCGGGTCCAGCAGGTACAATAGCAATAGAGATTCAATGAACTCCTACTACAGCAGAAATATATATATATTTTATTGAAAAATGCAGTTTTGATATATATTTGTAGGAGAGCCATGGGATGTATGAAATCAATAATGCTTTCTTTTGATTCTGTAGATTCTTTTATTGCAGAAAATATATAGTTTGGAAGCTTTGGTGAGCTTATGACATGTGTTTGATACATGATAAAAAAAAAAGGTTTAGTTGGTGGGGAGAAAACTGGGAGCTAGCACATAGCAACAAAAGAGTTGAAGGATCTGCCCCCCAAATATTTTAGGGTCTTTTCTATCATTCAGGGTGGAACTCTTTTTGGTGAGATCATTTTCCCAAGTCCCCTAATCTGTACACCTGCTGTGCCCAAGGTTTTCCTACCGCCCTTGCACTGGGGCCCTGTGTCTTCCCACCTGCTGTGCTCGTTAGGAGGGGTTTCCACCATCTCTGTGCTGAGTTTCCAGGTCTGTACACCTGCTGTGCCCATTATGAGGGGGTCCCACCTTCCCTGTGTCCCTGTGTCTAAAAACCTGTTGCCCCCATTTTAAGGGGCTCCCACCATCCCTGTGCTGAGTGATCAGATCTGCTGTGCCCATTATGAGGGGTTCCCACTATCCTTGTGCTGAGTTTCCAGGAATGTACAAATGATGTGCCCATTATGAGGGGTCCCCACATCCCTATGCTGAGTTTCTGGATCTGTACACTCTGTGTGCCCATTATGAGGGGCCCCCACCATCCCTGTGCCGAGTGCCCAGATCTGTACACCTCAAATACCCATTATGAGGTGGTTTCCACCATCCCAGTGCTAAGTTCCCGAATCTGCACACCTGCTGTGTCCATAATGAGGGGCTCAACCACCCCTGCAAGATTTTATATCTATTTTATATAATGGGGGAAGACAGACAAAAACAATAGATGAATCAATTAGCAATTGGGATACACATCTAGGGGGCACACAAGGAGGAGTTATACAATGAGGGAAAGACACCTTAATAAACAGATTATAGAAAAAGACCCCAGCAACAGGCTGTTTTGAGCTGATTATATTAACATCTATTCCTAGTCTATGAGTCTGGGAGGTGGGGGGGGGGGGGAGTAGTAATTGCTAGTTTAGGCACAGAGGCCCCAAATTGATATCAAGGTTTTAGGTTCCCAGAGCACAGCCGAATCCAAAGCAAAACCACTCCAAAGATCCCCCAGGCACACTCCTCCCAAGAATAAAACCCCTTCAAAATCCAGGGCCCATAATCAGTAGGCAGGGGGCTACCCTGCAATCCCCTTCAAAAGCCCCTGCCCCGGTTGGGTCTATCACACCGCCGCATACCACTGCATAGCCATTAATTTCTGTTGGCAGCTGTACACAGGACCTGGGCATTTTTTGAGCAAAAATATGCCCATATTTACATTGTACATGGCCTCATATGTCTGTGTGCATGAGGTCTTTGGGTACAAGGACTGTGCCATGTGTTACAGTTCAGTTAGTGCAGTTTTGGCACACCCCATTACTTTCTGTGGCACAGGCAACGCGCCACCTTATTGTTCCCCTTTGGCTCTGAATGGAAGCTATAACATATTTGCAGACTTCCGTACACCAAAGATGGGATGATGTAGAAAACTTTTACACCTCTCATCCTGTTCCTGGACAATCAACATCTGGTTTGACACGATCCATGGTGATTGGATTAAGATGTCAGTACTTACCTGTGTGTGTTTAAATCTTGCTGACACTCATTAGAACTGAAGATGTGTCCAGTTGAATGTGACTACTTCTAGATATACCATGATCTGAATAAATGAGAACCTTTACTGACAGTTGACTCCTTTCTTAGACCGACTGGTGCCTGAATGTATCCCCTGTAAACAATGTAACGAGTCAGCTGTTCACATATAACGTTATTGCTCCTCGTTTGCCCTAAGCCCATCCTTGCCACTGACACCATCTCTGAATGTTGTCTGAGCACAACACAGGACAGTATTACACAACTGGTTAATTCATTAGCGCCAAGCAGTTTTTAGATAATTTATTAGTAAATGAGATCAGCCGCCGTAATTTTATTGCATTGCATTTTAATTTGATAACATCTGCATAATTTCACGCTGGTGTAAACAAGCAAGCAAATCAATGTTTCTTTTTTCTTTTTTTTTTCTTAATGGGGATAGAGATAATGACAAAGATAAGTAGAATGAGACAAAGGAGCACAAGAGACGTAATTGCAAAGGCGTAACTAGAACCTTTAGTACCCCAGTACAAGAAACCATGAAGGGGCCCCCTGACCACCTCTCCCCAAACACAAATCTTTTCTCCCCTTCTAGTAAAAATCTATATCTCCTAACTGTACTAAACCTTGGTGTCCTGTGAATCTGTTCTGGAGGCCGGTGCCATGACAAGTTCTGGCACTTGGCCCACTAACTTGACTGGTGAGTTGCAGTAGTCTGAGAACCCAGGGCAATTGACCTGCATCTCTTGCAGGGAGCCCGGGGTCCCAGATGCCCCCTCTGTGGCAGGCTGCATCTCTTTGATTTGGGGGGGGGGGGGGAACTTGTGCTAGAAGGTGGGGTGGCCGGAGAGAGTTGGACACAAAAATCTATGAATCTGAAGCCCAGTCCCGAAAAAAGTTCTGGAACCTGGTTCCAGTAACTTACATGACAGGGGCGTGCCAGAATAGGCACCCATGGCACTTCCCTGTAACCTTGCCCGGTGTCACTATTGCCCCCTTTGTGGTGGGCAGCGTCTCTTTGATTCGGGGGCTGGTAAGAGCATATGTGCTGCAGGAAGGGGGGTGCTTTGGGAGGGGAGAGGACTTGTGATAAAAGGTGAAATTCAAATCAAATCCCCCTGCCAGCACTTATCCTCTTACCATCCCCCTATCATTCCTTCAGGTGTTTATCCTTACCTGACCCCCACTCCTTCCCTGTTACAAACCTCAGATCATTAGTTAGCACCCCTCCTCCTATCTGTGTACATGAAAAGATCGTACCCGAAGAGAAAGGGCAGCTTCTGGGAGCTCTTCTGCTATATATGTAGGCAGTTGACGGGGAGAGATGCCGGCTGCCGCAGAGGGGGGTGATCGGCACGTGTGGGACTCTGGGCACCCCGCAAGAAATGTGGGACAGGTGTCCCAGGTGTGGCATACTAAAGTTCTGGCACTGGGCTCTGGGATTCCACACAAATGTCTATGCTGGCTCTGGCTCTGGGCCCCCCACAGTGGTGGAACTCCAGGGCCTGAACACAAGTGTGACCTTTGTGACCTTGGTAGTTCCACCACTGTGTGATTGTATACAAAGTATTTGACCTCAGAGCTAACGCTTAAAGTACTTAAGGAGTGGCAAACCACAAATAATTATTTAAATAATGTGGTCTGGACACACCAAGTTCATGCACCGAGTCTATTACACACCCCAGAGGTTGCATCGAATATACCCGGACAGATCTCCCAACTGCCCTAAGTGTCGTTCCCCAGAAGGCTCTTTCTTTCACATGTTCTGGACCTGCCCGCGGCTGGTGCAGTACTGGGAAAGAGTGTTTGAGAGTATCAACATGCGTCTCACGTTGTCTATCCCGGTCTCGCCTGAGCTGGCTCTGCTTGGGATACACGAGGACGACCAGCGTCCTCGGGGTACGAAATTGCTTGTCTCCGTGCTGCTTTTTTATGCCAGGAAGGAAATTCTTAAGAAGTGGTCTTCTCCCTCGCCCCCCACTGTTGGAGCTTGGGACTCTTCAGTAAATGCTCTGTTGCCAATGTATAAATTGACTTATATTAGCAGAGGATGCCCTCGTAAATTTGACAGAGTCTGGCTTCCCTGGACACAACAGTTTTAATGTGTGTTTTACTTACAGTCTATGCCTTCTTGTTCTTTATCATATATGTTTGATGGGTGGACGGGAGGGCTGAGGTTAAGGTTCACGTGTGACTTTGATTCGCGCAATCTGCACTATTGTTTTTGCTGTTGTTTTCTGTGCCTCTGTATGAACTGCATACGCATGTCATTTGTATTTTGATACTTTCTCAATAAAGACCAACCTCTTTGTTAAAAAAAATAAAATAATGTGGTCTGGTCAAAAGTATAATCTATATATTAAAGGGCTTGACATATTCATATGATATGTACCTGGATGATTTTATATTGTTGATTTTATATACAGTACTTGACAAAAGCTTTGGGCAGGTGTGAAGAAATGCTTTCAAAAATATGTATTTTAATTGATTATTTTTATTAATGTACAAAATGCAAAGTGAGGGAACAGAAAAAAAATCTAAGTGAAATCAATATTTAATTCGACTACTATTTAGCTTTAAACCAGCATCAGTTTGTACACGTGTACACTTGCAGAAAGTCAGGGATTTTGCAGGATTAGAGTCAGGTGTATGATTAACCAGTTATATCATACAGGTGCTCATGATCATCATATATAATTTGAAACCATCATTAACTGAAACAGAAACAGCTGTGTAGGTGGTTTAAAACTGGGTGAGGAACAGCCAAACTCTGCTACTAAGGTGAGGATGTAGAAGACAGTTTCATGTCACAGATCACACACCATGGCAAGACTGAGTACAGCAACAAGACACATGGTAGTTATACTACATCAGCAAGGTCTCTCCCAGGCTAGGATTTCAAACCAGATTGAGGTTTCAAGAAGTGCTTTTGAGGAAGGAACCACCATGCTTACTTCCCTTTCACATCAGAAGATATCCAGCAGTGCCATCACTACAGAACTGGTGGAAACCAGTTGGAACTAGGTACACCCATCTACTGTCCAGAGATGTCTGGCCAGAAGTGGTCTTCATGGAAGAATTGTGGCCAAAAACACCTATGACATGGAAACAAGGAAAAGCGCCTCAACTATCAATGCAACACAAAATCACTCCACTCTGGACAGAAAAGCCAAATGATGAGATAGACAGTGGCACAAATGTACTTAGAAGAGCCGGCACCACTGGAAATTAAGTCTTCACTTTTATTGTTGCCTAATGACCATAATAAAAAGAATACAGATGCGTTTCGGCATTCAGGCCTTGTTCACAGACCATGTTCTTTTTTATCATGGTCATATGACAACAATAAAATTGAAGAGCGCAATGCTTCCTGATTCCCTCACCGAGGATGCCGATGAGTGATTGCTCGTCCTCAGCTGCCGACATCTCGGGCGCGCTGAACAGGTAAGTGTCCATTTATTATAAGTCAGCAGCTGCAGTATTTGTAGCTGCTGGCTTTTAAAAAAAATTGGGTGGACTTCCGCTTTAATGATTGGGTTGAAATTTACTCTAAACCTATTGGCTAGTGAGTAATGTTATGTCCTCTACTTTTACCATTGTGCATTTTTTGGGATTATTATGTAATAGAAAAAAATGCTTTCAAGTCACCAAGGTAAGCTTCTATTTGAACATAAAATATCTAGAATGCAAAGAGACAAATATGTATGAAAGTAATACAGATCATAATATATGGAGGCAAACTTATTTTTTTTATTCTTCTACTATTAACCAATCGTCAGTCATAATTAAATTATTTTGGTTGCATGTGTTTTTCTTTAACACCAAACCCCATGGAATTCCCAACAGAGACATGATACATTGCGATCTTTTACTTCCTAAAATCTTCTTTTATGTCTATTGACAAAGTTACAGAATGACATAAAAATAAAATGAGCATGCATTCAGTAAATAGGTAAAACAACAGAGAAGAGAATGGATGGGCCGCTGCAGCAATACGATTGAATAATTTATTAGTTATCATATTAAATTATTGATCATCATCGTCTTGGGAGCCGACTATAATTCTCTGTCACATTTAAACAGGTTTAAACAATTAAAGCAGCTGAGACGAGCATTATTTTCATCTCTGCGCAATGCAGACCCAGCTGGGTAGGGTGGAGGGGGGTTTAACTCTTGAGGTGGGGATGTAGAACCATACAAAAAAAAAGAGAGTTAATCTAGGTAACAAGACGACCCCATAGAAAGGCCTGTAACACTCGCCAGGGGAGAAGTTGAGTCGCTCTTGATTGAGCGCGGTCAGGAAAGTGCTACGACTTCAAAACCCGTACATTGTATTGTAAAAAATGGATGATCCCCGGGGATTTCGGTGGCGAGCTCGCTACTTTCTTTCGGCTGATAAAGAATTAATTTGTTCTGCAGGAACATCATAAAAGTAGACGTTGCGGCCTTACCTTACCTGAAGACGGACTTTTTTTGTGGCTTAGCTCAGCTGTATGAAGACAGATCTTTTTGTCAGTTGTGATTAAAGGCCCAGCGTCTGTCCGTTCTCTCTATGATAAGCAACTTCACATCCCACCTTCATTCTCCTCTGAGGTCTATTTTATACTGGCAGACTTTCTGAGATGGGAAAGAAGGACACCTATAACCACAAGCTATTAAGAGAAAGGACATTTGTTCACCCTACCTGCGTCATATATTCTATGATTCATTCATCTGTGTTAAAGATCCGTTGTATGTCATATATATATATTCATATATATATATATATATATATATATATATATATATATATATATATATATATATATATATATATATATATATATACTGTATTTATATATAGGCAACAGTTACAACTCTAGTGAGGGTTTTTTCTTTCTCTGCCTGACTAGGGAGTTACCTTAACTGTCCCAAGACTTGAAAAAGATCAACTCTTAGACACCTGTCACACAAACTGGTGTTCATTATCTCCTATTTCAGTGACGATTAGAATATCTTGGATTTCATATTGCTTTATGTCCCAGTAACAATTTGATTCGTAACATTAACCCCACCTGTTATACTCACACTTATTGTCCCTGTACCCCCCAACACTAACCCCCCTGTTCCCCCAATGCTGATTCTCCATGTACTCCAACACCGATCCTCCATGTACTCCAACACCCTGTACCCCCAACACTAACCCTCCCTGTACCCCCAATACTGTCCCTCCATGTGCTCCAACACTAATCCTCCCTGTACCCCCAACACCAACCCTCCCTGTACCCCCAATACTGTCCCTCTATGTACTCCAACACTAATCCTCCCTGTACCCCCAACACTAACCCTCCCTGTACCCCCAATACTGTATGCTCCATATACCCCAACACTGATCCTCTGTGTACCCCGAGCATTAACCCTCCCTGTACCCCTATTACTAACTCTCCCTGTACCCAAACACTCACCCTCCCAGTACCCCTAACACTAGCGCTCCCTGTACCCCAACACTAACCCTCCCTGTATCCACAATACAAATTTTCCCTGTACCCAAACACTAACCCTCTCTGTACCCCAACACTAATCCACCCTGCACCCCTAACACTAGCACTCCCTGTACCCCTACACTAACCCTTCCTGTATCCACAATACTAATTCTCCCTGTACCCAAACACTAACCCTCTCTGTACCCAGGGCCGATCCTAGGCAGGGTGCATAGGGTGCTTTGCACCCAGGTGCATGCAGAGGTGGGGGTGCCGATGTGTATACACACACACTAAGGTGCCTCGAAGAAGCTACTTGCAAGAAATTTTTGGACGTCCTGCCAGCGCACCGCTCTCACACTGGAATTGCAGATGAGGCTTTTTTCCAGGCGCTATTTTTAACACTAAAGCGCCTGAAAAATCCCTCCAGTGTGAAAGGGGTCTAATGGACCATCTTCTGTACTATTGTCTGCAGTCTCTGACCATCTCCTGTACTATGTCTGCAGTCTCTAATCATCTCCTATATCATGTCTGCAGTCTCTGACCATCTGCTATATTATGTTTGCAATCTCTGATCATCTTCTGTACCATGTCTGCAGTCTTTGACCATCTCCTGTATCGTGTCTGTAGAATGTCTGGGGGTCTTCCTAACAGAAGCCCTCTCTGTGTCCATCAGAGGCCCCCCTCCATGTCCCAATAAAATACTCTGCTTCTCTTCCTGTATTTTGTTTATTGTTAAGAGATCATGTAAGGATTCCAGGGTAATGAAGACTTTGTGGGGGAGCATTTATGTGGTTGAGTCATTGCCATAGAAACATTTGTAAAGGGGAGGGGTTAGTAAAATGACCACGCCCATGTGGGTGCCAGAACATTTTCTGCACCTAGACGCCTGTGACCCTAGGATGGGCCCTGTATGTACCCCTATCACTAACCCTCCCTGTACCCCAACACTAACCCACCCTGTACCCATAACACTAGCCCTCCCTGTACCCCAACACTAACCCTTCCTGTATCCACAATACTAATTCTCCCTGTACCCGAACACTAACCCTCTCTTTACCCCTAACACTAACCCTCCCTTTATCCCAGCACTAACCCACCCTGTACCCCTAACCCTCCCTGTATCCCAACACTAACCCTACCGGTACCACAACACTAATCCTTCCTGTACCCCTAACACTAACTCTCCCTATACCCAAACACCAACACTCCCTGTACCCCTAACGCTAACCCTACCTGTACCCCTAACTCTAACCATCCCTGTATCCCTAGCACTAATCCTCCCTGTAACTCTAATGCCAACCATACCTGTAATCCCTACACTAATCCTACATGTAATCCCAACACTAATCTTCACTGTAACACCAACCCTTTCTGTAACACTAACATTAATCCTCCCTTTAATTCTAGCAATCTTTAACCCTTACATTAACCCTACGCGTATTCCTAACATAAATTATCTCTGTAACCCTAACACTAATTCTCCTTGAAAATCCACCCTACCTATAACCCTCATACTACCTCTTCCTGTTACTCTCACACTCTTTATAATTATCACAATAACCTATGTGTAACCTTAGTACTAACCCTCCCTGCAACCCTAACACTAACATTTCCTGTAGTCCTAACAATAATAACATGATCCCAACTGTAAATACCAATTCTAACTGTAAGGCGGCGTACACACGATCGGATATATCCGATGAAAACGGTCCGCGGACCATTTCCATCGGATATGTCCGATCGGGAGTTTGATCCGATGGCGTGTACACACCATCGGATCAAATTCCCCGCCGCCGGAAGGCGCGGTGACGTGGCGGTGACGTTGACGCCGCCGCGTCACCGCAACGTCACCGCACCAGGAAGTAAAACACTTCCGCGCATGCGCCGAATCCATTCGGCAGCGGCGCGGCGGCGGTGGGAGCCGACATGTCTGCTGGTAAGTGTACTAACCAGCAGACATGTCGGGCGGACAGATCCCCACCGGATAGATTTCAAAGCATGCTTTGAAATCTGTCGGGTGGAGAAATCTGTCCGCTAGCCCATACACACGAGCGGAGATGTCTGCTGAAACGGTCCATCGGACCGTTTTCAGCGGACATATCCCCTCGTGTGTACGCGGCCTAAGCCTAACACTAACCTACCCTATTATCTATCCTCCCTGTAACCTTAAGACCGCGTACACACGATCGGTTAAACCGATGAGAATGGTCTGATGGACCGTTTTCATCGGTCAAAACCGATCGTGTGTGGGCGCCATCGGTTATTTAACCATCGGTTAAAAAAAAGCCAACTTGCTTTAAATTTAACCGATGGATTCCTAACCGATAGGTCAAAACCGATCGTTAGTAGGCACGACCATTGGTTAAAAATCCACGCATGCTCAGAATCAAGTTGGCGCATGCTTGGAAACATTGAACATTTTTTTCATCACGTCGTTGTGTTTTACGCCACCGCGTTCTGACACGATCGGTTTTCTAATCGATGGTGTGTAGGCGCGACGGACCATCAGTCAGCTTCATCGGTTAACCGATAAAAACGGTCCATTAGACCGTTCTCATCACATGGACCGATCGTGTGTACGCGGCATTACACTTACCCTCTTTGTAACTCTTAGGCCGTGTACACACGAGGAGACATGTCCGCTGAAACTGGTCCGCAGACCAGTTTCCGCGGACATGTCCGATCGTGTGTACGGCTTGGCGGACAGGTTTCCAGCGGACAAAAGTTTCTAAGAAGCATGTTTAGAAACTTGTCCGCTGGAAACCTGTCCGTCGGACATGTCCGCTGGTTAGTACGTCTAACCAGCGGACCGAAATCCCGTGCATGCATCGAATTGATTCGCCGCATGCGTGGAAGCATTGAACTTCCTGGATTGAGCACGTCGGTGACTTCTACGTCACCGAGTTCTCTGTCCGCGGGGATTTTGGTCTGATGGTGTGTACACACATCAGACCAAAATATCCCAGGAGACATGTCCGATGAAAACGGTCCGCAAACCGTTTTCATCGGACATGTCTCCTCGTGTGTACAGGGCCTTAAGATAATCCTTCATATAACCTTCCATATAACCCTATTGCGAATCCTCCCTGGAACCCTAAGGCCGCGTACACACGATGAGACATGTCCGAGGAAACCTGTCTGACGGACCGTTTTCAACGGACCAGGCTGAAGTTGTCTGTTGGTCCCCTCGGACCAGAACGCGGTAGAACACAACGACGTGATGAAAAAACTAAGTTTACGGCGACATACACATGACCGATTTTCTTGGCAGAATCCAGCAAGAACCTCGATGGGAGACGTATTCTGCCGAGGAAACCGTTCGCGTGTACACTTTTCACCGAGCAACCCGTCGGGAAGCTTGTCGAGCCAAAAAGAGAACATGTTTTCTATTTCCTCGTTGTTCAATGGGAAAATTTGGCTCAACGAGCTTTTTGACTGCCGAACTAGGAACTCGACGGGCGGAACGATGAGTTTCGCCCGACGAGTTTCTTGGTCGTGTGTACACCGCCTAAGGCTTCCAAGCATGCGTCGACTTGATTCTGAGCATGAGCAGGATTTTTGTCCGTTGATTTTGTGTACTAACCATCGAACATGTCCGAAGAACAGGTTTCCAGCGGACAAATTTCTGTTAGGGTTACAGGGATGATTAGGGTTGGATTACAGGAAGAGTTAATGTTAGGCCGCGTACACACGATCGAACATGTCCGCTGAAACTGGTCCATGGACCAGTTTCAGCGGACATGTTTGATCGTGTGTACGCGGCCTAACATTAACTCTTCCTGTAATCCAACCCTAATCATCCCTGTAACCCTAACACCCTAAAACTAACCCACCCTTTAACTCAAACACTATCCCTGCCCATAACCTTAACACCAGTCCTCCCTGAAACCTTAACACTATACCTTCCCTATAATGCTTACACTAACCCTCCACACCATTGGCTCCTGCTGCTGTCAATCACATCTTGTAAGGAAGATGCAGGGGGTGGTGCCAAGACACGCTGTGTCTGTCTATATATCATCTGTATGCAAGGGTAACCCCCCCAGGGGCGGACTGACAACTCATGGGGCCCCCGGGCAATAGAAGATTATGGGGCCCCCGGGCTTACAGATGGCCACCAAGCCAGGTGGCAGTACAGAGGTGGGGCAGCTAAAATCTCAGGATTTTCACATCAAAAGCATGTAGGTTTTGGACATATCAGGGACAGATGTAAAAAAAAACACAGATTTTTACATACTGTCCCTGGTTTTAATGAGCCTGGCAACCCTGATGGGGCCCCCTAGTGGCATGGGGCCCTCGGGCAGTGCCCGAGTTCCTCAATGGTTAGTCCGCCCTGAACCCCCCTGACAGTGTCTTCTATTTCTCTTGGATCCTGTTGATGATATAAGCAGCTCCCTGAGAGGCCGAGTCAGGTGCCAGTCTAGTCAAGTGGGTGGATCCCGACTTCATTGTTATGGTCTTGCCCGAGCCTGGACCAGCTCTGTGACATCAGCCATCAGCTAAAAACGGGTCACAAGAGTGCAGAAGGATCTACGATTCTCAGAGCTCGCTTCTCAGAGCTCCCTGAGCAGAGAGCCGGTGACTGTCTGTCACCGGCTCTCTGCTCTGCCCCCCACGCTCTCTGGGGCAATGGGCTGTGGCGGGGATAGGAGTGGTTAGCCTAGCCTCTCAGCAGTTCACGACTTCATTGTTGTAATCATGCCTGAGCCTGGACCGGCTTAATGTTTTCAGCCCGATGTCTGCTGAAAACAGATCACAGGAGTGCAGAATGGCCTGCACTCCTGTGATCCACAGGAGGAGTCCAGCTAAATGAGCTTTGGCTGTACTTCTCCTTTAGCGCTTGGTTTAGCGCCTACAGGTACGACTAAACGTGGGCGGGATTCAACTTGTTTTTTGCTCATCTCTGTGGGTTGCATCAGTTCATTTCAGTAGGCTTGCCTCATATAGAGCTGTAACCATAAGCTTAGTGAGTACTCTTTTCCAAAAACTCTCCACTCCTTTGAAGATGCATGGGGTTGCCCTTAACAATTATTAGCACCACCATATTGATGCTAAAAAGCAGCCCATTTTTGTGCGTGTCAATAAAGTGACTATTTAAGTTTCAGTCCTCATGTAAAATTGACACCCAAGGAGCCACCACTTCCACCATTCGTACAATGACAAGTCACAGAGAAACAAAGCTGCTTTGTTAGTTTCATCCTTGTGACAGGGATCCCGGAATTAGTATCAGCTCATAAGATCTTACATGTCAACTTCAATTTCTGTAAATTTTTCTGCCTCTCTGACTCTGGGAAAATGTTTCCCAAATGCCTATTTGAATAGAATTTTTTTTTTTTTTTTTTTAACAAGAACAAATACCAGTAAGATATATTGTCGAGTTTGTCAATAGTAAATTGTAAATTGTGGAGAAAAAAAAAAGACTAAGGCCTCGTACACATGACCGTTTTCCTCAACAGAATCCATCAAGAAACTTGGTGGCATCGCTTTTTTGCCGAGGAAAACGGTCGTGTGTATGTTCTTCATCGAGAAAACTGTCGAGGAACTCTATGAGAAAAAAAAGAGAACAAGTTCTCTTTTTCCTCGTCGGGAGTCTCAATTTCCTCGTCGTGTTCCTCGTCGGGCTGGTTTTCTAAGAGAAACACGTTGGTACAGTGCCTGCCGCCGAGAATGTGTTTATAGCACGACAGCATCGCGCTGATTCTCGGCGACAGGCTGCCGACATCTCGCACTCGCTGGAATAGTAAAAGCACATTCCAGCAAGTGCGTCATAGAAGCGACGGGGATCCGACGCGGATTCCCGCCAATTCTACACGTGGGCGGAGTTTGTTATGAATCCTGAGAAGGAAGTCCCCGCCGGATTTTAAATAAAAATCCGCAATGGGTTCCCCCCTCAGGAGCATAACGGGCCCTTAGGTCTGGTATGGGTTGTAAGGAGACCCCCTACGCCGAAAAAACGGCGTGGGGGTCCCCCCACAATCCATACCAGACCCGTATCCAAAGCACGCCGGCCGGCCGGTCAGGAGGGGAGTGGGGGCGAGCGAGCGCCCCCCCCCCTCCTGAGCCGTACCGGGCAGCATGCCCTCAACATGGGGGGGTCAGGTGCTCTGGGGCAGGGGGTGCACTGCGGCCCCCCACCCCAGAGCACCATGTCCCCATGTTGATGAGGACAGGGCCCCTTCCCGACAACCCTGGCCGTTGGTTGTCGGGGTATGCGGGCGGGAGGCTTATCGGAATCTGGAAGCCCCCTTTGATAAGGGGGCCCCCAGATACCGGCCCCTCACCCTAAGTGAATGAGTATGGGGTACATTGTACCCTTACCCATTCACCTGCAAGAAAAGTGTAAACACAAATAAACCACACAGTGTATTGAAATATTTTATTAGTTGGCCGCCGGGGGGGGGGTGTGTATGATCGCTTTTATAAAAGCGCCCCCCCTCCGGCAGGCTTCTGCGGGGGGGTCGGTGCCGCTGTTCTTCACCGCCGTCTGGTTCTCTTCCGCCGCCGGGGGGGGCGCTTTGATAAAAGCGCCCACCACCCGGCGGGCTTCCTTCGACATCTTCGTCGGCGGGGGGGGGTCTTCTTCCACTCTCCGGGGTCTTCTCCGGCTCTCCGGGGTCTTCTCCGGCTCTCCGGGGTCTTCTCCGGCTCTCCGGGGGTCTTTTTCTTCTTCAGGACTCGCCGCCGCTATCTTCGTGTTAGCTCAATTACTAGCGGCTGCGAGTCCCCTCTTCTGTGACGTCTTCTTCTTCTTCTCTTCTCCAGATGTTGACGCAACGCTTCCTTCCGCTGTTATGGCTGGCGCGCGGCTCGCAGCGAGTTATATAGGCCTGTCTTGTGACGTCGCAGTCCCATCATGCTCCGGTAGGTACCACGTGCTACCTACCGGAGCATGATGGGACTGCGACGTCACAAGACAGGCCTATATAACTCGCTGCGAGCCGCGCGCCAGCCATAACAGCGGAAGGAAACGTCGCGTCAACATCTGGAGAAGAGAAGAAGAAGATGTCACAGAAGAGGGGACTCGCCGCCGCCAGTAATTGAGCTAACACGAAGATAGCGGCGGCGAGTCCTGAAGAAGAAGAAGACCCCCGGAGTCCTGAAGAAGAGAAGACCCCCCCGCCGCCGAAGATGTCGAAGGAAGCCCGCCGGGCGGTGGGCGCTTTTATCAAAGCGCCCCCCCCCCCGGCGGCGGAAGAGAACCAGACGGCGGTGAAGAACAGCGGCACCCACCCCCCCGCAGAAGCCCGCCGGAGGGGGGCGCTTTTATAAAAGCGATCATACACACCCCCCCCCCCCCCCCGGCGGCCAACTAATAAAATATTTCAATACACTGTGTGGTTTATTTGTGTTTACACTTTTCTTGCAGGTGAATGGGTAGGGGTACAATGTACCCCATACTCATTCACTTAGGGTGGGGGGCCGGTATCTGGGGGCCCCCTTATTAAAGGGGGCTTCCAGATTCCGATAAGCCTCCCGCCCGCATACCCCGACAACCAACGGCCAGGGTTGTCGGGAAGGGGCCCTGTCCTCATCAACATGGGGACAGGGTGCTCTGGGGTGGGGGGCCGCAGTGCGCCCCCTGCCCCAGAGCACCTGACCCCCCCATGTTGAGGGCATGCTGCCCGGTACGGCTCAGGAGGGGGGGGGGGCGCTCGCTCGCCCCCACTCTCCTCCTGACCGGCCGGCCGGCGTGCTTTGGATACGGGTCTGGTATGGATTGTGGGGGGACCCCCACGCAGTTTTTTCGGCGTAGGGGGTCTCCTTACAACCCATACCAGACCTAAGGGCCCGTTATGCTCCTGAGGGGGGAACCCATTGCGGATTTTTATTTAAAATCCGGCGGGGACTTCCTTCTCAGGATTCATAACAAACTCCGCCCACGTGTAGAATTGGCGGGAATCCGCGTCGGATCCCCGTCGCTTCTATGACGGCTTTGTCTCCATCGCGGCAAGCCAGCTCGTGCTGGCTCCCGCGATGGGGCTCGCAAGTGCTCAATCTCGCCGAGAAAGGGAGCGAGATTGACACAATATCGCGGTCAACCACTGTATGTATGCTTAGAAAACCGCACATGCTCAGAAGGGTGGCGCCAGTGGAATTAAACTTCCCCTTTATAGTGTCGTCGTACGTGTTGTACGTCATCGGATTTGAGAATGACGAGATTTTGTCTTAACAGTGTGTACGCAAAGATAGCTTGTCAAGATTCTCGACAAGCCTGAGAAGGAACTAGTTGAGGAAAACAATGTTTCATTTATGACGAGTTCGTCGGTCATGTGTATGAGGCCTACGGGTGTCCAAAACACAGCTAGGCTATTTCCACGCAAAGTGTATCTTAAGCCAAAACCTATGTTTTTTAATAAAAATATACTGTATATACACTATGGCCCAGATTCAGGAAAGAGATAAGACGGCTTAACTCCTGATAAGCCGTCTTATCTCTGCATCTGAGCCCTCCTATCTATGCGACTGATTCATAGAATCAGTAACGCATAGATTTCCATTAGATCCGACTTGCGTAAGTCTCTTACGCCGTCGAATCTTATTTTCATATTTTAGGCTGGACGCTAGGTGGCGTTCCCGTCCCGGCACTATTTTTTTACGTTGTTTGCGTTAGCGTAGGTCTGTCGTAATATTAACCCTGCTGTATGAGGCACAGCCAATGTTAAGTATGGACGGCGTTTGCGTAAAACGTTCACGAATAGGGCTTTGCGTAAGTGACGTTCACGTCGTTTACATTGCGTATTAACGTCGTGATTTGGAGCATGCGCACTGGGATCAATCCACGGCTGGCGCATGCGCAGTACGTTCGGCACGGGGACGCGCTGGATTTAAGTAGTACACGCCCCCTACCCACCGAATTTGAATTAGGCCGGGCCATTTACGCTACGCCGCCGCAACTTAACAGGCAAGTGCTTTGTGAATACAGCACTTGCCCATAAAAGTTGCGGAGGCGTAGCGTAAACGGGATACGCTACGCCCACACATTTTTACGCGCTCCTACCTGAATCTAGCCCTATATTGCCAAAAGTATTGAGTAACCTGCCTTTACACGCACATGAACTTTAATGGCATCCTAGTCTTAGTCCGTAGGGTTCAATATTGCGTTGACCCACCCTTTTCAGCTTTAACAGCTTAAATTCTTCTGGGAAGGCTGTCCACAAGGTTTAGGAGTGTGTCTATGGGAATGTTTGACCATTCTTCCAGAAGCACATTTGTGAGGTCAGGCACTGATGTTGAATGAGAAGGCCTGTCTCGCAATCCCCGCTCTAATTCATCCCAAAGGTTTTCTATGGGGTTGAGGTCAGGACTCTGTGCAGGCCAGTCAAGTTCCTCCACCCCAAACTTGTTCATCCATGTCTTTATGGACCTTGCTTTGTGCACTGGTGCACAGTCATGTTGGAGCAGGTAAGGATCATCCCCAAACTGTTCCCACAAAGTTGGGAGCATGAAATTGTCCAAAATGTCTTGGCATGCAGACATCTTACGGCCCCTTTCACACTGATGAGTTTTTCAGGCGGTACAGCGCTAAAAATAGTGCCTAAATTCCGCCTAAAAAAGTCCTGCCCAGCCTTCTCAATGTGAAAGCCCGAGGCAATGCGCTGGCAGGAGAGAAAAAAATCTCCTGCAAGAAGCATCTCTGGAGCGGTGAGAGGAGCAGTATGTATACCGCTCCTTTAGCGCTCCTTCCAATTTAAAACAATGGGAAACCGTGGTAATTACGCCCACAATGCGCCTTTGTACCCCTTACCAATTCACATAGGGGGGGTCTGGGATCTAGAGTTCCCCTTTGTTAAAGGGGGCTTCCATATTCCGATAAGCCCCCCGCCCGCAGACCCCCACAACCACTGGGCAAGGGTTGTGGGGATGCGACCCCCCCTCTTTTCCTGTGGCCTGCCAGGTTGCGTGCTCAGATAAGGGTCTGGTATGGATTTTTGGGGGGAACCCCACGCTATTTTTTTTTATTTTGGTGCAGGCTTCTTCTTAAAATCCATACCAGACCTGAAGGGCCTGATATAGAATTTGGGGGGGACCCCCGACGCATTTTTTTTTTTTTTTATTTTGGTTCGGGGTTCTCTTAATATTCATACCAGACCCAAAGGGGAACCTGCTGTTTTTTTTTCAATGACTTTTCTCTATATTGCTGGGACCCGACAATTCATTATAGCCGCAAGTAGTTTTAAATGACTTTTTCTCCTTTAGAAATTTCATTTTGTGCAGAGACTGTTATAAACACAGGTAACATGCGCTACTTTACAGGCATACTATAGACATCCCCCAGATATGAAATTTAAAGGAATATTTCACTTTTATTGTTTTACTTTTAGCATCATTAAAATCACTGCTCCCGAAAAAACAACAGTTTTTAAAACTTTTTTTTGCATTGATAAATGTCCCCTGGGGCCGGACCCAGGTCCCCAAGCACATTTTATGACAATAACTTACATATTAACCTTTAAAATTAGCACTTTAGATTTGTTATGTTCGTGTCCCATAGACTTTAACAGTGTTTATGTTCAAACAATTTTTTTGCCTATTTGTATGTTCTGCTGCGAACCGAACCGGGGGGTGTTCGGCTCATCCCTATTTAATAGCAACATCTATACAGAGTTTATGCATACTATGAAAAAATAATTGCTGTGCGACGATGACGTTTTCGGGTTTGGCTTGAAGAAAAGGTGGCAACCCTAGTGTAGACAGGTGCAGTAATCTAGTCTGCCATTAGGTGGCTTTGTGCCAGAATAGTGTCTGATTACAGTAGACAGTGTTATCAGGTGCTAGGCCCCTTTTCTGTAGAACCCTCCTGCAGTAATGTCATGGGTGAGTCTTAGGGTTGCCGCCTTTTCTTCAAGTCAAACCCAAACACATTAGCGGCGCACAGCAATTTTTTTTATATTATAAACTATACATATATTTGCTAATAAATAACATTTCTAATCATTTGAAGTTAATAACAAGAGTCCCCCTTTTCGAGTCCACAGTTCCCCTTTTACATCTGAACTTGCAGAGTTCCCTTTCACTGTAAGAGGGGACTCTGCAGACTCTGATGTAAGGGAGAACTCTAGGGATTCTAACATGCTCTGAGAACCCTGATATAAGGGGGAACACTGTGGCCTCTGCTGCAAAGGGGAACTCTGATGTAAGGGGTGCTCTGAGAACCCTGATTTACCTTAGTGAACTCACTCAGAGGCAGGAGAGAGAAGGGGGGAGACTTCAGTCACAGACAGGGATGGATGATGAGGCAGTCAGCATCTCTCATCCAGATGTATCTTAAACTGCTGGAATTCAAATTTCCAGCCCCCGCTTTCCTTTTCTTAGGCACAGCCCTGGGGATTGGAGTGTGGGCAGACACAAAGGGGTAAAGGTGGGAGAAAGAGGTGTAGATCGAGCCCTCTCTCCTCTAAGGGGGGGGGGGTATGGTTAGCGCTGGCTTTGGGCAGCATGAAAGAGAGTGTAACAGACACTCTCAGCTTAGATAACTGCAGCCAGCAACCCTGCTGGGAAGCTATAATCCAGTCTGAATAATGTGTCCCGTTTTCAGGCAGTCTGAAACCCGGACGCATGATTCCAAATCTGAAATGTCCGAGGGAATCCCTAGTGAGATTTCCCAATTATAAGCCAGGTTGGGACGGTCTCTAATGCACTTGGGGTATGGAAGCCAAGCACCCCTATCCAGCACAGATGAATCCAGCATGTAGAGCCCCTGTACAGAGCAGGAGGCCAGGGAGTAGACCTGCACCCCAAGAGAGCCAGCAGTAGACTTCCTGACCCTTATGGAGGTGGGGGATAGGATGGATTGCAAAAGGCCCTTTAGACTAGGCTAAAGCCCTGTACACACGATCGGTCCAATCCGATAAGAACGGTCCGTCGGACAAAATGGCGGAGGGTTTGCCCTCAGTAGGAGGTGCAATGTTCTAGCAGGACAGGAGTGAGGGTAGGGACTTCTGCTCTTGGAAAAGGAGAAAGAAAGGCGCACCAGCCTAGTGTATTACCATTTGACAATTTATTAAATAAAAATAGTATTAAAAACTACTCTAGTCAATCACTAAGCCCCTCTTACATGCAGTTTGTGGCACAGTGGTGTGGGCTTTACAAGGTAAAAACAAATAGCCTTTACTGATCACTAGTGTTGAGTGGAATACGCCATATTCGATTTTGCGATATTGTGCGAATATATAGAAGAATATTCGCGAATATTCGCTAATATCGAATATTCGTGATATTTGATCCAAAAAAAAATTTGCAAAATTTCGCTAATGCGAAAATGATTGCGAAATTCTCATAAACGGAGATCATTTCCTGTATTACTAAACTAATATGCACTAAACACTAACTCTACACTAACTCTACTTAAAAGAAAGGAGAATAAGGGGGCAAAAGAAGGGCGGAGAAGATAATCGTGCAATATTCCGTTTGCCGAATATTCGAGTTATTCTGATTGGCTCGGATGCAAAATAAGGGCCGAGTAGCTGATGCGATTCTTTTATGTTGCCGAAAATTCGCAATGCGAATTTTCGGCAACATAAAAGAATCACATCAGCTACTCGGCCCAGGGTCTCTCTCTAATCATACCAGCAATGCTTTTAGACGCCGATGGAGATCACTAGGATATGATCTGTTTTACAAATAAATTTGAAAAAATACGAATATTCGCCATAGCGAATATTCGCCGCAATATTCGAGTTATTCGCGAATACTCGAATATGCAATATTCGTAGCGAATATTCGCAATGCGAATATTCGTGAGCAACACTACTGATCACAAGGATGTAAATTAAATCACTTTTAACTGTTTATAACCTTAAATATGCCCCCTCTTACCTGCAATGACACAAACACATGAACTTCAGACTTATAGACTGGGTAGCAACTGCTATTGTGTTCCCATCAGAAACAAAGGTCAGTCTTTTGGTTCCCCTGCTATTAGCAATGGTTCCATTAGAATGCACTTTCTGTCATTCAGGCTTTTCACTCTATGCTGCCATCTACTGGTGATTTAATAGAAAGGCCATTAGTTTTACTTTCTCCATTAGCAGAACTATAATCCTTTTTAATGGGGTACCTGATTTTGACATCCCTTACATACACACGATCAGATTATCGGATACATTATTGTCCTTTTTTTGTTGCATGCTAGTCTCATGTTGAAAGTGAAGAGGTTACATACATACAAAAATTCTCGCACGACAGAATTCAACTTCAGAAGTGATATCATGTGTTGAATTGTTTTGTATGTATTTTTTTTGTTTCTGAGCATGCGTAGTCGTGCTCTTACGATTTTTTCCAGACAAAGCGGAACTAATTAATGAAAATCAGACGTTGAGTTCACGTACCATAACATTTTTTATATCCTGCACATACAGTTTTTGTCATCATAATCGGCAAAATTCATAATCGGCTGTCGAAAGCACCATATGAACGATCCGAAAGTCGGCAGATCGTTCGTCAGATGAAATTTTACTTGCGATTTTCTTATCGTGTGTACCGGCCTTTAAGCTCACCACAATCTGATTGTGCAATCGTCATTAGATCTAAAAACAAGTATGTAGGGCAAAGCCCAATGAGACTTAACTTTATCAGGACATGTCCACTTGAATGTCTTTAGACCTATAGATCTATAGACGGGCAGAATGTGTTTATTTAGAGATACAATGAGATTGCCCGTCAATCCGGACCTTCAATCCGGGTAAATCCTTTTCAATTGCTTGGTGCAGAAAGACAGGGCAGCTTCATGACTCTGTAATCCTCTTCCATATGTATGAGTCGTCATTGTTTTGGACATAATCCATTTTGGAACGCGGCCTGCTGAGTATTGGGCATTTGCAGCCTAAGATTCTCTAATGAGAGGAGCAGCAGAACGGACCTCGTTATCTGTCTGCACAGTCACTGCTCCTCATCAGAGATGGAAATGGACTTGGTTCAAGGGTCAAGTGACTTCAAGCTAGGATTCCTTTAAACATCAATTATTTCATAAAAAATAAAAAGAAAGTTCCTGTACTCTAGCCAAGCTAGGAGTTAAATGTTTCTTATTTTGTGAGTGTTATAAATAAAATATGTATTTTACATACACTATACTACCAAAAGTATTGGGGCGCCTGCCTTTACACGCACATGAACTTTAATGGCAGTCTTAGTTTGTAGGGTTCAATAATGAGTTGGCAATTTTTTATTTTGAGAATCTTGCAAACAAGAAACACATTCCAACTTTTTTTTTATACAAAAATACAAAACATAAATATTATAGATATTTTTTTTTTTTTTTTTTTTTTTTTATGCATAACATATTATATACATAATAAAGGCTTACTTCAACCAATAATACATGAACGCATCACTAAATAAAGCAGACATCTTTAAAAACTCTACACATCTCTACACTCAACTTAAATAACATTCAGACCAAGAAACAGATTATCATGTGTATGTAGCCTTTCTTCAAAAATGGTATCCTTGAAAATCTAAGGGAGTGTCCAGAGAGAAACCAGGGAAAGAACCCAACACCCAGAGATCAACAAACAGCAGCTACCGGCCTGATATTCCTCCACGCCTTTATCCAGACCCTTTTCTGCCATCTGTCTTTCTCGAGACCCCGAATTTTCCCTACCTCACCAAGAATCTCACACACCACCACCAGAACAGGAAGGACTTTCTGCCGAAGGGATACCTGACACCGTGCATTCCAGGTGTAATATCGGACTACTAAGCTGACTAGAAAAAGAGTGTGCAAATCATATCCCTTGCGATTCTGCAATGCTCCATACACCCACTCAGCATAAGACATGCTAGACAAGAAAGGAATATTCAGAGCCCTCCCCACCTTTTTATAGACTTCTATATTGAAAGGGCACTGAAGCAAAAAGTGGTCCATGGTTTCCACTTCACCCTGACACTCCGCTCTTGGACAACCTCGATTGTCCAAAGAGCGGCACTTCACGTTCCCCCTCACATAGAGCCTACTGTGGAAAGCGAGCCAGGCCTGGTCCCCAAATTTCAAGGGAATCCGCTCAGAATTTATTAAACGTAAACCCTCCCTCATAATATGACCTGGGCAATCTCTTAAGGCCAGTGGCGCATGAAAGACAGTACCCACGATCCTTTCACCCAGGAGTCTCCTAGGGAGGGACCTGATATCCTCTGCTGTCACATGCCACCGTTTAAGAATTTTCAGGCACGGGGCAACATAAGCCGGGAGCTTACCATGCTTGATCCTTAGGCTTTTCACTGGCCCGCCACTCTCCCAACAGCCCAGAAAAGGTCTAAACCAGATCTGGAAAATACCCACCCATCCAGGCGGTCTCTCTGCCAGCATGTTACCAAAATTGTGTTTTAAAAACATCAGAGAGAAGAATACAACTGGGTTGACCATCCCTAAGCCACCCTGCTGCCTAGATAGGTAAGTTACATTCCGCTTGACAAGATTCAGCCTGTTCCCCCATAGTAATTGGAAGAAACAACTATAAATCCTGGTATAGAAGGATTCCGGCAAGATGCAAACGAAGCTGACATACAGAAAGGTAGGAATCAGGTAGGTCTTGATCAAGTCCACCCTTTCCCTCAAGGAGAGCCGCCACCCTTTCCAGCTTTTCACCTTGACATCAGCATCATTTAGCCTGGCTTCCCAATTTAACTTACTGTAATCATCAGGGCCAAACTCGATGCCTAATACTTTGACTTTCTTCTGAGGCCTCGGGAAGATGTCCGGAAGTGCAAAGCTCTCATCTCCCTCGCTCATCCAAAAAACTTCACTTTTATCACGGTTGACCTTGGAGCCTGATGCCTCGGAATACTGCTCTATAACTGAGACCACCTCTTGCGCCTCCTCTGTCCCAGAGATAAAAACAGAAACGTCATCAGCATAGGCTACAACCCTCAAGGGCGGCTCACCAGCAGTGCCCACCGGCACTCCGCACAACGGTCCGCTCTCTAGCCTTCTGATGAAGGGGTCGATTGCGAAAACGTATAGCAAAGGGCTCAGCGGACACCCCTGGCGCACCCCTGATCCAACCCTGAAGGGCCGTCCAACCCAACCGTTAACAAGCATGAAGCTCTCTGCCTCTCTGTATAAAGTCTTAAGCCATCCAATAAACCCACCCTCCAGGCCATACTTGTCAAGGAGAAGCCAGAGGTACTCATGATTGACACGATCAAAAGCCTTCGCCTGATCCAATGCCAGCAAGTACTTTCCCCAGCCCTCAGCCCTGCAACGCTCCAGAGCCTCCCGGACAGCTAACACCGCTGAAAAAGTGCTCCTGCCCTGGATCGAACAGTGCTGCTGACGGGAAAGCAATCTGACCGCTACTGACGACAAGCGGCAGAAAATTATCTTTGCCAGAATCTTTCTATCGACATTGAGAAGGCTAATGGGGCGCCAATTCTCAACCATCGAGGGATCCTTACCTTTTGACAACAGAATAACAGCAGATTGTCTCATGGAGGGAGGGAGCGAACCCTCTTGCAGACAGCCATTAAATACCTCCACAAGATAAGGTACCAAGCTGGATTTGAAAGTCTTATAAAATTCAGCCGTCAATCCGTCTGGCCCAGGCGTTTTCTTAATGGCCAGACCGTCTATAGCTTTGACTACCTCTTCTGCTGTGATTACCCCCGTCAAACTTGCCAGCGGAATGTTATTTCCCAGATCTGGTGTAGAATCCAGAAAACTTGATATCTTTGCCCGATCGAGGTACTTCTCCCCCAGAAGTTCCACATAAAAAGACCTCGAGACCTCCAGGATCCCTGACCTGGATTTCGTCAAAGAGCCCGTACTATCCCTTAGCCCAACAACCGTCTTAACTGCTGCGCTTTGTTTGCAGTTCTGATAAGGGTCGGGCGAGTGATATTTCCCGTAGTCCCTTTCCAGAACCAAAGAAGCGTGCCGGTCATACTGATACTTCCTAAGGAGAAGTTTCACCTCAGAGATTGCCCCTGAATCTCCACCATTCGAGACAAGGCGATCAAGTTTTCTCCGCAGCTGCTGGTAGGCAATGTACTTACCAAGCTGTTTCCTTTTTCCTATGGCCTTGAAAAACCCACTGATCCGGCTTTTGGTAAGCTCCCACCACTCTGACTTACTGCTGCAGAAATCCAGGATGGTTACCTGAGCCTGAAAAAAATCCTCAAAAGATTGTCTTACCTCCTCGTCATCCAGCAGAGCCGAATTCATCCTCCAAATACCCTTTCCTTTAGGTGGCATATCTGAAGCATTAAGAATAACAGACAGCATAAGGTGATCAGAGAACTCCACCATACGACACTCAGGAGCCGAAAAGGCAGAGTCCCCCTTAAAAAAAAACCTGTCTATCCTGCTCTCACAACTGCCTCTCTTAAATGTGTACCCCGTGCTGTCTGGGCAACGCTTAATATGCGCATCTTCCAGACCTGCTTCCCTGGCTATCATATTAAGAAAGACGCTATCATATCTCAGGCTGTCAGTGGAGCCTTTCCTGTCTTTGGGCCTAGTGACGGTGTTAAAATCACCTCCAAAGACAACTTGCCGAGATGTAAAAAGGAAAGGCTTAATCTTTGTAAAGAGGCATTTCCTCTCCCATCTAGTTTGTGGTCCATAAATATTTACCAGACGTAGATCATGCCCCTTCACAGAGACGTCCAGGACCATACACCTTCCAATCTCTACCTCGATAACCCGCCGACACGTTACCATGCCAGTAAAAAGTACTGCAACTCCGCTGTAAGGCTCGGCCGCAAGAGACCAGAAGGAGGGCCCACGTCTCCACTCCCTCTTTGCCAGGTGGACATCGGCAAGGCAATTTAGCCGGGTCTCTTGCAAAAATAAAACATCAGCATCCATCTCGCTGAGCAAAAATAAGGCCATATTGCGAGCCCCTACAGATTTTATGCTGGCAACATTAATCGTTGCCACCTTTATCGGAGTGGGAACTGCCATTAGGATGATTGAGGTAGGCGTTTCTTAGCCTGAGCACCCTCCTCCTTTACTGGAGACCCTGGCCTCTTTAGGGAACCTTCTCCCTCATCCTCCTCCATCTGAGACACGGAATTAGAAGACTCCTCTTCCCCGTCAGATAAGGACCCAAACTTGTTTCCCAGAGGTAGATCTTCTACCTCTAAAGATGAAGCCGAGGAGGCAGAGGTCAGGACTACTTTATTCCTCCTTCTGCTCACCTTGGTCCACTCTCCCTCCTCCCCTAAAACATTACCCTTAAAGGCCTCATCTATATCATTAGCAGTGGCAACTTCCCCCTTCTTCCCCTTAGAACCTCCACTAGAGGTCTTACGTTTCCCCAGGGAAGGTCCCGACGAAGTTGCCACCTCAGATCGGCATGAATCCGCCCCTTTGGCAGCCTCAGCCAATCTGGATGACTTGGATACATCAGGAACACTGGGTATCTGAAACACTGGGGAAGAACACACAACAGAAGTAGACACTGACACAGTAGGAAGCACAGACTGGGAAGCAGACACAGGAGGGGTCACACCTTCAGATTGGGAAACTGACACCTGGGGGGACCCCTCAGGACTAGCTGAAACAGCTCCACCAACCCCTTGCTGCCCCCCACGTTCCTCCTCCTCCATTCTCAGCAGTTCTTCCACCAACCCCGGCTGATTATGGAGGGCTTCAGGGCAAAGGCTATAGGGGTGACCTAACTTGTTACAAAGATTACAGCGAATATTATTGCAGTCCTTTGCAACATGGTCTGAGCCCTGACAGAGGGAACATTTCTGCATAGTACATGAGCTTGAAAAATGGCCTTTTTCACCACAGCGGTGACATAACTTTGGTTGTCCTGCATAAAAAGTAATGATCCTGTCACGACCTATAAAGGCAGAGGAAGGGATGTGCTTAACAACATTACCGGTGACATGCAGTTTTACTAATACTGTCCATCCTCCTGTCCATATCCCCCTGTCATCTACAACCTTCCTCAAGGGGGCTTGGACATCCGCATATCTCCCCAACCACACCCCCAGATCCGCAGCAGGAATGGACTCATTACGCACTAGAATTGTGACGTTTTTATATAATGGCTGGCGGGAGACTACTTTAGGTGACAAACCTGCCCATCTTGGGGACTTCTTGCACTTCTGCTCATACCTCTCCCAAAAGACATCTAATCCTTCTGCCTTGACAAAGGAGAGGTCATACTCATATGACCCAACTGGGCTGATAAGGGCAAAAATCTCCTCCGCTTTAAAACCCATCCCCAGAATGCGGTCCACCACATCTCTCCTATTTGGGGGGGGGCCTTCTCCAATCCACCTCAATTGGACCACATTGCGGCGTTTAAAGGAGCTACCAGATGGTGTCATATTGGCCTGACCTTCAGTCACATCACTCCTAGCAACTGCAGAATAATTGGCCCTACTCACCCCTGGCACAGTTGCAGCCACTGCTGCAGCATAAGAAATAATCGCACTCCTTGCAACATCACTCTTAGGTACAGACCCCTCTTTAGATAAAGCAGCAACAACAATATTGTCAGGAGCAGAGACTTCTGACACAGAAATGTCATTTACATTGCCCTTGGTAATTCTACCTTCATTACCAGTAACTGAAGGGTTACCAACAGTGATGTCTTTATCATTACTCTTCACAGCAGAGTCCACACACCCTTCACTGGCTGGCTGTACACAGGTGGAAGTCTCAGCCAGGGGATACGTTTGCTCTGCGCCGCCCTCTACTGCACAATCCATAGGAACTACACCTCCATTGTGTTGTATAGGCAAGTTCTGAACAAAACCTGCATTTACTTTCACCTCATGTTTCAAAGATTTTGGGGGGACATCATTATCCTCCTCTTCATCCTCAGATGATCCAGACACTGCAAACTTGCGACCATGCAAAGGTGATTCCATTTCTGCAATAAGGTTCATCATACCTGCTCCCTTCACAGGCTCAGATGGATCATCTTGCTCCATAGCCTCCTGCTGCGGTGGTAAGGGCACAGAACTTTCCTGGCCCGATGACATACTGCCAGACAAAACACCTGACTGCTGATCACCTGCAGCCTGTGTGCCAGAGCTTTCACCACTGTCTTCAAGCATACTGGTACTTGGCTTGGAATGCAAAGATTTTCCAGCGTGCTGGCCAGAAACACAATCCGAGCCCACAGAAACTTTTTTGCTTTGCACTGACCTTGGCTTCTCGCACTCTGGTGATGCCTGTCCTCCACTGGCCTCTATAGCCCCTCTGCGCATTGCACGGAAGCGATCATCGTTGCCATATTTCTCCTTGAAAGCACCGCTGGTTTCTTTCAATGTAGCCACCAGCAGACTCTGCTTTTCCACTTTGGCCTCCAAAGCCATTAACTCAGGCCGCATCTGTCTCCTCTTGGAACTATGCAGCCGATCACTTGCGATTTTTTTTTGCTTGAAGTCAAACTTCAACTTTGCCAGTACTTCCTCCTCCTTGGCGATTCTCGCAATCCTTGCACAAACCTTCTTTCTGTAGGTTGCCAGGCTTTCCCCTTTAGCTGGGCCATTTCCCAGGTCCTCAAACACTGGTATGGGAGGATCGGTACTCTGGCCATCCGGGGGATCTTCCCCTGGGTCCACCCCAGGTTCCTGCATCCACTCTGGGTATAGGGAGTAATCAAGCTCCCTGGATCAGTAGGCCTCACTGGAGCTCAGGAGAACAGCAGAAGTGCAGCCACACCCTTTGCAGCTAAACAGCTTCAACTCTTCTGGGAAGGCTGTCCACAAGGTTTAGGAGTGTGTCTATGGGAAGGTTTGACCATTCTTCCAGAAGCGCATTTGTGAGGTCAGGCACTGATGTTGGACTAGAAGGACTGGATCGCAGTCCCCGCTCTATTAGGGCTCATTTCCACTGACGTTTTTACAGTCACTTTTCTGGGCGTGTTTTGCAGCTTAAAAACGCCTGTCCATGTTAGTCTATGGCCTCATGCCCACCATGACGTTTTTGAGCTGTAGATGGCTGAGACGTTTTTAAGCTGCAAAAAAAGTGAGTTCTGAAGCTCCAGCAATAGAGCTGTAAAAACGCCAGACATTAAAAAACACGCAAAAACGCGCAAAAATGCTCAAAAACGCTGCAGCGTTTTTAAATCTCCAGCTCCAAAAAAAACAACATTTTTTTTTTTTTTCTAAAATAAACATGGACAGGCGTTTTTAAGCTGTAAAAAAAACGCTCAGAAAAGTGTCTGTAAAAACGCCAGTGGAAATGAAGCCTTATGGATTATGGTGTAGGGTTGTTTTTCAGGGGTTGGGCTTGGCCCCTTAGTTCCAGTGCAGAGAAATCTTAAGGCGTCAGCATACCAAGACATTTTGGACAATTTCATGTGTAGGCCAGTCAATTTCCTCCACCCCAAACTTGCTCATCCAAGTCTTTATGAACCTTGCTTTGTACACTGGTTGGAAACATGAAATTGTGCAAAATGTCTTGGCATCAGCCTTAAGAGTTCCCTTCACTGGAACTAAAGGGCCAAGTCCAACCCCTAAAAAACAACCCCTCACCATAATCCCCCCCCCCACCAAATGATTTGGACCAGTGCACAAAGCAAGGTCCAAAAAAAATGTAAGGGGCATTTTTTCCTACTGACACCCAATGAACTGGTTTTAGATCCACAAATTATTTCAGGGGTTCCTCTGCGGTTACTCATCTTTAGCCGACCTTGTACTACAACGCAAGACCCGTTTATTTACCGGTATTTAGGCTCCCCCAAGGTAAAAAAGAGGGAGAAACAGTTACTAAATATACTCTTTTCCCTGATTTCCATACTGCACAGTGTGATGTCACCATCCTTCTGGCAAGATCCCCAGAAATATTGTAGCCCAAATGTGGCAAGAAGATTTCCCAGCACATTGCTGAAGGGTGTCCTTATGAGATTTGGGGTATTCATCATTCCCAAGGACCTCGCTGGAAGCATGGTAAATTCACGCTCACTTGTGATCCAGGAGAGGCAAGGGGTAAGGTCATTAATTAACTCTTTTCTACACGGGTGCTTTTTGGCATGTGGTGGAGGTCTACATAAATAAGTAAACGTCAGGGTGGACATTGGGGATCACCTAGCTCAAAGGTTCACACTGAAACTTAACCGAAACTGGTTCCGCCAGTCTGTAGCAGTTTATTACATTACATTATTACATTAAATGGATTTGGCCCACTATATTTATACGGCGCTACATCAAAATGGCCATCCAAATCTCACAGGACTTTAGCATCCAACCAGATCACCATCCTCCCCAAGATGGCCATCTGAAGTCCAAGATAGGAGGCATTTCCCCCCCATTGGACGCCCACCAACCTGAAGAGAATCAAGAGATGGCTTGGTGCCTCCCTCAGGTTGTAGGAAGCACTACGGCCTTCACCTGCCTACATATGTGTTAGCTCCTCCTTTGAAGGAAGGCACGCTCCGTTATATATCCATCAGAGCCAAGCCATTAGTCCAGCACACACACATCAGACATGAATAAATGACTGGAACTTTGCATTTTTACTGAAAGAGCCGATTTAAGATTTCCAGCAGCTCTATGCTTCATTTCAATGACTTGAACAAGTCGGCCCTTTATAACCCCAGCTTTCGCTGACCTCCTTCGTATTGAAGTTGTTCCTCATTTCCAGCTTACTTAACGGGAACTTGTCAGGTCAGAAAGAAAGCCAATGCCTTTGTTGGCTTCTTGCAGATCTTCTCCTGTGCTGGCCATCCTGCTTGCTTCTCTACTTAGTGAGGCGCTGACCCACACCCAGCATGAGAACCAGTGAAATCAGAACACATGACCCACATACTT
The DNA here is from genome assembly GCA_029574335.1 of Rana kukunoris. NCBI lineage: Eukaryota > Metazoa > Chordata > Amphibia > Anura > Ranidae > Rana > Rana kukunoris. Next base: position 41,351,055 of record CM056056.1, on the reverse strand, counting down.
GTTCTGTGTCAGCAACTCGCTAAATAGAGAAGGAGGGATGACAGCCAGGCAAGGAGATGTAAAAGAATTGCGGAGCTTTTGTCTTTAGCCTGACTGTCTTTAACCTCCTTAGCATTACGTTTCCACCTGACAAAACAAAATATACGCATGTTAGGCCTGAAAATAACTTAAAACTCCAAAACAATATTAATTTTCTCAAAGCAGAAAACCTGCAAAAAATAAATAAAAAAAGATGGTAGTTGCACATGTTTATGCTGGAAGATATTTGTGCTACCATTTTTGTTTTTTGGCACACAAGCACAATATATATTTTGCAAAATATTAAAGAAAAATATATACCAAACATGTCAAGTCTTAAAACCTTAAAGGGGTGGTTCCCCTAAAAAGAAACTTTTAACATTGCCTGTCTCTTCTTAAAGCGGAGTTTCACCCTAAATATAAGCCCTCCCATGTGATCCAGCATACTGCCGTCAGCGCCAGTATGCTGTTTTTTTTTTTTTAAATCCATGTACTTACTGTCTTATGCGGAATTTAATTTTTTTTACCCCGCGGTGGACGGCGCCAGTATAGCGCGTCACATCTTACGAAAGTACCCGAAAAGGACTCGGGTAATCGCGGTGAAAATGCGGCGCCTGCGCACAGACCTAGGAGCTGACTGCGCAGGCGCCGTATTTCTCCGAGTCCTATTTCGGCGTTTTTCGGAGGGCGTGACGCGCCATAGCCGTAGGACTCGGAGAAATACGGCGCCTGCGCAGTCAGCTCCTAGGTCTGTGCGCAGGCGCCGCATTTTCGCCGAGATTACCCGAGTCCTTTTCGGGTACTTTCGTAAGATGTGACGCGCTATACTGGCGCCGTCCACCGCGGGGTAAAAAAAATAAAATTCTGCATAAGACAGTAAGAACATGGATTTAAAAAAAAAAAACAGCATACTGGCGCTGACGCCAGTATGCTGGATCACATGGGAGGGCTTATATTTAGGGTGAAACTCCGCTTTAATAACATGTAGAATCGGCTGGTAGTTTAAAAAAAAAAAGTCTGTACATACCATTTTCGGCATGTAGTCTCACCACCGCTTCCGGGTATGATGTGTGGGGACAGGCATCCGATCGATGCATACAGCGCGTCACGAGATGCCGAAAGAAGCCGAACGTTGGTGCGGCTCTATACGGCGCATGCGCACCAACGTTCGGCTTCTTTCGGCATCTCGTGACGCGCTGTATGCGTCGATCGGATGCCTGTCATTTAAGTAGGCACGCCCAGACCCGGCCGCCAGACCCGGAAGCGACGGTGAGACTACATGCCGAAAATGGTATGTACGGACGTTTTTTTTTTAAACTACCAGCCGATTCTACATGTTATTAAGAAGAGACAGGCAATGTTAAAGGTTTCTTTTTAGGGGAACCTCCCCTTTAAGGCTGGGTTCACACCTATGCGAATTGGTTGCGGCTTAAACCGCATCTAATACGCAGAACATTTTTAAATACATTGTTTTCAATGAGGCTGGTTCACATATGTGCGATGCATTCGCACTGCGCATTGCCGGAAATCCGTATGCGTTGTGGAGGCCTTGCGGTGCGGCTCAGGTGCGAATTCAGTCCCATTATCTTCTATTGGTACGCAGCTGATTCGCAGATGTGTTCAGTTCTCTTCAGGAATTTCTCTCATTCAGCTCAATAAATTTCTCCCCCACTCTCCTCTCAGGTTGGGTTCACACTACGATTTTCCCGTCCGTCAGCCGCATGCGATTTATATGAAAAAACGTATGCGGCTGAAACGGATTGAACCGTACGTAAACGTATGCCCAAAAGTGAAACGTATGCGTTTATAAAACGTATACGGTTTCAAAAAGTGCGTACGTTTCCATCCGGTTTTGATTAAAAAAACACATACGTTTTTGGAATTAGTGTCATTTAATAGATAAAGATTTTCTTGTTTTATTGAAATTTGGCAGGAAGTGGTGGGTGGTCCTTTTTCCCGTGAAAATGCGCATGCGCAGACGAAAAAACGCATACGGTTTATACGTATGGAACCGCACATATGTGCGTTTTCCATTGACTTTCATGTTAAAAAAAAACGTATGCGTTTGCCATACGGTTTCAAAAACGGACTCAAAACCGTGGTCGAACACGGTTTTGCGTACTGTTAAAAAGTGCATACGAGTGCATACAATTTGCAAAGCATTGTCTATGTATGTGTTTTCCCGTAAGGGCCCGTACGTTTTCAAAACTGAAATCGTATGCGGCTGACGGACGGGAAAATCGTAGTGTGAACCCAGCCTCACTCAGAACTTCCCCCAGGTCTCCAAATTCGCAGCAAAAATGGAGCTAATCTGCTGAACACTTCTCTTATCTATCTGCAGAGATAAAAGAGCTGAAATTCTCACCGCACAAGTGTGAACCCAGCCTTAAACTGCATTCACAATAGCAAATAAATACTTACATTTTTTAATGAGCAATGCTTTAAAAACCCTTAAATTTAAACTTTAGTTTGGAGTCCACTATTATGCTGCGTACACACGATCGGAAATTCCGTCAAGAAAACCATGTTTTTTTCCGACGGAATGTTGGCTCAAAATTGTGTTGCATACACACGGTCACAAAAATCTTGTCGGAAGCTCCGACCGTCAAGAACGCGGTGACGTACAACACGTAAGACAAGCCGAGATCAATGAAGTTCAATAGGCAGTTTGGCTCTTCTGCGTGATTCTGAGTGTTTTTTTGCGCTTAGAAAACTGTATACAGACGATCGAAATTTCCGATAGGAATTTTTTTCGTCTGAAAAATAGAGAACCTGCTCTCAATCTTTAGTTGGCGTAAATTCTGACAGAAAAAGTCCGATGGAGCATACACACGGTTGGAATTTCTGTCCAAAAGCTCACATCTGACTTTTCTTGTACGCGGCATTAATAATTGACCCAGAAATTAGTCCTCTCATTCCGATATGCAATATGTGTTACACAATTGTTGTGTATATATATATATGTATATTTGTCCTGGAGGTACCCATATTTATATATGTGCACTGGGGGGAGAGTTCCTTTATATATATATGTAGCGCCTGTGTACTTTATGGTACCGGTGCTAGTTAAATTTAAGGATAGATCAGAGTGCAGTTAGACTCTGATCCAGATTATTAAGTGCAAAACAGGGTCTCTGTCTCGGCTTGGCTGTGCTGTAGGCGTGTACTGCTGTACTGGGGTGTTTTTCCAGCCTCGGTTCTGCGGGTGGCAGCAGTGGAGTTGAGGTTTGGGTGCTCTTTCCCGGCAGCCAATCGGGAGTGTTTGGCCTTGTTGTGTATGCTGGGAGGGGTATTTATGAGGCAGACGCCATTGGTTTTGGGTCTTCTTCGTCCAGTGTGGCACCCACCTTTGGGGTGGCCACATCACAGCACCCCGGCGTTATGACCTACCTGGCCAGGGCGTGCTTGCCACGTGGTGTTCCTGGTGTTCCTTGCTGGCCCGGAGCATCTGAACAGCGACGAGGACCCAGTGAGTGACTGGGTTCCCACCTTTGAGGATCCCAGGCTGTACTGCTGTTCAGTGGGGAGTCAGTCTGAGGAGTGCCATTGATAGGCTGGCAGTCCAAGCGGGCCTGGACGAGCCACCGGGGATCGAGGTGGCCCCTACACTGAGGGATTGATCACCTATCAGTCGGTACCTGGGCGACAAGTTGAAGGAGATCCAGGCGTAACTCATCTAAGGAGGGATATCTCAAATAATTCAATCCAGAGAGGGCCTGTGGCAGAGGTATCTTCTGAGGCTCTTTGAGAGGGGTCTGTGGCAGAGACTTTTTCCATAAGTTCAAGTTCACCAAGGAGGGTCTGTGGCAGAGACTTTTTCCATAAGTTCAAGTTCACCAAGGAGGGTCTGTGGCAGAGACTTTATCCTACAAATTGTCTGAGTAATACTCCGGCTGCCTGGTCATCACACCTCAATCTGCTATTCTACCTTCTTCTTCAACTTTACTTTCCTTACCACAAGTTTATTGTTTTTACCCCGCTGGGTAATAAAGAGCACAGCAAAGAGCACCTGTCATGAACATTCCTTTACTTCTACTATATGCAATACGCATCACTCACCCCTAGGAATTCGGAGGAGCCATGAGGTAATGTGCCGCCCAAACATCCAGCCGCTCCTCTGGGGGTAATGCTACGTATATATATTATGTGGCAGAGCGTGGCTCTGTCACTATAAAAATGATATGAAATGGACACACGGTCTGCATATAGCCAGATTGCAGAGGGTAAATTTAAAAACAGAGAAAACTGCGCTGGCAGTTTTCTCATATTTTTCCTATTGCTACACGGGATCTCCAACCTGTGTCCAGGTTTTTAAGATAGCCTGCAAGCTGCCTTCCCAGGTGCAGACAGCTCATTAAAGGAAGGGCTGGGGAGAGCAGATGAAGAGGAAGGTGGAGTTGGAGCAGTGGCTGCTGGTGAGTGTTTCTGTGTGAGGATAAACGCTGTGTGCGTTGAAGGGCTTCAAAGCTGTGTGCGCCCAAGAAGCCTAAAGCTGTGTGCATTAAGGGACTTCAAGCTGTGTGCGTTTCAGAAGCCCAAAGTTTGTGCATCCAGGACTGTGGGTCTGGAGGAGCTTATGGTTTGAGGAACCATTACCTATAACAGCAGTGCTGTTGAAGAGTAGCCAGGTGGGCTGGTAGTTTCATTTATCTTTGAATAACGTTTAAACCCCTGCGTGGGATTCCTGAATGGACTTTTGTTTCTTTTGTCTCCTTTAATAAACGTGGGCTACCAGGCCCTTAACATCATATGCCTGTTTGGTGTTGACTCACTGCACAAAAAACGCATCTGCCACAAGAGTTAATTACCCCAAACGTTTACAATATATATATATATATATATATATATATATATATATATTTTTTTTTAATTACCACCATAAAGGGGCTTACCAACACCATCACCCTAACCCTGTGATGGCATGTTTTAGGTGACAAGTCTTCTTTATGGAGACCTCAGGGGTCTGCCCTGCTCCCAAAGAAATTGAGTGCTGACTATACTCAGAGTTGTAGATATATTTATACACTGTATAGTTTAGTTAGATTAGTTCTTCCTAATCTTTCAGGCAGTTGATTGTGCTAGCTGCAGTGTTCTCACGTGTTGTATTGCCCGTGTGCTCAGTGCACCTAAACCAACTTGCTGTATACTGCAAGTTTGCTCATTACATTGCAACTAAACCCACTTGGTGCATAGTGCAAGTGTGCTCATAACTTTGCAACTAAACCCACTTGGTGCATAGTGCAAGTGTGCTCATAACTTTGCAACTAAACCCACTTGGTGCATAGTGCAAGTTTTCTCATTACTTTGCACCTAAACACACTTCGTGTATAGTGCAAGTGTGCTCATTACTTTGCAACTAAACCCAATTGGTGCATAGTGCAAGTGTGCTCATTACTTTGCAACTAAACCCACTTGGTGCATAGTGCAAGTTTTCTCATTACTTTGCACCTAAACACACTTCATGTATAGTGCAAGTGTGCTCATAACTTCGCACCTAAACACACTTGGTGCATAGTGCAAGTGTGCTCATTACTTTACGAGTAAACCCACTTGGTGCATAGTGCAAGTATGCTCATTACTTTGCAACTAAACACACTTGGTGCATAGTGCAAGTGTGCTCATTACTTTGCACCTAAACACACTTGGTGCATAGTGCAAGTGTGCTCAATACTTTGCACCTAAACACACTTGGTGCATAGTGCAAGTGTGCAAGTGTGCTCATAACTTTGCACCTAAACCCACTTGGTGCATAGTGCAAGTGTGCTCATAACTTTGCACCTAAACACACCTGGTGCATAGTGCAAGTGTGCTCATTACTTTGCAACTAAACCCACTTGGTGCATAGTGCAAGTGTGCTCATTACTTTGCAAGTAAACCCACTTGGTGCATAGTGCAAGTGTGCTCATTACTTTGCAACCAAACCCACTTGGTGCATAGTGCAAGTGTGCTCATAACTTTGCACTAAAACACACTTTGTGTATAGTGCAAGTGTGCTCATTACTTTGCAACTAAACCAACTTGGTGCATAGTGCAAGTGTGCTCATAACTTTGCAACTAAACCCACTTGGTGCATAGTGCAAGTGTGCTCATTACTTTGCACATAAAGCTACTTGGTGTGTACTGCACGTGTCCTCTGCAGTTTGCACCAAAAGCTACATGGTGTGTGTACTGCCTTTGTCCTCTGCAGGCCATTATAATGTCTGGAAGGGCAACAAGGAGAGGCAGAGAGTCACGAGGGCAAGTAGGCTCTGCGTCTAGTGAAAACAGTGCTAGTCGTGGACACGGTGCATCCTCATCAGCACGTGGCCGTGTGACACGCACGTCCTTGTTTTCGGCAGCTGGCTGTGTTGAGCCGCAACATGCCGAAGACTTGGTAGAGTGGATGAACAAGCCATCCTTATCCTCCTCATCCTCTCTCACCCAGGCTCAGGGTACTTTGTCTGGCAAAGTAGCTGCCAAGGCGTCCTCTTCCCTCTGCTCAATGGCATCACTTACTCCTTCCCTTGTCCCACCATGTCCTCCTGAGGAGTCCCACGAACTGTTTGAACACAGTGTTGGGTACATGCTGCATGAAGATGCGCAGCTCCGATGATGGAACACATAGAGGAAGGCAGTAATGTGAGCCCAGAGAGAGGGGGTGCCCAAGAAGGACAGCAATCTGGCAGTCATGTTCCCTCAGTTGCAGCATACTGCCAGGTTTTCAACAGTGATGAGGAGGGAGGGGATGATGAGGTCACTGACTCTATGTGGGTGCCTAATAGAAGAGAGGAGGAGGAGGAAGAGGCACAGGCACATCTCCAAAGAGGCAGGATGCCCTCCAGGGGACAGCTTAAGGGCAGCACACCAACTGCATTACATCACAGAGCTACAAAATATAGTATATAGCGCAGTATATACATCCACCGCGCTACTCAAATAACACACAATAATGGCAGCTGACAAAATTAAATAAGATCAATTTAGCAAATCAAGAACAGGAAAAAAACGTGTAGCGCTAAAATGGTGATAAATAATGAAAAAGTGATAATTAATCAACACAGAAAGAAAAGAAATAAACAAAATTGCCACCAATAGTGTTCAAAAAAGTGTCTATGGTATTGAAATAGTCTCTGAAGGATCCTTCTAGATCAATGAAGATGTGACTTTGTGTTAAGCAATCCAGATAGATATTCCACCACCAGTGATAATGATGAAAGGCTTACCAGATGATAGGGACCAAAATAAGCGTATACTTATTAGGTCAAACACGCTTATAGGACGTCAAAAACTGTTTCCAGATAAACTCCAATGTTGAGACAGGGTAGTGACACGCCAAGCCTAGTTTGTAGGAGACCAGATAATGTAGTATTCACATCCAAAAAATCATTCAATATATTGGATGACTCCTCTGCTGCCAGTTCTAACAATGTCTTCTCTCTGCTTTCCTTCAATTCCATCGCAGAGCTACGCCTGTGCAGGGCGCTGCTGTGTCTCAGCGTTACTGCAAAAGTTCTTTGGTGTGGGCCTTTTTTGAGTGCATCAGATCGCACCATTGCTATTTGCAACATATGTCTCAAGCGTATCTCGCGTGGCCTAAAAATCACCCGCTTGGGCACCACGTGCTTGACCAGACCAGACATATGTCGACCTGCCATGCAGTTCGTTGGCAAGCATACCTGAAAGACCCACACCAAAGAACAAAGCGGACCTCCCCTTGCCCCTCATTAGCTGGGATCCCCAACCACACTATACCCTCAGTCCTCACTGATAGGACCGAAGGTGTAGAATTAGGTGTGTCACAACCTAGTAGTACATGCAGGCAATCTACTATCGGTACACCAATGGCAGATTGTACCAGACAAATTTCCCTGCCCCAGCTTCTGCAGCGCCTAAATAAGTACTCTCCCAGCCATCCACATGCCCAGCAGTTGAATGCTAGCTTAGCAAAATTGCTAGCACTTCAACTGCTGCCTTTTCAGTTGGTAGATTCTGCCCCCTTCCGTGAGTTTGTGAAATATGCAGTACCTCAGTGGCAAGTTCCCAAACGCCACTTTTTCTCACGGAAGGCGATTCTGGCTCTCTACCACCATGTGGAAGGCAATGTCCATGCCCCGCTGGACAGGGCGGTCAGTGGTAAGGTGCATATTACCACTGACTTATGGTCCAGCAGGCATGGATAGGGACGTTACCTCTCTTTCACCGCGCATTGGGTGACTCTGCTGGGAGCTGGGAAGGACGCAGGGCAAGGTACAGTAGTGTTGGAGGTTGTTCCGCTACCACGCCTCCAAAACACTACTACTGGTTGTGACACACCTCTCTCCTCCACCTCCCCCTCTTCTTCCTCTGTGGCCTCTTCCTGTGCTAATGTGTCTTCGGAACCAGCCGTGCTCTGTAGGCGTACGAGGGGCTACGCAGGAATGCAGGCAAAGAGATGCCAATGCGGTGCTAGAGCTGGTGTGCTTGGGAGATAGGAGCCACACTGGGGCAGAGGTTCTGTCAGCTCTTCAGGGGCAGGCTCAGAGGTTGTTGACGCCACACCAGCTTAAGCCAGGAATGGTGGTTAGCGACAGTGGCACCAACCTCCTCTCTGCCCTGCGACAGGGACAACTGACCCATGTGCACTGTTTTGCTCATGTTCTGAATTTGGTGGTGCAGCGGTCCTTGGGCAGGTACCCTGGCTTACAGGATGTCCTGAAGCAGGCTACGAGGATGGTGAGCAGTGACAGTGCATGCATCAGTGAGACTGTCCCTCTTATTCACATGTTGGAGCACACGCTACATGGAATAATGGACAGGGCCCTTGAGGCAGAACAGAGGGAGGAAGAGGAGGACTTCCTTACCTCTCAAGGCCCCCTTTATCCAGACAGTGGTCCTGCTTGCCCGCCTAGCACACAGGAAGAGGAGGAGGAGGAGGAGGAGGATCGTATCAGCAGCATGGAGGTGGAGCTTTTGACTCAGCATCAGCAGCAGTCTTCAAGGGATCAATTACAGTCCCAAGGAACCCATGGACTTTTACGTGGCTGGGATGAGGTGGCTGCAGATCCTGTCGTCCTCAGTGACCCAGAGGACTCTGCCCCAAATGCCTCAGCAAACCTACACCGCATGGCCTCCCTGATCCTGCAAAGCCTGCATAAGGATCCTTGTATTCGTGCTATAAAGGAGAGGGGTCATTTCTGGCTGGCAACTCTCCTTGATCCACGTTACAAGGGTAAGGTTGCGGACCTTATCTTGACGTCGCAGAGGGAGAAGAAGATGAAACATCTTCGGGAGGCCTTGCAGAAGGGTCTGCGCAATGCGTTCCCAGAGACTGGGGTGTTACCAAATCCTGGTCCTGGACAACGTGTTGCTGAGGCTTCGGTGAGTCACAGAAGGAGCGGTGGAGAAGGTGGCCGTCTGACTGATGCGTTCAGACAATTTTTTAGTCCGCAGCCCCAAGGTATGGCGATGGTTCCAGCAACCATCGCCAGCGTCTGTTTTACATGGCGCGGGAATACCTAGGGGTAAGAGCAGACTTGGACACCTTTCCCACCGAAAATCCTCTGGCTTACTGGGTCTTGAAGATGGATCACTGGCCAGAGCTTGCATAGTACGCAATTGAGCTACTGGCTTGTCCTGCATCCAGCATTCTTTCAGAACACACATTCAGTGCTGCTGGAAGCTTTGTGTCCGGTCACAGGGTGCGCCTCTCCACCGACTCCGTCGATCGACTGACCTTCATAAAAATGAATCAGGCTTGGATCACCACCAGCTTACCAAGCACCTGATGCTGATGTAACTGAATATTTTTTTTGAAATGTCAGATCCCTTGGAGACTGCCTATGCTGATGCTGAGTGACTATCCTGTTATGCTGACTAAATATCCTTCTCCTTCTCAATGATCTTGCTGATAGCTTGTAAGAACATTGTTGGTTCTGGGCACCGCCACCAGTGGCTAAGGCCCAATTTTTCTGCCCCTGTTTAACAGGGGCGTGTAATTTACAATGTTTGATGCAATAGTTTGCAGCAGGCTCTTTTCTGCACTACAACTAGAGTATCTGTGAGGGGGTTGCAGTGTTGTGGCACCAGCACCAGTGCCTAAGGCCCAATTTTTCTTCCCCTGTTTAACAGGGGCATGTAATTATAATTTTTGATGCAATACTTTGCAGCAGGCTCATTGCTGTGCTCCAACTAGAGTATCTGTGAGGGGTTGCACTGCAGTGTTGTGGCACCAGCACCAGTGCCTAAGGTCCAATTTTTCTGCCCCTGTTCAACAGGGCCGTGTAACTACAATTCTTGATCTAATATTTCACAGCAGGGCGTTCCAGCGCCCATCAAGACTAACTTTGAGGGGTTGCAGTGTTGTGGCAACACCAACACGTAGGGTCCAAATTTCTGCAGCGTATATACGGCAGGCCGCTACTTTCGAACATCACATTTAAAATGACTCCTTCTTGCAAACGGAAGGAGACAACAGGAAGTGAGAAGAAATCTACCCCTAGGAAGTGAAATTCTCTTCTGTAAAAGGTGTCTCTTGTCCAATGATGCTTTATCACAATCCTTGTTTCACCAAAAAAAAAAAATGTCAAAAAATCATTTGTCTTTGGGACAGAAAGTGAGGTGCAATCTTCTGAACAGATGCACACAGACAGCAAAATAAATGTTACAGGGGTGATAACCCTTCCCTATGTTTTCAGAAAAGCTTAAAAAAATATTCTATAGGTGAAGCTACACTTTAAAGAAGTACCAGTTGAAAATTACAAACAGATTCTACTTAACAACAAACCTACAGTCTCTGTCTTGTTTGCACCACCTGTATACTGCTGTTCAAAGTATATAGGGCCAAAGGGGCTTGTAATGACCTGGGGGGAGGGGGGGAAACCCATGCTATTTTTCTCAGTGATTTTCATCCATATTGCAGGGACCAGACATTACATTAAAGCCGCAAGCAGCTTTAAATTACCTTTTTCTTATAGTAATCTCATTTTGTGCAGGGACAGTTCTAAACACGTGCCACTACTATAGACACCCAGCAGGTACGATATTTAAAGGAATTTTTCTTTTTTTTTTACACTTTAAGCATCATTAAAATCGCTGCTCCAGAAAAAAAACGACTGTTAAAACTTTTTTTTTCCATTGATACATGTTCCCTGGGGCAAGACCTGGGTTCTCAAAGACATTTTATGACAATAACTTACATATTAACCTTTAAAATTAGCACTTTAGATTTGTTATGTTCGTGTCCCATAGACTTTAACAGTGTTCACGTGTTCAAACAATTTTTTTGCCTATTTGTATGTTCTGCTGCGAACCGAACCGGGGGGTGTTCGGCTCATCCCTATTTAATAGCAACATCTATACATAGTTTATGCATACTATGAAAAAATAATTGCTGTGCGACGATGACGTTTGGCTTAAAGAAAAGGTGGCAACCCTAGTGTAGACAGGTGCAGTAATCTAGTCTGCCATTAGGTGGCTTTGTGCCAGAATAGTGTCTGATTACAGTAGACAGTGTTATCAGGTGCTAGGCCCCTTTTCTGTAGAACCCTCCTGCAGTAATGGTAACAATAACTTGCATATGGGGCATTAATATGAGCACTTTTGAATTCGAACGTTCGAGTCCCATTGACGTCAATGGTGTTCTAAATGTTTGCGCGAACGGTCGGTCCGTTTGAAGGTTCTGGTGCGAACAGAACGCGGGGGTGTTCGGCACATCCCTAATAACCAATAACCGCCCATCATACAGTATGGGTTTGGGATATTTTATCTTATTCTGATACATTGTACGCACCTTGGCTTGTTAAACTGACCCTTGGTAGTTGTGTTTATACTTCAACTTTTGTCATTTGATTGAAACTCAAGCTGATTGGCTAACTCTCTCTCTGACTCAAATGAACCACCTCTGCAGCGAGACCACTGCTTCCCTATAGAGAGCAAGGATCCCTCTCTGACACTTGCTGGCATGGGGCAGTCTTTCCCACTTAGGGCCCTTCCACACGGGGCGGATCAGTATTGATCCGCCTCCATGTGTTCGTTTGCTCAGCGGGGATTGCTCCGTAAATCCCCGCTGAGCCGTCGGATGACAGGGCGGTCTCCGCACACTGTGCGGAGACCGCCCTGTTTTTCCTCCACTCTCACCTATGGGGGAGCGGATGAACACAGACCGTATGTTCATGTTAATCTGATCCACTCTGCAGACGAAAGAAAAAAAAGGGTTTTCTTCCGTGTGCAAAATCGGATGTTTGCGGAGGCGGATGATTACGGGTGTCAGCAGGTGTCCTATCCCATAGGAATACATGTATGTCCGTATTTCATCCGAAAACGGGTAGATGAAATACGGACATACGGCCCGCACGTGTGAAAGGGCCCTTAGGCTGTTGCTGTTTTCTAAAGAAGCAAGAAGCAATGACATTACTTTGGTGCACCTGGAATGTAATAAGCTGATTTAAACTGAAAGTTTAATTGAGCTTTAGAGTCAATATTTACAGTGTTTTTTCACTCTTATAAAACCTCTATTACCCCCAAAGCATCTTGCGGTCCTTGAGTGGTGGGAAAGGATGGCAAATCATGGTGATCAGGAATGCAACCTCCTTCCCTATGCCTGTTGAGTTGATTGTGAGGTTTGTCACTTTGCATCTCATTGCTATTCCGAATCCCCCTTGGAACCAATTAGAAGCTCTTTGGCCACCAATCAAGATAATTATGTGCCATCTTTTGCAATGAAGGCAAAAACTGTAGCAAACCTACGACCAAAGAGAGAAGAGGAATGCGTCTCCGGCCTCCTGTTAATTTTACTTTACAGGCTGCAGGGGAAAAAAATCAACGGCATTTTGTGAAAGACGATGATTTCTCGGCATCAAAATTTCTTTGTATTGCCTTCACCTCTGATTTACGTTGGACTCCCTAAAGGGACAATTTAGTCTGAGTGATATTACGGAGTCGTGATTTACAGCGGGGAGGCCGCTCGTGTCCCAGCAACTGAACACAGCGCTAACACTGCTCGTGGCGCTCTTTCTCGAGTACAAAACATCCAACTGAACTTACATTTTCAATCAGCTAAATAAACTATTTGTGCGTCAAAACAAAAGTTTTGGAAAGTCTTATGCCGTGTACACATGACCGTTTTTCGGGTTGTAAAAAATGAAAAAAAAAAATGTATGTCATTAAAAACGATCGTGTGTGGGCTCTAGAGCATTTTTGACGATGTAAAAAATGGCCATTAAAAATTTAGAACATGCTTTTTCACAACGTTTTTAACGATGTCGTTTTTAAAGTCGTAAAAAATGGTCGTATGTGGGCTTTAACGACATGAATAAAATGTGCATTCTCAGAAGCAGGTTATGAGACGGGAGCGCTCATTCTGGTTAAACTAGCGTTCGTAATGGAGTAAGCACATTCATCACGCTGTAACAGACAGAAAAGCGTGAATCATCTTTTACTAACACGAAATCAGCAAAAGCAGCCCCAAGGGTGGTTCCAATCCGAATGGAACTTCCCCTTTATAGTGCGGTCGTACGTGTTGTACGTCACCGCGCTTTGCTAGAGCATTTTTTTTCAGGATCGTGTGTAGGCAAGGCCGTTTTAACGATTGGGTTGAAAAAAAACTTTGTTTTTTTCTAGACCATTAAAAATGTCATTTTTTCAACCCGAAAAACGGTCGTGTGTACGCGGCATAAAACTTTTTTTTTTTAAATTTTGAATAGAGTAAGGGAGGGCTATAATCCCTTTTGTTTTTTTTTTTGTTTTTTTTGTTCTTCGCAATGTGTACAAAACCAATGTGTAGCCAAAACAGGAAGAAATTCCTCCAACATGAGGAAATCTCTTGGTGTCACCATGGGGTCACCAGAACTAGTGTCCCTAGTGGAAGATTTTCCCTCTATTCCTGTTCTGGTGTCAACCAAAAATGTGGGATTTTCTGTTACCGTATTTTCCGGCGTATAAGACGACTCGGCGTATAAGACGACCCCCTAATTTTCCAGCCAAAATGTTTGTTTTGTGATATACTCACCGTATAAGACTACCCCCTTCCTACTAGTCATGCCTCGCCTCACGGTGCCACCATTACATGCCAGACTATGCCACTACATGCCAGACTGTGCCCCATTACATGCCAGACTGTGCCCCATTACATGCCAGACGGTGCCCCATTACATGCCAGACTGTGCCCCATTACATGCCAGACTGTGCCCCATTACATGACCAGACCTGCCTCATTACATGACCAGACCTGCCCCTTTACATGACCAGACTGTGCCCCATTACATGCCAGACCGTGCCCCATTACATGCCAGACCGTGCCCCATTACATGACCAGACCGTGCCCCATTACATGACCAGACCTGCCCCATTACATGACCAGACCGTGCCCTTACCTTATCCCATGTGAATCGCGGCCGTGTAACCTAACAGCTTACCTTACCAGAATCGCGGCCGTACGATTTTTCAAAAGCCGCGCCTCCGACGTCTTCTGTTCCGTGATAGGCGGAACATTCAGCTTCCCATGAGTCACTGTGTTCAGTGTTCGCCTATCACGGAGGCCCTCTCGTCCGAGGACGAGAGGGCCTCCGTGATAGGCGGACACCAAACACAGGACGAGATGGCCTCAGTGATAGGCGGACACTGAACACAGTGCCTCCTGGGAAGCTGATTGTTTCCGCCTATCACGGAACAGAAGACGTCGGAGGCGCGGCTTTTGGAAAATACGGTACTTTCACTTTCAGTGATAACAGTAAACAGGGCAAATAGAGAGAGTGAATTTCTGACACGGTCCTTGATTGACCTCCCATCTGATGGTGCCTGGAAAGCTCTGGGTCTACTATCACTTGGCAGAGACAACAAAAAGACACCATTGATCTTTTTAGACATCTGGAAGAGTAGTTTTCTGAACATCACTATAAGGGGGCATTCTTCCTTGACCACCAAGGTCAAGACATTTTTCGAACTGACCCCCAATGACCACTCAAGGGCTTTCTAGTGGTTCCTTGAGTTGTTGCTGATTGACCTCCTATCTGATGGTGCCTGGATAGCTCTGGGTCCAATGACACTAAGCAGGGCCAGCATTATGGCACCAATAATCTTTTCAGCTGGCTTTCTGATCATGATTACAAGAGGTGCATTCTTTCTTAACCACCAAGGTCAAGGCATTTTTTTCCACTTACTATATATATATCTCCTGGGGCCCTTTACTACGATCCCACAACGAGCCCTTTTACATGTTCTGCAGTGAGCTCCCTACCTACTATACTGGGGCCCCCCAGGGTGGCAGAAAACAAGTGATATATGTCACCAGCACACCAAGAAAATATAAGGGTCCAAAGCAGTGGGAGAACTTTCAGGTTTGCAAAGGTTGTCTTACCACCGGGCCCTGCTGTTCTGCCACTGTGGGGTTCCCCAGCTGTCCTGTCCCTGCTATTGACAGTGCTGGTCTGGCATCTGTCTCTTTGGCAGCGGCGGCAGTCTATTAGGACCTAGTGCTGGTGACATTATGGGTGCATGCAGGGGAAGGCTGGCACTATTGGTTATAGAGAGCTGAGCCCCCAGCTGGTCACCTAGCAGCAGTAATGCTGTATAACCTTCTCTGTTGACATGCTGAACGGGATGTGATCCAGGTGATGCTCCCAGTCAGATCTAATAAACACAGTATTTATTAGCATCAAGAGTACAACCACATATATATATATATATATATATATATATATGTATATATATACATATATATATATATATATAATCAAACGTATGTTCCGCAGCCGTGTGGGCTCTATGCCTGTAAAGTGTGGGCTCTATGCCTGTAAAGTGTGGGCTTTGATCAATAAAATCTCTGATATTTAACACTAGGATTTGACTGGGAGCATCACCTGGATTGCATCCCGATCAGCATGTCAGAGAAGGCTCCACTGCTGCTAAGCAATGTGCAGGGAGCTCAACTGTCTACAACCTATAGAGATGGGCTCGGGTGTGTTTGAAATCCCACATGCCCAATCCCGCCAGGAAGCCAACACTCCACAGTGCTAATCACAGGCAGTGAGACATTTCCTGATCTGTGCAGCAGCGGATCGTGAAATGTCTCACTGCCTGTGATTAGCGCTGTGCAGTGTGGGCTTCCTGGCAGGCTCTGGCATGTGGAATTTTGAACATGCCCAGCCCATCTCTAACAACAAATTGTGCTGGCCCTCCTGTACATCAGCCCCATAAAGTAACCAGCACTGGGTTCCAATGTGCTGCCGCCGCTGCCAAGGAGACAGAGACCAGCGCTGTGAATAGCCGGGACAGGACAGCAACTCTGGTTATTCCAGCACTGGTCCACACTGGGAGGATTCCCCCATCCACCTATAATGTGTAGATGGGGGAATTGGATCATTTCTTTTTTCATTCAACCTAATAGTTGAATTAAAAAAGTGATCAATGTATGGGCTGCCTAAGAGCCAAGACCAGCCATAGATAGTTTACATCTCAGCTGGTTCAGCAAGAACTGGCTGAGATTTGAACCATTAATGAGCAGATTCTCTTATGATTATCACTAGTGGTTGCTGTATAGCCACTAGTGAGAATCACTGTTTGTCGGGAGAATACAATTGCTGGGCAGGAGGGATATTCCCCTGTCAGCACTGTCTGTTAATGGGGGAATCATGCAAGTTTCTTTCCTGCAATCTGTGGATGTGTCTAAAATGCATCAAAAAGAATGTGTATGAAGCCCCCCATTGTGTGATGTGTGGGTGGAGTGTGTCTTTGTCCCTGTGATTAACTGTAACATGCTTGTACTGTATATAACAAAGCTAAGTTACCATTAAATGATTCATTCATTTATTTTGGAACCAGTACCAGAGCTTGTTTTGTCTCGGTTATTCTGGGAAATGAAATGGGTCGTGTCTGATGTCTGTCGGACTGTCTGATAAGCTGTCGTGGGGCGATGGAATAGAGTATGGTAAATGGTGGTGACCGTTACAGAAAGTAAATTGTGAATGTCTTGAAAGAACAGGAGAGGGGGAGGGAGACAGATGGGGGAGAGAAGGGATGGAGATAGTGCAGTTCAGTGATTACAGTGTACTGCAGTCTGCAGTGCACACACTTACCCACGGTCCAGGCTAGAATCTCATGCATCATTCACACACATGCTGCTGATTTTCATATTTCCTGAACACACATCCCCTCTCTTCAGATACAGCACACCGAGATAGTGTGGGCGGGACTGAAAGGAGGAGGAGGAGGAGCTGTATTCCTCCCTGCTCGTATGTGAGGAGAGTGGGGGGGGGGTGGCTGGACTCGCTGGGCTGTAAAAGAGTGTCATAGACTGACACTTGGCTCAGATAGCAGTCACCACTCTCGGAATTTACAGGCTGGTTCTCCTGTCCTAAGGACGGGAGAAATCAGTCTGTTTTTTCAGTAACTGAGATGAAGGCTTGGGCCCCCCCATCCCCCACAGTGCTCATGGAGTCCTTTCTGCAACTCGCTCTTCTCCGTGCCAATGATGATGCAGGGGAAGGAGCAGATCGGGCGGCTGTGGTTGTGTGAACCGTCGCATTATGCAGTGTCAGCGAGCAGAGGGAGGGGGGAGGAATGCCCCGCAGAGCTGACTGGGGACGCTCTCCCTCTCAGGAGAGACTGTTACTCCAGCGGCGGCCTGAGAAAAAAAAAAGCAAAAAAAAAATATATTTTTTTTTGGGGGGGGACACATGGTGGGGCACAGCATAATGTTGGGGGGGGGGGGGTCAGGGCCCCCTCTGCCCCCCCCCCCCCAGAGTTGCCTCTGACTGTATAGCTTAGATCAGGGGTGTCAAACTGGCAGCCCTCCAGCTGTTGCAAAACTACAAGTCCCATGAGGCATTGCAAGGCTAACAGTTACAAGCATGACTCCCACAGGCAGAGGCATGATGGGACTTGTAGTTTCGGAACAGCTGGAGGGCCGCCAGTTTGACACCCCTGGCTTAGATAGATCAGTTCTTCCTAATTTAGTGGCAGGCAGGTGATTGTGCTTGTGATTTAACCACTTTAGCCCCGGGCCTGTTTTTCAGATTCGGTGTTTACGAGACTAAAACATTTTTTTTTGCTATAAAATTATTTAAAACCCCCAAACATTATATATTTTTTTTCTAACACTTTAGAGAATAAAATGGCAGTCATTGCAATACTTTTTGTTACACCGTATTTGCGCAGCGGTCTTACAAGCGCACTTTTTTTGGAAAAAATTCACTTTTTTAAATTAAAAAATAAGACAACAATAAATTTGGCCCAATTTTTTTACATATTGTGAAAGATAATGTTACGCCGAGTAAAATGATACCCAACATGTCACGCTTAAAAATTGCGCCCGCTTGTGGCATGGCGTCAAACTTTTACCCTTAAAAATCTCGATAGGCGATGTTTAAAAAATTCTACAGGTTGCATTTTTTGAGATACAGAGGAGGTCTAGGGCTAGAATTATTGCTCTCGCTCTAACGATCGCGGCGATACCTCACTTGTGTGGTTTGAACACCGTTTTCATATGCGGGCGCTACTCGCGTATGCGTTCCCTTCTGCGCGCAAGCTCGTCGTGAAGGGGCAATTTAAAAAAAAATTTTTGTTGTTTTCGTATTTATTTGTATTTATTTTACCAATTTTTAACACTAAAATAAAAAAAATAAAAAAAATATCACTTTTATTCCTATTACAAGGAATGTAAACATCCCTTGTAATAGAAAAAAGCATGACAGGTCCTCTTAAATATGAGATCTGGGGTCAAAAAGACCTCAGATCTCATATTTAGGCTAAAATGCAAAAAAAATATCAAAAATTTAAAATGTCATTTTTCAAATGACATTTAAAAAAAAATGTCTCTTTAAGACGCTGTTTGAAACTGACGTTTGACGTCACTTCCGCCCAGCAGAGCTACGGGGATGGACGAGGGAAATTTTTTCCCTCACTCGCATCCTCGCTGAACAGACGAGCGCACGCGATCGCCTCCGCCGCTACCGACGGCTCCGGTAAGCGGCGGAGGGCGCGGGAGCGCAGCGGGAGGGGGAGGACGCTCGCCCGCCACCGATAACGGCGATCTTGCGGCGATTCCGCCGCGGAGACCGCCATTATCGTTTACCCGACCGCCCACAGAAGAGATGGATATCTCGGTTGTGGCAGCAGCTGCTGCCGTTACCGAGATATCCATCTTCAAAGTGCCGACGTATACCTGCGGTGGGCGGTCGGGAAGTGGTTAAAGACGTTATCACAGGTATAGACACCCAGCAGGTACAATATTTAACCACTTGCTTACTGGGCACATAAACCCCCTTCGTGCCCAGGCAAAATTTCAGCTTCCGGCACTGCGTCGCTTTAACTGACAATTGCGCGGTCGTACGACGTGGCTCCCAAACAAAATTGGCGTCCTTTTTTCCCCACAAATAGAGCTTTCTTTTGGTGGTATTTGATCGCCCGTGCGGTTTTTATTTTTTGCGTTATAATGAAAAAAAGAGCGACACTTTAAAAATATATATATATTTTTTACTTGTTGCTATAATAAATATCCCATTTTTTTTTTTTTTTTTTTTTCTCAGTTAAGGCCGATACGTATTCTTATACGTATTTTTGTAAAAAAAAAAAAAAAATCACAATAAGTGACTGCTTTGCGCAAAAGTTATAGCACCTACAAAATAGGGGACATAATTATGATTTTTTTTTTTAGATTTTTTTTTTACTAGTAATGGCGGCGATCTGCGATTTTTATTGGGACTGCGATATTGCGACAGACACATCGGACACTTTTGACACATTTTTGGCGCCATTCACATTTATACAGCGACCAGTGCTATAAAAATGCACTAATTACTGTATAAATGTGACTGGCATTGAAGGGGTTAACACTAGGGGGTGAGGAAGGGGTTAAATGTATTGCCTGGGTGTGTTCTGACTGTGTGGGGGGGAGGGGGGTGACTGGGGGAAGTGATCGATGCTGTCTCCCTATGTACAAGAGAAACAGCATCTGTCTCCTCACTGACAGGACGTGAAGCTCTGTGTTTACACTCAGAGCTCCACGTCCCTGCTCTCTCACCGACGATCGCGTGTACCTGACGGACATCGCGGCCACCGGGTACACGCATCGGATCCTCGGTGATGCGTCGGGACTGTTTTTCCCCGCCGCGCGCCACCCTGTGGCGCGCGCGGGGAATTACAAGCAAATCACGTCCAAAGACGTGACCCCGGCGCCTCAGGTCCGCGCTGTTCACGTATTTTGTCAATAGCGCGGACCTGAAGTGGTTAAAGGAATTTTTCTTTTTTTTTAATTTAAGCATCAATAAAATCACTGCTCCTGGAGCAGTGATTTTAATGATGCTTAACTTAAAAAAAAATGAAAAAAATGAAAAAATATGTTTTTTTTCCCCACACAAATAGAGCGTTCTTTTGGTGCTATTTGATAAGCTATGCGGTTTTTATTTTTTGCGCTATAAACAAAAGAAGAGTGACAATTTAAAAAAAAAATAATATTTCCCTAGATCGCTGGGAACAAAGAACATCATATGACGTCCACACGAATCGGGGAGGGGTTCCTGCCGCCGTCATTTAACAATGACACGGTAAGGAAAGGGTTGTAGGGGGCTTTCTAGATTTCGATAAGCCCCCTGCCGGCAGACCCCCACAACTACCGGCCAGGGTTGTGGGGAAGAGGCTCTTGTGCTTGAATTATTTTTCCCATCATGGGTGTGAGTGGGGCCTAGGGTGACCACATTTCCAAACTACCATTCAGGGACACCCTCCCTTCCTAAAAATCAGCTTGTGCTGTAACGAATCACAGCACAGTGATTGGATACAAGAGGCGGATTTTTTGATTTCCCCAATCACATGCAGGGGAGGGATTTTGCTCCTCCAGGCATTCCCGGCCAGGACAAGTACTGTCACTGAGTAAAGCGGTGATGTGATGGCCGTTTCTGGGGGCATCAGATTGGCCCGGGGGGTGGCTGTGTCAGTTTCATTCCAGGACAGATCTGCAAAATGCGGGACTGTCACAGGCAATCCGGGACACGTGGTCAGCCTAGTGGGGCCCCATGTCAAGTTTTGCCTAAGGCCTCACAAAGCCAAGGGTTTATCTAGATTAAAAAGGTTCAGAAAAGCTATTTTAGACTGTTTGGGGAAAACATCAAATCCCTTGGAATTCCAGCTGGATTGAAATGTATCTTTGGGTATTTGTTTAAAATGTTGGAAGCCTTGCTATTATACTGCAGTCAGCAGCATTTCTCTGCCGAGCTGTCATTTCTCAAAAAAAAGATCGATATGCTTGTTACAGATGGTACCCCCTGCTTGACCCAACCCCCCCTTCCATCCCTAAATACAGAAAGCTCCCTGCTGTGCGCACATAATGGAATCTGCCTTTAGCAATAAAAGGACAATGCATGTGAAAGTTTTCCATTCAATGGGATCTGAGCTACAACTTCTCATCACCAGATATCTAATGGTGGCATTGTACTAAAAGCAGCAGAGTAAGGCTTTGTTAAAGCACAACGTGCGCTGCGGATAAGCTCATACTGAGGAATGCTTGGTGATTGACAAACTGCCTACTGTCATGCTGATCCTTTGTCTTCAACGTTTCTGACCCAGAACAGGGAAGGCAGGTCGAGACTTTTCACCTTGCTGCCTTCGTTCTTGTTGTGGGTGTTGCTTATGGACTCTAAGAACTGAAGATGGAGGATTGATATGACAGGCAGTCACTGAAAATCTTTAGAAGGAAAGCTTAGTGCAGTGTAGGTGGTAACTTACCCCCAGCTCGGAGTGAAAGAAAGAAGAGGAGAACATCAGAATGAGGAATACAATGAGTAATATAGTCTTTTCCTCTACCTCCTAGAGATAAAGTGCATTTAAATCTTGCAGTTGGGCTTTAATCCTTCCTGCCCAGACCTGGCATCATTCCTTTATATCTTTGAGCCAAGGTGGCAGGATGGACTTTCCAACCATGCAACCTCTGCATACCTCCAAACTTTCTTAGATGGGAAAGGGGGACAGTTTTGCCAACCGTCCGTATTTTTACGGACAGTTCGTAAAAACAGGCACTTTTTTACCCCGTTCATAAATGTCCGTGGTTGCGGCCAGTAAAAATAGCCGAGATGGGACTGCACATGGAGATTGGAGGCAGGGGGTGATGGTGGCTGCGGTGGCACCGAAGAGGGGGATGGAGGCAGGGGACGATGGAGGCAGGGGGCCTGGGGGAGATTGGAGGAAGAGGGAGATAGGAAGCAGAGGGGGATTGTGGCACCACAGAGGGGGGTGAAGGCAGGGGGTGTTGGTGGCAGAGGGGGATGGAGGCAGGGGGTGATGTGACTAAATAATTTGCCCTTCATATATCAAAAATAATAAAAATATGTATTTTTTTACCTTAATATCTACCTTAAATCACATTGCTATTTGCCTAGCCTATTGTTTGTAGCCTAAATACTGAACTGAGCACCTAAAATGTAATTTAGTAACTTTTGTAAAATGCCAGTAAAAACGTGGCTGCGCCAGTAAATTTCAGGTGTCGTGCCAGTAAATTTCAATCTGATAGGTTGCCAACACTGAAGGGGGACACCTATAACATAAAGGAAGTAGGCAAGAGTCACACCCCCTGCCACACTCCCAGAGACATGGAAAGAATATGCAAAAAAATAACTGGGTTAAATACTTACCCATAATAAAACAATATCCATTATTAAGGGGATGTATAAGAGGTTAAGGACAGTCTAAAACTTTTTTGTTACATAGGGGATGCTTATAAAAATTCATGGAGTTATTCATCTGGCAAAAATTTGTTATGTGTGAATAGAGGCAATTTCAAATTTTGTTAAACAAATTTCTCTCCAGGTTGACTATTATTATTTAATACAGATTGAAGCGAATGAGGAAAATACCTCAAAATGGCCACTAGTAGGTGCTGATGACCATATAAATCAGTGATGGCAAACCTTGACACCCCAAATGTTTTGGAACTACTTTTCTCATGATGCTTATGGACTCTGCAGTGTAGTTGAGCATCATGGAAATGTAGTTCCAAAACATCTGGGGCGCCAAGGTTTGCCATTACTGATATAAATACTTATTTACTATGATTGTCAGCTCCATCTAGTGGCCATAATGTCACATTTTCCTGATTGGCAGTATGCTATATGAACAACATTCCACCTGGATAAAGAATAGCTTAGTAACATTTGCTCATTTAGTAACATGTTGTACCCATTCACACAGAATGAATGTGCATACAGTTTTACAGGATAAATAGCTCTGCAGATTTTTTTTATAAATACATCCTGCAATATTTGGAGGTCTTTTTATGAGTCCATGCAAGTGCGAAGGGCTTGTCAGCCCACTTTTGTTGAATTAAATCAAAGTTCAAAAGCGGTTGCCCATGCAGGGGTTTTCACAAACAAAAACGGCATAATAAAAATAATACAGAGCCAACTAGATCTCAGTTCCCCTGGCTCACTGGGCTCTCTCAGCTGTATCAGCTCTCTCAGTTCCCCTGGTTCTCTGGGCTCTCTCAGCTGCCTGGGCTCTCTCAGTTCCCCAGGCTCTCTGGGCTCTCTCAACTGCCTGGGCTCTCTCAGTTCCCCAGGCCCTCTGGGCTCTCTCAGCTGCCTGGGCTCTCTCAGTTCCACTGGCTATTTCAGCTCTCTTGGCTCTCTCAGCTCTCCTGGCTCTCCCAGCTGTATGGGCTCTCTCAGTTCTTCTGGCTATCTCAGTTCTCCTGGCTCTCTGGGCTCTCTCAGCTGCCTGGGCTTTCTTGGTTCCCCAGGGTCTCTCTGGGCTCTCTCAGCTGCCTGGGCTCTCTCAGTTTCCCTGGCTGACTGGGCCCTCTCAGCTGCCTGGGCTCTCTCAGTTCTTCTTGCTCTCTGGGCTCTCTCAGCTGCCTGGGCTCTCAAAGAAAGTTCCACTGGCTCTCTGGGCTCTCTCAGCTGCCTGGGCTCTCTCAGTTCCCCAGTCTCTCTGGGCTCTCTCAGCTGCCTGGGCTCTCACAGTTTCCCTGGCTCTCTGGGCTCTCTCAGCTGCCTGGGCTCTCTCAGTTCCTCTGACTCTCTTGGCTCTCTCAGCTGCCTGGGCTCTCTCGGTTCTTCTTGCTCTCTGGGCTCTCTCAGCTGCCTGGGCTCTTTCAGTTTCCCTGGCTCTCTGGGCTCTTTCAGCTGCCTGGGCTCTCTCAGTTCCCCAGGCTCTCTGGGCTCTCTCAGCTGCCTGGGCTCTCTCAGTTCCCCTGGCTCTCTGGGCTCTCTCCTGTCTGGGCTCTCCAGTTCCACTGGCTATTTCAGCTCTCTTGGCTCTCTCAGCTCTCCTGGCTCTCCCAGCTGTATGGGCTCTCTCGGTTCTTCTGGCTATCTCAGTTCTCCTGGCTCTCTGGGCTCTCTTAGCTGCCTGGGCTCTCTCAGTTTCCCTGGCTGACTGGGCCCTCTCAGCTGCCTGGGCTCTCACAGTTTCCCTGGCTCTCTGGGCTCTCTCAGCTGCCTGGGCTCTCTCAGTTCCTCTGACTCTCTTGGCTCTCTCAGCTGCCTGGGCTCTCTCGGTTCTTCTTGCTCTCTGGGCTCTCTCAGCTGCCTGGGCTCTCTCAGTTTCCCTGGCTCTCTGGGCTCTTTCAGCTGCCTGGGCTCTCTCAGTTCCCCAGGCTCTCTGGGCTCTCTCAGCTGCCTGGGCTCTCTCAGTTCCCCTGGTTCTCTGGGCTCTCTCCTGTCTGGGCTCTCCAGTTCCACTGGCTATTTCAGCTCTCTTGGCTCTCTCAGCTCTCCTGGCTCTCCCAGCTGTATGGGCTCTCTCAGTTCTTCTGGCTATCTCAGTTCTCCTGGCTCTCTGGGCTCTCTTAGCTGCCTGGTCTCTCTCAGTTTCCCTGGCTGACTGGGCCCTCTCAGCTGCCTGGGCTCTCTCAGTTTTTCTTGCTCTCTGGGCTCTCTCAGCTGCCTGGGCTCTCAAAGTTCCCCTGGATCTCTGGGCTCTCTCAGCTGCCTGGGCTCTCTCAGTTCTCCAGGCTCTCTGGGCTCTCTCAGCTGCCAGGGCTCTCCCAGTTTCCCTGGCTCTCTGGGCTCTCTCAGCTGCCTGGGCTCTCTCAGCTGCCTGGGCTCTCAAAGTTTCCCTGGCTCTCTGGGCTCTCTCAGCTGCCTGGGCTCTCTCAGTTCCTCTGACTTTTTTGGCTTTCTTAGCTGCCTGGGCTCTCTCAGTTCCTCTGACTTTTTTGGCTTTCTTAGCTGCCTGGGCTCTCTCAGTTCCCCTGGCTCTCTGGGCTCGCTCCGCTGCCTGGGTTCTCTCAGTTCCCCTGTCTCTCTGGGCTCTCTCAGCTGCCTGGGCTCTCAAAGTTCCTCTGGCTCTTTGGGCTCCCTTAGCTGCCTGGGCTCTCTCAGTTACCCTGGCTCTCTCAGCTGCCTGGGCTCTCTCAGTTACCCTGGCTCTCTGGGGGCTCTCATCTGCCTGGGCTCTCTCAGTTCTCCTAGCTATCTCAGATCTCCTGGCTCCATGGTCTCTCTCAGCTCTTCTGGCTCTCTGGGGTCTCTCAGCTCTCCTGCCTTTCTCAGTCCCCTGAGACCTCTAGATGTCCTCTGGACTCGGTCGTCCTACTCTCTCAGTCCTCCAGACTCCCTTAGCTGTCTCTAATTTCACTGGAAAGGAATCTCCTGTCTATGCCCAAGCCTGTCATTATAACAGATTTGCACAGCCTGCTTGTCTTCTGCAAGACCTGGACACTAGGTTGGAGATTTCTTGCCTCCCAAAACTCTTAGAAGTCTCCAAGCTCCGGAACCCAACCTGGGAAAACCAAAACTTGTAAAAAACCAAAAGATAGGGAGGCCCGGAGTGGAAAAGACAGCAAAGAAAGATAACGCAGGGCCGGGCATGACTAGGGGGAGGTAGGGCAATGAAGGGTTAACTGTGGAGGGAGCCTGGTTGGTTGGAAGGAAAGTCAGGCAGAGAGGCTGTGAGGGGTGGAGCAAAATTTAAGGGAAGGGCGGGGACCAAGAGGCAAAGTTTTACTTTCTCTGCTCCTTGCTTTACCCAGCCATTGGGGATTTTGACCGGATCTTTGCGCGGTTGAGGGCGGCGGCGGCATCTCGGGGCCCTGGATGGCTTGAAGAACAGGTTGGGGGGTTGCTGGAAGACGAGGCAGGGGGGCACAGGACACTGAGAGGCGGTCGCCTCGTGCGCGGAGGTCGCGGCCTCCGGAGCGTTACTCCCCAGGCCCCACTACTAAAGGCCAGAAGTCTGTGAGGAGCCCCCCTTCAGGCACGGCGCCCCCCCCCGGCAAAGCGGGCTGATGCTTCGGTCGGGGGTGAGGCGGACCGGGACACTCGACGGCGGCGAGAGGTGAGAGACGGTGGGCGGAGCTACGAGCGGCGATGGCGCCCAGGCCTCGCCGCCACGTCGGGGACAGAGGGATCGTTCGGTCTCCCCCGGGGCCGTGAGGGGGAGGACTCGGCGCGAGGGGAGCCGTGAAACGGCCGGCGGGCTGTCCGTTTCCTCGGCCGCCGGCTCCAGGGCAGAGGGGAGGCTGGAATCCCCAAGGCAGGCGGGAGGATCGGCGGGGCCCAGTCCGGGCCCTGGGAGAGATGAGGGGCGTTCCGCCACAGCGACAGCCGGGTCCCAAAACAGAGGTCGCCCGGCGGTTAGGCCAGGGTCTGCGGCCCACGGGCCAGCACTGCCTGGGGGGCTGACGTCGCCAGGGACGCTGGCTTCAGAAGACAGGTCAGAGGGAGAAGCAACCGATTCTGACGGCGAGTATCCCGCGGTGGCACAGCCGGCGGTGGACGGGCCTGCAAGGACTGAAAGGGACACGTCCGGTCGGCACGGTAAGAACATTCAATCTGTGGAGGGGGAGGTGGCGGCGGTGCTGTGTAGACTGTTGGGGGTGGGGGGTGTTGCAAATGTTTCGGGTGGGGGGTCCGTGTCTTTTTCCAACCCCCCCCCGGTTGCTGCCCCGCGGGTGGCGGGCGCCCTGCCTGCCGCGCCGGGTGCTCCGGCGGGATTGGGGGAATTTTTTAGAGGTTTGAGGGACTTGGTGCAGCGGTTTTCCGGGGGGTTGCCAGCATACCCGCAGGTCGCACCCTGGGTGGGGGGTGGAGTTGGGGCACAAGGGGTCGCAGCTCCCCCGGTGGTGGTGGACGACCCCCTCACCGGAGTGCAGTGTTCGGCTCCGGATAGCAGCACGTCTGGGGAAAAAGGGGGGACGGAGAAACCAGCGGTGGTCAGGTCTGATGTGGTGCGCATAGCTGACGCTGCAAAATGCAAAGTTTACGTGTGTTTCGAGGGTCCCTTGGGAGCTCATTTAAAGCAGGAGGTGAGGGACAAAATAGTGAGAGGGGAATATGTCGAGATCTTCTCCCTCCTCCCGTTGGAAAAATTCAATCTGGACAGGGTCAAGCCAGATGACTCCAAAAAGGAGGATGAGGAGAAGAGGAGGCATAGATTGATCCCACGTACATTTCAAAATTGGCTACAGGCTTTCGCCATAATGGCAAGTGTCATAGGGGAGAAGAACCCGGAGCATTGTTCTGGGTTGTTCTGCTATATGGACGCGATTGGGGAGGCGCATCGGGTGTACGGGGGTACGGGTTGGTTGCGCTATGATGAACAATTTTGGCAGCGTAGGGCAGTCCGCCCCTCCTTGCGATGGGATCACAAGGACATAAGCTTGTGGATGCGGATGATGTCGGCGCCGCGGACGCAAAATCTGTTTTTTCCAGGTGGGGCCGGAGGTGCTTCTACCTCAGGACCGCCGGCCGGAAAGAAGTGGGGGGTTTGCTGGAAATTTAACGAGGGCTCTTGCACCTATGGCGGAACCTGTCGATTCAGGCACGAATGCTCCGGATGTGGGGGTGGTCATCCCTTGTCCCGGTGCTTCAAAAAGGGGAAGCGGGCGGGGGAGGCTGGGAATAAGAGGGAGGACGCCAGTGAAGGGGGAAAGGATGCTTCCTTTTCTAAGTAGATATCCGGATAGGGCAGCGGCGGAGCTGCTTACCGTGGGTTTTTCAGAAGGATTCGCGATTCCTTGCACGTTGTCAGAGGTACCGCCCTTCGCAAAAAACTTGCGGTCTGCTTTAGAAAATCCGGGGGTGGTGTCCGAGAAATTGGCCAAGGAAGTGGAATTGGGCAGGATGGGGGGGCCGTTTGAGGTGGTTCCATTGCCCAGATTGGTGGTCTCGCCTTTGGGGGTTGTGCCCAAGAAGGAACCGAACAAGTTCCGCCTCATCCACCACTTGTCCTTCCCAAAGGGGGGGTCGGTGAATGACGCTATAGACCCAGAGGCCTGCACGGTGTCGTACACTTCTTTTGATGCGGCGGTGAGGTGGGTCAGGCGGTACGGAAAGGGGGCGCTCATGGCAAAATCGGATATCGAAGCTGCGTTTCGCTTGTTACCGGTACACCCGGACAGCTTTTGGCTGCTGGGTTGCCAGTGGCAGGGGAAATACTACGTGGACCAATGTCTGCCCATGGGCTGTTCCATCTCGTGCGCCTTGTTCAAGAAGTTCAGCTCTTTCTTGGAGTGGGTGGTCAGAGATGTGGCGGGGATCGATTCGGTAATCCATTATCTTGATGATTTTCTGTGTGTGGGCCCCCCTTCTTCCAGGGTGTGCGGTATCCTGTTGGCAACGCTGCAGCACATAGCGGAGAGGTTCGGGGTGCCGTTGGCAGCCGATAAGACCGAGGGCACGACCACAGAACTGAGTTTTTTGGGGATAGTGTTAGATTTAGAGGCCATGGAGTGCAGGTTGCCTGTGGAAAAGGTGGAGAATCTCCGGATGGTGATTAAAGGTATGTTGGGGTGTAACAAGGTGCAGTTAAGAGCGCTTCAGTCGTTGCTGGGCAAGTTAAATTTTGCCTGTCGCATCATTCCCATGGGAAGGGTGTTCTGCCGACGGCTGTCGGCAGCCACTGCAGGGGTTACGTCGCCGACGCATTTCATACGGTTGACTAAGGAGCTACACGCGGATTTGCGAGTGTGGCATACGTTCCTGGAGGAATACAATGGCCGGTCCCTGTGGATGGAAGGCCCGGTGAGTAATTTTGATTTGGACCTTGTCACGGACGCGGCAGGGTCCACAGGTTACGGGGCCTTCTTCAAAGGGTGCTGGAGTGCGGAGGGGTGGTCGGCAGCATGGATCGCAGAGGGGTTGGTAAAGAACTTGGTACTGTTGGAATTGTTCCCGGTGGTGGTGGCGTTGGAGTTGTGGGGTGAATCTTGCAAGAATTTGAAGATTAGGCTGAACTGTGACAACATGGGGGTGGTTCAGGTCATCAACCGTATCTCTGCATCTTCCCTGCCGGTGGTTCGGTTGTTGCGCCATTTAGTATTGCGTTGTCTGCAATGGAACATATTCTTGTATGCTGTTCACATTCCGGGTGTGGACAACAGGCTTGCTGACGCTTTGTCTCGCTTTCAGTGGAACAGGTTCAGGGAGCTGGCCCCACACGCGGAAAAGGAAGGTGTGCCTTGCCCGGGGTGGATGTGGGGGATTGTTTCGGGATCGCCGCCACATGGATCAGGCGTTCGGTGAGTATGGTTACATGGGCGGCGTATACCAAGGTCTGGGACGAATGGTACAGTTACACGCGGTTGGCGGACGCCAATCTTGGAGATGCAGAACTGGGATGGTTAGTATTGTACTTTGCGGTACGCCATATGGAAAATATGGGGTCGGTCTCGGCACTTACCAAAAAATTTACGGCGTTAGCATTCTTGTTCAAGCTGGAGGGTAGGCCGGATTTGACTACGTCGTTTTGGGTGAAGCAGGCGGTAAAAGGGTACAGAAAAGGTAAGGTATCCAGGGACACGAGGAGGCCGGTATCTTTTTCCGTGTTACAGTCGATCTGTGGTGTTTTGTCGGGAGTGTGCTCTTCGGTGTATGAGGTAAGTTTGTTTAGGGTGTTTTTTTCCATAGCCTTCTTTGGAGCTTTCAGGCTAGGTGAGTTGGTTAGCCCCTCCAAGGTAGTCGGGGGAGGGTTGCTGGTCGGGGATGTACGGATGATGGAGGACAGGGTGGTGTTACGGCTGCGCAGGTCTAAGACGGACCAGTATGGAAAAGGGTCGGAGGTATTTCTATACGCGCTGCAGGGGTCAGTTGTCTGCCCAGTAAAGGTTATGGGGGAGTTCCGGGCTATTCGCCCGGGTTCGGGGGGTCCCCTATGGATGCACGCGGATGGGTCTTTTGTTTCCAGGTTCTAGTTCGTGGCAGTCTTTCGGAAGTGCTTACGGGCAGCAGGGTTCGCTGCGCAACAGTACGCCTCGCACTCCTTCCGCATTGGGGCTGCTACGGAAGCGGCTCGGTGCGGGTTGGATGAGGCTGCTGTAAAACGGATTGGGAGGTGGGAATCCAAGAGATTCAGGTCATAAGTTAGGCCACATATGTTGCAGGAATGATGGTTGCTGGGGTTTCGGAGTGTTGCTAGGTTGGTGGGGGGGTCGTTGTGAGAAGTATGTGTTATTGCTTGTCACTCATGCTTGTCATTTGTTTTTCAGATGGTGTTCAGGAGCGCCTTGTTTGGATTTTGGGGCACTCCTACGTGTACTGGGGAGCATTGAGGGCGCGAAGCAAGGAGCGAAGCAAGGATCAGGTGGTTGGGGATCCGGGGGATGGGGTGGGGCAGGGTGCTGCCAGAGGTACAGCATTTTGCCCGGCTGGACCGTCCACCTGACATTTTGGTTCTCCATGTGGGGGGGAATGATTTAGGGATTAGGCCTATTGGGGACTTGATTACGGCCGTTAAGGCGGATGTCTTAACCTTTCACGCGGCCTATCCGGGCTTGGTTTGGTCGGACATAATTGCTCGGACAACCTGGCGCATGGCAAAGTCTGTGGTGCGTTTGGATAAGGGGCGGATTAAGGTAAACAAGGTGATTGGGAGGTTTGTGGTGAGACATGGGGGCTTGGTAGTGAGACACATGGAGTTGGAGAGGAACGTGGGGCTTTATTTACGTGGAGATGGTATTCACCTATCCGACGTGGGGATGGAGTTATGGTTTTTAGATTTGCAAGAGGGGATCTAGAGGGCCCTGCGGGTGTGGAGGGGCCTGTAAGGGTAAGGTGTTACCCGTTCGGGCTGTGGCGGTGTTAGTTGGTCTTTGATGGCGGCAGTTACAGATGTGATGGAAATGGTGGTGGGCTCATCGGTGGGATGGGACCCTTATGGGTATTTATTCCAGCGGAACGGTGTCTGCTGGAATACGGTTATGGTTGCACTGCAGGACAAAAAGGTTTGTCTCCGAGCTGGGTCGGCTGGGGGCCGGTTTAAGGGTTAATGGTGGTGCAGTGCAGTAGTAAAGAAAGGTGAAGCCGGGTTGCCGTCAAAGATCAGGAAGCTGGGTTATATATATAAAGTTGGTTACAAAATTGTTAAGGAATAAAGTTTGTGTGATTTAATTATTTGATTTAATTATTTAATTTATATGGTTAAAAATAAATTGGCTGTTGTGGCCATTTTGACTCCAACAAGATTGTGTCTCTCTCGTTAATCTTAGTAAAGGGGGGGTAAGTGAGGTAATAATAAAAGGGGTTGATGGTTTTTGGGTAAAATTGGGCTATCCGATGTACACTGGTCATGTTTTTCTCCACTCTAAATCAATATTTCAGTGCCCTGCACTCTGCTCCCGTGTCACTTCTACATTGATTTTTACAATGGCAGGGCCTTGCACTGTCACAACCCATATATTGTGCTTTATTCAGGGAGGTCTTTAAAGAGTAATGAGGGACAGAGGGAATTGGTTCTAATATAGGGACAGACCCTCCAAATCAGAGACTGTCAGGAAGTATGCTACTGTGATTGGCTGTCACAGAGGTCACATGACTTGGAGCCCATCTCACCAGGTCCCAATCATAATTTGAGACCGAGGCAGCTTGCTCACTGTGTTGAGACCATGCAATGACCATCCTTGGCCATCCATCAATGCATATGTCCAGCAGGTGGGCATTAATGCCTACCCTCTTTGGCAACACATATATTTAAACAATGTTTTTTATTGAGGTATTAGAAAAAGTGCAATACATGGAACAAAAAATGCAAAGATATGCAAAAACATTAAACATAAAAGGTACTTGCAAATGTCATAGGGCACATACATAGTAGCATATAGCATACAGTAATACTTCGTATGGTGATTATATGTAGTCGGACTAACCACGACAGGGCATTGATATGGCGCAATAGCCCCCCCCTTCAGTAGAGGCCCTACGCGAGTGGCTCATGAAAACGGAGGAACCCGGACCCAGACCCAGACCACCTCCTCCAATCCCTCTCATTTGGTCAGAGTGGTAGTCCCGCCCAGAGCCCCGGGCCCCTGTGCTAAGCGAGTGTACGGGAGGGCCTAGACCCCTATGTATTTCCAAGATTTGGCAACACATATATGAATTACGAGGGGGGCAAGAGGTTAATGTAGTAAACATCATTCAGTATATTTAAAAGTTATTTTATCAACAAAAAAATAAAAAAATTTAACAAAAATTACAGCTTGATACATCTTTTACTGAGATTAATTAAACAACCCAAACATGCACAATATTCCATCTCAGCCGCCACTCGCAGACGCTCTCGTGTTGCCAATAAGCAAACTCTTATCGAGAGGCGATGTAATGAAAGCTCGGATTTCTTCATGTAAATAGCCAGGTCCTAATGCATTTCTGTCTCTGGTCTGTGTGCCGGTGCTATCATCCCGTGCCATCAGATTCCTGAGCAGCTGAGGGATTATTAAATTTGGTCTGATGAATTGAAATGACATTGTAACCGCCGTATCGTCTCGTTTTATCGTTTCACGGCTGCGTTTATTGCGTTAGGCGGAGTCCCCGCTTGTCTGACTGCGGTCCTGATCTGCGGCTAATGTTCCTTATAATGCAAATGTGTCTGTGGAAGTGGCGTGACGCGACCTGACCTCAACTGCATTCTGGGTAATCAGCTTAAGCTGTAATCGAGGGGTTTTATTTTTCTGGCAGTACAACCTTCCTGTTATTATAAAAGTACAAGTCATGGTATCTGGTAGCCATGCTGCCTCTGCCTGGCTAGGCATGCTGGGACCTATAGTTCTATTACAGCCAAAGAGTCATAGGATTAATTTGCCTAATTTAAAGTGAATTTAAAGCCCAATGGGAATCACATAAAAAATAGCCTTGCAGTGGGCGCCCCCCTCGCCCCTCGCTACTTTTAGGGCAGCGATGATGAAATTTGGCACCCCAGATGTTTTGGCACTACATTTCCCATGATGCTCAACTACACTGCAGAGTGCATTAGCATCATGGGAAATGTAGTTCCAAAACATCTGGGGTGCCAAAGTTCGCCATCACTGTTCTAGGTGATGACGAATATAGTGTAATGCCGCGTACTCAAGGTCGTTTTTTGCGATGAATAAAAAAAGACCTTTTTGTGAAGTAAAAAACGACGTTTTTGAAACGTCACTTTCAAAGACGATGTTGCATACACACCATCGTTTTTTCACAAAAAACGAGGTTACGTTCACCACACTTTTCCATTGAAGCTCGCTTCATAACTAGCTTCTGGGCATGCGCGGGTTGAAAAACGTCGTTTTAAACTACGTTTTTGCTACACACGGTGACTTTTTGTGAAACAAAAAACGACGTTTTGAAAAACGACACAAAAAATTCAAGCATGTTCGAATTTTTTTTTGGTCGTTTTTTTTAAGACAAAAAACGACGTTTTGCCCACACACGATCAATTTAAATGACGTTTTAAAAAACAACGTTTTTTTTCATCGCAAAAAACGACCGTGTGTACGCGGCATATTACTTACCTTACTCCCCATTTCGCCACTCTCTCGTTTCAGTTTGAGATTGTTCCTTTGTTGTCCTCACATATAATACAAGGCCTGTGTTGAACTAGATGATGTCATCATGCCACCACGGCCATATAAAAGAGCCTTTAGGGGGCTAGTCACACAGATGGAGGGAGCCTGCCAGAGCAAGTAATAAGGCAGGCATTACACCCTATGCCTCACTCCATAGAGCAGTGGGGTACCTGGGGTGCCGCGTGCATGGGACCCAGTTTGTCTTAGATCGGCGTCATGAGTTGCCATGATGTGGGTTGGCTAGCTTCCAGCCTAATAACGAATGATTCTCTAGGGCCAGGATGCATGGCGTCATTTATTGCTATAGTGATGGCAGCTGGCTTGCCCGTGGCCTGCACCATGTCAATGTATTAATCTGATCTAGGATAGAAGGCATGCAAGGCTGCCCCCAGCATTCAGAAGAAGACGGATGTCCACCTCCTTCAGACCTACTCCACCTAATATGAAGAGGGAACTGTGTGATAGGGGGAAGGTTATCTATGGCGAGGAGACTGTGTGATTTGGGGGCTCTGTGGACTTAGCTGGGATTGGAGGACTATGATGTGAATGAAGGACTCCTGTACATAGGGCCACTGATTTATAGAGGGTAACTTTGATGTATAGGGGGGGCACTAACTTTGATGTAAAGGGGGAGACTCTGGTCTGTAGGGTCTCTAAAATGAAGGTGTGACTCTTGCATGATGAGGCGATTTCTGATGTAAAGGTAGCTTCTGTTAAACCTAAATAGATGACAGTTCATTTGCTAAAGCACAGTGTATTATAAACTGTTGATGTGTTTTTCACTTTTTAAAAATACCATTCCACTTTTTTTTAACCCTTTTGCATCCACTTCCAGGCTGCAATAACTGCAAGGCACTTCTCTGAAAGACGGAGTTCCCAATGATGACAACAGCACATTGTGCCTGTGTGAGGAGTGTTGGCATGGCAAATTATATTTTCCATCGGAAAAAAGTTCACTTCCTCCCTCACCTGTGCTCCTGGGAAATAATGATCTCCCCCCCTCGCTGTCTTCTGGGACCTGTGTGTCCCAAAAGACAGATGGTCATTCACAAAGCACCGCACCGCAGTAGGAAATGGGCAGTAAAGCCGCGAGGCTCCACTGTCGGTTTCCCTTAGTTAGAATGGTGGCATCTGTACCCGATCCGATGGAAGGATTGGCCTCGGGGGGCTGACATCGCAGGCTCCCTGGACAGGTAAGTGTTCTTATTAAAAGTCAGCAGCTGCAGTGTTTGTAGCTGCTGACTTTTAAAGAAAAAAATTGTGGGTGGAACACCAATTAAAAAAAAAAAAAGTATTAATCTATTGGGTAGAGCAAAGATGAAGATGGCAGTGATTTCTTAAATGCTCTTTAAAGTGCTATTGCAGCCTGATAAATCAGAGTCAAAGACGCAAGGCTCTTGAAACCTACATTTATAAGCATGGTTTCATTTTACAGCATTCTAAAGTAGCAACTCAGTCAGAATTGTATTATACCATTTTAGCATGTATTAAAAGGGACACTCTAGTCTAATCTGGGCTTGGTAAAGTGAGTGTCTATACAGAGGCCCCCCCTATACTCACTATACCTGTGCTCCCTCAACTCCCCTTTCCCCACACAGCCACCATCACTATGCCATGCTTTTGAGTATAGAGGAGCATGTGGCCTGCTACTCTGTTAAGCATTAAAACTTAGCAGCCAACCGCTGAGCACCGTCACATGACTCAGGAAGTGACGTCACCACGCCGCCAGTATCCTTGGTATATTTCATAATGGCCTGCAAAAAAGGGAGGAGCAGTAAGAAAGCAGGCCTCTTTAATTGTTTTTCTTTAGCACATCTTAAATGCTATTGCAGCTTTATAAATCAGTCAAAGGCCTATTTCACACATGCAACCAGTGGGTGACAAAAACAAGTGCTTGGTCATGCTTTTACTGCCCTTCCACTGCCCACCTACAAGAAGACATGGTGGCTGCTTGGGTGAGTACACATCACAGCGACCTCTATGCTAGCAGCAATTTTAACTCAACATGCCTAGTTTGACAGGTTGCCTGCCTGCCAAAATTGGCCGTTGAAGTGCATAAAACTGCAGTACAACTGTGAGCCACACCACACCGCAATACAAAATCCTACAGGGCAGTGAAAAATAAGCAATACAAAATAAACAGACATCAGGAGGCAACAGCTTTGCCTCCTTAACAACTGAAAACTTCATCCCACCAGCCTCCGAAAAATATAGAAAACAGTGCAGCGCAAACCAAAAAAGTAAAAGTGAACAGGTGAAAAACAAGTCCATAATAAGTCCTAAGATAGAGAAAAGATCCAACTATCAAATCCTTTAGGAGTCTTCACCACGTGAGAAATTAGACACCAAACTTAAAACGTGTCCCTCCTCCCCGCCCTGCTGGGGAAGTGTTTTCACGCAACGCGTCCGGGGGTCAGGAGCTCAATACACGTCGCTCGGTGCTGTATCCTTAGAACTCTGTGATGTCCGGTATTGTTTACATGCTCTATTGAATCGGCTAAAATGTGAGTAGCCTGTACACTGTTTAACTGAATTAAAGAGATTGAATCCAGCGGAGGCTCTTAGATTGTCATTCTTTTCCCTTATGTTCCTGTCCATATGCTGTGGCTGTTTACTTGAGGATTCGAAACATCACCTGCTCCCTGGTTCATTCATGCCTATGTGACCATCGGGTAATTCAGTGGTCTTGTGCTAAGTCGGGGTCCCGTCAGGCTCCCAAGCGGAGCAGGCAGGGCGGGGTGAGAGGGAGGTCCTCCCTCACACCCGCCATTGCCACCGGGGGTATGGAGAAGGATGGCAGATTGCCTCCGGGGGGAGGGTCTGCCTACTCCCAACTCCTGCAGTCCGGCTCTTCTCTCGAGTTTACGCACAAAAAATACACTTTAAAAAAAAAAAGAGAAACAAAAATTCTCACGTGGTGAAGACTCCTAAAGGATTTGATCGTTGGATCTTTTCCGTATCTTAGGACTTATTGTGGACTTGTTTTTCACCTGTACTTTTTTGGTTTGCGCTGCACTGTTTACTATTTTCTATATTGTTTTGGATTTTGTGAATGTCCTTTTTGGTGTACAGCCAGCATCCCAGTGATATTTCAACTGTAAAGTTTTTTTCACTTTATATATTTTTTTATAATTGTTTGATATTTAGATATTTCTATATATCTCTTATTCATTTTCATCTTTCTTTGGGGTTTATTATTTTGATCGTATTTACACATTTTTGCGCTGATTGCACTCCTTGTTTTATTAGCTTTCGAAAAATGCCCACCATGGATTGCATTCGAGGTGGCCGGCAAACAGGCCGGTAAACATTCGCACTAGAAGCCTAGAAGTTGTTCATAGCTAATTTTAAACATGTGGCGGCCATAATGGATTTATTATAAATGCATGCTGTGCTTCCTGACTAGCTGTGCTTCACAAGGCTGGAGCCACCTGAAATGTTCATCCCAGCAGCCTCCGAAAAATGCCCACCATGCATTGCTTTTGAGGTGACCGGTAAACATGTGGCGGCCATAATGGATTTATTATAAATGCATGCTGTGCTTCCTGACTAGCTGTACTTCACAAGACTTGAGCCTCGTCACATTAACCACTTAAGGGCCGCCTACTGCACATTTACGTCAGCAGAATGGCACGGCTGGGCACATCAACGTATATATACGTTGATTTTAGTACCCAGCCGTGGGTCGCGTGCTTCTCTGTGGCCGTAGCATCGATCGCGTCATCCCTGTAATAGGGGGACGCGATCGATGACGTCACACCTACAGCCACACCCCCCTAGAGTTGTAAACACAACACATAGGCACACATCCCCTACAGCGCCACCTGTGGTTAACTCCCAAACTGCAACTGTCATTTCCACAGTAAACAATGCAAATTTAAATGCATTTTTTGCTGTGAAAATGACAATTGTCCCAAAAATGTGTCAAAATTGTCCGAAGTGTCCGCCATATTGTCGCAGTCACGAAAAAAATCGCTGATCGCTGCTATTAGTAGTAAAAAAATAATAATTAACAAAAATGCAATAAAACTATCCCTTATTTTGTAAACGCTATAAATGTTGCGAAAACCAACCGATAAACGCTTATTGCGATTTTTTTTACCAAAAATAGGTAGAAGAATACGTATCGGCCTAAACTGAGGAAAAACATTTTTTTTTTATATATTTTTGGGGGATATTTATTATAGCAAAAAGTAAAAAATATTGCATTTTTTTTTAAGTTGTCGCTCTATTTTTGTTTATAGCGCAAAAAATAAAAACCGCAGAGGTGATCAAATACCACCAAAAGAAAGCTCTATTTGTGGGGAAAAAAAGGACGCCAATTTTGTTTGGGAGCCACGTCGCACGACCGCGCAATTGTCAGTTAAAGCAACGCAGTGCTGAATCGCAAAAAGGGGCAAGGTCCTTTACCTGCATTTTGGTCCGGGTCTTAAGTGGTTAAGGGCCAATGTCGATGGGATAATGCTCGCTTTAGAACTGCTTCTCTCCTTATAAAAGTCTATGGGAAGGTAAAAGTAGCCGAAGCAGGTCAACTACATGTCAACTGCACTGCAATGAATTCTGAATAATCTCAGCAGCATCTCCAACTGATGTCAAAGCATGCTGCGCTGGCCCATCGATTTCTGTCAACACAGGCCCTAAGTCAGGTCAGATGGGAAAAGACGCCCATTGTATTTACGCCAGCAGCTTTGATCAGGTAAGAATATAATTTCTGTTTCTGGCAAACACTAGAAAGCGTAAAAAGTTGACAAGAAATAAGATCTTTTGAAGCGCGACAGTTCCTCTTTAAAATGAAGGCTGGCTCTCATAGCTGAGTAACCTTGGCTGGGATCGGACGGGTGAGCACACTTGGCCTAGCAGACAGAACGCGTGCCCAGTTCTGGAATCCGAGCGTGATAATGCCTTAATGAGGACTCCAGGGACGCTGCAGGTGGGACAAAATGCAGAGAAAGCAAGTCACCAGGAGCCTGGTCCAAGAATCCAAGGGACCTTGCCAGACTCTGCTGCTGGTAATACATATTTTAACAGGACAGAATAACAACAAGTATTTGGGAAAGGCCAAAGTAGATGCAAATTCTAGCTGGATATCTAGTTTGCTAAAGCACAATATATCATTAACAACTGCCTTTTTTTAACCACTTGCCGACCGCCGCTTGTACATATATGTCGGCAGAATGGCACGGCTGCGCAAAGTAATGTAAATTTACATCACTTTGAATTTGCCGCCGTGTGGGCTGCGTACACACGATCGGTCCAGCCCGATGAGAATGGTCCGACGGACCGTTTTCATTGGGTCACAGACTGATGGCCTGATGGTCTGATGTGCGTACACACCATCAGTCCAAAATCCGGGTCAGAACGCGGTGACGTAGAACACAAGGACATGCTGAAAAAACGAAGTTCAATGCTTCCAAGCATGCGTCGACTTGATTCTGAGCATGCGCGGGTTTTTGGTCCGATGGTCAGGAGTCCATCGGACCGATTTTAAAGCAAGTTTTAAAACTTCGGTGCGACGGACAACGGTCCGATGGGCCGTACACACGATCGGTTTGGTCTGATGAAACTGGCCTTAAGGCCAGTTTCATCGGACCAAACCGACCGTGTGTACGCGGCCTAAGAATCACTCCCTAGGACATACCCTTCCCCGCCCCCTAGTGGTTAACCCCTTCACTGTCAGTGTCATTTACACAGTAATCAGTGCATTTTTATAGCACTAATTGCTGTATAAATTACAGTGGTCCCAAAATAGCATCAAAAGTGTCCGATGTGTCCGCCATAATGTCGCAGTCACGATAAAAATCGCTGATCGCAGCCATTACTAGTAAAATAGAATATTAATAAAAATGCTATAAAACTATCCCCTATTTTGTAGACGCTTAATGTGACGAGGCTCAAGTTTTGTGAAGCACATCTAGTCAGGAAGCACTGCATGCATTTATAATAAGTCCATTATGGCCATCTCCATGTTTAAAATTAGCTATGGACAACTTATAGGCTCCTTTTTTTACATAGCGCCAGTGTTTACCGGCCCCCTCAAAAGCAATCCATGGTGGGCATTTTTCAGAGGCTGGTGGGATGAAGTTTTCAGGTGTTAAGGAGGCAAAGCTGCTGCCTCCTGATGTCTGTTTATTTTGTGTTACTTATTTTTAGCTGCCCTGTGGGATTTTGTATTGCGTGTGGTGTGGCTCATTGTTGTACTGCAGTTTCATGCACTTCAATAGCCAAATTTGGACACAGACACCTTTTACAGGCAATGGAAAGAGTACATTTTTTCATGGAAGCAGAGCTTTTTTTCTCAGAAAATAGGTGCAGGAACTCAACCACGACCCGTTCAGATTTCACAAACAGTAGAAGGGTCTTAAAGGGGCATTAAATACCAGAATTGCATTACATACAGTGTGCAGAGTTCAGGGGGTTACAAAGCAGTCACTTGTAAACACAGAAACCCGACTTCTGTGTTCACAAGTGATTGTGGTGAGCGGGCACCAAAGGGTCTGAGCCAAAGGTGGTGGAACTGAGTTCCACCAAGTTCCCCCAGAAAAAAAGCCCTGCATGGAAGCATAGGCGTGCACACAGGGTGTGCCAGGTGTGCCTGGGCACACCCTAATCACGCTGTGCTGAGCTAATCCTCCCTGCTGCTTGGCTGCAGAGAAAGGGACTGGAGAATCTCTGTCCTCAGTCCCTTTCTTGGTCTCAAAAGTGAGACGTCAGGAGTCTGTTTAGACAACCTGTTATTTCACCAAATGAGGCTCCCAAAAATGATAAGTTATTGGAAAGAAAATTATAAAATTGTAAAAAAAGTTATGATAAATAATAGGCGTGTGTGTTTGTGTTTTGAGCTGCGCACACCTATGCATGGAAGTGACTTGGCCACATGGAAAAAGACCCTTCCACATTGAGGTTCAGAAACGAGAAGACTCAAGACCCGTTGTGTCATATA
This sequence comes from Rana kukunoris, assembly GCA_029574335.1. Classification (NCBI taxonomy): domain Eukaryota; kingdom Metazoa; phylum Chordata; class Amphibia; order Anura; family Ranidae; genus Rana; species Rana kukunoris. The sequence continues at coordinate 41,310,400 of CM056056.1, read as the reverse complement.
AACATGGATGGGGCATTTTCTTTTTTCTTTTGGGCGATTAACTGGGGAGAATCGGGTAATTCAAATTTAATATGTGGGGAATGCTTAGCCAGAGATCAGCTTTAAAACAACAACTGCCTACCCAATAACCCAATAAACAGATGGCAGAATGTTTCCTTTTTTGTTTAAGTTGGAAGAGATAAAAAAGAATCCAAAACTTATAATCATCTCTAGCTGATAAAAAAAATATTTACATCTTCAACGTGGAACCTGTAAGTGAAGAATTACAATAAGCAGTCTTTTAAATATTTTATTCTCAGAAAAAGCTCTGCTGCAAGATTGCAAGTTTAATATTCAACAAAGGCAGGACGGGGAGGCGAGAAATGTTGACTTTATCTTCCAGCAATTTTACAAATTAGGGCAGCGAAAATAAATCAAATAATGGAGCCACTTTCAGAATACAAGAGGGTTCGCGTGCTTTCGCCATCAACATCTAATTAAAATGCGCGCTCGTACTGTACGCCTACATTAGTCCGTGTCTTTCACCCGTTGAGAGATACATCTATGGGATAGGCCAACGGCTCCGGAATTTTGACTCACTTTAAATGTTATTGCAATTCGGAGAAGCAAGCAAAATCGATCACATGTTGCTAATCTGAACAAGTTGCAAAATGTAGACCACTTAGTTTTAAGCATTTTTTTTTGGGGGGGGGGGGGTTGCAGAAAGGGGGAAGTTTAGAACCTGTATCAGGCTTTTATATCAAGAGGTAAATGGGAGGTAATATTAGACTATGTTTGGATGCATGCAATTTTTGTCCCACAAACTAAGATACGTCTAAAAATAGACTTCATCCCACCGACGTAACTTGACTACGCCGGCGTAGTGTGGGCGCATATTTACGCTGGACGCATGTGGCGCTCCCATTGATTTTCTATTCAAATATGCAAATGAGGCCGTAAAGTTATTCCCCATAGACAGTGTTGCTCATCGTACTTTAAAAAAGTAATTAGTTACAGTTACAAATTACTTTTCCGAAAAAGTAATTGCGTTAGTGACTCAGTTACTACATTGAAAAAGTAATTAGTTACTCAGCAAAGTAACTGAATTTTTTTTTAATATTCTACAATGTTTTGTTGAGAAGCAGATGACGGGCGTTTGTCAGGGAGCAGTGAGTTAATACTCCAAGACAAAAGAATGCCAGATACTTGAGAGAAGAATACCGGAAACAAATGGTGATCTTGTGTATATCCCAGCCTAGGTGCATCCGTCTCACCATGTATGTGCAGCTAATAGGACTTAAAACCCTTATCCATCTGCTACATATTACATCCAAATTATAAGCTGGATTAAAATGTATGTTTATAACTTTATAATATACATTCCATTGACGTTTACAGAGTCTGTAATTTAAAATCTTATATTAGGCTTTATAAGAATTTTCTATAGTTTATTGTTTATTATTTTATTTATCTTATATAAGCTTTATTAGATGCAAGGGATCTGGAATGGGGATGTCAGATTTTTCTTTGTTGTCTGATGAAGAGATGAAATCACTGACCAAAAATAACCTGCTGATCATTGGTCTGTATAGGTGTCCTGCACTTACCATGTTGACCACTAGATGTCGCTGTGTACACTGTGTTGTATAGGGAACGTTTGTTCTGTGGAACATTTTGTTCCGGCCATGTGTTCCCCGAATCATTGATCAGGTTGCGCACACAGTGTGTGTGATCGATGTGATTTGTTCCCCGGTGATAGGTCAGTGTGAGGCGGGTGGGGCTCATTCTATCCAGGGCTCCTTGCGATTGGAAGTTTTAAGACCGCTGTGACAGGCCATCACATCGGTCACATGATTCTAAAGCGGAGTTCCACCCATATTCATATTCACAGCGCCGGCAGAAGCAATTACTCTGCTGCCATCTAGTGGCGGTAGATGTAATTGTGGTAATGCCGCCCAAGTAATGGGAACTGCGTTACCGTGAGGGGAAAAGTAATCAGGTAGATTACTCGTTACCCTCAAAAGGGGCTGCGTTAGGTAACTGCGTTTATTGTAACTCCGTTACTTACAACACTGCCCATAGATGAGGCGCAACCCATGCAAAGGTATGGACCAGGGAACACAAGCCTACATATTGTACATTGGACGTCTGTGAATATGGGCCGACGTGGGTCTGGCTGGGCGTAGGTTACGTTAACGGCGTACACAGGGATCCGGCGTATCTTAGGCAGTTGTTCCGACGTGGTTGTGCGCATGCGCACAGGGATACGTCCACGTCTTGACGCATGCGCAGTTCGGTTTAAGTACTTGTCTGGCCCATCATTTGCATGGGGTCACGCTTCATTAGCATGGATCACGCCCACTTCCAGCCCACTTCCACCTACTTCCACTTACGCCGGCTTACGCCTACGAAATATACGCTACGCCGGTGCAGAGTTGGGAGCACTTGCTTTGTGAATTCCATGCTTGCCTCTCTGTGCTGCATCGGCATAGCGTAAAAGAGATACGCTACGGCGGCATAAATGTGCGCCGATGTATGTGAATCCGGGCCTATATATATATATATATATATATATATATATATATATATATATATATATATATATATATGTTTTATCTGGAAAATGGTTTGGATTGCAGATCCAGTTCTGAATTCTGCACAGCTCTGCCTGACAGGGAAGAAGAGCTTGTTTTTCATCACTACATTTATAGCAGCCCTGAAGACACCTGATTGGCTGGCGAAACATGTTGGGCAGGACTACACAGTGACATAATTTCCGGTCTGTGGGAAGTTTCCTGGTTTTACTGCATGTGTTTATCTTTAAACATGTGAGTGTAATGTATGAGAGGAATGTTTTTAATTTAATAAAAAAAGTTCCAAGCCCCCCTTCTGTTCCTATATCTGGTGGATGTGGCATGTGGAGTTGAGGCCAAGGAACTGGAGGAGATTGCTGCTGGAATGATGAAGGAGAGGTGCTGTGTATTATCCTGCAAAGACCCAGGAGGGGAGAATCCACAAGCTAGGAGACTTTGTTTTTGAAAAACACAAAGTCAAAGAATCTGGTGAGTGACACTGGGCACGGAGCAATGTACGTTGCAGGAGCCGTCCTCACGGAGCGGCAGGGACTTATTGGAAGAAACGTGCGTAGAGTGGAGCAGGGTAGTTAACGAGAATGACGACATTCCGGGTAGTTGTCAGAGCCTGCATGGCAGAGCCCATGGGAAGGCACATCCATCACCTGTCCTACCCTTCTGGCTCCTCAGTCAACGACGGAATCCAGGGTCCACTACGCCTCTTTCGACTTGATTAGGGCTGTAGGTCAGTCGGCATTGTTATCACAAAAAAACAGTTGATGTATTTTTCAGCCGAAACGCGTCAGGTCATACGCTAGCTCTACTTTCCCATACCACGCATTTTGGATTGCATATATGGATTTTTTACAATATTTTTTTCTTATTCAAGTTGTTGTTGATGGCCTGGGCAAGGGCAGAAGGGTTGTCCTGTACCCTTGTGGTGGCCCCTTCTGCCCTGTGTCGATTGCCTCCTCTTTCATTTCCGCATGCCCCCATCCCCTACCTTCTTTGTCCATGCTGATTTCTCTTCCCTGAGCATGTTCTAATTTTTATGGGTTTTCCATCGTTGCTTTGAGATAATGGGCCTCCCTTCATGCGATTTTGCGACCCACTAATTTTGCATCGGTGCTGCCACCGCTCCTTCTGGTATGGGTTTCTCCAATACGGAGCTTCAGCGTCTGGGTAGGTGGGAATCGTCTTGTTTTTGGTTGTACATCTACCCACATCTGCTGTTTTAATTACAGGTTGTTGTCACTCGGCTCTGATTTGGATAGTTGGAGATTCCTTCATCTACTGGGCCGCTCGTCGGTCGGAGGTTTGGAGCTATGGAAAAAATGTGGGTTTCGACTATGATCTCCCTAAGATCCGCTGGCTTGGGCTCCGTGGGTTACACTGGCCCCAGGTCCTTCCGGAATGCTTGCGCCTTCGTGCTCATGTTTCTGGCCCCATCATCTTGGTTCTTCATGCTGGTGAGAATGACGTTGGTTATACGCGTTCAGTGGATTTAATTTCCGCTATCAAGCGGGACATCGCCTAGTGTTACGCAGTCTTTACCAACTTGATTCTCATCTGGTCAGAAATCGTGCCTCGCTTGCTCTGGGCACGGGATATACCTGGCCCACGCCTGGAACGCTTCCGTTGCAAAGTTAACGCCCAGGTCGCTAAGTTTGTTCGGCAGATCGGGGGGTTTGTGATCCGGCACAAGGATTTGGAAGATACTAATGATGATCTGCTGAGATCGGATGGCAGTCACCTTAATGACATCAGATTGGATATATTTAACTTTGGCCTTCAACGTGGGGTGGAACAGGCACTGGCGGCGGTGGGGCACCCGTCAGTTATCCACTGGCAGGCGGGTGGCGGTTTCTTGACCTTGCCAGCATAAAGTGGCTGTAATGGGCTATGCCCTTGATGGAACTCGGAAGTAGACGGGCCTGTCCAGCACTTATGGTAAGGACAGGCTCCCTCTCCCTTTTCGAATTGTGTGCTCACATTACAACTGTGACTGGCACTGGTTGATAGTGTTGAGCAGAATATGCCATATTCGATTTCGCGATATATCTCGAATATATAGTCGAATATTCGAGATATATTCGCTAAATACGAATATTCGTGATATTTTTTGGAAATTAAATTATTGCGAATTTTCGCTATTGCGAATTTTCGCTATTGCGAATTTTCGCTATTGCGAATGCGAATGCGAATTGCGATTGCGAATGCGAAATTTCGAGAAATGCGGAATGGAGCACTCTGATTGGCTCAGAATATTCGTGATATTTTACAATACAAAATAATTGCGAATATTCGAGAAATGCGGAAGGAGCACTCTGATTGGCTCAGAATATTCGTGATATATTACAATACACAATAATTGCGAATATTCGAGAAATGCGGAAGGAGCACTCTGATTGGCTCAGAATATTCGTGATATATTACAATATAAAATAATTGCGAATATTCGAGAAATGCGGAATGGAGCACTCTGATTGGCTCAGAATATTTGTGATATATTACAATATAAAATAATCGCGCGATATCGTTATTGCCGAATAATCGCATTGCGATTTTTCGGCAATATAAAATGAGCGCTGCAGCTACTCGGCCCAAGGTCTCTAATCATACCAGCAATGCTTTTAGACGTCGATGGGGATCTCTAGGATGTGATCTGTTCTAAAAAAAAAATTGAAAACATTCGAATATTCGAAATAGCGAATATTCGCCGCGATATTCGTGTTATTCGCGAATACTCGAATATGCAATATTCGTAGCGAATATTCGCAATGCGAATATTCGTGAGCAACACTACTGGTTGAGAAAAAAGTGTTCACATTATGTTTCAATTTAATAAAGCTGTGGCCTTCCCTTTCAAACCTAATGGTTGTAAGTGTGTTTATTTAAAGGGGTGAGGGGGCAAGGGGGAAGGTTTTATACATCGTTGTTACTGTTAATTGTGCCTGGGATCATTGCGCCTCATGGAGTCATGGAGGAAGAAGAGAAACACTGGAATACTAGTCAGTACCAGTTTGCAAAAGTGTATTTGCTTTGGAAGACTAAATCATCTCTAAAGTTGGGTTTTCTATGTTTACTGATGTTGCTTTGTTATGTAAAACTATTATGCAGCGTACACACGTTTGGAAATTCCATCTGAAAAACCTTGGATGGTTTTTCTGACGGAATTCCGTTCAAGCTTGGCTTGCATACACACGGGCACACAAAATGTCTTTTTAAAATGTGTTGCTTGAAGAGTGGTTAGGGCAAGGCATACTCCAAAATGCTGCACAGTGAGGGCTTTGGTGAGAAGCAACCCCTTACATCATAGTCTCTGTTTAAACCATTATGGCCCCATATATTTCTGTGGGACCATCTCTGATTGTCTATAGCCTTTGGACACGGCCCCTTTCATCATCAGACATTGGCACCTTTCATCCACAATATGTCTGGGGTGGGAAATTTGAAGCCCAGGAGCCAAAAGATGGTGAAAGGTGTCAGGCCTCCATCCTTGGAGCTCTCTCTCTGAGTGAGAGAGTACATCCAGGGGTGTACGTAGAGCATTTGGCACCTGGGGCGGATCCTATATCTGGTACCACCCCCCAACATTAAAATGTAAAAACACCCCACTGTGCCCCCTGCATACCGCTGCATCCTTCAATATCTCTTTGTCACTACTGTGTATCCCCTCTCTGCAACTGCACCTCTGGACCACTTTACATTACACAGCACCCTCCAACTCTGGACCCCTTTATATTACACAGCACCCTGCAGCGCTGGACCCCTTTACATTACACAGCACCCTGCATCTCTGGACCCCCTTTACATTACACAGCACCCTGCACCTCTGGCCCCCTTTACATTATACAGCCCCCTGCACCTCTGGACCCCTTTACATTACACAGCACTACATCTTTGGACCCCTTTGCATTACACAGCACCATGCACCTCTGGACCCCTTTACATTACACAGCCCCCTGTACCTCTAGATCCCTTTACATTACACAGCCTCCTGCACTTCTGGACCCCTGTACATTACACAGCCCCTGCACCTCTAGATCCCTTTACATTACACAGCCCCCTGCACCTCTGGACCCCTTTACAGACCCCCCCAATAGTTAAGGACCCCTGCTGGTTACACAGACCCCCCTAACAGTTCTGGACCCCCTGCATGGTACACAGACCCCCTAACAGTTATTGACCCCCTTCATGGTACACAGACCCCCCTAACAGTTATTGACCCCCTTCATGGTACACAGACCCCCCTAACAGTTCTGGACCCCCTGCGTGTTACACAAACCACCCCAGCTATGTCCCTTCTTATCTTAATCATGCAGATAGAGAGACAGTGAGCAGCGCTGAACAGAGGACGGGAACTGATGGAGTTAATTTTTCATATTAACAAGCTATTGATTGCTTGCTAGGACCACCTAGCAACCAATCACCTGCTGGTTTACTTAAAAAGTTAACTCCAGCAGTTCTCTACTCAGCCAGGGGCGGACTGACCATTGAGGAACTCGGGCACTGCCCGAGGGCCCCATGCCACTAGGGGGCCCCATCAGGGTTGCCAGCCTCATTAAAAACAGGGACAGTATGTAAAAATCTGTGTTTTTTTTACATCTGTCCCTGATATGTCCAAAACTTACATGCTTTTGATGTGAAAATCCCAAGATTTTAGCTGCCCCGCCTCTGTACTGCGACCTGGCTTGGTGGCCATCTGTAAGCCTGGGGGCCCCAAAATCTTCTAATGCCCGGGGGCCCATTGAGTTGTCAGTCCGCCCCTGTACTCAGCGCTGCTCACTGTCTCTCTCTCCCCTGTGGTACAGGAGAAAAGAGAGTGTTTAACTTACCCTGCTCCACTCTGTGAATCCGGTGACTGGTTCTGGGTGTCACTCTGGTAGTGGCCCGGGTACCCCCCGTGCACTGTCACAGATCGCCAGTGGTATCACTAGGGTTGGTGACACTCGGTGCAAAAAATATGGCGTCACCCCTCACGTCGGGCACACGCACGCGCATTGGTGCGTCCAGGCAACTGTGGGCACCTGTGCTTGCGCACGAGTGCGCATCGGGCAGAAACTGGTGGTTCTCTTACAGTCAGTGTATGTATGTTAGGTAGGTCTGTGTATGCATGTCACTACCGTCATTGTATGTATGTATGTCAGGTAGATAGGTCAGTGTATGTATGTCAGGTAGGTCAGTGTACAACCCTACCGCTCAGCCAAAAAAAAAGCCTGCCACATACACACCCCCCCACCCACCTTGTTGCTGGAAAATAGAAGAACGAAAACTGGACAGCCGCACTCCGAAATCACTTAAAAGAAGTTGTCTTTTATTTTTCAACTGTACACACAGTCACTGCAACCAACAATATACAGTGTGGCCGACGCGTTTCGCACTTACAGTCAGTGCTTAGTCATGGCTAAAATGACATATATACTCAAACACATGATCACATGAGAAAAGATCCACCTATGGCAGTAAAAAATTAATTAAGTAATTAAACACTAAATCAAACCAGCTGAAGGGGGTAGGGCCTCCCTCAAAATTAACACTTTCAAGTAAAAAACATATAAAACACATATAATATATATAGGAACACCTGAATTTATTCAAATACCCCTATAAAATCTTGATTAAAGCCACAATCCATGTGCCTAAAGTTTGCAAGCATATACTTAACATATATGATGCGCCATTCTTCACTTTGCCAGATGTTTCAATGTGACACCCAACCAGCGCTTATATGATTGAAACCATAGTAACTGTGCTGAGAGGGCCAGTAAATTGATCTAAGCTGTGTAGAAACATAGACAGACTATGGAAATCGACCGACTATAAAGTGAAGAATTAATAATAGTTAATTAATTATAGTAAGTGATACTGTCCTTGTGAAATGTGGCCAAAAATGTCCATAGTGGCTGCGTGAAAGGGTTAAACCTTAGGCTATCTAAACTGTGCAACTATGTTGTTTTTTTTGTTTTTTGTTTTTTAAATTATTTTTTATTTTTTTAGTAGCTAAAGTACAACTTAAACTTTAGTTAAAGAAAATTAAAGTGAATACATAAATAGTGGTCACTAGAAGTGTTCGCGACCCCAATATCTTGGAGGCGCTCAAAAAAACATTTGTGACCATGGTGCAAATGTTAGTGATGGGTCCGTCATACTAATGTATGATGATCTGGTGTGATAGTCTGTGGTCTAGTGCCATAATGAGCGATCATTTTCACTATGTTAAAAATGGCAAAACTATAGCCGGTCAGTTTCTGACCATGGTGCAAATATTAGTGGTGGATCCATCATAGAAATGTATGGTGATCTAGTATAAAAGTCTGTGGTCTAATGCCATAATATACGGTCCTTTTCACTATGTTAAATGATGTCAAAATTATAACCGTATGGCTAGTAGTGTTGCTCACGAATATTCGCATTGCGAATATTCGCTACGAATATTGCATATTCGAGTATTCGCGAATAACTCGAATATTGCGGCGAATATTCGCTATGGCGAATATTCGTATTTTTTCAAATTTATTTTTAAAACAGATCACATCCTAGTGATCTCCATCGACGTCTAAAAGCATTGCTGGTATGATTAGAGAGAGACCCTGGGCCGAGTAGCTGATGCGATTCTTTTATGTTGCTGAAAATTCGCATTGCGAATTTTCGGCAACATAAAAGAATCGCATCAGCTACTCGGCCCTTCTTTTGCATCAGAGCTAATCAGAATAACTCAAATATTCGACAAACGGAATATTGCGCGATTATCTTCTCCGCCCTTCTTTTGCATCAGAGCCAATCAGAATAACTCGAATATTCGGCAAAAGGAATATTGCGCGATATTCCTTTTGCCGAATATTCGAGTTATTCTGATTGGCTCTGATGCAAAAGAAGGGCGGAGAAGATAATCGCGCAATATTCCTTTTGCCGAATATTCGAGTTATTCTGATTGGCTCTGATGCGCCCTTCTTTTGCATCAGAGCCAATCAGAATAACTCGAATATTCGGCAAAAGGAATATTGCGCGATTATCTTCTCCGCCCTTCTTTTGCATCAGAGCCAATCAGAATAACTCGAATATTCGGCAAAAGGAATAGCGCGATATTCCTTTTGCCGAATATTCGAGTTATTCTGATTGGCTCTGATGCAAAAGAAGGGCGGAGAAGATAATCGCGCAATAGGAATATTGCGCGATTATCTTCTCCGCCCTTCTTTTGCCCCCTTATTCTCCTTTCTTTTAAGTAGAGTTAGTGTAGAGTTAGTGTTTAGTGCATATTAGTTTAGTAATACAGGAAATGATCTCCGTTTATGAGAATTTCGCAATCATTTTCGCATTAGCGAAATTTTGCAAATTTTTTTTTGGATTAAATATCACGAATATTCGATATTAGCGAATATTCGCGAATATTCTTCTATATATTCGCGCAATATCGCGAAATCGAATATGGCGTATTCCGCTCAACACTAATGGCTAGTCAGGCTATATGAATACTACACTATGAATACTACACATAGACTATTGGACTGTGGCCCAGCTACGCGCACACGCACATGCATTGGTGCGTCCAGGCAACTGTGGGGACCTGTACTTGCGCACGAGTGCGCATCGGGCAGAAACTGGTGGTTCTCTTACAGTCAGTGTATGTATGTTAGGTAGGTCTGTGTATGCATGTCACTACCGTCATTGTATGTATGTCAGGTAGATAGGTCAGTGTATGTATGTCAGGTAGGTCAGTGTACAACCCTACCGCTCAGCCAAAAAAAAAGCCTGCCACATACACACCCCCCCACCCACCTTGGTGCTGGACTTGGACTTCCAGCTGAAGCCCTTTTGCCACCTAGCAACGCCCCTGCCTATGTGGTTGTCATACTTGGATATTTGGTTATTTCAGATGGTCTGAAGCACAGATACATGATTCAAAACCTGGCTGGACTGTCTGGGTGAATCCCAGATGAGTGGCAACCCTAGTGGAGGGGGATCTTGGGTTTGGTTGGGTTAGGGGAAGGGGCAAAAGGGATACACGTTCCTTGATATACTAACAGTAAATATGTCACCGGTTCTTGGAGTCTTCATATATCTAGCAATAGATAAATGTTTTTTTTTCCTTTTTTTTTTTAAACCACTATCCTTAGAAAGGCCCTCGTTCTCATGCATAATAAAATGTCACAGATTTATAGACCAAAGCTCCAGAGCCATTCCACCAAACTTCTTGAAGTTGACCAAAGTTCTAAAAGTTGGCTTGTGTTTACTGATCTCGATAAACACAAATTCTGGCTGCATAATAGCATTCTCCCAGCTGTATGCTCCCTATGCCGCACTTGTGTTTAATTCTGCTGGAAAGGCGCAGCTGCACCGCATTGTCACTCACTCCCAGCGTGAAGCAGAGGAGAGCCGAGGTGGTACTTTATCATGGCGGAGAGGGGGGTGACAAATGCTGTTCACCTGCCTCTCATTATCTCTGTAATTAAATACCACTGTTCGGTGCTACTACAGGCGCTGAAGCGCTAATGGCTTCTCGAATGGATGAAAGCTTGCATTAGATGTTTTCTAGGCGGCGAAGGGCGCATAAGGGGATTTACGAGAGTCAAATCCCATTATATCTGTGCGTCGCGCCTCTGTTGTCAATAACACCCTCGCTGGCTCTGACTCTATGTATTGACAGGCATTGGAGTCTTGCCGTGAAGCATTTAGTATTTTTCACACAGCTGGGCTAGCACAAGTTAAATCTCCTCTGCTTACACCCACTGGGCCCGTTGTGTTTGGCGGACAATCCCCCCTCCCTCCCCATGTGAGGAATTCCATTAGACAAGGAGCTGTCTGTGCCAGAGACCTAGAAGGAGGAGGACCGGTCACGGCACAGCTTGCCTCCATCCTATGAGCTATCACTTTTTTCTTTTGTTCATTATTCAAAAATGTTTTTGCCTTTAATGACCACATACTGCTTCCATCTGGAATCCGGTGTGGCGGCCTTTGAACAAGCGAATGATCAAAAAGTAGACAAGCAAAAAATGGGTCCCTTAACCTACCATCCACTTATCACAACTGAAGGGGCAAATCAATGCATATAGAACAATTGATTTTTCGATTAGAAGTTCTGCTGTGATATACAAGGAAAATTTAAATAAAAGGAACATGCACAACCATTTATTAAGAATGTGTTATTACTAGCACCTAGCTTAGTCTTCCATTCCTACCTAGTGCAAGCCCGAATCTAGATTGGTGATGGAGCGGTGCTGGGGTTGTGCAGCCTCCAGGTCTATGAGATTGCATTCACTGATGCGTTAGGCAGTCTGATAGGGAGATAGGGAGAATTAATGGGGTCAGTTGATGTTAGGGGAACTCTGATGGGGACAGTTAATGCAAAGGGGAAACTAATAGGGGCGACTGATGTAAGGGAGCACAGTGATTAGGGCACTAGATGCCAGGGGTACTCTTTTGAGATGGTGACACCCGATGTAAGGGGTCTCTGATGGGGAGAGCTGATGTAACGGGGAAAGAGATGGGGCAATTGATGTAAAGGGGCACTGTGATGAGGACGATAGATGCAAGAGGGCATTCAGATAGGGGAAGTTGATGTAAGAGGCACTCTGATGGGGACACCTGATGTAATGGGGGCACTCTGATGGGGACACTTGATGTAGGTGGGAACTCTGATGGGGACACCTGATGTAAGGGGGCACTCCAATGGGGACACCTGATGTAAGAGGGTACTCTCATGGGGGTACCTGATGTAAGGGAGCACTCTGATGGGGACACCTGAAGTAAAAGAGCACTCTGATGGGGACACCAGATGTAAGGTGGCACTCTGATGGAGACACTTGATGTAACAGGGCATGCCGGTGGGGACACCCGATGTTAAGGGGACAATCTAATGGGGACACTTGATATAAGGGTGACTCTGATTTGGGCATTTGAGGTAAGCAGGCACTCTGATGCAGACAGTTGATATAATATGGCACTCTGATGAGGACTCCTGAGGCCGCGTACACACGACATGTCCGCTAAAACATGTCCGATGGACCATTTCCAGCGGACATGTCTCCTCCGGATTTTCGTCCGACGGTGTGTACACACCGTCGAAAGAAAATCCCCTCGGCCAGGGAACGCGGTGACGTGGCGGTGACGTTGACGCCGCCACGTCACCAAACCCAGAAATAAAATGCTTCCGCGCATGCATCGAATCCATTCAACGTATGCGCGGAGATTTTTGTCCGCTGGTTAGTGTACTTACCAGCGGACAGATCCGACGGACAAGTTTGTAGCGGACAAATTTCAAAGCATGCTTTGAAATTTGTCCGATGGACAAACCTGTCTGCTCGCCGGTACACGCGATCGGATTTGTCTGCTGAAACGGTCCGTCAGATCGGTTTCAGCAGATAAATTCGATCGTGTGTACGCGGCCTGATATAAGGGGGAACTGTGATGGGAACACTCAAATGGGGACACCTGATGTAGGGGGCACTCTAATGGGTACATCTGATGTAACAAGGGTCAATGATGAAGACCCCTGATGTAAGTGGGGACTCTGATAGGGACCCCTAATATAAGGGGCAAGGTTCTGTTTAATCATCCTAGTCTACTGACAATCTAATTCCCTGTTCACGTCTACACCGCCTCTGCACTACCTGTCAGGCGTTACTTTCTGGTTGTGACTCATGGTACAGAAGCACGTTGAGTGAACAGGGAATACTGGATCCCTGCATCTCGGTCACACTGGTGACATTATTCCCTCTGTTTTTTTTTTTACTGCACCTCCAGATCCAAACATGGCGCCACCTAGACGCAATGCGTTTAAATGTAGAATGCAGAAGGCTGAGATCAACTTGCTTTGCCTGCAAGGTATTTTCATTTTTTATTGGCTCCTCTCTTGCTATGCAATGAGTTAATGCACCATGTTATCCTAAGTTAATCGCTGAGTTAACATTTCTAAAAAGATTTACTGTACCTCAAGGGGCCGCAGCAGTTTATAGACGAATTGGGGGCAATTTACTAAACCTGGTGGACACAGAATCTGGTGCAGCAATGCATAGTAACCAATCAGCTTCTAGGTGTTATTGACAAAGCTTAATTGAACAAGCTGAGGGTAGAAGCTGATTGATTACTATGCACAGCTGCACCAGATTCTGTGTGCACCAGATTCGGGCTTATTCACATCTATGTGGTTGCAGTTTATGCAGTTTTCAGGCGTGTTTTGCAGTGCATTTTTGAACATACTTTTTTTTTATGTGTTTCATGTGTTTCTATATGTGTTTTTTATATATATATATATATATATATATATATATATATATATATATATATATATATATATATATATATCTTTAAAAAACAGTGTATAGCTGGTTGTTAAGGAGCAGGCCAGGAAGCCGGCCACCGCATCCTTTGCAACGGGTAACTCATCAGGTGTCAGCAAGGTTACCCCACTGACAGCTAAATGTACAAATAAAGCATTGTCGGCAATAAATGATCAGCAAAAAAATCTGTGCAGAGTCCCCAACAATCCATTCCAGCCCCTTCCTGTCTGGTATGGATATGGAGGGGAACCCCATGCCAAAATAAAAAAAATACATGGGGTACCCCCAAAATCCATACCAGACCCTTATCCTAGCATGCAGTCTGGCATGTCCTGAATCATACTAGGCCACATACGCTCAACATGGGGGGATGTTTTGGGGCAAAATGGGTTCCCTTCCCAAAGCACCTTCTTACCCACAACCCTGTGCGGTGGTTGTGGAGGTCTGTGAATAGGGGGTTTATCCAAATCTGGAAGTCCCCTCTAACAAGGGGGCCCCTAGATTCCGACCAAACCCCCATGTGATTAAGAATGAGATACATGAAAGTGTACAAAAAGTGTAACGTGAATAAAGACAATACAAGAGTTCTTTATTGAAAAAAAAAAATAATGTCCCCAGATGTAGATACATTGTCAATCATGGTGTCCGCCACACAGCCAGACCCAAAAAAATGCTCTGCTGGCAACAAATGTTTTCGCTGACTGCCTGCTCCACCATGAGACCATTTCTTAAATAGCTAAGGGGCGGGACCACCCCCTTTGACGTTGGAGACCCAGCATGCACCAGTTGATGATGTCTCAGGGGTGGTGCTACCAAGTGATGTCGCTGGATAGCCCCGCCCCCTTAGCTATTTAAGAAATGTCACACCGTGTGCACCCTCTTTTATACAACCACACATGCGTAGTATTCTCCCTTCGCCTTCATATGCAGGACGGGGCGGATGGCTCAGAATAGTCAATTTTTGGTGAGGCTTCTGGAAGGCAGCCTACAGGTATACCATCTAAATATAGCTCATGTAGAACCCTCTTGTGTGCTAGATGTAAATAGGTTTGTTAGTGTAGGGAAATTGGTTTGGCTGAGAGCCAGGCCTGAGTTGAATGTGGGTCAGGGTTGAGTGACTCAGGAAGGCTGGATGACTCAGCAGACATCTCTTCTAGTGCCTCCTCTGCTTTCTGGAACCTTGGAAAAGCTTCTAGATGCAGTGGGTGGAAGCTAGGAGGGGCTGTTTGTAATATTTACGAGGGCCCCAGCCAATTCATGGAGCAAAAAGGGACAGACCACCTCATAAATAGCCAGGAGTCATGCTATCAGGGGCAGTCGAGTGGAAGATGGAGATTGAGTGCTGAGGTGGCTGTTGGTGGCCCTTGAGGGCACCCCCTAGTCTGGAGGGGGTGACTTTGGGCCTGGGTCTCGGGTGCTGGAGGGACCCTCTACAACACAGAGAGAAATCCTTACCTGGAGGCACCGAAGCAAATGAGAGGACAGCAGGAGCATGTCACAGTCAGCACATCCAGGAGATCTCTAGAGAAGTCAGCTGTGTGGGCTGGTGAGTGTTTAGTCTGGGAATACAGTGGGAAAGTTAGCCAGAAGAGTTAGTGAAAGGGGCAGCTGCAGCCAGGTGGGCTGGCAGTACCTGGAGAGGTGGTGCTGGGCTCAGTGACCATGGGAGGAAGTGCTAAAAATTTTTTAGCTGTGTCACCTTATCTCCAAGTATAGGGGCTGCGAATTACTACCTGTAATAAGCCATTACTACAAATCCTTAAAAGTGACATAGCTGGGTTTCTGCAAGCAAGAGTGTGCTGGAGGAAGAAGAGGGAGTATATATAGGACCAGGGCTTTTTTCTCAAACAATAGGTGCTGGAACTCAACCACAATCCCCCAAAACCCCTCCACATCACATCAAATTGTGGGTGTGGTCAGTCAAATTTCACGAACAGTAGGAGGGTCTTAAAGGGGTTGTAATGGACATTTTTTTCATAATAAGCATCCTTTACCTGCAGACATTCCTCTTTGCACTTCCTCATTGTTCGTTGTTGCTCAGAAGTTGCTCTATTTCTTCTCTGTTCTGTTCACTTCCTGCTTGTCTGATTGTTACTCAGCACCGTGAAGCACGGCTTTACTGCGGTGGTCAGTGATGTGCTCGCCCCTCCTGGGAACTACATCTGTGCGGCAGGACGCTCTCTACATGTTAGAGACTTCAAGGAGGTGTGAATTACTGGGCGTGCCGCGATGCTTACTGGGAAATGTAGTTCTTACATGATCAAGCGCCGCAAACCAGGAAGTGAATGAGAGAACAGAAACTAGAACGCTGGAGGTGATATAGATGAAGGAATTTAATAGGTATTTACTTGTTTTTTTAACAGAATCATTGCACTATCCTGTCTGTTTACCTTGCAGACATTAATTTTAGGCAAACATTTTTTTCCTTTACAACTACTTTAACCACTTAAGACCCGGACCAATACGCTGGCAAATGACCCAAGGGGTTTTTGCGATTCGGCACTGCGTCGCTTTAACAGACAATTGCGCGGTCGTGCGACGTGGCTCCCAAACAAAATTTGCGTCCTTTTTTTCCCCACAAATAGAGCTTTCTTTTGGTGGTATTTGATCGCCTCTGCGATTTTTATTTTTTGCGCTATATACAAAAATAGAGCGACATTTTTGAAAAAAAATCAATATTTTTTACTTTTTGTTATAATAAAAAACCAATAAACTAAATTTTAGTCAAACATTTAGGCCAAAATTTATTTAGCCACATGTCTTTAGTAAAAAAAAAATCGCATTAAAAAAAAATTAGCTACCTAGCGGGAACAGCGACACTAATACAGCGATCAGAAAAATGATCGCTTAGTGATGCTGGCAATAGGGAGTGAAAGGGTTAACTAGGGCAGTGATCAAGGGGTTAAAACTTTATTGGGGGGGGGGTGGGGGGGGCTACCATGACACTAACACTGACTGACTGTCACACTGTCTGTCACACTGACACTAAATACAGTAATCATACATGTATGATTACTGCATTCAGTGACACTGTGACAGGGGGGAGGGGGGGGGGGGGGCGATCGCGGGGGTTAAATGTATTTGTTTGTGTGTGTGTGTAAGTGTGCTGTTGGTGCAGACTTACTTGTAGTGTGGTGATCTCTCCTCAGCGGCGCTTGAAACAAACGCCGAGGGAGAGATCACGTCGCTTCCTCCTTCCTGTGTTTACACAGGAGGAGGAAGTGACAGGGCGGGCGGGCGCGCGCATTGGCTGGGAGCGATCCGGAGGGGGCGGGTGAAAACGGATAGCCGCCCCCACTTGTCGGATCGCTCCTGCAGCCGCGCGGACCGCCGCATGTACGGGGGGGGGGGTCCGATCGGACCCCCGATCCCCCCCAAGGCACCAACGTATATATACGTTGATGTGCCTGTCGGTGCCATTCTGCCGACGTAAATGTACATGCGGCGGTCCTTAAGTGGTTAAAGGGGCATTAAATACCAGGATTGCATTACATACAGAGTGCAGAGTTCGGGGCGGTTACACACAGAGTGCAGAGTTCGGGGGGGGTTACACACAGAGTGCAGAGTTCAGGGGGGTTACACACAGAGTGCAGAGCTGTCACTTTTATAAACAGAAACCGGACTTCTGTGTTTACAAGTGATTGTGGTGAGCAGCCCCCCCCCCCCCCCCAAGGGTCTGAGCCAGAGGTGGAGGAACAAGTGAAAAAAAGCCCTGTATAGAACTGTATATAGGAAAAGTTGTGGGCATCCTACCTATAAACTCCAATCCCTATCCAAGTTACAACCCTAAATAAAACAAAAAAATGTACTGGACCGTTCTCTGACCGAGTGCCTGTGGAGATTCGATGTGCCTGGCTGTGCAAGGTGGGAGATCCCATTCTAATTGCAGATACGCTCAGTTAGTCTAAGCTACAGAATATATACTGGAGCCCCCTGATTGCACAGCAAATTTTACTAGAAAGGTGAACTTAGTCTTCATGCATGTAAAAGGGACAAAGGGGTTAAATAGAATCCAGGACAAGAAATATTGAAAGAGAATTTTGGAATATTTCCGACCATTCAGGTCACAGTAACTTGTGCCTCAGGCAGTAGATTTTTCTGTTTCTAACACTTTGGCAAATATCCCTGCAAGCGGGACCAATGCTTCACTCTGCTATGGATAAATAAATAATAGCATACTCCTGTCTAACAAAAAAATGTGCACCTCATACTTGGCATGTCTGCTGATTCTGGCAAAAAAAAATATTCAGATTCAATGATGACTTTGGGCAAGGCCAATGATCTGATACGTGTGTCTCACGAAAAAGGCATTTTTTACAGGTCAGAGACTTGCTATATAGCTGAAGCTCAACTGCGGTGCATAAAAAAAGGCATTAAGGGAGGCCGCAGGATCATCTCCTGAACACCTGACTCAACTGCTTAGCCACACTCTGAAAATCCACTGTGGATCATATTTCAAAGTTTCGTCTAGTGTGAATCTATCCCATGGGTGTCCAACGTACAGCCACCTAGCTGTTGGAAAACTACAGTCCCATCATGCCTTTGCATTTGGGAGTCATGCTTGCAACTGTTAGCCTTGTATTTCCTCAAGGGACTAGCCTTGCAATGCCTCAATGGACTTTTAGTTCTGCAATAGCTGGAAAGCTGCAGGTTGGACACCCACGATCTAGCCTAATGCCGCTTACACACAGTCAGAAATTCCGACAAGAAAACCATGGATTTTTTTCCGACTGAATTTTGCCTCAAACTTGTGTTGCATACACACGGTCACACAAAATTCCGACTGTCAAGAACGCGGTGGTGTAAAACACTACTATGAGCTGAGAAAAATGAAGTTCAATGATTCCGAGCATGCATCGACTTCATTCAGAGCATACATGTTTTTCTGTGTGTCGGAATTGCATACAGACAACTGGAATTTCCAACAAGAACTTTTCCCATCTGAAAATTTTAGAACCAGCTCTCAAATTTTTGCTGTCGGAAATTCCGTCAGAAAAAGTCTGATGGGGCCTACACACGGTCAGAATTTCCGACCAAAATCTCACATCAAACTTTTCTTGTTGGAATTTCTGATCGTGTGTAAACGGCATTAATGCTTTGTCTGCTTTAGAAAGCAGCCAAAACCCGTCACCTGCTAGCATGCTGCAAAGTAGAAGCCTTGCTCTCTTTTTGTAAGCATTAGCTTCTCCGCAGAGGTCAGACTTGGAGTGAGGTATCTGTACATATCTCTGCAGAGAGAACACTGCTTCCAGTCAGAGAGCAAGGGTTCTTCCCTACAGCATGCAGTGCTTTCAGAAAATATATAAGGTTTTGGGGGTTTTAAGTAAAGTTCAAGCCTTAATATGTGCATAAAAAAGTCTCTGGCAGTATAAGGGCTATAATAATAATTATAAAACAACAAATAAAGCATTAAAAAAAATCTAAAATAATAAATAGCATGTTGTTGTTATTATTATTATTAATAATAAAAAATAAGTATAATAAAACCAAGATAATATCAAATTGTTTCAAATAAATAAATAATAATAATAAATATAATAAAACCAAAGATAACAACAAATAGATTCCAAACACCATGCACAGGCCCTGTCTCTCCTCCGCTATCCCCTATGGGGAATCAGATGGAAACGGACCGTCTGTCCGTTTGCATCCAAACCGTTCCACCGGACGGGAGAAAAATAGGATATTCTTCCGTCCGAAAAAACGGATGCGGATCTTGCGGACGTTAGCGTCAGTAACCTTGGAAAAGGTGGTCCCAGCTCTTTTCAGGTCATTGACCAGCTCCTCCCGTGTAGTCCTGGGCTGATTTCTCACCTTTCTTAGGATCATTGAGACCCCACGAGGTGAGATTTTGCATGGAGCCCCAGTCCGAGGGAGATTGACAGTCATGTTTAGCTTCTTCCATTTTCTAATGATTGCTCCAACAGTGGACCTTTTTTCACCAAGCTGCTTGGCAATTTCCCCGTAGCCCTTTCCAGCCTTATGGAGGTGTACAATTTTGTCTCTAGTGTCTTTGGACAGCTCTTTGGTCTTGGCCATGTTAGTAGTTGGATTCTTACTGATTGTATGGGGTGGACAGGTGTCTTTATTCAGCTAATGACCTCAAACAGGTGCATCTAATTTAGGATAATAAATGGAGTGGAGGTGGACATTTTAAAGGCAGACTAACAGGTCTTTGAGGGTCAGAATTCTAGCTGATAGACAGGTGTTCAAATACTTCTTTGCAGCTGTATCATACAAATAAATAGTTAAAAATTCATAAATTGTAAAATTCTGGAATATTTTTTTTTGATTATGTCTCTCACAGTGGACATGCACCTACGATGACAATTATAGACCCCTCCATGATTTCCAAGTGGGAGAACTTGCAAAATAGCAGGGTGTTCAAATACTTATTTTCCGCACTATCTATCTATCTATCTATCTATCTATCTATCTATCTATCTATCTATCTATCTATCTATCTATCTATCTATCTATCTATCTATCAGATATAGATAAAGATAGATAACAATATATATATATATATATACACACAAACATAATTCATTAAAATGACTAACCCATAAATCATTATAGTTTCCCTTTAAAATCCGGAGAAAAGATGGCAGCTTGGAAAAAGCCAGACGAGAAACCGCAGAGTCCTGCGGTTTGCTGATATGCACATCAATGCACTTTCTTGGCTTCAGGTGCTTCTTCTATTAATAGGCAGTTTCAGGGGGTCCACTAAATAAATAAGGACATTAGTCATTGCGTAGACAAGTCCAATGATTTGTTGCTCTGAGGCTTTGGAGGCCAAAGTGCTAAAGAGTTCCACATTAAGGGCATCTGCTGGGAATCTGTCTGAGGCTGTCAAAGCCCAAACTCATTAGACTATAATGGAGGTTCTGGATGGTGAGCTTCCGCCACCCCCTAGGTTAAACATAATTATCTTACAATCACCCCATCTCGTACCAGGAGAGGGGGGCTGTTGTAATACATGGGTACACAACATCCGCCTTGCCTTGCCATGATTCCTGTGAGCTTCGGGGTAATTGTGTTAAAAAAAAATACTGATTGCTGTAATGGCCCGGTACGTGTTGGGACTTACAAGTCATGGACTGATGGATTGGGTAGTTAAGCAGATTGACAACCATCATGTTGTCTATTAATAGCAATCTTTTTAACAGACTCCTTGCAGCAATAGAAAACAACTTAGAGAGCCGGATGGTGAGGGCTTCGGAGATGTTTAAATGAGGCTGTTGGAACATAAACTGTTCCCAAAAATCTTGCAACCTTGCTCGACCTTCTGTGACAATTGAGTGGCGCTGAAGTTTGGTTATGCATTTGTAGCGGTACGGTCACCCTGCCCAGCCCGGTGTTCACTCCTCAGTCACTCTCAAGCAGAAATTAGTCCATGTGCTTGTTTTTTTTATTATTAGGGAATTTAATTTGGATGGGGTAAGGGGAATTATGAGATGCCCAGCAAATTCAAATCAGTCAATTGGTAGATTGTATATCAATCAATTGGGACAACTATGTACATAACACTCCTCCAATCTCCTCCTGCCCAACTCTTGCTTGCAGACTATCTATATTTCTCCTGTGCAACTCTTACTTCCCAGGAGCAGCTAGCACATGGTTAGACCCAACAATGACTCTGCCAGGACCAAGTAACTTGCCCTTTGCAGGCAGGGACTGCGGGCCCCTATGGTGTAGCAGAAAATAAGAAGTCTTAGCTTTTACAGGCAAGTTTGCATTAAACAAATGTCGCAAGTGTCCCAATTTTTGTTGCTTCCAGTTTTTTAGACCATAGAGTTTATTGGGGATGTTCTGGTGGAAAGGGAGAGCTCAGGAAGGAGGTGGGAGGGGGCCTTTTGCCACCTGTAAATGTGATCCAGCAGCTAATTAGCTGCTTGGATCGCTTTTACATACAAGTCTAATATAAGCTTTAAAAAAAATACCAGGATGATGCCTGTAGCTGCAGGCATCAATCCAGTAAAACCCTTTCAACCTTGCAATGCACGGGCATGTTGCAGAGTTATTTTATTTGTTAAAGTTTGTTATTACTTTAAGGCCCCTTTCACACGGGGCGGATCAGTAATGATCCGCCTCCGTATGCTCCGTATGCTCAGCGGTGATCGATCCGCTCATCTCCGCTGAGCCGGCGGATGACAGGGCGGTCCCCGCACACTGTGCAGGCACCGCCCTATCTTTTCTCCGCTCTCCCCTATGGGGGGATCGGATGAACACAGACCATATGTCCGTGTTCATCCGATCCGATTCGCAGACGCAAGGAAAAATAGGGTTTTCTTCTGTCTGCAGAATCTGATCATTGCGGAGGTGGACGAGATCGGGTGTCTTCTGCTGACACCCGCAATCTCAGAGGGACCAATGTATTTCCCTTTTTCATCCGCAAACGGATATTTTTGACACATTTTTTACATAGAGTAGTCCATTTTTAATCTACCATCTTTGTCCTTGGGGCAATATTTGTTAAAGGGGAAACTATAATGGTTTTATTTTAAAGTATATGCAGAGCCAAAAAATGTTGTAGAGCATGGAAGGATGAGTTCAATTTGACATCAATTCTGGTACATTTAGTACAGAGTATTGACCTGTGCTGAAAATAATAGAACAACAGATGGTCCTTCACCACTAATAATAGTGTCACTATAATTAGCGATGGAGTACATTTGCAGCTCTGAAACTCTGAATCTGCTTTTCTTCATTAAATATTTGATTAATAGAAGTGCATAATATGCAGTCCGTTGTGCTGATGACATGCTTTCTTGAAGTTTGTGACCTCACTGGGGAGATTCATCTTATTTGTCCCCGGTGACCATTATTACTGAGACAGGAAGTGAGGTGAAATCCAATTCTATACTTTCATGTTAAACACATAAGTATCCATTATGTTATGATTTATAAGCAAGATTCTTCCACCTTTGATCTGCCTACCCATTTGGGCATGGCAGACTAAATATGACTACTACGTTTTGGAGATCTGGTTCCACTCATGTGCACGTTTTTGGATCCAGTTCTACATGTCAGTCTAAAAAACAAAAGGGTGCAATCAGCGCAAAAAAATAATAATAATAAACTTCCCCCCTCACAATTGCAAGCTGAACACTGGCAGGACAATCACAAAATCCAAAAGATGCAAAATGCATAGGAAAATTGTGCAGTGCAAAATAAATACAATTAAACTTAAAGTGCAAGAAACACAGTCATTTTACAGATAACAAATTATTAATATAAATGATGCAAAAATAAGTCCAGAAAGTGAAAAATTCCAAAGGAATAGGGTTACAACCACTCCAAATCTTCACCGGTGACTTTAACTTCAAATAAGTGATCCCTCCACCGTTAAGAATGGCTACTCTCACCTTAGGGCAGTGATGGTGAACCTTGGCACTCCAGATGTTTTGGAACTACATTTCCCATGATGCTTCACTTCACTGAAGAGTGTATAGGCATCATGGGAAATGTAGTTCCAAAGCATCTGGGATGCCAAGGTTCACCATCACTGCCTTAGGGTATGGACCCCTCCTGTTTTACCAGGCAGTCATACTAGCAGAAATCGATAAACAGATTGGTGCGATGTGTGAATGGCAAACTTCTTAAGCTCAGCAGCATTAGGATCATGGATAAGAGAAAAAAAACAGATCTAGGGCCACGTACAATCGGTCCAACCCGATGAGAATGGTCCGATGAACAGCTTTCATCGGTTCACAGACTGATGGTCTGATGGTCTGATGTGCGTACACACCATCAGTTCAAAAACCGATCGTGTCAGAACGCGGTGACGTAAAACACAACGACGTGCTGAAAAAAATGAAGTTCAATGCTTCCAAGCATGCGCCGACTTGATTCTGAGCATGCACAGGTTTTTTTGACCGATGCTTTTGCGTACAACCATCGGTTTGGACCGATGGTCAGGAGTTCATCGGTCTGATTTTAAAGCAAGTTTTAAAACCTTGGTCCGATGGACGACGGACCGATGGGCCGTACACACTGTCGGTTTGGACCGATGAAACTGGACTTAAGTCCATTTTCATCGGTTTGGACCGATCGTGTGTACGGGGCCTAAGTGCTCTCTGCTTTGAAAACGGCTTAAATTTATTTAAAAGGCATAACAGGCTACTCACATTAGCCCGAAAGGTAAACGGCAGAAAAGAAATACACACAGCGTGTGTTTTCTGAGGCCCCGTACAGACGACCGAGCTTCTCTGCAGAATCCAGCGAGAAGCTCGCTGGGATCCATATTCTGCCGAGAAGCTCGATCGTGTGTACGTTTTCGCTGAGCAAACTGACGAGCGAGGCGTCGAGCCAAAATAGAGAGCAGGTTCTCTATTTCCTCGATGGGCAATCGGGACTAATGGCTCGCCGTCTTTTTCGACAGCCTGGTCGACGAACTCGATGGCCGGCCGAAAACCTCGTCGGGCGGAACGATGGGTTTAGCCCGACGAGGTTCTCGTACGTGTGTATGCGGCCTCAGAGATGGCAGCAAGTGACTTTGGGTTCCTTCTCCCGTACGTGTTACGTTGTAGCAACTTCCTCAGCGGGGCGGGGCCTTGTACGTCACTAGCTTTCAGTAACATTCACTCTGACACACCCTCTCTGCTCGCTCCCTCTTGGTAACACACTAATATATCAATTGATATTATCCCAATATCGAATAAAAATGTTTTAATTACTGTATATATTTAGCCTAAGTGAGGGAAACCCTTTCTCTCCCTTCCCTTCTCCCTTTTCCCTTTCCCCCTTTCCCTTCCCCTCCATGCCGACCATCATGTGGACTCCTTACTCCATTACCTGTGACTCCTTGTAGGCCGCTTGGTAACTTTTCCCCTATTGTTCATCCCTCCTTGGACGACCATCTTGGCAGAAGGTTAACCTGGGATCCTCAGCAATTTGAATTTTAATGGAAACCTTGGTCTAAGCTATCCTTGTTAACACTAACCAATTAGCAAAAGCTACTTTATTACAACATATCAATTAATAGGAAAAAATAAAAATGTTATGGCATATTTTTGTATACTGTTGGTCCATCCATATACCATTTCAAACCAATACAATTTGTATGGAAGCATCAACAATGCATCCTATAATAACGCCCTTGATGCTTCACTATAGGTACCGACCGTACCATTGTGCGTGCCCCCAGGGGTGCCTTTCTCCCTAGCATGACTCTCTGCAAGTCACACACGGCTTGGCAGCACCGTGTTCTGGGAGGTTCAGCGGCCTGGAGACCACCGGGATCTCTTTTTAACCTATTTGGTGGGACTCCAGTTACGAATAATGTTCCTCCAACACAGTTGATTGGTAACTATATTTTCTTGTTTTCTAACCATTGGGCATACACCTACAGTGGGTGACCGCGATATTGTGTCAATCTCGCTCCCTTTCTCGGCGAGATTGACCACTTGCAAACCCTATCGCGGGAGCCAGCGCCGAGCTGGCTTGCCGCGATGGAGACAAAGCCATCATAGAAGCGACTGGGATCCGACGTGGATTCCCGCCAATTCTACACGTGGGCGGCGTTTGCTATGAATCCTGAAGGGGAAGTCCCTGCCGGATTTTAAATAAAAATCCGGCATGGGTCCCCCTCTCAGGAGTATATCGGGCCCTTAGGTCTGTTATGGGTTGTAAGGAGACCCCCCCTACGCCGAAAAAATGGCGTGGGGGTCCCCCCACAATCCATACCAGACCCGTATCCAAAGCACGCCAGCCGGCCGGTCAGGAGGGAAGCCTGAGCAGTACCGGGCAGCATGCCCTCAACATGGGGGGGTCAGGTGCTCTGGGGCAGGGGGGCGCACTGCGGGGTATGCGGGCGGGAGGCTTATCGGAATCTGGGAGCCCGCATACCCCGATGCTTTTGCGTACAACCATCGGTTTGGACCGATGGTCAGGAGTTCATCGGTCTGATTTTAAAGCAAGTTGGACGATGGACGACGGACCGATTCGCGGGCGGGAGGCTTATCGGAATCTGGGAGCCCGCTTTAATAAGGGGGCCCCCAGATACCAGCCCCCCACCCTAAGTGAATGAGTATGGGGTACATCGTACCCCTACCCATTCACCTGCAAGAAAAGTGTAAATACAAATAAACCACACAGGGTATTGAAATATTTTATTAGTTGGCCGCCAGGGGAGGGGGGTGTGTGGTCGCTTTTATAAAATCGCTCCCCTCCGGCGGGCTTCTTCTGACATCTTCGGCGGGGAGTGGGTCTTCTCCGCTCTCCGGAGGGTCTTCTCCGCTCTCCGGGGGTCTTCTCCGCTCTCCGGGGTCTTCTCCCGCTCTCCGCTCTTGATTCGGCGCTCTCCGGTGCCTTCTTTCTCTGGCCGCCCGCTTCTGTCACATCGTCTTCTTCTTCTCTTCCCTTCTCCAGATGTTGATGCGACGCTTCCTCCCGCTGTTATGCCGGGCGCACGGCTCCCAGCAACTTATATAGGCCTATCTTGTGACGTCGCAGTCTCATCATGCTCCGGTAGGTACCACGTGGTACCTACCCACGTGCTACCTACCCACGTGATACCTACCGGAGCATGATGGGACGATGTACCCGATACTCATTCACTTAGGGTGGGGGGCTGGTATCTGTGGGCCTCCTTATTAAAGGGGGCTCCCAGATTCCGATAAGCCTCCCGCCCGCATACCCCGACAACCAACGGCCAGGGTTGTCGGGAAGGGGCCCTGTCCTCATCAACATTGGGACAGGGTGCTCTGGGGTGGGGGGGCCACAGTGCGCCCCCCTGCCCTAGAGCACCTGACCCCCCCATGTTGAGGGCATGCTGCCCGGTACGGCACAGGAGGGGGGGCGCTCGCTCGCCCCCCACTCCCCTCCTGACCGGCCGGCTGGCGTGCTTTGGATACCGGTCTGGTATGGATTGTGGGGGGACCCCCACGCCGTTTTTTCGGCGTAGGGGGGTCTCCTTACAACCCATAACAGACCCAAGGGCCGGTATACTCCTGAGGGGGGGACCCATGCCAGATTTTTATTTTAAATCCGGCGGGGAGTTCCCCTTCAGGATTCATAACAAACGCCGCCCACGTGTAGAATTGGCGGGAATCCACGTCGAATCCCCGTCGCTTCTATGACGCGCTCGCTGGGATGTGCTTTTACTATTCCAGCGAGTTCGAGATGTCGGCAGCCTGTCGCCGAGAATCAGCGCGATGCTGTCGTGCTAAAAACACATTCTCGGCGGCAGGCACTGTAGGTATAGAATTTTAATTCATTACTTATTCCATTACAGCAAACTATAAATCCTGTGAAGAAGATCCCACATCAGGGATCGAAACTTTTAATCGGGCGAACCGATCGTGTGTGGGCCCCATCAGTTTTTTTCCCATCGGTGAAAAAAAATAAAACATCTTTTCAATTTTTCGTATGGTTAAAGAAACGATAGAAATAAACTATGGGGAAATCCATCGGTCAAAAATCCACGCATACTCAGAATCAAGTCGACGCATGCTCGGAAGCATTTGAACTTCATTTTTCGCTGCACGTCGTTGTGTTTTTCGTCACCGCGTTGGACACGATCGGATTTTTAACCACTTAAGACCCGGACCAATACGCCGGTAAATGACCCAAGGTGTTTTTGCGATTCGGCACTGCGTCGCTTTAACAGACAATTGCGCGGTCGTGCGACGTGGCTCCCAAACAAAATGTGCGTCCTTTTCTTCCCACAAATAGAGCTTTCTTTTGGTGGTATTTGATCACCTCTGCGATTTTTATTTTTTGCGCTATATACAAAAATAGAGCGACATTTTTGAAAAAAAAACACAATTTTTTACTTTTTGTTAAAAAAAAATCAAATAAACTAAATTTTAGTCAAACATTTAGGCCAAAATTTATTTAGCCACATGTCTTTAGTAAAAAAAAAAATCGCAATAAAAAAAAATAGCTACCTAGCGGGAACAGCGACACTAATACAGCGATCAGAAAAATGATCGCTTAGTGACGCTGGCAATAGGGAGTGAAAGGGTTAACTAGGGCGGTGATCAGGGGGTTAAAACTTTATTAGGGGGGGTGGGGGGGCTATCCTGAACCTAACACTAACTGTTTTTTACACTGCCTGTCACACTGACACTAAATGCAGTGATTAGATCACTGCATTCAGTGACACTGTGACAGGGGGGTGGGGGGGGCGATCACAAGGGGTTAATATGCCTATGTGAGTGTGTGTCAGTGTTGTGTTGGTGCACACTTACTTGTGGTGTCTTCTCTCATCAGCAGCGCTGGGAAACAGCGCTGTGATGAGAGAATACATCATTTCCTCCTTCCTGTGTAAACACAGGAGGAGGAAGTGACAGGTTGGGAGCGCGCTCCCATTGGCTAGGAGCGATCGCGGGGGGGCGGATATTCGCCGACATCCGCCCGCAGATCCCGGATCGCTCCCGGAGACAGGGGGACCCCCGCACGCCGCGGAGGGGGTCCCGATGGGACCCCCGAACCGCACTTAGGCGGGGGCGTAAATTTACGCCCTTGTGCCTGTACGTGCCATTCTGTGGCCGTATATGTGCGTGCGGGGGTCCTTAAGTGGTTAATCAATGGTGTGTAAGCAAGACTGATAAAAGTCAGCTTCATCGGATATCTGATGAAAAAATCAATCGGTTCGTTTTCATCAGACGAACCAATCGTGTGTACAGGGCATTAGTCCTTAGGCACAAATTACTTTTGTCTTGCTCCTCTGAACAATTTTTGCTTCTGGCAGGAGAAAACCAGCTTAAAAAACGTGCCTAAAGCTGCGTTTTACAAATATATTTAGGCACGTTAAGTATAACTTTCATTTATTTTTTCATTGGCCAGAATAATAATTTATTCTTGACATTCAAATGAATGAATGCTCAAGTGCTAAACTTGATTAGTGTTTTGGCACATTTAGGCACGTTTACAGGCGTTTGGGCGCATCAAGTATTTTTTGAGCTCCTCCTCTAAACGGCACCATCTACTACATTTTTTTTTCAACCTCTAAAGATTCCTCTTCTGTCTGTAAATGCCTGTGTGTGCATGGCCACGCGAACGGCGACGGGAGTTTAGAGGCAGTAAAAAAATTCAAATGACCTTAAAAGTGTGCATGAGGTCTAATGCCGCGTGCACACAATCTTTTTTCAGCATGTAGAAAAAACTAGGGGCCAGATTCATAGAGCAATTACGCCTGTCTAACTGGTGTTAGACAGGAGTAATTTCAAATTTTGCGCGCCGTATCACTAGTTTGAATCCTCAAACCATGATACGGCGGCTTCGGGCTTCGATCCGAGAGGCTTACGTCTTCGTAAGCCTTCGGATCTACGCTGCCATCTATTTGCGGCCGCTGGGAGGAGTTTGCGTCGTTTTGATGCGTCGGGATATGCAAATGTTTTTTTACGGCGATTCCCGAAGATACGAGTGGTCGTCGCAATCACTTTCGTCTATTTTTTTGTACGTAATGTTAGAGCAGCTTTTTGCTGCTCTAACGTTACGTAGCCCATGTTAAGTATGGCCGTCGTTCCCGCTTCGAATTTTTTTTTTTTTTTTTTTTTTGTTCACGTAACTCGCTCGGGACTAGGATCGCCCGTAAACGACGCTACATAAACAACGAATGACGTCACAACGTGATTTCGCGCAATGCACGGCGGGAAATTTGCGAACGGAGCATGCGCAGATCGATCGCCGCGGGAACGCGCCTATTTTAAATGATTCACGCCCCCTACTCGCGCAGATGGATTGCGACGGGAGAAATACACTACGCCGCCGTCGTTTACTGGACAAAATCTACCTGAATTCCACGTAGAGCCAGGTAAAAAACGGCGGCGTAGTGTATTTCTGATACACTACGATAATCTATTTCTATGTGAATCTGCCCCTAAATTTTTCCAACTTCATCATTAAAAACGACGTTGCCCACACACCATCGTTTTAAAAAAATGATAAGCAAAGCGCGGTGACGTACAACACGTACGATGGCACTCTAAAGGGGAAGTTCCATTCAAGCTCCCATCTCATAACTTGCTTCTGAGCATGCGCGGGCTTAAAACATCGTTTTTAACGTCGTTTTAGCCCACACACAATAATTTTTTACAACCCAAAAAACAAAATTTTTTAAAAACGGCGTTAAAAAATGCAGCATGCTCGAATTTTTTTTTTTTGTCGTTTTTCAAAAGATAAAAAAAAACGATGTGAAGACCACACACGATCATTTTAAATGATGTTTTTTAAAACGTAGTTTTTTTTCATGCCGAAAAATGATCGTGTGTACGCGGCATACGAATTGTCATCAGAACAAGAAGTGATGGGATATCTTCCAATGGGGACAACTGGTCTGGTGACAACTATCAACAAGAAGAACTTCTCTTACCTTTTAGAGATTATCTCTCATTTCCTGTTGCACCTGCAGAATGGTTTTTCCGACGGAATTCCGCTCAAGCTTGGCTTCCATACACATGGTCACACAAAAGTTCTCTTTCGTTCGTCAAGAACGCGGTGACGTACAACACTACGACGAGCCGAGAAAATTAAGTTCAAATTGTTTCCGAGCATGCGTCAGAATTTTGCTGTCGGAATTGTTACAGATGATCAAATTTTCAAATAGGAATTTTTGCCGTTAGAAAATTTGAGAACCAGCTCTCAATCTTTTGCTGACAGAAATTCCGACAGCAAAAGTCCAATGGAGCCTACACACAGTCGGAATTTCCGTTCAAAAGCTCACATCTGACTGTTACTCTTTCAATGATAATTGTGTAGTAATGCTACAGTGTATTTAATCACCACTGGGTTTCTTGCTTAATAAAACAAAAAAGGACCGAAAATGTTGAAACAAAAAATTGTTTCATAGTTTGTTATAAAAATGCTCTCATTCACTGATGTGCAATGATGAGGCTGCACTGATGGGCACTGATAAGCGGCACTGATGGGCACAGATAGGAGCTGATAAGGCGCCTTTAAAGAGGAAGTAAACCCTGATGGCATGACCCCATCTAGAATGTGCACATGTGCTATATACGTCAGCGCATGCGCAGTAGAAATAATCGTATAAGGAATTTTAAATATCTCCTAAACCGTGTTGGTTTAGGAGATTTTTTAAACACCCACAGGTAAGCCTTAATCTTACCTGTAGGTAAAAGTGGTCTGTAAGTCTTTACAACCACTTTAATGGGCACTGATAGGTGGCACTGATAAGCACTGATTAGATGGCACTAAAAGGTAGTACTAATTGTTTGCACTGATGGCAGGCACTGAAGGGCACTGATAGATGGCACCAAAGGGCACTGATAGGTGGCACTTATAATCACTGATGGGTGGCATTGGTAGGCACTGGTAGGCGACACTGATAGGCATCACTGATCTGTGGCACTGATTATGAGACACTGATGGGCAATTATTAGCTGCACTGATTGTTGGCATTGTCGGCACTGGTAGATGGCACTGTGGGCACTGATAGGCAGCATTGGTGGGTACTGATAGGTGGCACTAGTAGGTAGCACAGTGGGGACTGGCAGCTGGCACTGGTGGGCACATAAAATGCAGCGGTACCAATTGCCGATCTTGTGTTTACATCACATGATCAGCCGTCATTGGCTATCACTACCAAAATGATGGTAAATCCTTCATAGGGAGGTGGGTCAATGATGAAATCCACAGAGATAATGTCCGGGGAACGGTTAGGGATGGGCGGGGGCCTCAATAACTCTCTGGCTTTAGCTTTGATGTCCTTGCTGCGTAGACACACATTGCAGGAAATTACACTAGGGTCACGGCTAAGGTAAGGCCAGCAGAAGGCCTGTTGGATGAGCTTGCAAGTGTCCGGCTAGCTGGTGGTTGTGAAATGTCTTGAGAACCCAAAGCCTTTCCTCCAGATGTATGAAGAGCATATCTTGGTGCCACAGAAAACCAAACTTCTTAGGCCACGTACACGCGATCAGACCGGTCCGATGAAACTGGTCTGACGGACCGTTTTCATCGGACCAGGCTGAAGTGGTCTGATGTGTGTACACACCATCGGACCAAAAATCCGATCAGACCAGAACGTGGTGACATAGAACACAATGACGTGCTGAAAAAAACAAGTTCAATGCTTCCAAGCATGCGTCAAATTGATTCTGAGCATGCGCGGGTTTTTAGTCCAATGATTTTGCGTACTAACCATCGAACCTGTCCGACGGACAGGTTTCCATCGGACAGGTTTTAAAGCATGTTTTAAAACTTTGGTCCACTGGAAAACGGTCCGATAGGCCGTACACACGATCGAACATGTCCGCTGAAACTGGTCTGCGGACCAGTTTCAGCGGACATGTTCGATCGTGTGTACGCGGCCTTAGTGATGTTTGTTTGGATTCAGGACATGATGCGGAAGCCTGCCTGATGAATGATTCCAGACTAGGGTGAATTAGCAAAAAAATTTAAGCAGAAAGAATAATGCTTGGGGGAACAATTTAGAAGATTCAGGAACATCTGGGATAGGGCATCCACCTTCCCGTTCTTGGATCCTGGTCGGTACATTAAATGGAAAGTAAACCTGGAAAAAAACAAGGCCCATCTAGCCTGCCGAGGTCTTAGGCGGCGTACACACGACCGAGGTTCTCGCTGGAAACCAGCGAGAACCTCGCTGGAAGCTGCATTCCAGCGAGGACCTCGGCCGCGTGTACGCTCTCGGCGAGCATCCCGTCGGGAATCCCGTCGAGCAGAAATAGAGAGCACGCTCTCTATTTGCTCGACGGCCCGCCTGGATGAATGGCTGGTTGCCATTCCCGACGGGCGGGTCGCCGATTTCGACGGCCGGCAGAGAACCTCGACGGGCGGAACGATGTGTTCTGCCCGTCGAGGTTCTCTGCCGTGTGTACACGGCCTTAGGCGTTTAGCGGATCTCAAGTACTTTAAGTTCTTGTTATCTGTAAAGATTATGATTGGGTGACTAGCACCTTCCAGCAGGTACCTCCAGTCCTCGATGTGCGGAATCAAGGAACGACTGGGAAGAGTTTGGTCTTGTAAACTACCGTTTGTAATCTAGAATTAACATTCCTAACGTGGCAATTGGGATAATAATGAAGCTGCTTTTCATGTAGTTGTGCCAAACCTATTTTAGAAGGCACTTGTTTTGTACGATCTGAAAATCGCAAATCAACAATCACTAAACTTCTATTAACATGAAATTAGCAGAATGGACCCAAAGGATGGTGCTTGAGAAATAACCTCTTTATACGCTCATAGTACATCACTACATTCGTGTTTGTCAAACGACAATTTGCGTACCTGGCACAAGCCTGGCACACGCCCTTTTACAAAAATTAGAAGCTTGGTTGTCCAAGAATCGTACCGTGTGTGTATGAGGCTTTAGGTGCCATACACACTATTAGATTTTCTGCAGATTTTGGGCCAGATTCTCATACAAATTCGCCGGCATAGCGTAACGCATTTACACTACGCCGCCGCATCGTACTAGAGCAAGTGCCATATTCTCTAAGCATTTGCTCCGTAGTTTGCGTTGGCGTAGCGAAAATGGCCCAGCGTAAGCCCGCGTAATTCAAAGGGGGCGGCTTCTATTTAAATGAAGCGCGCCCCCGCGTCGAACGAACTGCACATGCGCCGGCCGGGGAAAAAGCCCAGTGCGCATGCTCCAGCTCACGTCGGAAAGCGTTGTTGAAACCGACGTCAAAACGACGTGATCGTCACTACACAATGCCCTATTCGCAAACGAGTTAGTAAAACGACGTAAGCGACGGAAAAATCCGACGCTGACCCGACGCCATACTTAACATGGCATCCGACGGTACTTCGTAAGGTTACTCCTCATAGAAGCAGGGGTAACCTTACGCAAACTAAAACAAACTAAAACGACGTACGCGACGACGGTGCAGCGTAAAAGCGATCGGGAATCGGCGTAGTAGCCTCATTTGCACAGGCAAATGAGAAAACAAACCTAGTGGCCGGAGTTGTCATTACAACTACGATCCGCAAGTGTAATGGTATTACACTTGTCGGATGTTCAAGCGTATCTATGCCAAAGTGATGCTAAGAATCACTCGCATAGATACGAGCCAAAAAAAAACGGCGATACGACGGTGTATCTGAGATACTCCGTCGTAGCGCCTCTGAGAATCTGGCCCTATGTCTTCAGATTTACCAAAACCATGTACAGTAGTGCAATGGCCTGCCTGATTGCATACAAATTGAAACTCCTAATGCCGCGTACACACGATCATTTTTTGTGATGAAAAAAAACGAAGTTTTCTGTGAAGTAAAAAACGACGTTTTTGAAACGTCACTTTTCAAAGACAATGTTGCATACACACCATCGGTTTTTCACAAAAAGCGAGGTTACGTTCACCACTCTTTTCCATTGAAGCTCGCTTCATAACTAGCTTATGGGCATGCGCGGGTTGAAAAACGTCGTTTTAAAAGACGTTTTTGCCACACACGGTGACTTTTTGTGAAACAAAAAACGACGTTTTGAAAAACGACACAAAAAATTCAAGCATGTTGGAATTTTTTTTTGGTCGTTTTTTTGAAGACAAAAAACGACGTTTGGCCCACACACGATCAATTTAAATGACGTTTTAAAAAACGTCGGTTTTTTTTCATCGCAAAAAACGACCGTGTGTACGCGGCATAAGAATTTACCTCATATTATATGGTTTTGATAAATCTGAAGACCAAAATCTGAAGACTAAAATCTGCAGAAAATCTAATAGTGTGTTCGGGGCTTAAAGTGTTTGTAAATCCATACAGATCACTTTAACCTACAGGTAAGCCTAGATTAAGGCTTACCTGTAGGTGCAACAAATATCTCCTAAACCTACACGGTTTAGGAGATATTAGCAGAAAAGGTTGCACCGATGTTTACGGCTCACTGACGGCTCCCGTGCGCATGTGCGGGAGTGACGTCATAGTGGGTCCGGCCAATCACAGTGCCGGAGCCGCGATACCTGCAAGTAACCTGAGTATCAATGGCGGAGGTGAGGAACCAAAGTCGCTTTGGGGTCTTCGATCTCAGGTAAGTAATTCATAATGAGCTAGTATGCTATGCATACTAGCCTATTATGCCTTTCTCTTGCAGGGGTTTGTTTATAAAGAAAGGCTTTAGAGGGTTTACTTCCTCTTTAACCTTTGCACACTTTGTACACTTGCACAAAGTCAGGGATTTTGTAGGATTTAAGTAAGGTGTATGAATATTCAATTATACTAAGCCGGTGCTAATGATCATCAGTTTTATATGTGGGCTGAAACACAGTCATTAACTGAAAATAGAAACAGCTGTGTACCTTTAGTTGAAAGGGGGTTCTGCCATTTCCAGGAGCCATTTAAAGCCCAATTTATTATCACCTTCCCAATTGACTCCAAGGTATTTTGCCAAAATGGTGAAATTTTACCAAAATCTACAGACTTTAGCCAAAAAAAGTTTAGGAAATTGAAACAATAGTAAAGTAAATCTTTCTTGTCAACTTGTTTGCACTTAATACATGCGGAAGATCCTGGTTGACTCTTATTTCCTCCTGGTGAAGGTGGAGACAAGGGGCTAGTATCAAGACCGATTCAGGTAGTATACTAGATATATGTAATGCCACATACACACGACCGTTTTTCGGATTCTAAAAAATTTTGTTTTTAAGGGTGTAGAAAAAACAACGTTTTTTTCAACCCGATCATTAAAACACACGATCGTGGAAAAAAAATGCTCTAGCAAAGCGCGGTGACGTACAACACGTACGACGGCACTATAAAGGGGAAGTTCCATTCGGATGACGCCACCCTTGGGGCTTCTTTTGCTGATTTCGTGTTAGTAAAAGACGATTTGCGCTTTTCAGTCTGTTACAGCGTGACGAATGTGCTTACTCCATTACGAACAGAACGAGCGCTCCCGTCTCAAAACTTGCTTCTGAGCATGCGTGTTTTTTTCACGTTGTTAAAGCCTTCACCCAACCATTTTTTACAACCTTAAAAACGACAACGTTAAAAACGTTGTGAAAAAATAGAGCATGTTCTAAATTTTTAATGCCCATTTTTTTAGATTGTGAAAAATGCTCTGGAGCCCACACACGATCGTTTTTAATGACATTAAGAAAATGCAATTTTTTAGAGCCCGAAAAAATGGTCGTGGGTACGTGGCATAAGAATGCATTTCATATTTTAAAATAATTTTAAATTAATAACTGCATTCATTGTTTTGATATTTTTTTTTTTTATCTGACAGGTCCAACTATGTTTTATGCTCATTGTATATTTTGTTGCCTAAAATATATTTCAGCAATTTAAAAAGAAAAATTAAAAAAAAAATGCTTTTAAACTGTCATACCATGTAAAGGTATTTTGTTTGAGCCCAGGATTGCCATTATTTTACTCAGCGGGAAAAAACCCCTTAACAACTTCACCATCTCATGATTATTCAACTTTTAATGCTGCCTTTACAGAACTGTAATTATTTTTGCCTATATTTTTGACACAAAGCAAATGATTTTGTAATAACAGCTGCTGCCTTTGGGGCAAGCGTAAAAAAATAAAATAAAAAAATTTAAACTGAAACTTCGGCAATGGCTCAGTGACCAGGGGTCATCCTCGGCACTTTTCTCGGCTAATTGTCGCATTAAAATGTCGATTTACAGCCTGGTGTTTTTTTCTGTGACCCAGATTTGGCGTGTAATTACAAGATGCGGTTTTACGAGACGCTGTTGGTGCGCGCCGAGCAGTGCATCACGTTTGCTCGTTAGGTAATCCTGAGTACTGAGGTTTTTCTTTTTATAATATTAAAATGAAGTGTTGGATAATTTAATGCGGCGTAGAAGCTGCATTAATAAAGCATGTTTCTGGACAGGGACACAGAACACTATAAAATAGCTGTAAAACATAATGTGGTCGTTATTCGTAGATCGGATTAGCTCAGTAAATATTTGCTGAGAGCTGCAGGTTTAGTACATATACTTATAGGGCCAAAGTAAAAATGATATTTAAAGTGTATCTAAAGCCAATGTTATTATCATCACTATTATTATTATTATTTTGGATGGAGTGGGGAAGGAATAGAGGCGCTGGGTCCCCAATGCTCCTTTCTCCTTTCGACCTCCACATCTAATGGTTAACCGAGACACCAAAGGGTCCATTGACAAGACAAGTTTTTCATCCGGGTTCTCACTCCCGCGGCAGTAGTCGTTCCTATGAAGAGGCGTAGTGTCATATGGGACTTAGCTCAGATGATTGACGTGCTTGATAAAAACTTCCCCCCAGCGGATAAGGAGCGCCATGAGTTCCGAAAATAGCCGAACTGGGAGTGAGTCTGCTCTATACGGCGCTTTACAGCGCCTGTGCACAGACTAGGAGCCGTGTAGAGCTGACTGCGCAGGCGCCATATAGAGCCGACTCCCAGTTCGGCTATTTTCGGAACTCGTGACGCGCCTTATCCGCCGGGGGGAAGTTTTTATCAAGAACGTCAATCATCTGGGCCAAGTCCCACATGACACTACGCCTCTTCATAGGAACGCCTACCCACGCAGGAGTGAGAACCCAGAAGCCGAGTGGGAAAGGACAATAATACGGTATGTACAGCGAAAAAAAAAAAGAAACAGCATACTGTACATGTCGGAAGTATGCTGAATGTAATGGTATATACATGTTTTTAGGGTGAACCTCCGCTTTAAGGACTGCCGCACGCCGATATACATCGGCAGAATGGCACGACTGGGCACATGGACATATATATATACGCCACCTTTAAGAGCCCAGCCCTGGGTCACGGTGTCCAGCGATCGCTCACAGGAGCTGAAGAACGGAGAGAGGTATGTGTAAACACACCTTCCTCGTTCTTCACTGTGGCAATGTCAGGCCGCGTGCACACAATCGGTTCAAACCAATGAGAATGGACTTAAGTCCAGTTTCATCGGTCCAAGCTGACCGCGTGTATGGCCCATCGGTCCGTCGTCCGTCGGACTAAAGTTTTAAAACTGCTTTAAAATATGACCGATGGACGCCTGACCATCGGTCCAAACCGATGGTTAGTACGCAAAAGCATCGGTCCAAAAACCCGTGCATGCTCAGTATCAAGTCGACGCATGCTTGGAAGCATTGAACTTTGTTTTTCAGCACGTCGTTGTGTTCTACGTCACCGCGTTCTGACCCGATCGGATTTTGGACTGATGGTGTGTACGCACATCAGACCATCAGGCCACTTCAGCCGTGAACCGATGAAAACGGTCCGTCGGACCATTCTCATCGGTTTGAACCGATCGTGTGTACGCGGCCTCAGTGATTGTCTGTTCCCTGATATAGGGAAAGACGATCACTGATGTGACCGGTCCAGCCCCGCCCCCCTACAGTTAGAAACACACATGAGGTCACACTTAACCCCTACAGCGCCCCCTAGTGGTTAACCCCTTCACTGCCAGTGTCATTTTCACAATAATCAGTGAAAATGCCAATGGTCCCAAAATTGTGTCAAAAGTGTCCGATGTGTCCGGCATAATGTCGCAGTCACGAAAAAAAAATCGCTTATCGCTGCCATTAGTAGTAAAAAAAACAAATTATTAATAAAAATGCCATAAATCTATCCCCTTGTAAATGCTATAAATTTTGCGCAAACCAATCGATAAGCGCTTACTGCGTTTTTTGTTTTTTTTTACCAAAAATAGGTAGAAGAATACGTATCGGCCTAAACTGAGGAAAAAAAAAACTTTTTTATACCTTTTTTGGGGATATTTAGTATAGCAAAAAGTCGCTCTATTTTTGTTTATAGCGCAAAAAATAAAAACCAGAGAGGTGATCAAATACCACCAAAAGAAAGCTCTATTTGTGGGGAAAAAAGGACGCTAATTTTATTTGGGAGCCACGTCGCACGACTGCGCAATTGTCAGTTAAAGCGACGCAGTGCCAAATCGCAAAAAGGGGCAAGGTCCTTAACCTGCATAATGGTCCGGGTCTTAAAGCGGAGCTCCAGCCGCGAAACATTTTTTTTTTAAAGTCAGCAGCTACTAACAGTGTAGCTGCTGACTTTAAATAAGGACACTTACCTGTCCTAGGCGCCCGCGCTGACGGCCCCCCCCCCCCGATGCCGGTCCCACGATCGCTCCGGGTCCCGCGCCGCCATTCACACTATGGGAAACAGGCAGTGAAGCCGTACGGCTTCACTGCCCGTTTCCTACTGCGCCTGCGTGAGTCTCACGCTGGCTTGTGAATGGGCGCGCTGCTCTCTGAGAACACACACAGTTCCCAGAAAGCAGCGCGCCCCATTCACAAGGAGAAGGACAAGAAGAAAAGGCACCGCGGAGTGGAAGAGGCAGATTACGGACTTCCGCATAGCAACAGCTATTTCGGGTGAGTATTTTTTTTTTTTTTCAGGTTTTTTTATTTTTATTTTTTTAAACAACATGGCAAAATTTTGTTTTCCTGGGTGGAGCTCCGCTTTAAGTGGTTAAAAATGAAAAGCGAAGCCCCTTGGGCACCAATAACAGCCTCAAGTATTTTTGAGTATGAGGCTACAAGCTTGGCACACCTGTTTTTGGGCAGTTTTTTCCATTCTTTTTTCAAGCTCCATTAAGTTGGATGGGTTCTGAATGGGCCACTAAAGAACATTCACAGAGCTGTCCCACAGCCACTCCTTTGTTATGTTGGGTGAGTTTAGGGTTTTTGTCCTGTTGGAAGATGAACCTTTGCTCTAGTCTCTGTACTTGCTCTCAAGGATGTCTCTGTACATTGTTGCATTAATCTTTCCCTCAATCCTGACAAGTCTTCCAGTTCCTGACTCTGAAAAACAACCCCACAGCAGGATGCTGCCACCACCATGCTTCACTGTAGAGATGGTATTGACCAGGTGTTGAGCGGTACCTGGTTTCCTCCAGACATGGCGCTTGCCATTCAGGCCAAAGAGTTCAATCTTTATTCCATCCGACCAAAATTTGTTTCTCATGGTCTGAGAGTCCTTCAGATGCCTTTTGGCAAACTCCAGGCAGGCTGTCATGTGCCTTTTACTGAGGAGTGGCTTCTGTCTGGCCACTCCCCCATACAGATCTGATTGGTGGATTGCTGCAGAGATAGTTGTTCTTCTGGAAGAGTCTGCTCTCTCCACAGAGACCTTGCTTTGTGCACTTCTCCAAATCATTTGGTGGAGGGGGGATTATAATGTGGGGTTGGACCCTTAGTTCCAGTAAGGGGAAATTTTAAGGCATCAGCATACCAAGACATTTTAGACAATTTAATGCTCCCAACTTTGTGGGAACAGTTTGGAGATGGGCGCATGTAGGGCTGTCTTAATGAGAGGGCACACCTGGGCACTGCCCAGAGGCCCCAGTTGCATGGGGACCCCTGCACTTTCCCCAAAGAAGCTGGCCCTTGAGCCCACTCTGCCCCGAAATTGGGGGCCCCATGATGGTACTGAGAGTGATAGATACACAGGGGAGGCAGTCTACCTCCTACCTACTTGATGTCTGTTTACCTGCACTGTCATCATTTTAGGGGCCCCAGAGCATTACTTTGCCCAGGGGCCCATGATGCTATTAAGACGGCCCTGGGCGCATGACTGTGCACCAGTGCACAAAGCAAGGCTCATAAAGACATGAATTAACAAGTTTGATGGGAGGGACTTGACTAGCCTTAACCTGATAGAACACCTTTGGGATGAATTAGAGTGGAGACTGTGAGCCAGGCCTTCTCATCCACCTCACAAAAGTGCTTCTGGAAGAATGGTCAAACAATCCTAGACATTATTATAACAAAAAGTACAAAATATTGTGTTTTTTTTTTCAAAATTGGCGCTCATTTTTTTGTTTATAGCGCAAAAAATAAAAACGCATAGGTGATTAAATACCATAAAAAAGCTCTATTTGTGGGAAAAAAAATTCCGTCAATTGTATTTGGGTACAGTCGTTAATATTAAATTCTAAAGGCAATTTTCAGCCAGTCCACCTAGATGAGTCACCGGCACCATTGTCTTGGATCGCCATTGTACAGAAGTCCCCTCTATTGTTTATATCAGAGCTGGCATTGAAACAAAAATTCTGCCGTGCAGCTTTTGCTACAGTACCAATGCACAATAGAACAATCTCTATTAAACATCCATTATATCTCTATATTTATTTCTAAAACATCCATCAAAGTACAAAAGAGCCTCAATGACTATATACGAACAAAGTGTTAATTCATTGGACCGGCTTTAAGAAAAGACAATGTGTGTTAATATTATAATATTTATATATATTTTATTATTCAATGTCTTTTAAAGACAGGTATTTTGTCCCACTTAAATGTATTTTTTTGTGTTGAACTGTATCACGCTGCCTTTGTTTGATATATGCTGACATCTAGTGGGGGTTTTTGGCCACTGCAACTTGTTTACGTCTGTGATTTGGCATCTCTTTCTGTCCACCCTTCCTGTTTAGTGCTCGTTAGTTCAGTCCCAGCTGGCCTGTCGCCATTTCTTCCATATCCCCTTAGTCAGTGTTAGTTGTTCACAGGGCTTTGGAAAGTCATTGGGGTTGATTTACTAAAGCTGGAGCGTGCAAAATCTGGCGTGCACCGAATGGAAATTTTGGCGCCGAAAACAAAAATCCAGGATGCACTTGGCCGCAAACTGAAACCAAAAATATATAAATATATATTTATATGTATATACTGTATTTATCGGCGTATACCGCGCACTTTTTTCCCCTTAAAGTAAGGGGAAAATCGTAGGTGCGCGATATACGCCGATACCCGCTACCCGCGCTCAGTTTGAATGCCTCCGTCAACATATACTGAGTGCAGTACACTCGGGTACATTCGGCCAGGCTCGGCTTCGCTCGTGCTGACGCATAAAACGTCACAGAGCATTAGCACAAGCGAAGCCGAGCCTGGCCGAATGTACCTGAGTGTACTGCGCACTATACGCCGGAGCGCGCAATACCCCAATAAATACGGTATATATTAGGACTGTGGAAATAAACTATTAATTCCTCGATTATTCGTAATTTTTTTTTAATCAATCAAAATTCTTTTGTTCGGTACTCACCTCTCAGCCGGCTTCCGGGTCTTCAGGGAGTTTCTTCGGAGATCCGGTGACGTCACGGACACCGGCGGGGGCTTGCCGTGTACATCTGAAGGGCTCCTTTGCTGTGCCTTCATATCTGCCTGCCGGCGGGACTTTACTATCTAACCTACACATGGGCTGTTACACTTCCCTCTATCAACCTGGGATTCTACAGCCATCCACTGAGAGTTGTGATAGTTCCCTTCACGGGACATCTAAATGCCGACATACTGATGTTAACCCCTCCTCATCTGGATTCAGCAGTGGTATCCTTGTACACATTTTTATACCAGTATCCTACTTAGCTACATGTTAGCCTCACTCCTCTCCCCCTCCTCTCCGCGGCGCCAGCATTCTAACTGTGGGCGCCCGGCTGTGGATTCACAGTTAGTGTGGTGTGCATTGCGCATGCGCGAGCCGCGCTGTGAATGGCCGGGTTTAGAAGATTGGAGGGAGGGGGGAGAGGTGGATGCCTCTAAAACACCCACCCCCCAAAAAAAATGACATGCCAAATGTGCCATGTTAGGGGGTCACCAACACTTAAAGTGGAAGGTCCATTCTTGTTTTTAAAGTGTTACTAAACCCAGGACCCGGCATTTAATATATCTGATCTCCCACAATACACAGAACACATAGGGCCAGATTCAGTAAGAAGTTACGCGGCGTATCTCGAGATACGCTGCGTAACTTCTTAGATGCGCCGGCGTATCTTTTTTCTGTATTCAGAAAACAAGATACGCCAGGACTGAGCTAAGATACGAGCGGCGTAAGTCTCTTACGCCGTCGTATTTTAGTTGCATATTTACGCTGGCCGCTAGTTGGCGCTTCCGTCGATTTACGGGTTGAATATGTAAATTAGCTAGATACGCCGATTCACGAACGTACGCCCGGCCGTCGCAGTACTGATACGCCGTTTACGTAAGGCGATTTCAGGCGTAAAGATATTCCAACAAAAAGATGGCGCAGCCAATGTTAAGTATGGACGTCGGGACCACGTCAAAATTTATAAATTTTACGCCGTTTGCATAAGCCGATTCAGAATGGGGCTGGGCATAAGTTACGTTCACATAGTTTTCATTGACTATTTGCGATGTGATTTGGAGCATGCGCACTGGGATACTTCCACGGCCTGCGCATGCGCAGTTCGTTCGGCGCGTCATTTACGTGGGGTCACCGTTAATTTAAATACAACACGCCCCCTACCTGACCAATTAAAATTGCGCGCGGATACACCGGCCCATTTACACTACGCTGACGCAACTTACGGAGCAAGTGCTTTGTGAATACAGCACTTGCCTGTAAAAGTTGCGGAGGCGTAACGTAAATAGGATACGTTACACCCACACAAAGATACGCACTTCTACGTGAATCTAGCACATAGTTTTCAACTGTCCCTGATTTGAAACAATGGGGCAGATTCACAGAGAAATGGATTATCGTAGCGTATCAGAAATACACTACGCCGCCGTTTTTTACCTTGCTCTACGTGGAATTCAGGTAGATTTTCTACGGTAAACGATGGCGGCGTAGTGTATTTCTCCCGTCGCAATCCATCTGCGCGAGTAGGGGGCGTGAAACATTTAAATTAGGCGCGTTCCCGCGGCGATCGATCTGCGCATGCTCCGTTCGCAAATTTCCCGCCGTGCATTGCGCGAAATCACATCGTGACGTCATTCGTTGTTTATGTAGCGTACTTTACGGCCGATCCACGTCCCGACGAGTTACGTAAACAAAATAAAATTTTAAATAAATTCGAAGCGGGAACGACGGCCATACTTAACATGGGCTACGTAAAGTTAGAGCAGCAAAAAGCTGCTCTAACATTACGTATAAAAAAATAGACGAAAACGATTGCGACGCCCGCTCGTATGTTCGTGAATCCCCGTAAAAACACATTTGCATATCCCGACGCACCAAAACGACGCAAACTCCTCCCAGCGGCCGCAAATAGATGGCAGCGTAGATCCGAAGGCTTACGAAGACGTAAGCCTCTCGGATCGAAGCCCGAAGCCGGCGTATCATGGTTTGAGGATTCAAACTAGTGATACGCCGCGCGAAATTTGAAATTACTCCTGTCTAACCCCAGTTAGACAGGCGTAATTGTTTTGTGAATCTGCCCCAATGTCCCTCTGTCCCTCTTTTCTCCTCATTTGTCCCTCATTTTGGTCTGATCTATATAGATGTATAGAAAATGCACTTTTTATCTTTCAAAAAGTGTTTCCAAGTGCTAAACCTTTCATCCAATTTCTAAATTGCTGCGTTTGTAAAAATCTAAAAGCCAATATAAAGGAATATTAGTGGTAAAAAAAGCACTTGTGGGTTTAACCAATCTTGTTTTTTGTACAATTCTCCTTTATTTATTTTTTTATTTTTTTATTAAACCACTTTCAGCTTTGACCAGGGACTAGAGACCAGCTCATGGTGTAGTGCTTATTTATGTCTCTATAACAGGTTTGCATCATTTGTGGTTTGTTCATCTCTTTTTTTTTTTTTAAAGTTGCGTATATAAAAAATTTTTATGTGTGTTGACTTTTTTTTTCTTTTCCCCTTCTCGGGGTCTTTTCTTGGGTATTCTATTAAATATATTTTTTCTTTTCTCCCTTCTTCCATTTCCCCCCTGTCCCTCCCTCCCCCTCCCCTCCACCTCACCATCTCTTCACCTTGTCGGATATTTTAACATATTCATTTTATTCTTTATCTTTCTACTCTTAGATTTTCTACGTAACTCCATGATTTTTTAAAGGTTTTCCAGTTTTCCCATTTTTTGTTTCCGCTGTTGCCTTCAGTATCATTACAGTTATCCTCCATTCTGTATGTTTCTTCTACAGCATCAATCCATTCCCAGACCATTGGACATTCTGGTTCCTGCCACTTCATAGGTATCATCCTCTTTGCGGCATTTAATAGATGAGGGACGAGGGAC
The DNA here is from genome assembly GCA_029574335.1 of Rana kukunoris. Lineage (NCBI taxonomy): Eukaryota > Metazoa > Chordata > Amphibia > Anura > Ranidae > Rana > Rana kukunoris. The sequence goes on along the minus strand of CM056056.1, from coordinate 41,265,703 downwards.
TCTTTATATTTTCTAACCCCTTCCTCTCCTCCGTGAAAGAGGACCGTCCATGGGTCTTTTTTAATTTTGATCTTTGTGATATCTTCCACCAACCCTAGGATACTTTCCCAATATCTTTCTACCTTGGGACACTCCCACCATAGGTGAGCCATTGTTCCTGGAGATTTGCAGCCTCTCCAGCAATCTGCTGATTCTTCCTTCTTAAATTTACTTAGCTTTACTGGTGTACTATACCAGCCCGATAGGCATTTGTAATTCATTTTGGCCGTCCTACTATCGGTTGCAGAGGAGTGGGTCAGCTTTAAGATCCTGTCTATTGTGCTTTTATCTTTATGTGTTCCTAATTCCCTTTCCCAATTCTTAATGAATGGAGGCACTTCAGGTTCATCAATCTGCAATAAGAGCTTATATAATTTTGATATATTTCCTTTTGTATTCTCATTGGTACATAGTTTTTCTACCTCAGTAAGCTGATCTATATCTCTTATCGGTTGAGGTAGTGTTTGTACAAAGTGGTTTAATTGCTGGTGCCTCCATTTATTAATTAGCATGAGATTTTCTTTTTGTTCTAGATCCTTTAGTGTAAGTAAGGGCCCTTGGTGCGTTACATCTTTCAATTGTGTCCTATCGTCTATAACCCAGTTCCCCCCCACTTCAACCTTCCCCGGTGGAAAATAATCATTGTTCTTTAATACTATGAGAGGTGAATTGTAGTCCCTACTGATTTTTTTTTTGTGTTAAATCCCAGATTTTAAGTGCATTTCTTGTGATTTCATGTGTATCCGTGTCTAACGTCCTAAATTGTGGTGGATTCCAAATTATTGTGTCTAGTCTCGCCTTTGATAATTTATTTTCAAGACTCACCCATCTTTTTTCTCTATTGTCTTTAGCCCATTCCACTACCCTCGATAGGATTATTGCTTCGTAGTATTTTTTAATGTCGGGGACTGCTAGCCCCCCTTTATTTTTTGTCTGCCTAAGGGTTTGGAGTGATATCCTATGTCTCTTATTTCTCCAGATATAATTCATTATTAACTTTCTGAGGATTTGAAAAAGTTGTTTTGGTAGTTTAATAGGGATCATCTGAATCTTATAGAGGATTTTTGGCATCATAACCATTTTACAGAAGTTGATTCGTCCCGTCCATTCAATTGGCCTATTTTTTACTCTATTTATTTCCTTTTTAGTTTCTTCTAGTAGTGGAATAAAAAAATTTTCATATATTTTCTTCCCCGTCTTAGCCAGTTGGATCCCGAGGTATTTCAGCTCTTTTACCCATGGGAATTTATACTCGTTTTTTATAATTTGCTCATCTTTCTTGGGCACCCCTATATTAAGTATTTCAGTTTTAATAGTGTTTATTTTGAAATTGGAGAACTCCCCATACTGTCTGCACAGATTTAGGAGATTTGGGATAGAGGATCTAGGGTTGGTTAAGTAGAAGAGCACATCGTCCGCAAATGCAGACAATTTGTGCTCCTCTCCTCCTATTCTAATTCCTGTTACCTCCGGGCAATTATGGATTCTGGACAGTAAGGGTTCTATCGATAGCACAAAGAGAAGTGGCGACAGAGGACACCCCTGTCTTGTGCCATTTTTCATCGTGAAGGGGTCGGACATATCCCCATTTATTTTAATTCTCGCTGTTGGGGTCTGGTATAAGGCTCCGATCCACTCCAGAATCCTCCGTCCGAATCCCATGGTTTTCAAGGTTTGTATCATGAATCCCCAGTCTACCCTGTCAAACGCTTTCTCAGCATCAATTGACATGAGTAGACTGGGGATTCCCTGGGTCCTCATCCTGTGTATCAGAAGGAGGGCCCTGACCCCATTGTCTCTCCCCTCTCTGCCCTGAATAAAACCTGTCTGGTCTGGATGGATCAGGCCTATCATCTCTTGTTTAACCCTCTCGGCCAATACCTTGGCGAAGAGTTTTAAGTCTGAGTTTAACAATGATATTGGCCGATAGCTTGAGCATATCCTGGGGTCCTTGCCCTCCTTTGGGATAACCGTTATGGTTGCCTCTGCCGCTTCTCTACTAAGAGTATATTCCCCTCCAAGACCATTAAAGTATTGACATAGTCGTGGTATAAGGATCTCTTTACATTGTTTATAATATAAGGCTGTAAGGCCATCAGGGCCTGGGCTTTTACCCGATGCCGTGCCTGCTAGTGCTGTCTGTATCTCTTTTTCTGTAATAGGTCTATCCATCACTAACGCTCTTGTCGATTTAACTATTGGAAGTCCTGCTTTTTGTAGAAAGTCTAAGATCTTTTTTTCCTTTTCCTCTTCTCCCCATTTTTTCTGTTTAACTGCGTATAGTTTTTCGTAATAGACTCTAAAGGCTTCAGCTATATTTTTTGTTGTGTAAATCTCTTCTCCTTGCTCGTTTTTAATTTTTTCAATATAGTTTTTTGCTTTCTTTTTCTGTACCATCCTTGCCAGATGTTTACTGGTTTTGTTTCCCCATCTATATCTCTCTTTTGCAATTAGATGGAATTCTCTTTTTGTTTCCTGGAAGAGGAGTTCTTTAAGTTCATTACGTTTGTTTACCAATTCTAGATATACTTTTTTTTGATTTCCCCCTTTTTTATGTTCTTGTTCTAATTTCCGTATCTCAGCTATTATATTGTTCTTCTGTAAGTTCTTTTCTTTCTTTTTCCTAGCCCCTTCGGATATAAAGATGCCTCTAATTAGTGCTTTGTGTGCATCCCACAGTGTTGCTTTTGATATCTCACTTGTGTCGTTCAGTTGAAAGTATTCTTCTAACTCCTTTTTAACTCTGGCGAGACTCTCCGGGTTTATTACTAGTTCCTCATTGAGTCTCCAACTTAAGGGTGGTCTCTTCTTCCCTTCAATGTTTAGTGAGATACTTATTGGGGCATGATCGGATATCGTAATAGATTCTATTCCTGCCCCCACCACGTTTGCCAGTAAGTGGTGGTCTACAAGAATGTAATCTATACGTGAGTAGCTTCCATGTACCGGGGAAAAAAAAGTATAATCCCGGGTCTCTGGATTCATTATTCTCCATATATCCATTAATTGGTTTCTGAACAGCGAGTTTTTTAGGTTTTTTGTGTTTCTAAATTGGGGTTTGTTAGATTCTACTGTCTGGGATGACTTATCTATTATTGGGTCCATACAAAGATTTAAATCTCCTCCTAGAATTATCCTCCCTTTTTTGAACTCTTCTAATTTCCTCAGGATTCCTATTAAGTATGTTATTTGATTTGTGTTGGGGGAGTAAATATTTACAAGAGTACATTCCATATCTTCTAGTTTCCCCCTTAAAAATATAAATCTTCCCTCGGGGTCGACTAGTCTGTCCAGTAGCTGAAATCTTATCCTTTTGGCTATTCCAATGGCCACCCCCCTGGCTCGTTTTGAGACAGTGTCCCCATAGTACCAGGTGGGGTACTCCACAGATTGTAGCCTAATCCTTGAGCTTAGTGTTAGATGGGTTTCCTGGATGAATGCGATATCGGTTTTCATTCTTTTCAGCTCTTTCAGCACTTTATGTCTCTTTACCGGGCTATTTAGACCTTTTACATTATATGATATACAATTGACTATCGTCATCCTATCTTATCTTGTGTCCTCCCTTTTTCTAGTGGTTCTGGTGAGGTGAGTTCCTTCCCTCCCCTCCCCCTCCCTCTTACCCCCTCCCTTTCCCCTCCCTCCTACTCCCCCCCTCTCCCTCTCCCCTCCCCCCTCCCCCCCTCCTAAGTGGCCATCTAGAGGCCTTTGAACCAAACATCTCCCCTTGGTTCTTTTACCCCGGGGGTGGGACCTACGAGTATCTCCCCATTCCTATTCTGTGGGGGTATAGTATTTTCCAGTGATTGCAGGGACTCCCTTTTCTCATTCTCCCTTCCTCCCCCTTTTGTTAGTATTCTCTTTTTAAATCCACCCAGGTAGTTCTGGTTTCTGAATGTCCATTCTATTACAGAATTCGCTTAAGTATTCTGGGAACCGAAGAGTCGCTGATTTTCCTTCTCTTATCGCTACAAGGCATGCCGGAAATCTCCAGTTATATTCAATATTTTTGTCTACTAGCTGTACTAAGAGAGGTTTTAAGAGCCGACGCCTAAATAGAGTCTCTGCGGATAGATCTGTATATACCTGTAGGGTAGTTCCCCTGTATACTAGGGGCGGGTGGTCCCTCAGTTTCTTCCATAATTCCTCCTTCTCTCCAAAGGAGTGGAATCTAACTATGACGTCCCTAGGTCTTTCTGTGTCCGTTCTTTTATATTTTCCTATACGGTGGACCCTTTCTATCCTAATAGGGTCTTCCGGTGTTTTTTCCAATATCGGATTTAATATTGTCTCCATTATTTTCCCGAGATCTTCGTCTTTGTCTTCTGGGACTGCTCTAAATCTCAGATTTTGTCGTCTGGATCTATTTTCCTGGTCTTCTAGTTTATACAGTATACTCCTTTGTTGTCTCTGTATCTGGGCTACTTGCTCCCTTAATGTGCTTGTCTCTTGATCTTGGGTCTCCACTCGTTCTTCTAACGTCTCTACCCTGGATAGTAGGTGCCCCATGTCAGTTCTGAGGTTTTGGATTTCTCTCTTGATCACATTTTCTAGCCGCACCATCATCCTTTCCATATCTCCTTTGGTTGGAGTTTGTTCCTCTTGCCTCAGCTCCTCCATTTTACTTGTCTCTGATTCGTTCTCACTGGTCCCTTCTTCTCTTGATTCTTCCATTGCTCCCTTTTGCGTTGGAGTTAGGGCTTTTTTTTCTTCTGTCCTTTTATCTGTTTTTACTTGTAACATCTTTGGAGAGCTGTTACCTTTTGAGCTTCCCCCTTGGGACATGTATTGTCTAATGGAGCTTCTAGCCGCTGAGTTACCTGGTGTTTTTAGGACTCCTCCCCTTGCCGATCTGCTTGACATCCTAGACATAATAGTCTTCGCTTTTCTGATTCTTTTCCCCAGTTTGACGGCCTGTATTCTTCTCCTCAATTACTATCCCCTTTGTTATGCTTTCCGTCGGTATCACTAGGGCATATGGGGGGGGGGGACCACTCCACCTAAGATATGGGGGTGGATATTTTACAATTTTTGTATACTCGGTTACTTCCCTCACGTACGCACAGTCCATACAGGGGAATTTGGGCTCCCCTATGTGCTCACCCCAGGAGAATCAATTTTAGGTGCCAGCTTGAATATCCTTATATACAGTGTTTGTATGTGTATCTTAGTGCATCTATAATGCATCTATAGCGGAAGGTCAACGAGCCGAAAAGACAAGGCAGGAGTTGGTGTCTACGGGGATTTAGCGGATTGAGCGGTGCGGGTACTGTGCGGATACTGTATAGGCTAATGGAAGTCGGCGATGTTAGTGGGGTACCAGGCGGCGCAGATCGGGAGGAGACCGGTATCAACTGGGCACCAGACCGTGTAGTAAGGCATGGGCTGGTTTCCGGGGAGCACTAGCTGAGATAAGTATAATTTCCCTCGCCGTTAATTATAGAACAGTTCCTTAATAGTGTTGCTCACGAATATTCGTATTGCGAATATTCGGCTCGAATATGGCATATTCGAGTATTCGCGATATATTGCGAATTTCGCGGTGAATATTCGCTATTTCGAATATTCGTATTTTTTTTATTTTTTTTTTAGAACAGATCACATCCTAGAGATCCCCATCGACGTCTAAAAGCATTGCTGGTATGATTAGAGACCTTGGGCCGAGTAGCTGCAGCGATCAATTTATATTGCCTGAAAAATCGCAATGCGATTATTCGGCAATAGCGATATCGCGCGATTATTTTCGAGAAATTCGCAATATTGTTTTTAGCTAAAATAACACATATATTCGATTTCAGAGTGTTACTGTCGAAATTCCGCAATAAATTTCTCATTCGCATTTTTGCGAAATTACGATAAAATATCAAGAATATTCTGAGCCAATCAGAGTGCTCCATTCCGCATTTCTCGAATATTCGCAATTATTTTGTATTGTAATATATCAAGAATATTCTGAGCCAATCAGAGTGCTCCTTCCGCATTTGCCGAATATTCGCAATTATTTTGTATTGTAATATATCACGAATATTCTGAGCCAATCAGCCACTCGTAGGTCCCACCCCCCATAGTGCGTATCACGTCCTCACGTGCACATCCCCCCTCTTGTACAATTCTCCTTTAAATGGGTGTGGCAAGGGGTGTGTCCTATGCCTGCATACTTTTGCTGATAGGTGTCCCTCATTCCCATCTCAAAACATTGGGAGGTATGCAGAACATGGAAATTGGTTTTATAAAAACTGCTTAATACCTTTTCTCATCAGCAGGATATAGCAGTATTGTGACTTCTATTAGTGTCTGGTTAAAGCTTGTAGGAGGAGTTTTCATTCTACTCTGACTGTCCTATGAGGCTGCGGGACACCTGACCCTCTGTCTGGGCAGCATTGGACCTGAACTGGTTAGGCTGGCAGCAAGACAATTAAAGGCTAAGTCCACTGTTTGCAAAACATTAACACATGCACATTTTTCCAGAATTTGTTTTGCATCTAATACTTTTTTGCATTGGAGCCTACAAAGCGTTGCAACTGGATCATGACCACAGTGCCAGGCTCCTGCAGACAGGGGGGTTTATTTACTAAAGGCAAATCCACTTTGTACTACAAGTACACTTGAATGTAAGAAGGAAGGAAAATAAAAAACAGCATTTTTGTTTGTACATTTTTGGATGATAGAAAACAGCAGAGCTTCCCCTCGTTTGAGATCTACAGCGACTGCACTTCTAAGTGCATTTGTAGTGCAAAGTGAATTTGCCTTTCAGCAATCAACCCACTTTGTTTCCAGATCTATGTCTGCATTGAGGTACGTGCTCTCAGTTGGAGAGCTGAAGGAAGTGTCAATGAACTACAAGTACGCCAATCTCTCCACTAGCAGTCCATTGAGAAATATACAGTGCTCGGCATACATGAGTACAACCCAACACAAATTTGTTAGAAAACTTTTACTTTCCTTTTAGAATACACATTTTCTATGGGACACTATACTACAAAATACTCCCACAAATGCGGGCCATTGATGTCATCCAAGATTTGTTCATTTGCACAAAAAAATAGATTTTTCTTAACAAATTCATTCAAGACCATGTTGCAAAAATGAATACACCCCCATAAAAGTCTAAAGCCTCATACACACAATTTGATTGTTGGCAGGGAATTGTCTGTTGACAGACTGTTGTCCTAAAATCTGAGCATTAGTATGCTCCTTTTGACAATTGTTGTCCAACTTTTGGCCAACAAATGTTGGATGACGTGCTAGTAAATTTTCGGCGAACAACAGTTGGTTGTCAGATTTTCTGATGATCAGTACACAAATGCGTCACACAAACACGCATGCTCGGAATCGATTCTCACAAAATTAGCAGAAGGGGTCCAAAGGATGGCGCTCAAGAGCTGGAATTCCTTGTAGTACGTCACTACGTTCGTGTTTGTTGGCTGGCATTTGTGTAACGTTAGTGTGCAAGACGAGATCCTGGCACACGCCCTGAAGACAAAAATCAGATGCTTGGTTAGCCAACAATTGGATCCAGTGTATGAGGTTTTGTTGGCCAACCGAGCATCTGATTTTTGTGAAAAGGGTGTGTGCCTGAATCCTGTCTTGCATACTAATGTTACACAATTTCTGTACCACAAACATGAACGTACCATGAGGAATTTCAGCTCTTGAGCGCCACCCTTTGGGCCCCTTCTGCTAATTTTCGTGTTTGGTGAGCATTGATTCCAAGCATGCGTGTTTGTACTTTTAACTGTTGTGTGATGGATTTGTGTACTGACCATTAAAAAATCAGACAACAAGCCGTTGTCTGCCAAAAATTTACTAGCATATCATTCAAATTTTGTTGGCCGAAAGTTGGACAACAATTGTCAAAAGGAGCGTACTAACGGTCAGATTTTAAGACAACCCTGCCAACAATCGGGTCGTGTGTACGAGGCCTAAAGCCCCGTACACACGGTCGGACATCCAACAAAACTTCCCTTGGATTTTTGTCCTAATTGATTTGTCCGATCACACCCATAGCATACACACGCTCGGACTTTTCTGCAAACTTTTCTAAAACTTTCCCATCATCACGTGGTTGTTCTGCTCTTTTCTGCTCTTTACTGCCACCCTTTGGTTAACTTCTGCTATTGTTGGTTGATTTTAACATTGGTTCTGAGCATGCGCATTTGTAATTTGTCCAAAAGTCCGATGGTTTGCTGTACACACGATCGGACTTTGCACCATCGGACTTTTGTTGCCTGAAAGTTGGTCCGTTCGCAGACCCAACTTTTTGTCCGATGAAAGCCAAAAAAGTTGGTCCGATGGAACGTACACACGGTCGGACAAATGCGAAAAGTGTCGGATTTTGATGTTGGTTGGGCAAAAGTCCGACCGTGTGTACGGGGCTTAAGGCCCGTACACACAATCCAATTTAACGACAATAATTGTCTGATGGACACGTTGTGTCGGATAAGCCGTCCGTGTGTGCGCTCCACCAGACAATTGTTGGCAGAATTAACGACAACAAATGTTGGCTGTTCATGCTCAACAACTGTCTGACAATAAATCTGTTACGTCGGATTATCCGATCATGTGTACACAAATCCGTCCAACTAAAATCCAAAGTACAAACACACATACTCAGAACCAATGTTAAACATTATGACAACATTAGCAGAAGTTGCCCAAAGGGTGGCGCTAAAGAGCAGAAAAAACACATATTTAGGTTTAATTGGATGAAAATGTTCTACCATCTGCATGCATGTTCACGGCCAGCGCCCTTTGGACCAAAATCCACCGAATTGTCTGATGGAAGTCGTGTGTACGAGGCTTTAAGGAGCAAAACTAAATTTTAGACAATAAAATCCTAACTAACAAAAATTCAGCTACAGGTGAGTGTAATTATTCGCCAAACAGATGTCAAGGAGACAGGTGATTATAAAAGAATGTTATTTAACCGGTTCCCGACCGGCTCCTGTGTGGGGGGTGTGCATCGCGGCGATCGGTGGTGCGGTGTGTCAGTTGCTACACCGATCTCGGTAAAGAGCTGATCCGTCGGAGGCTCTTGACCATGTGATCAGCTGTGTCCAATCATGGCTGATCATGATGTAAACAGCAAGAGCTGCTGATCGGCTTTTCTTCACTCGCGTCTGACAGAGAGGGTCTGTGCTGATTGTTTATCAGTGCACCCCCCCTCGGATGCCAATTCAGGACCACCAGGATGCCAGAATGGACCACCAGGGATGGCCACCCCACTGGACCACCAGGTATGCCACCTAGACCACCAGAGAAATGCCAATCTGTGGGAAGACAGCTGCTAATCAATGCCCAGGCAGCTGCCAATCAGTGCCCATTCCCAATGTGTGCCAGTGCCACAAGGGATGCCTATCAGTGCCATCTATTAGTGATGCATATCAGTACCCATCAGTGTCACATATCAGTGCCCAGCAGTGCCGCCTATCAGTGTCACTCATAAGTACCCATCAGTGCAGCTTTTAGTGCCCAGTGTCGCCTATCAGTGCCCACCAGTGCCACCCATTAGTAACCATCAGTGCTGTATATCAGTGCCATCCATCAGTCCTGCCTAACAGTGCCCATCATCAGTGCCCATCAGTGCCACCTCATTGGTGCCACCTTATCAGTTCTGTCAGTGCCATCTTGTCAGTGCCCATCAGTGAAGGAGAAAACGTACTTATTTACAAAATGTCATAATGAAACATAAGAAAAAAATATTTTTATTTTTCTAAATTTTCGGTCTTTTTTTATTTGTTTACAGTAGCTAAAAAAAAAAAAAAAACGCAGAGGTGATCAAATGTCAACAAAATACATTTTTATTTGTGGGAACAAAATGATAAAAATTCTGCTTGGGTACAGTGTAGCATGACTGCGCAATTGTCATTTAAACAGCGAGAGCGCTGAAAGCTGAACATTGGTGGGCAGGAAGGGGGGTAAGTGTCTGGTATTGAAGTGGTTAAGCAGACCCGTACAGTGTGTGAGTCTTCAATTTGTTCTTTCCTCAGTTTGGTGAATTTCTCTTTTTAGAAAGCCATGCCCATGCATTACTCTCCAGCACTTGGCCTCCTCAGTCATCGAATTCCCCGGCCGCTCTGTGTATATCACCGAGCGCTCAACGCCGTCCAAAACTCAATAGCCTTTTTTTTTCTTTTTTTTTACATCCGATACTCCTAGCGAACGTGCCAGCGCATCCAAACGGCTCCTTGATGAGACGGCTCGTCGTTGCCAGATGCGATGTGCTTCTCTGCAGCAACCCTTAACCCCCTCGCCGCCCACTGCTGGGACTTGTCCTCCTACAATACGCATTGCTATGCAATTAGAAATCCTTCAAGCTGCTTTGAGAGGGATTTCACGCAGCTGGTGGGGTGATCATTGAGCGGTGACCGCGAAATCCAGAAGCGAAGACTACGGACCATCAAAGGGATGCAAATAAATAGCAGACTTGGAAATGTTGTTTGCTTATTTTTATTAAAGCTGACATTTATTCTGTTTATATTTTTTACCTCCCCTGTTTCCTCTCCCCCCCACCATCATCAACATGGTAATAAAATATTTAAATAATATACACTATGGGCCGGATCCACAAAGCATTCGACGGCGTTTCTCCAGATACGCCGCCATAATTTCAAATTTGCGCTGGCGTATCTTTGTTTTGTATCCACAAAACAAGATACGCCGGAATTACGCTAAAATACGACTGGCATAAGTCTATTACGCCATCGTATCTTAGTTGCATATTTACGCTGGACGCTAGGGGCACTTCCGTAGATGTTCAGCGTAAAATATGCAAATAAGATAGATACGCCGATCCACGAATGTATGTACGCCTGGCGCATTCTTTTTACGTCGTTTGCATAAGCGTATGTCCGGCGTAAAGTTACCCCTGCTCTATAGAGGCTACGCAATGTTAAGTATGGACGTTGGGACAGCGTCAAATTTTCAGTCGTTTGCGTCGTTTGCGTAAAACGTTCGCGAATAGGGCTTTGCGTAAGTTACGTTCACGTCGAAAGCATTGACTATTTGCGATGTGAATTTGCAAATGCGCAGTGGGATACCTCCACGGACGTCGCATGTGCAGTTAAAAAAGACGTCATTCATGTCGGGTCACGAATAATTTAAATAAAACATGCCCACCTCTTCCCCATTTGAATTAGAGGTGTGAGCATGCCAAGACATTTTGGACAATTTCATGCTGGCAACTTTGTGGGAACAGTTTGGGGACGGCCCCTTCCAGTTCCAACATGACTGCACACCAGTGCACAAAGCAAGTCCATGAAGACATGGATGAGCGAGTTTGGGGTGGATGAACTTGACTGGCCTGCACAGAGTCCTATCCTCAACTCAATAGAACACCTTTGAGATGAATTAGAGTGGAGCCAGGCTTTCTTGCCCAACATCAGTGCCTGACCCCACAAATGCGCTTCTGGAAGAATGGTCAAACCTTCCCATAGACACTCCTAAACCTTGTGGACAGCCTTCCCAGAAGAGTTGAAGCTGTTTAGCTGCAAAGGGTGTGGCTGCACTTCTGCTGTTCTCCTGAGCTCCAGTGAGGCCTACTGATCCAGGGAGCTTGATTACTCCCTATACCCAGAGTGGATGCAGGAACCTGGGGTGGACCCAGGGGAAGATCCCCCGGATGGCCAGAGTACCGATCCTCCCATACCAGTGTTTGAGGACCTGGGAAATGGCCCAGCTAAAGGGGAAAGCCTGGCAACCTACAGAAAGAAGGTTTGTGCAAGGATTGCGAGAATCGCCAAGGAGGAGGAAGTACTGGCAAAGTTGAAGTTTGACTTCAAGCAAAAAAAAATCGCAAGTGATCGGCTGCATAGTTCCAAGAGGAGACAGATGCGGCCTGAGTTAATGGCTTTGGAGGCCAAAGTGGAAAAGCAGAGTCTGCTGGTGGCTACATTGAAAGAAACCAGCGGTGCTTTCAAGGAGAAATATGGCAACGATGATCGCTTCCGTGCAATGCGCAGAGGGGCTATAGAGGCCAGTGGAGGACAGGCATCACCAGAGTGCGAGAAGCCAAGGTCAGTGCAAAGCAAAAAAGTTTCTGTGGGCTCGGATTGTGTTTCTGGCCAGCACGCTGGAAAATCTTTGCATTCCAAGCCAAGTACCAGTATGCTTGAAGACAGTGGTGAAAGCTCTGGCACACAGGCTGCAGGTGATCAGCAGTCAGGTGTTTTGTCTGGCAGTATGTCATCGGGCCAGGAAAGTTCTGTGCCCTTACCACCGCAGCAGGAGGCTATGGAGCAAGATGATCCATCTGAGCCTGTGAAGGGAGCAGGTATGATGAACCTTATTGCAGAAATGGAATCACCTTTGCATGGTCGCAAGTTTGCAGTGTCTGGATCATCTGAGGATGAAGAGGAGGATAATGATGTCCCCCCAAAATCTTTGAAACATGAGGTGAAAGTAAATGCAGGTTTTGTTCAGAACTTGCCTATACAACACAATGGAGGTGTAGTTCCTATGGATTGTGCAGTAGAGGGCGGCGCAGAGCAAACGTATCCCCTGGCTGAGACTTCCATCTGTGTACAGCCAGCCAGTGAAGGGTGTGTGGACTCTGCTGTGAAGAGTAATGATAAAGACATCACTGTTGGTAACCCTTCAGTTACTGGTAATGAAGGTAGAATTACCAAGGGCAATGTAAATGACATTTCTGTGTCAGAAGTCTCTGCTCCTGACAATATTGTTGTTGCTGCTTTATCTAAAGAGGGGTCTGTACCTAAGAGTGATGTTGCAAGGAGTGCGATTATTTCTTATGCTGCAGCAGTGGCTGCAACTGTGCCAGGGGTGAGTAGGGCCAATTATTCTGCAGTTGCTAGGAGTGATGTGACTGAAGGTCAGGCCAATATGACACCATCTGGTAGCTCCTTTAAACGCCGCAATGTGGTCCAATTGAGGTGGATTGGAGAAGGCCCCCCCCCAAATAGGAGAGATGTGGTGGACCGCATTCTGGGGATGGGTTTTAAAGCGGAGGAGATTTTTGCCCTTATCAGCCCAGTTGGGTCATATGAGTATGACCTCTCCTTTGTCAAGGCAGAAGGATTAGATGTCTTTTGGGAGAGGTATGAGCAGAAGTGCAAGAAGTCCCCAAGATGGGCAGGTTTGTCACCTAAAGTAGTCTCCCGCCAGCCATTATATAAAAACGTCACAATTCTAGTGCGTAATGAGTCCATTCCTGCTGCGGATCTGGGGGTGTGGTTGGGGAGATATGCGGATGTCCAAGCCCCCTTGAGGAAGGTTGTAGATGACAGGGGGATATGGACAGGAGGATGGACAGTATTAGTAAAACTGCATGTCACCGGTAATGTTGTTAAGCACATCCCTTCCTCTGCCTTTATAGGTCGTGACAGGATCATTACTTTTTATGCAGGACAACCAAAGTTATGTCACCGCTGTGGTGAAAAAGGCCATTTTTCAAGCTCATGTACTATGCAGAAATGTTCCCTCTGTCAGGGCTCAGACCATGTTGCAAAGGACTGCAATAATATTCGCTGTAATCTTTGTAACAAGTTAGGTCACCCCTATAGCCTTTGCCCTGAAGCCCTCCATAATCAGCCGGGGTTGGTGGAAGAACTGCTGAGAATGGAGGAGGAGGAACGTGGGGGGCAGCAAGGGGTTGGTGGAGCTGTTTCAGCTAGTCCTGAGGGGTCCCCCCAGGTGTCAGTTTCCCAATCTGAAGGTGTGACCCCTCCTGTGTCTGCTTCCCAGTCTGTGCTTCCTACTGTGTCAGTGTCTACTTCTGTTGTGTGTTCTTCCCCAGTGTTTCAGATACCCAGTGTTCCTGATGTATCCAAGTCATCCAGATTGGCTGAGGCTGCCAAAGGGGCGGATTCATGCCGATCTGAGGTGGCAACTTCGTCGGGACCTTCCCTGGGGAAACGTAAGACCTCTAGTGGAGGTTCTAAGGGGAAGAAGGGGGAAGTTGCCACTGCTAATGATATAGATGAGGCCTTTAAGGGTAATGTTTTAGGGGAGGAGGGAGAGTGGACCAAGGTGAGCAGAAGGAGGAATAAAGTAGTCCTGACCTCTGCCTCCTCGGCTTCATCTTTAGAGGTAGAAGATCTACCTCTGGGAAACAAGTTTGGGTCCTTATCTGACGGGGAAGAGGAGTCTTCTAATTCCGTGTCTCAGATGGAGGAGGATGAGGGAGAAGGTTCCCTAAAGAGGCCAGGGTCTCCAGTAAAGGAGGAGGGTGCTCAGGCTAAGAAACGCCTACCTCAATCATCCTAATGGCAGTTCCCACTCCGATAAAGGTGGCAACGATTAATGTTGCCAGCATAAAATCTGTAGGGGCTCGCAATATGGCCTTATTTTTGCTCAGCGAGATGGATGCTGATGTTTTATTTTTGCAAGAGACCCGGCTAAATTGCCTTGCCGATGTCCACCTGGCAAAGAGGGAGTGGAGACGTGGGCCCTCCTTCTGGTCTCTTGCGGCCGAGCCTTACAGCGGAGTTGCAGTACTTTTTACTGGCATGGTAACGTGTCGGCGGGTTATCGAGGTAGAGATTGGAAGGTGTATGGTCCTGGACGTCTCTGTGAAGGGGCATGATCTACGTCTGGTAAATATTTATGGACCACAAACTAGATGGGAGAGGAAATGCCTCTTTACAAAGATTAAGCCTTTCCTTTTTACATCTCGGCAAGTTGTCTTTGGAGGTGATTTTAACACCGTCACTAGGCCCAAAGACAGGAAAGGCTCCACTGACAGCCTGAGATATGATAGCGTCTTTCTTAATATGATAGCCAGGGAAGCAGGTCTGGAAGATGCGCATATTAAGCGTTGCCCAGACAGCACGGGGTACACATTTAAGAGAGGCAGTTGTGAGAGCAGGATAGACAGGTTTTTTTTTAAGGGGGACTCTGCCTTTTCGGCTCCTGAGTGTCGTATGGTGGAGTTCTCTGATCACCTTATGCTGTCTGTTATTCTTAATGCTTCAGATATGCCACCTAAAGGAAAGGGTATTTGGAGGATGAATTCGGCTCTGCTGGATGACGAGGAGGTAAGACAATCTTTTGAGGATTTTTTTCAGGCTCAGGTAACCATCCTGGATTTCTGCAGCAGTAAGTCAGAGTGGTGGGAGCTTACCAAAAGCCGGATCAGTGGGTTTTTCAAGGCCATAGGAAAAAGGAAACAGCTTGGTAAGTACATTGCCTACCAGCAGCTGCGGAGAAAACTTGATCGCCTTGTCTCGAATGGTGGAGATTCAGGGGCAATCTCTGAGGTGAAACTTCTCCTTAGGAAGTATCAGTATGACCGGCACGCTTCTTTGGTTCTGGAAAGGGACTACGGGAAATATCACTCGCCCGACCCTTATCAGAACTGCAAACAAAGCGCAGCAGTTAAGACGGTTGTTGGGCTAAGGGATAGTACGGGCTCTTTGACGAAATCCAGGTCAGGGATCCTGGAGGTCTCGAGGTCTTTTTATGTGGAACTTCTGGGGGAGAAGTACCTCGATCGGGCAAAGATATCAAGTTTTCTGGATTCTACACCAGATCTGGGAAATAACATTCCGCTGGCAAGTTTGACGGGGGTAATCACAGCAGAAGAGGTAGTCAAAGCTATAGACGGTCTGGCCATTAAGAAAACGCCTGGGCCAGACGGATTGACGGCTGAATTTTATAAGACTTTCAAATCCAGCTTGGTACCTTATCTTGTGGAGGTATTTAATGGCTGTCTGCAAGAGGGTTCGCTCCCTCCCTCCATGAAACAATCTGCTGTTATTCTGTTGTCAAAAGGTAAGGATCCCTCGATGGTTGAGAATTGGCGCCCCATTAGCCTTCTCAATGTCGATAGAAAGATTCTGGCAAAGATAATTTTCTGCCGCTTGTCGTCAGTAGCGGTCAGATTGCTTTCCCGTCAGCAGCACTGTTCGATCCAGGGCAGGAGCACTTTTTCAGCGGTGTTAGCTGTCCGGGAGGCTCTGGAGCGTTGCAGGGCTGAGGGCTGGGGAAAGTACTTGCTGGCATTGGATCAGGCGAAGGCTTTTGATCGTGTCAATCATGAGTACCTCTGGCTTCTCCTTGACAAGTATGGCCTGGAGGGTGGGTTTATTGGATGGCTTAAGACTTTATACAGAGAGGCAGAGAGCTTCATGCTTGTTAACGGTTGGGTTGGACGGCCCTTCAGGGTTGGATCAGGGGTGCGCCAGGGGTGTCCGCTGAGCCCTTTGCTATACGTTTTCGCAATCGACCCCTTCATCAGAAGGCTAGAGAGCGGACCGTTGTGCGGAGTGCCGGTGGGCACTGCTGGTGAGCCGCCCTTGAGGGTTGTAGCCTATGCTGATGACGTTTCTGTTTTTATCTCTGGGACAGAGGAGGCGCAAGAGGTGGTCTCAGTTATAGAGCAGTATTCCGAGGCATCAGGCTCCAAGGTCAACCGTGATAAAAGTGAAGTTTTTTGGATGAGCGAGGGAGATGAGAGCTTTGCACTTCCGGACATCTTCCCGAGGCCTCAGAAGAAAGTCAAAGTATTAGGCATCGAGTTTGGCCCTGATGATTACAGTAAGTTAAATTGGGAAGCCAGGCTAAATGATGCTGATGTCAAGGTGAAAAGCTGGAAAGGGTGGCGGCTCTCCTTGAGGGAAAGGGTGGACTTGATCAAGACCTACCTGATTCCTACCTTTCTGTATGTCAGCTTCGTTTGCATCTTGCCGGAATCCTTCTATACCAGGATTTATAGTTGTTTCTTCCAATTACTATGGGGGAACAGGCTGAATCTTGTCAAGCGGAATGTAACTTACCTATCTAGGCAGCAGGGTGGCTTAGGGATGGTCAACCCAGTTGTATTCTTCTCTCTGATGTTTTTAAAACACAATTTTGGTAACATGCTGGCAGAGAGACCGCCTGGATGGGTGGGTATTTTCCAGATCTGGTTTAGACCTTTTCTGGGCTGTTGGGAGAGTGGCGGGCCAGTGAAAAGCCTAAGGATCAAGCATGGTAAGCTCCCGGCTTATGTTGCCCCGTGCCTGAAAATTCTTAAACGGTGGCATGTGACAGCAGAGGATATCAGGTCCCTCCCTAGGAGACTCCTGGGTGAAAGGATCGTGGGTACTGTCTTTCATGCGCCACTGGCCTTAAGAGATTGCCCAGGTCATATTATGAGGGAGGGTTTACGTTTAATAAATTCTGAGCGGATTCCCTTGAAATTTGGGGACCAGGCCTGGCTCGCTTTCCACAGTAGGCTCTATGTGAGGGGGAACGTGAAGTGCCGCTCTTTGGACAATCGAGGTTGTCCAAGAGCGGAGTGTCAGGGTGAAGTGGAAACCATGGACCACTTTTTGCTTCAGTGCCCTTTCAATATAGAAGTCTATAAAAAGGTGGGGAGGGCTCTGAATATTCCTTTCTTGTCTAGCATGTCTTATGCTGAGTGGGTGTATGGAGCATTGCAGAATCGCAAGGGATATGATTTGCACACTCTTTTTCTAGTCAGCTTAGTAGTCCGATATTACACCTGGAATGCACGGTGTCAGGTATCCCTTCGGCAGAAAGTCCTTCCTGTTCTGGTGGTGGTGTGTGAGATTCTTGGTGAGGTAGGGAAAATTCGGGGTCTCGAGAAAGACAGATGGCAGAAAAGGGTCTGGATAAAGGCGTGGAGGAATATCAGGCCGGTAGCTGCTGTTTGTTGATCTCTGGGTGTTGGGTTCTTTCCCTGGTTTCTCTCTGGACACTCCCTTAGATTTTCAAGGATACCATTTTTGAAGAAAGGCTACATACACATGATAATCTGTTTCTTGGTCTGAATGTTATTTAAGTTGAGTGTAGAGATGTGTAGAGTTTTTAAAGATGTCTGCTTTATTTAGTGATGCGTTCATGTATTATTGGTTGAAGTAAGCCTTTATTATGTATATAATATGTTATGCATAAAAAAATAAATAAAAAAAAAAAAATATCTATAATATTTATGTTTTGTATTTTTGTATAAAAAAAAAGTTGGAATGTGTTTCTTGTTTGCAAGATTCTCAAAATAAAAAATTGCCAACTCAATATTGAACCCTATGGACTAAGACTGGGATGTCATAAAGTTCATGGGCCAGATCCACAAAGCTGCTGCGCTTTGTGAGCCTAACCCATTTACTCTACGCCGCTGTAAGTAACAGCGGCGTATTACTTAACCTCAAAGAAATAGCGCTGTTACTTACGGCGGCGTAGAGTAAATGGGCCGGCGTTCGCGGGTGTAATTCAAATGGGTTGTTGGTGGGCGTGTTTTATTAAAATTATCAATGACCCATCGCTTTTTTTACACTGCACATGCGCTGGCCATGGACGTATCCTAGTGCGCATGCGTGAAATCACGTCGCAAATAGTCAATGAAAACGACGTTAACGTAACCTACGCCCAGGCCCATTCTGGATCGGCATAAGCAAACGGTGTAAACAACGTCCAATATGACGTTGTCCCGACGTCCATACTTAACATTGGCTGCCCCTCTATATAGCAGAGGTAGCTTTACGCCGGAGATACGCTTACGCAAATGGCGTAAAGGGAACGTGCCGGCCAGTCGTACATTTGTGGATTTGCGTATCTCGCTCATTTGCATATTTTACGCTGGAAAAAGACGGAAGCGCCCCTAGCGTCCAGCGTAAATATGCACCTAAGAGACGACAGTGTAATAACGTTACACCAGTCGTTTCTTAGCGTAATTCCAGCGTATCTTGTTTTGTGATTTTGTGTAATTCTTTGTGGATCTGGCCCCATGTGTGTGTGTAAAGGTAGTTGTCCCAATACTTTTGGTAATATAGTGTAAATTGCTTTCAGAATGAATATGCACCGACATGCGTTGATCAATGCATGCCAGCACCTTTGGTATTAAAGGACCATAAAAGGAAAGCACAAAAGCTGGGAGGAATTGCTATAAGGATAATTGGCACACTGGTGTTGCTGGTTTGCATGAAGGGGCAGATGTCTGCCATACCATTGAATGCAATCCCTTATGTGAACCGCTGAGCCGTACACTCATGTTCAATGAATAGTTTGTGCTCCTAGATTGCAGAGCATTTTCACACTCCAAAATCTCCAAAAAAGGAGAAGTTCCAAACAAAAGTTTTTTTAGAAAATAGGTCTTTGCAATTGCAAAAATTAGATTGTGTAGATGAGGATGCGAATGTATTTGCTGTGATAACACCACCATATTAGTCACACTGTATATTGGTTTATGTTCAAGTATTTTATTGGGTTTTTTAAAATACATTTTGCTTACATGTGAAAACTTGACTGATGTTCCAACTGGAGTATAACAACAGTTAACATGGAAGACAACTTTTAACATTGGAATAATAGGCAAATTCAACACAAAGACATATAGGTGTGCTTGAGGGTAGTGGTGAAGAGATTTACTCCAGAGAGGGGGAGGGAAAAAAAGTGGGAACAGAAGGAGGTACCAGTAAATTTCTCAGGAGAGTACATTTCATATATATTTTGATTTAATGCACATGCCTTAATGCAGGGCTAGGACAAGGGGTGGGCAGAAGGAATGGGTGTACTGGGCGCAGTGTATATTGTAGGGATGGGGCGCCACAAGTTCTTTCCACTATAAGACTAAAAAAGTAGTGACAGCGCCATCACTACTTCTGTCAGCCCAGTGCTGGAAGTGGCAAGGAGAGGAGGAAGAATCCGGGAGGAGGTGCGGGCTGTGCTCTCTCTTCCCCTACTCCTCATAAGCTTGCATATAATGAAGGGGGGTCGCAATCTGCTTTCTTTGCCCTTGGCGCTGGATGATCTTGTCCCAGTGCTACCTTAGTGCAATGCATTACAATAAGCTACCACCCTGCACCTTAAAGGGGTTGTAAAGGTAAAAGTATTTTTACCTTAATGCATCCTATGTATTAAGGTAAAAAAACATCTGACAGCACCGCCCCCCCCCCCCTGAGCCCCCGTTTTACTTACCTGACTGTTCAAAATTCCCGGGCACGTTCACGTCATCCTCTTCGGTTCCCAGCCTGGCCGTTGATTGGCTAGGCTGGGTGGATTGATAGCAGCGCAGCCATTGGCAGGCGCTGCTGTCAATCACAGCGGATGATGCGGCACGCCGGGGGGCGGGAACGAGTGATACACTCGGCGGCTATGGCCGCCACTGTTTGACGGGAGCGCGCTCGCAAAAGCATTCCACCATGCTCGCTCGCATGAAGGTAGAAAGCTTTTGCGAGGAGGAGCCAAAACAGCCGCCGAGGGACCCCAGAAAACACAGATCGGGGACACTCTGTGCAAAACGAGCTGCACAGTGGAGGTAGGTGTTATTTAAAAAAAAAAAATCCTGACTTTAGTGTTCCTTTAATGCATGGAAGACTGGACACGCACTATTTTTTATGTATTGCACCACAATTGTCTAATGGTTCACATCTATAATGCCCAGGTTTTCCAATAGGAAAAGTGCAGTTTTTCAGACGGGAAAACTGCCAAACCGCTGGCAAAAAAAAATGAGAACCAGCTCTCTTTTTTCCCGTCGGGATTCCGGACTAACTTTTTCCCGTCGGAAATCCAGAGCGTGTGTACGGGCATGCATGAGTTTTAAGGCTCCTTTACACTTGCTTCAAAATGTGGCATAGAACATGCTTTTGTTAAAGTGCTCTGAATGCTAATTAAAGCTCCTGTCAATAAATAGAATGGTTAGCTTACAATCCTTTTTACACGTTGTGTTTGCTTTGCTTCAAAAATGATACGCTGTGTCGCTTCCTTGGTGCTTCATAGCATCTCCAAACCCTCCATAGAAGTCTATGAAATGTTTGCTTACGGCACCTGAAGCTTTTGAGAGCCTTTTATTCAGCGTTAGCTTTGCTTTGTTTTGGAGGTATTGCAGGTATGAGATATCCCAGGATGCACTGGGAAACCAACAAGCAAAGACGTCATCAACAGTCACTTCTGGGAATATCTGGTGTAGACGTCACGTCTGGTGTGCAGCTTGGAGCAGCAGGAAGGTGAGCGGGATCAGCACTGGAGTGGAGTTACTATCAGACGGCACACATGGTGTGCAACATTGGAGCGCTATAGCAGAAGGTGAGCAAGGAGAGGATAGAGAGGACTGAGCAGCGGAGGATCAGCAGAGCTGGGGGACAAGAGCAGGAGAAACTAGCAAATGCCACACGTGGTGAGCAGTGTAGGAGGTGAGCGGGGACTAGGGAGTGAGAAGGATCAGCAAACCAGAGAATCAGCAGAGCTGGGGGTTACTACTGAGTGGGGCATCAGCAGAGCTTGCTTACTACTGAGCAGGGGATCTGCTAAATGAGGGTACTAATGAGCTGGTGACATGCTGAGTGAGGGTACTACTGAGCTTAGGTTCTACTAAACCCCTTTAAAACAAACAGGAAATCAACATGTGCAGCTACTGGCTAAACCCCCCCGGGACACACGAACAGCGGTCTATACCAAGGCTCCTGACTTACTGGGCTGCCCTATATTGGACACTATAACCTGGTCTAGCCTATTTGATTGGATACTTACTCCTCCCTGGTTATGTTCCATGTTCACTGCTGTGATTAGTCCCGGGTCTGTTTTTTGATTTCTGGCTTTATTTCAGAAATACATTTGTTCATCCTTATATGATGACTCGCTGCCAACCATAGGATATTTTTTTCGTGTATTTTGGTGTACTTTGTCTGCTGCATTGAGCTCTTACAAGCCATACGGATACTTATTTCTTCATCTTCGATATAATCGGATGGATAGCAATTCTTTTGATGTATGAAATTAGCAATTATATACTATCAGCACTCTCTCAAACTTGCCCTGAAGAAGCCGCTAGGCGAAACGCGTAGGCGAGATGCAAGCTAATATTGCTCATATATACTCTGTATACCCTGTTTTTGTATATTTTATTCTTTGTTTTTGGATTTTATGATATATAATTAAATATTTTTTCTTAACTTTTATGTCCTTGTGATTGCCTGAAAAAGTTCGCCTCTCTACTACCCTATGTAGTATTTTTCTATTTTTGATTCAATTATTTCGGATGTCGGCTACATGTGAGTGCTTTTATGTTTCCCCGTTCCCTACATTTTTGAGGAAATCAACACACACAGGGCTTTGCCAAGTTTCACTAAAGCTTCAAAAAAGCATAAAAAAAAGCATGTTGAGGAAGTTGGCACTTTAATGTGTGTTAAATAAACCCTTAGGGCTCGTTTACACTTGCTTAGTTTACATTCTAAATGCCAGTCAAAGCCCCTCTCACTAAATAAAATGGTAGGCTTACATGACTGCTGAGGCGCAATCAGCCCAGGTACCGTTAACTGTAACATAGAAGTATATAAACCTTACCCCTTGCCCCCTCACCCTATTAAATAAACACGCTTACAACCATTAGGTTGGAAAGGACAAGGCCACAGCTTTAATAAAAGAAAACATAACATGTGAACATTTTTTCAACCAGCGCCAGTCACAGTTGTACTGTGAGCACACAATTCCAAAGGGGGGAGGGGCCTGTCCTTACCACAAGTGCTGGACAGGCCCGCCTACTTCCGATTTCCATCAAGGGCATGGCCCATTATAGCCATTTTATGCTGGCAAGGTCAAGAAAACCACAGCAAGCTGTGACATACCATAGAAAAAAGGGGCAGGAGGGTGGGCAGCTCTTCCAAGCACATTTCCGAAAAGACCCAGAATTCCCTGGGGCGACCCTTTTACCTGAGCTCAGGCCCATCCCATCCCCCAAAAATAACCAATCCTTTGCCTAAGGGGCTCAAGAGGCCCTCAGTCCTGTTTACATATTGTGTTTGCTTCACTTCAAAAATGATACCCCAAGTCACTTTCTTGGTGCTTCAAATTGTCCCAAAAACCTCCATAGAAGTCTATGACAGCTCTCACTAACAGCTTTTGGGGGGCAGGGTGGGATGGGGTATTCAAGGTTCAGAGTTAGCTTTGCTTTGGAGGTATTGCAGGTTAGAGATATCCCAGGATTCACTGGGGAACCAACAAGCGAACTGGAAAGATGTCATCAGCAGTCACTTCCGGTTCATGTGTATATATTCTGGGAGTGACTGGCGCAGACGTCACATCTAATGTGCAACGTGGAGTAGCAAAAAGGTGAGCAGGGGCTGGACTGGAGTGGAGCAACTAGCAGACAGCATACATGGTGTGCTACACTATAGTGGAAGGTGAGTGGGAACTGGAGAGATAGAACTGAGCAGCAGAGGATCAGCATAGCTAGGGGACCGAAACAAGACAAACTAGCAATGTCATTGTGGAAGCAATATAGCGGGAGGTGAGCGGGGACCAAAAAGTATCAGCAAACCAGAGGATCCCCAGAGCTAGGGGTTACTACTGAGTGGGGGATCACCATAGCTGTGTGTGAGAAGACACAGGCATGGCCACATAGTGGTAGGCGAGCGGCGGCCACGGCCTGTGTTATGCATGTTCAGGCCGCGGTCACCGCTTACCTCCTGCTATGCAGCCTGAACATCAACAGGCCATGGAGCGGGTGACCCCGGCCCACCGGGCAAATGCCCAGTCTTCCCTATGACCTGGTGCAAAAAAAAAACAGAAAGGGGGCAAATCCTTGTTTCACAGCATTGTACAGTGTATATATATATATATATATGTATATATATATATATATATATATATATATATATATATATATATATATATATATATATATATATACAAAAATAAGTATACACAGCGAGTATTGTTTTGTTCTTTCAAGTAATGACAGTTTTATTGAAGGCACCTCTGCTCCATAGGAGGTGTACAGGTATGGTTGCTGAAGCAGTTAATACTGTCCTTATACTGTCAGCGTGCGTGGCTGACACGGCTGACTCATATAAACACCTCAGCTGTCACAACCTCAGCATTACTACAAATGAATCTTACTCCTACTTAGTGACCGTGTCAGCACAAGGAACAGAGTTCAAGCCTTTTATGGCCAAATGGGACCAACAGTCGGTTTTCGAGGAAAAGATGAAAGGAAAAGAAAAGGGGAAAACACTTAATACACCTAATGGAGCCCTACTGATGGCATTTGTCAAAGCAAAGTGCAATTGTACAGAAGGGAAAATAGCTACCTGCCATCCTGAAATATGTGAAGAAGTTTGCATCTTACTGTAAAGTTCAAGTTTGCTTCCGCTTTCTGAACACTGGAGAGCAAGGTACACTGTCCAATAGAGGCTGTTGCACTATTTCAGGAGGTTATGAAAATACTGTGTGAAGCTGGAGGGCTATTGTAGCAGGCCATTGAACTGTTGTGAGAAGCAATATGGCTATTGTATGAGGCCACAGGGCTATTGTGGGAGTCTGTGGGACTATTGGCGTAGGCAGTGGAACTATTATAGGAGGCCATGGAACTATAGATGTAAGCTATACGACTGTCCTTTGAGGCCATGCAACTATAAGCTGCAGACCTACTGTGAAAGGCAATGAAAATATTGTGGTGAGTAGGGTGATCACGTGTCCCGGATTACCTGGGACAGTCCCGTATTTTGCAGGTCTGTCCCGGGCACATTCCAGGACAATACAGTGTCCCGGAATGAAACTGACACAGCCACACACCCAGGGCCAATCTGATGCCCCCCAAAAAATGCCGCCACATCACCACTTCACTCACTGACAGTACTTGTTCTGGCCGGGAATGCCTGGAGGAGCACAATCCCGCCCCCTGCCTGTGATTGGAGAAATCATAAATCCCGCCTCTTGTGTCCAATCACTGTGCTGTGATTCGTTACAGCACAAGATGATTTTTGGGAAGGGGGGGTGTCCCTGAATGGTAGTTTGGAAATGTGGTCACCCTAGTGGTGAGGCCCTAAGACTATTGCGTGAGGCTGTAGGACTCTTGTGTGAGGTTGTAGGACTAATACAGTAGGCCATGAAAAAACTGTGGAAGGCAACGAAAATATTGTGGTGAGGCCCTAATGCCGCGTACACACGATCACTTTTTGTGATGAAAAAAAACGTTGTTTTAAAAACGTCATTTAAAATGATCGTGTGTGGGCCAAACGTCGTTTTATGTCTTCTGAAAAACGACCCAAATTTTTTTTTAACATGCTTGAATATTTTGTGTAGTTTTTCAGAATGTCGTTTTTTGCGTCATAAAAAATGATTGTGTGTGGGCAAAACGACGTTTAAAACAATGTTTTTAAACTCGCGCATGCTCAGAAGCAAGTTATGAGACGGGAGCTTCAATGGAACAGAGTGCCGTTGAACGTGTCTTACGTAACCGCTCTTTGCTAGAGCATTTTCAGAAAACGATGGTGTGTATGCAACGTCGTTTTTTAAAATGAAGTTTGAAAAACGTTTTGTTTCGTGAGATAAAATGACGTTTTTTTTTCATCACAAAAAGTGATTGTGTGTACGCAGCATAAGACTATTGCGTGAGACTGTAGGACTCCTGTGTGAGGTTGTAGGACTAATGCAGTAGGCCATGAAAAAACTGTGGTAGGCAATAAAAATATTGTGGTGAGGCCCTAAGACTATTGCGTGAGGCTGTAGGACTCTTGTGTGAGGTTGTAGGACTAATACAGTAGGCCATGAAAAAACTGTGGGAGGCAATGTAAATATAGTTTCAGGCCATAAGATTATTGTGGGAGGCTTTAAAACTGTTGTGTGAGGGAGGCTATGGGGCTATTGAGGTAAGCTGTGGAACTATTATAGGAGGCCATTAAACTACTGTGGGAAGCTGTATGACTGGTGTGTGACGACAAGAGACCATTGTGGGAAGCTGTAGAACTACTGCGGGAGGCAATGAACATTTTGTGGTAGGTGGCCATTGAGGGGTGGGCCATATGACTTTTTGTGTGTGGTGCTATAGGACTATTGTAGCAGGCCATGGAATAAGGTCAAGGGGCTATTGTGGTTATTGTCTGGCAGGAAAGTGAGCAGGTTAGAAATAACTAGTAGAAGCACACAAAACACCAAAATGCTACCAGTCCAGGAGAAGGAGAAAATTAAACTAATGTCCGTCAACACATATCAGTAATCAGCTGTGGATCGGTTCCTAGAGTCTCCTCCTGTAGCCCTGAGCTGGTCATGCCTAGTGCACAGAAAACAAAATTTAGCAGGGAAAGGGGATCCGATTAGAAAGCTGTATATGTTTATGGTCGTTACCCTCTGACCGAGAGTGATGTGGATCACATAAACATGCGACAAGACTTACAACATAAATAGACCTGAAGTGTGCCTTGGTGGTCTGGTCAGTATGCCAAGAAAAGGGGGCATACCCAAGGTAAGTAATGGGTAGTTAATTGAAGAAGGATATGCTGAGAAGTGCCCTGAAAAAGGGAAGGGCGGGAGGGTGTCGAATGCGATTGAATGCGCAGACTCACGGACATGAAGTGAGCTGGGAAGAGTCGGCCCAGTGACGTGTAGTACCGCACACTGAACCGACAAAGAGCATGTGTGAGTGGGCTGCTTAAATACCCTCCGGGCTCCTCCCATAAACTCAGGCCACCATACTGGCCTTCTTATATATTGGACAAAACACAATAGCAGACTCACATTACAGCAGCAAGGAGCAGTGCAAGATCAAGGCATCACAGTACAGGCAGTGGAAGTGGTGTAAAGGACTCACCAGTGTCAGCTGGGACCTGCTGCTGGGTGATCTGCTAGTGAGTGGGCGGCAATGCTTTTCAAGGGTATACCTCTTTGTCAAGCCAACAGACAGGTTTTTCACAGCTGTCTCCCAGCTGCCATGTGAAAGTGATCTGGCGGCTGTATAGCCATGGACACACCGGCATGTCCACCACATATACTGGTACCTAGTGGCACCTAGGTCCTGCAAGGGATCATTACTGGATGGTCTTTCAGCTTGCATCTCTGTTATTATTGATCTTGACTATGTCTGACACTGTTATTGACCCAGCTTTCATCTGATCTGTCCCTGCTGCCTCTCTGTGTTACCTACCTCGGCCGGGACTCTTGCCTATTGATCCTGTACCTCATTATCTGCTAATTGCCAACCGCTGACCTTGGTTCTGCTCCTGATTTGGTGCCTTTCTGCCCATTTGTTTCCAAACTATGCTTGTTGTGACCTGGTTTTGCTCTCTAGTGGTCTGAGTGAAGTTGGGGTGCCCTCATCTCTGTGCTTCTGCTTACCTGACACCAGAGCTCCCACGTTAAAATCTGTGGTCCCAGATTTCCAACACCTGCACCCTTCCATTGCCCTAGAAGTCCCTGTCTGAACCTTTATGGGTGCTCAAATGGGAATTATGCAAGAGAGCACCCTCATCGTCTCAAGCTCCTCATACAGGAGGATCCTGAGGGGCCAAGAAACATGATCATTCCAGATTACATTAGGGGGCAAAACACGATTTGCACCCCAGGGCTTTTATAAAATATATATATATAAAAAAAAATATATATATATATATATATATATATATATATAAATAAAATATATATATATATAAAATAAAATTATAAAAAAAAGGGGGGTAGCCATCTGAGGCCCTGGGTACCTCTGGGCCCTTTAATAAAAAGAAAAAGAGATAGGAAAAATATATACTTTTTTTATGTTTTATTATATAAAAAAAAGTGGGGGTTGCCATCTGGGGCACTGGGGACCTCTGGGACTTTTAATAAAAATTAAAAAAATTAAAAATAAATAAAAAGGGGGGTGCCATCCGGGGGCCCATTGGAAATTTATGATACAAAAGTCTGAGGCCACCCAAGTGTAATTTATAAAGGGCACTGCAGAAATAAACATCCACCAATTTTCCATTCATGAAAGTACGGCGGTAGGCAACTGGTTAAACGACGAACAGAGTCACCAAGGGTCGTTATCCCTACAAGGTTTGGAAAGTCGGTGCTAAGAAACAAATTTTCCTCGAAGCTATAAAAACTTTGCATAACATCCCCTAAATGTTTCATTCTGACTATTCCTCCCAGAGGACTCTTTTTCATGAAAGTGTGAGAAAACATTTCTGTTCATTGCTGGTTTTATCAGAAAGACCTTGTGCTTTAGCTTCGGCTGCTGGTCCCCCGAGTGCTCCTGATGTGTCTCGTTTGTTAGACGTGTGACGGGGCTAGTCGCTTTTTAAATGAACGCTCTCCAAGATAACTATGTAGTACGGTATTAATTATTTTTAATATGTTTTACTAATTAGCTTCAGAATAGCCAAACTCTATTCTGGCTCTGCATGCCAATGAGAGCAATTAAATTTTAATGTTGGTGTACATTATTATATATTAAGTGGCGCTTATTATTAGGGCCCATTATGCTGCTAACTTCAGGGGAAACTATACAGTTTTAAGAGTTGTTGTTTATTTTTTTGTTTTGTTTTTTGTTTTTTTTGTGAACGCAGTGTGTTTGATGTAAAGCATCAATTTGATTTAAAGTGGTTGTAAACCTCAGACATGATATGAACAAAGTGTATCCCTCTATATAGTGTGTATTTGTCTCAATATATAGCACTGAGTGTATTTTTTA
The DNA here is from genome assembly GCA_029574335.1 of Rana kukunoris. Lineage (NCBI taxonomy): Eukaryota > Metazoa > Chordata > Amphibia > Anura > Ranidae > Rana > Rana kukunoris. The sequence continues at coordinate 41,237,325 of CM056056.1, read as the reverse complement.
TATTTTTCTGCTGCCTTGTTCCTGTGCTATTTGCTATCTGCATGAGTTACTTTTGATGAGTTTTCCTGACACTAATGCCTTGTACACACAATCGGAATTTTCGATAACAAAAACCAGACGGAATCATCGGTTCATTCAGAACGTGTGAGTGCCCCAACAGAGTTTTTCCTTCGGAAATTACGACAGACTTAGAAAGAGAACATGTTCTCTTTTTTCCTACGTAAATAAATTATATTTTCTATTTACAATCCTCTGTATAGAACTCCTACGGAGAAAAAAAAATGCATGCTCAGAATCAAGTCCACGCATGCTCGGAACCATTGAACTTCATTTTTCTCGGCTCTTCGTAGTGTTGTACGTCACCGCCTTCTTGGCAGTCGGAATTTGGTGTGACAGTGTGTATGCAAGGCACCTTGAAAGAAATTCTTGTCGGAAAAATATGTCACAGTTTATCCCGACGGAAATTCTGATCGTGTATACGAGGAATTGGAGAAAAAAGGTGACAGGGAGGGAGCTCAGCACACAACCTGTAATTGACAGCCTCAACTCTGTTCCTGTGTGCTGTGTGAAGGGGGGTGTGTCCGTTCTCTCCAATCAGCTCTCATTTTTTTCCTCCCTGAGCTCTGCAGTGTGTAATTTCAGCTCTCCGCCCCCTGCTTTCTGGAAGCTTAGACAAGCTGTATAAATGTGGCGCTTTAAATGGATGTAGAGAAGAGAAGACTGCAGATAAACAGGTACAACTTATATAGAAGTACTTGTTTCATCTCTGTGTATCACTTGAGGCCAGTCACGTCACTGGGTATATTTAAGGGTTTACAACCACTTTAAGATATTGGTTTGAGTTAAAGCTCAGTGGGACTTTTTATTTAAATGAGCTAAATACATCCAGGTGTGTTAGCATAAAATGTGTGCTAAGTCTAATTCCCTGTACACACAATCATTTTGTTCTGACAGGAAAACCGTGGGGTTTTTTCAGCAGGAAAACGGCTCAAACTTGTGTTGCATACACACGGTCACTCAAATCTTGGCTGAAATTCCGAATGTCAAGAACGCGGTGACATACAATACAAACGACAAGACGAGATCAATGAAGTTCAATAGGCAGTTCTGCTTTTCTGCTTGATTCTGAGCATGCACGTTTTATTTGCATGTCATAATTGCATAAAGACGAACGCGATTCGCGATAGGAATTTTTACTGTCACGAAAATTGAGATCCTGCTCTCAATCTTTTCTTGCCAGGAAAACTGACAGAAAAAGTGTGATGGAGCATACACACGGTCGATTATCCTGAATAAAACCACACCTGTCAGGAAAACTGATCATGTGTACGAGGCAGCTGGTTTTCTTTAGAAAGCAGCCACAACCATGAAAAGCCTGTCTCCTGCCAGCATGCTTTAGAATAGAGCTTTGTGGAAGTAGTGGTCTCTCTGCAGAGGTCTGACATACCTCTTACTAAGTTAAAGCTTGAGCTATCCTTTTTGCCCTTTTTTTTTAACTGCAGTTGTCTTTAACACTCGTAGTCCCAGCTACACTTTACTCCTTCAATTATTCAATTATTATCTTCTGCAGCCTATGCCCACCCTCCAACAATTGATCAATTAAAAATGTGTATCGAAAAATAAATAGGGTTTTAAAGGTGCTAACTCACTTGTTATAAAAATATCCAAGTTGTTATTATAAATACATATTTTAAATTACCAATTCATATAAAACCATCACAGAGGATCCATGTGGCTATAATTGATAAGAAACAGCTTCAGGTCTCAACATGTTTCGCCAATCATTGTCTTCTTCAGATTTTTAGAAATACTACATGCAAAAATCACTGGGATACTTATTAGTTATTCAAATAAGACAAGGATTGGATCTTGCACCAACAGGGTACTCCGTGGGGATACTAGTAGATCACGGAAAAGGATATGGCCCAACAAGATAACTGACAATTTAAATTAGAGGATAAGGGAGCACCCAAACAAAACAAGTAGTATTGCAGTACTCCTATTATCTCTATTCCAAGTAGAATCAAATCATGCTCATCAAAAAAAAGCATTTGTAATTTTCCCACAAGGAGCAATCAAAGTGCTTCAGCCCATGAATGCACAAAAGCAAAGCCAATAACATAGTCCAGCCTTTGGCCACAGCCTTTCATAGGAAGGATGTAACTGCTTTATTTTAATGATCGTGCCTTGATTGTACTTGGAATAGAGATAGTAGGGGTACTGCATTCCTTTATCCCCTAAATTAAAAATCGGCAGCTATCTTGTTGGACCGTTGGTCTACTAATATCCCTGTACAGTACCCTATAGGTGCAAGATCCAATCCCTGTCCTATTTGAATAACGAATGAGTATCTCAGTGATTTTACACGCCGTATTTCTAAAAATCTCCTGAAGTAGCCAATGAATGGCGAAACATGTTGCGAGCTGAAACTGTTGCATATGCTTTATAGCTGCATAGATCCTCTGTGATGGTTTCATATGAATTTTTTGTTTTAAAATATCTATTTATATTAAAATTCGGGATATTTTTATGTGTAAGGTGTGTAAAGGTGCCGGGTGGACATCCCTGGACATCCTTTTATTTGCATTCCCCGCGTGCGCCGATGGGGGCACGCAGCAGGGGAAAACTGTGTCCGGCGCATCGCTGACATGCCGATGCGCGTGCCTGGCGGCCGCGATGTCCGCCAGGTACCCACGATCGGCAGTGACAGCAGGGACGTGGAGCTCTGTGTGTAAACACAGAGCTCCACGTCCTGTCAGGGAGAGAGGAGACAGATCTGTGTCCCTTGTACATAGGGACACAGCATCGCTCACCTCCCCCAGTCAGTCACCTCCACACACAGTAAGAATCACAACCTAGGAATACATTTAACCCCTTCCTCACCCCCTAGTGTTAACCCCTTCCCTGCCAGCCATATTTATACAGTAATCAGTGCATTTTTATAGCACTGATCGCGGTATAAATGTGAATGGTCCCAAAATAGTGTCAAAAGTGTCCGATATGTGCGCCGCAATATCGCAGGCCTGACAAAAACATTGCAGATCGCCGCCATTACTAGTAAAAAACCTATCCCCTATTTTGTAGGCACTATGGCCCAGATTCATAAAGCAATTACGCCTGTCTAACTGGTGTTAGACAGGAGTAATTTCAAATTTCGCGCCGTATCACTATTTTGAATCCTCAAACCATGATACGGCGGCTTCGGGCTTCGATCCGAGAGGCTTACGCCTTCGTAAGCTTTCGGATCTACGCTGCGATATTTTTGCGGCCGCTGGGAGGAGTTCGCGTCGTTTTCATGCGTCGGGATATGCAAATGTGTTTTTACGGCGATCCACGAAGATACGAGCGGTCTTCGCAATCGCTTACGTCTGTTTTTTTTTACGTACTGTTAGACCAGCTTTTTGCTGGTCTAACGGTGCGTAGCCCATGTTAAGTATGGCCGTCGTTCCCGCGTCGAATTAAATTTTTTATTTTTTTTGCGTAACTCGTTCGGGAATAGAAATGTCCGTAAACGACGCTACTCAAACAACGAATGACGTATTTCGCGCAATGCACGGCGGGAAATTTGCGAACGGAGCATGCGCAGTTCGATCGCCGCAGGAACGCGCCTATTTTAAATGCTTCACGCCCCCTACTCGCGTAGATGGATTGCGACGGGAGAAATACACTACGCCGCCGTCGTTTACTGGACAAAATCTACCTGGATTCCACGTAGAGCCAGGTAAAAAACGGCGGCGTAGTGTATTTCTGATACGCTACGATAATCTAATTCTCTCTGAATCTGGGCCTATAACTTTTGCGCAAACAAATCAATATACACTTATTGCGATTTTTTTTAACAAAAATATGTAAAAGAATACATATCGGCCTAAACTGAGGAAATTGTTTTATTTATTTTTTTATATATTTTTTTAAAAAAAAAATGGGATATTATTATAACAAAAAGTAAAAAAATATTGTTTTTTATTTAATTTTTTATTTTTTTTTGTTTATAGCGCAAAAAATAAAAATCGCAGAGATGATCAAATACTACCAAAAGAAAGCTCTAATTGTGGGAAAAAAATGATAAAAATATAATTTGGGTACAGTATTGTATGACCGCGCAATTGTCATTCAAAAAGCTTCAGCGCTGAAAGCTGAAAATTGGTCTGGGCAGGAAGGGGTTTAAGTGCCCAGTAATGAAGTGGTTAAGGTTAAAATATGTGCATATCGTAAGAGTAAAGACAGATCCAACAGATCCACAAGATCCGACTATTCAAGTTGTAAAGGCTTAAAATTGAAATAGAAAAATAGCATATCGATCAAGTGCATTATTATGATAAAAGTTTGACCTGTGGAGGATTTGCCCCCCTTCCTGACCATTTTTTAAAATATGGTACTACGTTTCTTTAACTGACACTTGCGCAGTCATGCAAAGCTGTATCCAGACAACATTTATATAGGGCCAGATTCTCAGCTGAGATACAACGGTGTATCTCCAGATACGCCGTTGTATCTCTGTTTGTGCGGCTGGGTATCTATGTGACTGATTGTTAGAATCAGTTACGCATTGATTTTGCTTAGATCCGACTTGCGTAAGTCACTTACACCGTCGGATCTAAGTTGCCCTGGCCGCTAGGTGGCGTTCCCGTCGAATATGCAAATGAGCGTGATACGCTGATTCCCGAACTTATTTGCATGCCGTCGTCGTAGTTTACGTAAGCGTAAGGTTACCCCTGCTATATGAGGGGTAACCTTGCTTGGGGTGGCGTACACCATGTTAGGTATGGACGTCGGGACAGCGTCGTGTTTTTCTGTCGTTTACGTCGTTTACGTAACTCGTCGCGAATAGGGCTGTACGTTAATTACGGTCACGTCGAAACCAATGTATTTGCGGCGTACTATGGAGCATGCGCAGTGGGCTACGTTTACGTCCGGCGCATGCGCAGTTCGTTCGGCGTGGGGGTGCGCTTAATTTAAATACAACACGCCCACCTCCTTCCTACTGTGAATTACGCAGCCTTACGCCTGCTCATTTACGCTACGCCGCCGCAAATTACGGAGCAAGTGCTTTGAGAATACAGCACTTGTCCGTAAAAGCTGCGGAGGCGTAGCGTAAATGGGATACGCTACGCCGAAAAACCGCAGATCTACGAGAATCTGGCCCATAATATCTCACAAAAGTAAGTGCACCCCATTTTTGTAAATATTTTATTATATCTTTTCATGTGACAACACTGAAAACTTTGCTTCAATGTAAAGTAGTGAGTGTACAACTTGTATAACAGTGCCACAATCCCTTCCTTAGGATGGCGGCACCAGCACCCGTTATTAAGGAAGGATCCGCATCGGGCGGCTGACATCACGGGCACCCTGGACAGGTAATTGTGCTTATTAAAAGTCAGCAGTTTTGGGGGCCTTCAAACACTCCCCCTTCACTTTGACCTGTATATTGTGGGATGCAGCATTGCCTTTGTATAACACAAGGTATTTATGTCCTCACTTTCAGCACAAAATCTCCCAAAAAATATCAAGTTAATCCCTGAATATAGGAAAGTGGGTAGAATCATTCCTGTTTTCCCCCTTTTATCAACTAATGAACAACAGCTTTTTTTTCTTTTAGAGCCCACAATGGCTTACCAAACAGAATTATGCTATGAGATTGCTCTCTTTATATGTACACTAATATTGAGGAGGCATTCACACTTGTTGGGAGTGTTCACTAGGGAGGAAGTATTTATCCTAATGAGTAGTCCGGCTGTGGATTCGCTGAAGGGAGGAGGCTCATGTACACTCATTTACTACTATGGTAGTAGATTGAAAGCGCAGTTTCTTTTCAGCTCTGGTGAGTTTAATATCCACAGGTCGAGGAGCCCATGACATGTGGTGATGGGATTAATTAACTAACCCAGAATACCAACAGCATTTTTCAAATCTACCCTGGCTACGAAAGATTTAGGACTCTTGTGTTTCCAATACTATAACGACTGCATTAATCAATAGTGTTCTGCTAATGCTTACATTTCTTAAGATGTTTAAGCATTTTTTATAAAACTAGTGTATTTGGAGCATAAATTCATATGCCTGTAGCTCTATTCACACCCAAGCGTTCTATAAAATTAAGCAAAATTACTCTACGCATTTATGAAACACACAAGGTGCTCTGCTGAGTTTGTCTAGTGTAGGGCAGCCTGTTGAAATGAATGCAAATATAACAACAATAATTATCGCGCAAGGTACTCCAAGGCATAAGCGGGGACACCTCTATTGAGAAGGCGGCATATATTGCCATACACAATAGTAAAAATTATCATGGGATTGAGCAAAGTGGGTCAGTGATAAACAGTAAGGAACAATATTCCAGATATCAGTTGGGGGAGCAGGGAATGGATTGGAAGTGGATATAAAAAGATAAAATTAAATACAATTATTATAAAAATTGTTGTAGGATATAAGAACTGAAATTAAAATGAGTCCAAACAAAGTCCATGTATCCAGTAAGGCCCGAAGTGAGAGAAAATAAAACGAAAGATAGTGCAAGGCCGGCATGACAGTGTGAGAGGGGTAAGCAACTAAGGGGTTAAGGATTGTAGGTGGAGAATGGGGGAGAGGTTGATTGGTTGGAGCAACAGGATGAGGAGGGGTTTGTGGTAGTTAGTTAAGGAATAGCTGGGGTCTCCTGGACAGCAGAGAAGGGACAGATGACAAGCAGGTAGTTTCCCACCCACCCTCCCTGTGTTTTGTTTTGTTTGGTTGGTTTGCTTTATCTCTTTGCAGGTGCAATATGATCAAAGGACTTCATGGCAGCTGATCATTTGGCAGTGGTTGGCTTTTTGACGGTAGAAGAAAATACGATTGAGATGGAAGTGTGGGGGGGCTAATCTGTGGTATGTACCCCTCTGGTGTATTCCAGTTACTAAGGTTAGCTGGAATACGGTAATGGTTGCACTGTGGGTGTGGCTTGTCTCTGAGCTGGTGAATCACGGCTGGAGGCCTAGTATGGTAAAAAGGTCCTGCAGTGTTACAAGTGGAACAAGTTGGAATTCTGAGTGCCGTCATAAGACCAACAGGCCAATGAGTTGTTTTTGTTAATACAAAGGCTGCTATGACCATTTGTACTCTATTTCATGTGTGGTCTCATTAATTTAGTTAATAGCAAGGGGGGTGGTGAGTACTCATGGTCAGGCGGACACAAAACAAGGTGGGACATCTTATCTACACTGGTCATCACTAGTGTTGCTCACGAATATTCGCATTGCGAATATTAGCTACGAATATTGCATATTCGAGTATTCGCGAATAACTCGAATATCGCAGCGAATATTCGCTATAGCGAATATTCGTATTTTTTCAAATTTATTTTTAAAACAGATCACATCCTAGTGATCTCCATCGACATCTAAAAGCATTGCTGGTATGATTAGAGACCCTGGGCCGAGTAGCTGAGGCGATCCTTTTATGTTGCCGAAAATTCGCATTGCGAATTTTCGGCAAAATAAAAGAATCGCATCAGCTACTCGGCCCTTCTTTTGAATCAGAGTCAATCAGAATAACTCAAATATTCGACAAACGGAATATTGCGCGATTATCTTCTCCGCCCTTCTTTTGCATCAGAGCCAATCAGAATAACTCGAATATTCGGCAAAAGGAATATTGCGCGATATTCCTTTTGGCTCTGATGCAAAAGAAGGGCGGAGAAGATAATCGTGCAATATTCCTTTTGCCGAATATTCGAGTTATTCTGATTGGCTCTGATGCAAAAGAAGGGCGGAGAAGATAATCGCGCAATATTCCTTTTGCCGAATATTCGAGTTATTCTGATTGGCTCTGATGCAAAAGAAGGGCGCATCAGAGCCAATCAGAATAACTCGAATATTCGCGATTATCTTCTCCGCCCTTCTTTTGCCCCCTTATTCTCCTTTCTTTTAAGTAGAGTTAGTGTAGAGTTAGTGTTTAGTGCATATTAGTTTAGTAATACAGGAAATGATCTCCGTTTATGAGAATTTCGCAATCATTTTCGCATTAGCGAAATTTCGCAAATTTTTTTTTGGATAAAATATCACGAATATTCGATATTAGCGAATATTTGCGAATATTCTTCTATATATTCGCGCAATATCGCGAAATCGAATATGGCGTATTCCGCTCAACACTAGTCATCACCAGTAGTAACCTCAGGAAATGAACGACGATGTAAAGTTATACACTGGAAAGACAGCCCGCTGAAGAACAGAATTGACTTTGGGGTATGGAGACATAAAGGACAGGGAGCAGCGCCAATCTGAGTGTAGCAATGTACAGTATACATCAAGATTTATTCCAACAGTAATGTACTCACTAGAAAGTGGTATATAGCAGGCACATCAATAGAAAGCAACCAATAGGTTTCAGAGATACAAGGTGTCAAGGTGCCAGTGTTCCGGGCTAGACGAAGAGGGTGCATGAGGAAGCCGTCAGAAGGAAGTCTCTGGTCTCTCTTGGGCATAGGCTGATTTGTGCACGCGTTCGGAGCATGCATGCTTCTTTGTCAGGCGGTGCCATCGGCCATCTTGGCAGGCCAGTAAGGTCACAAAGAAATAAAACCAAGTGTTCCTTTCTCCTATAACTATAGGGAACTCTCTTGCAGAACAGCCTAGTGGCAGAATGGACAGGGTCAATGCCTTGCTCATCAGAGATCTTGGGTTATCTGTGGTGACATCTAAATAGATTGCATATTATTCCTCCTCTTCAGGGCTGTCCACCACAGTAAATCCTTTTGGCCACTAGATGTTCTCCGAAAGGGTTGAATGCCAAGGTTTCCCTGCATCCAATTTGCATGACAGGAGAGTGTGACCTGCTCTCAATGGAGCCGTTTCACACAGTTTCGGGGCGACCGTGGCCTGCATTGAAGAAGAGTCCCGTGCGTCATCTTCTTGTCCAACATAAGTGCGAATTCAGGCAAAAATTCGGACCTGCTCGCACCTGAAGCAGCTCCACCCCCACTCTTATTGCAGTTTCCATAAATCCAGCCATGGGTTGGGCAGTGGACTCGTACCCTGATTTGCATAGCTCACTAACCACATGAATAAGAAAAGGAAATAGAACCAGACAGAAGCTTCCTATATCTTCCAAGGACACATAATGCTACAATAATTGATGAAGACATTATGGACATGGATCGGAGCCAGCACAACAATAACCATGATAAATACTTTTTGGAGAATTGGAGTTATGGGATGTGCGGCTGTAGGCGTTTCAGACGCATTTAGAACAAATTTGTAACATGTGAAAGGAGATGATAGAGATACAGCGGATTGCATAAATGTTAAAATTATGTTTATTCTTTCATTTACATTGACGACAAATGTGCAGTGGAAAATCATTGTTTTTTGGTTCCTGTGACAGACTCACCCGAGACAGAGGCTTTTGGAGGGGACTGAATGCTGGCCTCTTGCCTACCGATTGTGGGCCCTGGCATTTTGGGGAACGGTGCTCTTTGTGAGCTGTATGCCTGGGGACCCTTGAGGTGGTGTTAGTTTGGATTCAGGTCCATGTCCCTCCAAGAGACACAGACTCTGGGAACCCTGTATATGCCATATTAGAAATAGTGACTGATTCATATTGTTAGGACACATACTGTCAGAAGATGCTGATGTCAACTCCAGCCACCTGTCTGTCTGTTGTCTGATATAATGTTAATGAGTCTAGAATGGCTTCTAAGAGTCTTTCATTGTTGTTTGTGCTAATTAAAGGGGTTGTAAAGGTAAAAAAACAATTCCCTAAATAGCTTCCTTTACCTTAGTGCAGTCCTCCTTCACTTGCCTCATCCTTCCATTTTGCTTTTAAATGTCCTAATTTCTTGAGAAATCCTTGCTTCCTGTTCTTCTTTCTGTTACTACACACAGTAATGCAAGACTTTATCCCTGGTGTGAAGATAGCCTCTTGAGGGGGGAGGGGGCGAGCAGGATAGTCTGGATGCCCACTAACACACAGCTCCTTTCTCTATCTGCAAAGTAGAGAGTGTCCTGACTTGCCTGCTCGCCCCCTCCCCCCTCAAGAGGCTTTCTCCACACCAGGGAGAAAGCCTTGAATTACTGTGTGTAGTTACAGACAGAAGAACAGGAAGTGAGGATTATTCAGAAGAAATAAGGACATTTAAAAGCAAAATCGAAGGATGAGGTAAGGACGACTGCACTAAGGTAAAGGAAGCTATTTAGGGAAACATTTTTTTTTTACCTTTAACTGCTTGCCGACCTGTCGCCGTAATTTTACTGCGGCAGGTCGGCAAGCCTGGGCAAGAGCCCGTAGCTCTATGTCGGCTCTATAAAGGCCTCTAGGGGGTGCGCGCGCGCCGCCGGCCACGCGGCGCACCCCCGATTTCCCCCGAGTGCCGGGCACGCGCGATCGCTCCTGTACAGAGCGAGGACCGGGAGCTATGTGTGTAAACACAAAGCTCCCGGTCCTGTCAGCTGGGAAACGCTGATCTTCTGTTCATACAATGCCACCCTCCAAGTACCCAAAGATGCCATATATGCCCCGCCCCCTGTAATGTGCTTCTGTTCCCAGCATGCCCGAGCTACAGGGATCTATTGGACAACTACTGATCTATGGGGACACCTGCTGTGAGGGGGCTCTGATGGGGACACATGCTGGGGGGGCTCTGATGGGGGACACCTGCTGGGGGGGCTATGATGGGGGACACCTGCTGGGGGGCTTTGATGGGGGACACCTGCTGGGGGGGCTATGATGGGGGACACCTGCTGGGGGGCTCTGATGGCAGACACCTGCTGGGGGGGCTCTGATGGCAGACACCTGCTGGGGGGCTCTGATGGCAGACACCTGCTGGGGGGCTTTGATGTGGACACCTGCTGGCGGGGCTCTGATGGGAGACACCTGCTGGGTGGGCTCTGTTCGGAGACACCTGCTGGGGGGCTCTGATGGGAGACACCTGCTGGGGGGCTCTGATGGGAGAAACCTGCTGGGGAAGCTTTGGAGGGGGACACCTGCTGGGGGGCTTTGATGAGGGACACCTGCTGGGGGCTCTGATGGGAGACACCTGCTGGGGGGGGCTCTGATGGGAGACACCTGCTGGGGGGGGCTCTGATGGGGGACACCTGCTGGGGGGAACTCTGATGGGAGACACCTGCTGGGGGGAACTCTGATGGGAGACACCTGCTGGGGGGGCTCTAATGGGAGACACTAACGAAGACTTCTTAGGGGAGCATCTCTGTGTTTGAGTCATAGCCATAGAAAAATTTGTAAAGTGGAGGTTTGTAAGATGACCACGCCCATGTGGGGGCGCCAGAAATATTTCTGCACCCAGGCGCCTGTGACCCTAGGATCTGCCCTGCATTATGCAGTCTGTTGTACCTTTGTGAGTATCCAAGTACTTCTAGGGAAGTGAATAGTGTTGCACAGTCCCTTTAAATAAGTTTTCACAGAAATGATAATAGTGCAAAAATACAAATATCAATTAAGTGAAGCCAAGTTCTCAAACATTATAAAAGTCCCTTTATAATTGTAATGACAATCCTCAGTGAAAAGTTATTTTTCCTTCATCACATCAAAACACAAAGCCACTTACCAGAAGCCACCAACTGAAAAGTAGGTCTAATTGAGCTTGATCACAATAATGTGAAGCACAGGCAACAAGGATGCAGCTTTTCTCTTGCCTGGACTCCAATCAGATCAGTCCAGGCAGTACTGCACCAGAGAGAAAAGGAATAAAGAACTCCATAGTGTAGTAAAATGTTAACTCATTTATTAAAACTGAGGGGTACTTACAAAGTATGTCAAGTTAAAAACACATTGAACTAACACTGATTGATCCTGCTAGCAAGCGAGTGTGGCAATGTCACCACTGAGGTCCTCCCTCGTTTCGTCTCAACCAACATGATCATGGGGCACATTTTTTTTTTTTTAAAGTGTATTTTGTGCCTGTACTCGAGAGAGGAGCCGGACTGCATGAGTTGGGAGTAGGCAGACCTCCCCCAGATCTGCCATCTTTCTCCATGCCCCCGGGTGGCAATGGTGGGTGTGAGGGGGTCTTCCCACACAGTCCGCCCTACCTGCTCTGCTTTGAAGCCCAACGGGGCAGAGGGACTCCCCTATGAGGGAGTGAGAGGATCTAGCCCGCTCAGCCAGCCCTGTTAGTCCTTTGCCTCTCTTTTTTAGAGACCGCGTGGCCAAAGTGCGTGCATGTTAATCCAATTTCGAGTGCATGTTAGTGGGGGGTGGGCTTCCAAAGGCAGGCTTACCTCGCATAGCACACCCACCGGGAGCCGGGCTGAGACCACCAAACTCAATTCACATGCAGCCGAGACCGGGATCCGAACCCTTAGCTGCAATTGAATATTTATTTTCCTGCGATACATATCCATCCACCCTGGATTTGGAGTCATTGAGCATGTGGGCAGTGGGGGACTACTCCCCCAATTAGGGGTGCAACGGATCAAAAACCTAATAAAATAAAATAATAAAAATAGTGTCACCCCTCCACCCACTATGGCCCCCCCCCTCAGTACAGCCACCCCACAGTAGTGCAGACCTCAGATGGTAACCCCCCCCCCAGTAGTGCAGACCTCAGACGGTACCCCCCCACATAGTGCAGACCTCAGACAGTAACCCCCCCACATAGTGGAGACCTCAGACAGTAACCCCCCCACATAGTGCAGACCTCAGACAGTAACCCCCCCAGTAGTGCAGACCTCAGAAAGTAACCCCCCCAGTAGTGCAGACCTTAGACTGTAACCCCCCCAGTAGTGCAGACCTCAGACAGTAACCCCCCAGTAGTGCAGACCTCAGACAGTAACCCCCACATAGTGCAGACCTCAGACAGTAACCCCCACATAGTGCAGACCTCAGACAGCGGCGTGTGTTTCCCTCGAGCGCGGGCTCCTCCTCCTCTGTGGGTGTGAACAGAGAGGAGGGCCGCCGCCGGGTGTACCAAGATGGCCGCCGCTCCGGAGCTAGGCCGAAGCCGGGGACTTTCCTAGGCTGAGGCTTCGCGGATCGCGGGGTGTACCGATCCGAACGGGGTGACCCGTTTGGATCACCGATCGGTGACGATCCGTTGCACCCCTACCCCCAATGGTGTCCAAGTGGATTTTGATTGTGTTCCCAGATGCTGTTCATGCTGTGTTTGCCTGTCTGTGACCAGATTGGCATGCACTTTTGGTGAGTGTGTTTCTTGAGTGGCGTGAAGGGATTACTGCTGATCAAGATGGTCATTTATTGAACACTCCCTGGGTGCTGATTTAAGAAGGTTTTATCTATGAACTATTTATGTATACATTATGTATGTGTGTGTTTATGTGTATATATATATATATATATATATATATATATATATATATATATACTACATCGTCAAAAGTATTGGGGCATCTGCCTTTACACGCACATGAACTTTAATGGTAATGGTTTCCCAGTCTTAGTTCGTAGGGTTCAATATTGAGTTGATCCACCCTTTGCAGTTATTACAACTTCAGCTTCTCTGGGAAGGCTCCACAAGGTTTAGGAGTGTCTATGGGAATGTTTGACCATTCTTCCAGAAGAGCTGGCAGGTCAGGCACTGATATTGGACCTTACAAGAAGGCCTAACTCGCAGTCTCCGCTCTATTTCATCCCAAAGGTGTTCTATCCCAAACTCGCTCATCCATGTCTTTATGGACCTTGCTACTCCCTCACCCAAATTTTAAAATGTTTTCCTCCGTACCTGTAGTTCTACGTTCTCTTAAAAACATATACCCATCTACACTGCCATCTTGGTCCTCTTCACATGAATTTTCCAGGTGTAGGCGGCCAACTCTGATGATGACTGTGTGGTGATGTGTGGTGACCACGTCTACTAACCTAGGCTAGAATGGCAGCAGAAAGGAGTTTCGAAGATTAAATATATATATATTTAACCACTTGCCTACTGTGCACCTACACCCCCTTCCTGCCCAGACGAAATTTAAGCTTACGGCACTGCGTCGCTTTAACTGACATTTGCGCGGTCGTGCGGCGTGGCTCCCAAACAAAATTGGCGTCCTTTTTTCCCCACAAATAGAGCTTTCTTTTGGTGGTATTTGATTACCTCTGCGGTTTTTATTTTTTGCGCTATAAACAAAAATAGAGCGTCAATTTTGAAAAAAATGCAATATTTTTTACTTTTTGCTATAATAAATATCCCCAAAAATATATAAAAAAAAATATTTCTTTCCTCAGTTTAGGCCGATACGTATTCTTCTACATATTTTTGGTAAAAAAAAAAATGCAATAAGCGTTTATCGATTGGTTTGCGCAAAATTTATAGGCCCAGATTCATAAAGCAATTACGCCTGTCTAACTGGTGTTAGACAGGAGTAATTTCAAATTTCGCGCGCCGTATCACTAGTTTGAATCCTCAAACCATGATACGGCGGCTTCGGGCTTCGATCCGAGAGGCTTACGTCTTCGTAAGCCTTCGGATCTACGCTGCGATATTTTTGCGGCCGCTGGGAGGAGTTTGCGTCGTTTTGATGCGTCGGGATATGCAAATGTGTTTTTACGGCGATCCACGAAGATACGAGCGGTCTTCGAAATCGCTTACGTCTGTTTTTTTTTACGTACTGTTAGACCAGCTTTTTGCTGGTCTAACGGTGCGTAGCCCATGTTAAGTATGGCCGTCGTTCCCGCGTCAAATTTAATTTTTATTTTTTATTTTTTACGTAACTTGTTCGGGAATAGAAATGTCCGTAAACGACGCTACTCAAACAACGAATGATGTAACGACGTGATTCCGCGCAATGCACGGCGGGAAATTTGCGAACGGAGCATGCGCAGTTTGATCGCCGCGGGAACGCGCCTATTTTAAATCCTTCACGCCCCCTACTCGCGTAGATGAATTGCGACGGGAGAAATACACTACGCCGCCGTCGTTTACTGGACAAAATCTACCTGGATTCCACGTAGAGCCAGGTAAAAAACGGCGGCGTAGTGTATTTCTGATACGCTACGAGAATCCAATTCTCTCTGAATCTGGGCCATAGTGTTTACAAACTAGGGGATAGTTTATGGCATTTTTATTATTTTATTTTTTTACTATTAATGGCGGCGATCTGCGATTTTTTTATTGGGACTGCGACGTTATGGCGGACACTTCGGACACTTTTGTGACATTTTTGGGACCATTTACATTTATACAGTGAACAATGCTATAAATATGCATTGATTACTGTATAAATGTGACTGGCAGTGAAGGGGTTAACCACTAGGGGGCGGGGAAGGGGTTAAATGTGTGTCCTATGAGTGTTCTAACTGTAGGGGGAGGGGGGGTGACTGGGGGAGGTGACCGATTGTGTCCCTATGTACAAGGGACACAGCATCGGTCTCCTCTCTCCCTGTTTACACACAGAGCTCCATGTCCCCGCTCAGTTACTGGGCAATCGCATTTGCCCGGCGGCGATCGTTACCGCCAGGCACTCGCACCGGGATCCCAGCAGAGCTGCGCGCGCCCGCCCGCGGCTTTAAAGAGACAGCACGTCATATGACGTGCTGTCAGAACAATGGAGTCCTCCGCCCGCCGTCATTTGACGGTGGGCGGTGGACAAGTGGTTAAAAAAATCAATTATTGTCCAGCATCAGCAATTGTGCTTGAGGGGGGTGTTTTAAAACAGAACTAACTCCACTTTGAGAGTTCATTTCTGCTTAAACTTCACCTTCTCCACTGACTCCAATTGATTAAAATGTTACCAACATTTTCTAGCTTTTACTGAAGCTTCCAAGTTTGCTCTTCTTATTATGAGTGCCAAAGAAAGTGAACACTTTGGGGCATAGTTAAGCAGTGAATGTGACAATTTACCAAAGATGTACTGCTGTTCAATATGCCTGGTACATACATACTATAGCCCAGATTCACAGAGAGTTGGGCACACATTATGCCGCCGTAGCGCAAACGCTGTACACCTGCGTCGGCGTGGCGTATTTTTCCAAGGTGCAGGCCGGCGTAGGTGGAAGTGGGCGTGACCCCATGCAAATGATAGTCCGAGCATGGTGCAGTGTTTTACGCCCCGCGTATCACGAACTGCGCATGCGCCGTGACGTTGCCGTGACGTAGACACATGATACAGCACCCTTATGCGCATGCTCACAACCACGCCGGAACAACTGCCTAAGCTACGCCGAAACACCACGTACGCCATGAACGTAACCTACGCCCAATACACCAGTCTGTGTTCTCTGGTTGCCGGGTTGCTCCTCCTGTATGGGGAATAACTTTACGCCGGACGTACAATTTACAATTTTGATCCTAGTATGTGTATAAGATTGTAAGCTCCTTGATGGCAGGGAATGATGTGAATGTATATTATGTAGGGCATTGTGTAAAATGTTGTCACTATATAAATACCTCTAAAAAATGATTGTACGTATGACATTAAAGCGCAGTCGTGTCACATGACATATTTTTAGTAATGCACAAAATCTCTTTCCTGCGTTTCACAGCTCAGAATGTGTCCGTCCGGGACGCTTGTCCGCTCACAATGCTCGGCGTCTGTTAGGATGGCAAGGACACTTGTTTAAATTGTTTTATGCCAAAGCATTAATTAAGTATAAACGAATCAGTTCATTTGCCAGCACTGGAGACAGATTTCCTCCGTACGGCAATCCTTCTGGGACGCCGTTTCATTATTCCGCAACAACATTGATGTGCGCGAGGCATATATTTATCTTAATGCACATTAGTCCAGCGGTGCAGCACCGTCTGTAAGATCACCATATTAATTAGAGGACACGCCAGCCAAAGGACCCGTTACACTGCAGATGGAACAGTTTTAGGGAGAGCAGTCTTTGAGACAATGTAGCAAGTTCGCTATGCATAACCGGCTATTACAGATGTGCACACATAACAGCGGAAGTTATCCTTAAAAACATATCATTCCAGAAATTATATTAATTTGTACTGTACAGTATTGGAGCCAGGTAATGACATAATGTAACTCTAGCACGCATGCGCAGTAGTTGTGTCATCACTGCCTGTCCAATGAGCAAAGAAAGAAGACAGCAGGAAAATAATACGAGACCTGTGGGCATAGAGCAGATATGGAGAGATAAGACCTGACAAAGTTGAAGAAGAGCATACTCCAGGGGCATCCGGAAGGAGGGGCTGGGGGGGCTGCAGCCCCGAATGTTTCGCCGAAAAGCCCCGGGTGTCAGGCAACAACCATTGCATTGTAAGCCCCAAGCGCCACTGATGAGTGGGCACCGATCTTATCCCGAGCGCCGCCAAGTGCAGCCGAGTGTGGCTGAGTAACATAGCAGGTCCCAGGCGATCGCCTACAGGGAGGGGCGGCTATAGGCAATATGACATATCGCCTAAGCGGTCCCTGGGCGGAAGGAGAAAGTCCCACTCCTACTGAAGCCCTCACAAAAAATTACATGCCAAATGTGGCATGTAAGGGGGCAAGGAGTGATTGTTCCACACGGGTGGAACTCCGCTTTTAGGTTTGCTGAAGCCTGCTAAAATCAAACCCAGAGTAAATCACCCTTACTAATGAAGATATGATCCTGAGGTCTGACTTCTGCCTTTCTATACCATAAACTGTTAACCTAACTGTCCAGTCTCCCTAATGGTGCCCCCTTCCTTCTCCAGTCTCGCTATCAATTGCAGGGGCTGCTATGGCTATTGTTATGCCACATGGTGTCAAGAAAATTATAAAATAAAGATTTTTTTTTTTAAATGGGTCTCTAATTGGAAGTCAGGAGTTAATCCTATAGCAGGTAGATAATCAGGGAACAAGTCTGCACAGCCTCTGGGAATGAAATGTTCTGTACCTTAGGGGGCTCTCATAATAAGCACTTTGTCCTGAACAGTAAACCAGAGTCAGGTTATGATAACCTCAAACACTTCACATTTGCTGGCTTGTTTGTCTGAACAATTTACGAAAAGTGCCTGAATATTGTTATATTGTTCTGCAGGAAGACACTTCAGTTGGAGAGCTCTTCCTCTTTGTAACCCATCATTCTCAGATAGAAAGCTCAGGGACTCTTACGAAATTTGTTGCAGTCCCTCATAATTAGCACCCAGCAGGGAAGATTTGCTAAAGGCAGTTGCACTTACTTTCCATAGTACAGTAGAACAATGGTTTACGCGCGTTTTAAATAACAAGCAACTTTCTTTTTTTCTAAATCTTGACTTGGTTTGCGAGTGTTGTCTTGCAAAACGAGTAGAATTCAAGCAAATAGGGTGTGCAGTACCGCATTTGACCAGAAGTACGGGGGGCGCCAGTGACACTCGGAACGGTTCAGAAATATTCATAATGAATCAGAAAAACACTTGGAAATACTCAGTTCCTGAGTGTTTCCGAACCTTTCCCAGGGTTTCCGAGATCGGCCGAGCTGCCCCCAAGTATTTCCGAGGCTCTCCAGCGCCCCCACCTCTGGCCACATGCGCTATTGCATGCCATAGAAGTCAATGCAGAACAAATTATCTTAGTTTCCATTGACTTTAATGGGGAAACGCGCTTTAGTGCTTTGGATTAGAAACATTGTCCTGGAACGGATTATGCTCGTATTCCAAGGTTCCACTGTAAATGGAATGTGGTAAAGCTTCACTTTGTAAACAATGCCCAATCAAATGTATGGAAAATGAACCACTTGACCCCCGGAAGATCTACCCCCCTTCATGACCAGACTTTAACTGCCAATTGCGCAGTCATGCAATGCTGTACCCCCCAAAAAAAAAATAGGTAATTTTTTTCGCATAAATAGAACTTTCTTTTGGTGGTATTTGATCACCCATTTTTTTGAGCTATAAACAAAAAAAGGTCGTCAATTTTGAAAAAGAAAAAACAATACTTTTAACTTTCTGCTATAGAACATACCCAATATATTTTTTTTTTTTTAAATCGAAATTCTTCATAAATTTAGGCCAATCTGTATTCTGCTTTTTGGTGAAAAAAATCACAATAAAGGTATATTAATTGGTTTGCACAAAATGTATAGCGTCTACAGACTATGGGATATATTTATGGATTTTTTTATGGATTTTTATGCTAGTGATGGTGGCAATCAGTGATTGCAATATTCCAGCGGAAAATCAGACACTAAAGCCTCGTACACACGATCGGATATCTGATGGAATCTAAGCCGCTGGATTTTTTCGTCGGATATCTGATGAAGCTGACTTTCATCAGTCTTTATCAGTCAAAAATCTGACCGTGCCAAAACGTGGTGACATAAAACACTACAACATGCTGAGAAAAATTAAGTTTAATGCCTCCGAGCTTGCGTCGACTTGATTATGAGCATGCATGGATTTTTGACCGATGGAGTTCCACACAGACGATCGTTTTTTTCTATCGTTTTTTTATTCATAGGAAAAATTTAAAACATGTTCTATTTTTTTTTCACCGATGAAAAAACAAACTGATGGGGGCCCACACACGATCGGTTTGTCTGATGAAAACAGTCCATCGGTCTGTTTTCATCGGACAAACCGATCGTGTGTACAGGCCTTTACTGACACTTTGTGGGGACCAGTGTCACTAATACAGTGATCAATGCTAAAAATACTCACTGTACTGACACTGGCAGGGAAGAGGTTAAACATCTAAGGATTAACTGTGTGCCTAGCCAGTGTTTGTGTTTACTATGTGTGCTGCTTTTACTAGGGGAAGAGATGGATTTTAGTCCCTGGGAAAGGGTTGTGGGGTTGAGGCCCTTGTCCCCATCAACATGTGGACATACTCGCCATGTTAAGGGCATGTGGCCTGGTACGGTTCTCTTCTGCGGGCAACCAGGTTACATGCTCGGATAAGTGGTCTGGTGTGGATTTTTGGGGGAACTCCATGCCACTTTTTTTTAAAATTTGGGGTGGAGTTCCCCTTAAAATCTACACCAGACCTGAAGGGTCTGGAATGGATATTTGGGGGGAACCCCACGTCATTTTTTTTTAATTGAAGCCGGGGTTCCCCTTAATATCGATACCAGACCTGAAGGTCCTGGTAATTGAATTTGGGGGGACCCCACGCTTTTTTTTTATGAATGAATTCTCTCTGAATTGCCCGGAGCCAACAATTCATTATAGCCGCGAGTCAGTTTTAAGTGACTTTTTTTTCTTCAGAAATGACACTTTGTGCAGGGACAGTTCTAAGTATAGGAAACATGCGCTATTTCACATGCTGACTATACAGGTACGAAATTTAAAGTAATATTTCACTTTTATTGTTTCACTCTAAGCATTATTAAATTCACTGCTTCCGAAAAAGCGGCCTTTTTTTTTTTTGCATTGATACATGTCCCCTGGGGCAGGACCCAGGTCCCCAAACACTTTTTAGGACAATAACTTGCATATTAGCCTTTAAAATTAGCACTTTAGATTTTAAACGTTCGAGTCCCAGACTTTAACGGGGTTCTAAAGTTCACACAAACATTTGGTGTGTTCGCAGGTTCTGGTGCGAACCGAATGTGGGGGTGTTCGGCTCATCCCTAGTGCTCAGATGCAGTGTACAGTGTAGTTCTGCTTTAAGGGACTTTTCAACGATTTTTAATGGGCTTTAAATTGTTTCTGTGGATTATGAAAGCTTCTTTTACCTATCATGGACCTGTTCTTGTGTCAAAATATGGCTCCTCATTATCCTTATTATTTTACATTTTCTTAACAGAAAAAAAAATAAAACAGATGAAAAAACATAAATACAGTTTTGTAAAATGACAGCACACTTTTAACAGTACATTTAAATTATTAAATACAAAAGAAAAAAAGAAAAAAAAAAAACCTACGCACAAAGAACAGTAAAAGAAATAAACGGAACCAAACTATCCTTGAAAGTGTTTTCACACTCACAGCGCCCGGGCTTCGGCAGTAAAGTGCCGTTATTTTTAGCCGTGCTTTACCGTAATTCTGTGAGATTTTAGATGCTAAAGTGGCGCTTTGCCAGCGGTTCAGTGGCGCTGCCCATTAATTTCAATAGGCAGGGGTGTTTTAGGAGCAGTGTATTCACCGCTCCTAAAGCGCTGCAAAGAAGCTGCTGGCAGGACTTTTTTTTGACGCTCTGCCCGCGCAGCACCCCTGGGATTGCAGCTGAGGCTTTTTTCAGGAGCTTTACAGGCACTATTTTTAGCACTAAAGTGTCTTAAAAACTCCTCCAGTGTGAAATGGGTCTTATACACTCCACATAAATCCTCCCAAAAATACACTCTCTAACTAAATAAAAAAAAATTACAATTTCAACCTTAAAGCGGAGGTCTGGTTAAAAAAAAAATACGCTCGGGTCTCGTCTGCCCCGCCGCCATCCTCGGTGATGGAATCAGGAAGTGAAGCCTTGCGGCTTCACCGCCCGATTCCCTACTGCGCATGCACGAGCTGCGCGGCGCGACCTGAATGGATGATGTCTCCTGGCACACACACAAGGTCCCAGAAGACACCGCTCCCCCATTCCACAGGAGGCAGCTGAGGAACAGAAGAAAGAAGACAGGCCGCAGATCAGGAAGTGGCAGATTAGGACGATCTGCACTTCAGGTATGTATAAAAAATATAATTTTTTTTTTGCAGCAATTAAAAAAAAAAAAAATACTTGGTGAAGCTCCGCTTTAATAAGCAAAACTGACAAAATGTTGCTGATGGCAAAATCTGTCATTTTGGTGGTGAAATCAGTTTCATCATAATCAATTAGATCATGCCTTCTCAGGACCTCAGCACAGTATCTTGTGAATGCCCTGATCTTCGACTCTGGTAAAGTTACATTTGTCTTCTGGTATCTGCTCCTAATCGTTTCCTCTGATTATGGCTACATATACTATATGCTCTTGGTCTTCTCATTTGATTATAGCTACAGTTGACCTTTGGTATCTGCTCCTGATCTTCTCTTCTAAATTTTGATAAATTGTCTTCTGGTATCTGCTCCTAGAGGCGATTTAGTTCGCATGTGCCGTGCTATATAAGTTTTCATTCATTCATTCATTCTCTGTATGGCTACATTTGTTTTTTGGTATCTGTTCCTGGACTTCTCCAAGTATTAAGGTTATGTTTGTCTTCCAGTATCTGCTCCTGATCTTCTCCCCTGATTATAGCTACAATTGTTTTCTAATATAGTCCCTGATATTCACCTATGATTATACTGTAGCTATATATTTGTCCTCTGGTATCTGCTCCTAATCTTCTCCTCTGTACGGCTACATTAGTCTTCTGGCATCTGTTCCTGGACTTCCCCAAGGATTATGGCTGTGATGATGTTCTGCTCCTGATCTTACCCTCTGATTGTAGCTACTGTTGTCTTCTGATATCTGCTCCTGATCTTCTCCTCTGATTATAGCTACAGTTGTCTTCTAATAAAGTCCCTGATATTCACCTATGATTATAGCTATATATTTGTCCTCTGTTATCTGCTCTTAAAGGAACACTAAAGGTTCGTTTTTTATTAGATCAATTGATTGCTATAAGCTAGAGCATTTAAATATCACTTACCTCGTTTTTTCTTTTGACTTCCAAAATACAGTAATCCAGGTTTGAAAATGCCATTTCCTGTCTCTCCTCTTCTTGCTTTCCACCAGCACCTGCATGGTGGAAAGCAGAATGTTCTCACCCCCTCCCTATGACTACAGCCCTGCGTGAAGATGCTCTCTTAACCCTCATAGGCATGGAGGCTAAGCCTAATAGGAACTGTAGTTCCCAATAGGCCGTGATGTAGCAAGAATGAATGCGCACCGCAAACCAGGAAGTCAGTCAGAATAACAATTCAGGAGTGACAGGGGTGAATAAAACAGCTCGATTCAACAGGTATCAAACTAGTTATACTGCAAAACATTACTTTTTACTTTATCAGCTACTGTCAGACTTTAATTTAAGAGGAAAATATTTACAACCCCTTTAATCTTCTCTGATTATAGCTGCAGTTGTCTAGGGATGAGCTTCGAGTTCGAGTCGAACTCATGTTCGACTCGAACATTGCCTGTTTGCCTGTTCAGCGAACAGCGAACAATTTGGTGTGTTCCTGGCAAATTTGAAAAGCCACTAAACACCCTGTAAAAGTCTATGGGAGAAATCTAAAGTGGTAATTTTAAAGGCTAATATGCAAGTTATTGTCCTAAAAAGTGTTTGGGGAACGGGGTCCTACGTGTATCAATGCAAAAAAAGTCTTAAAAACTGGCGTTTTTTTTTAGGAGCAGTGATTTTAATGCTAAAAGTGAAATAAAAGTGAAATAGTGAAATATTCCTTTAAATTTCGTATATAGTATGCCTGTGAAATAGCCCATGTTTCCCGTGCTTAGAACTGTCCCTGCACAAAGTGTAATTTCTGAAGGAAAAAAGTCATTTAAAATCACTCGCGGCTATAATGAATTGTCGGCAATTCAGAGAAAAGTCATTCATAAAAAAAAAAGCGTGGGGTCCCCCCAAATTCAATTACCAGGCCCTTCAAGTCTGGTATGGATATTAAGGGGAACGCGTCAAATAAAAAAAAAATTACGTGGGGTTCCACCCAAATATCCATTCCAGACCCTTCAGGTCTGGTGTGGATTTTAAGAGGAACTCCTGAACTGTACATGCCCTCAACATTGGGAGGATTCTCAAAGCACCATGTCCCCATGTTGACGGGGAAAAGGGCCTCATCCCCACAACCCTTGCCCGGTGGTTGTGGGGGTCTGTGGGTGGGGGGCTTATCGAAATCTGGAAGACCCCTATGTAAATTGGTAATGGGGTACATTGTACCTCTATTATTTAACTGAGGAAGTGTAAAGAATTGTAAAAAAAAAAAAACGCACACACCGTGGAGAAAGTCCTTTATTAAAAAAAATTAATAATCCTGCGGTGGTAATCCACTCTCGGTCTCCGCTCCAACGCTGTCGGTATCTTGCGAAGGGTGATCTCCTCTCCGCCGAGGTCCAGCGAAGATAAGATCTCTTCATCCAGGTCCGGGAACCAGCGCACACATCTCCTGTCTCCACCGGAGACAGCGCGGCGAATGACGTGGCTTTAGCCATTGACAGCTCTTATGTAGGTAAGGGCGGGGCCACCCATCACGTGACCCTCTTCCCCTCTGACACACCCGTCATGTCACTGGGGAAGCCTGGGCTCTCCCTTGCGTCAAGGGGGGGACGGGGTCATGTGACGGGTGGCCCCGCCCTCACCTACATAAGAGATGTCACTGGCTGAAGTTGCGTCATTCGCCAGGCTGTCTCCGGTGGAGACAGGCAATGTGTGTGCTGGTTCCCGGACCTGGATGAAGAGATCTTCTCATTGCTGGACTGCGGCTGAGAGGTGATCGCCCATCGCAGGATACCGACAGTGTTGGAGCGGAGACCGAGAGTGGATTACCGCTGGATTTTATTTTTATTTTTTTAATAAAGGACTTTCTCCACGGTGTGTGTGTTTTTATTTTTTTTACAATTATTTACACTTCCTTAGTGAAATGGTACAATGTACCATTACCAATTCACATGGGGGGCGGGATCTAGGGGGTCCTCTTTGTTAAAGGGGTCATGCAGATTCCGATAAGCCCCCGTCCCCAGACCCCCACAACCACCCGGCAAGGGTTGTGAGGATGAGGCCCTTGTCCCAGTCTACATGGGGACATGGTGCTTTGAGGGGTCACAGACCCCCAAAGCATCCTCCCAAAGTTGAGGGCATGTGGCCTGGTACGGTTCAGGAGGGGGGCGCTCTCTCGTCCCCCTCTCCTTTTCTTGCGGCCTGCCAGGTTGCGTGCTCGGATAATGGGTCTGGTGTGGATTTTGGGGGGAACTCCACGCCATTTTTTTTTTATTTGGGGTAAAGTTCCCCTTAAAATCCACACCAGACCTGAAGGGTCTTTAATTGATATTTGGGAGGAATCCCACGTATTTTTTTTTTTATTTGGCGCGGGGTTCCCCTAAATATCCATACCAGACCTGAAGGACCTGGTAATATGAATGGCTCTTCTCTGAATTGCCGAGAGCCGACAATTCATTATAGCCGCGAGTGATTTTAAATTACTTTTTTTCCATCAGAAATTAAACTTTGTGCTGGGACCGTTCTTAGCACAGGAAGCAAGCGCTACTTCACAGGCATACTATACACCCCCCTAGGTACGAAATGTAAAGGAATATTTAACTGATACACTTGATACATGTCCCCTGAGGCAGGACCCAGGTCCCCAAACACTTTTTAGGACAATAACTTATATTAGCCTTTAAAATTAGCACTTTAGATTTCAAACATTCAAGTCCCACTTTAACAGGGTTCTAAAGTTCACACAAACTTTTGTTCTGTTCGGAGGTTCTGGTGCGAACCGAATGGGGGGGGGGGGGGTGTTCCGCTCATCCCTAGTTTTCTGGTATCTACTGCTGATCTTCTCCTCTGAATATTGCTACATTTGTCCCCTGGTATATGCTTCTTGTCTTCTCTTCTGATTATAGCTACATTTGTATTCTGATACCTACTCCAGATACTCTCCTCTGATTATACTTACCATATATACTCTAGTATAAGCCGAGTTTTTCAGCACATTTTTTTTGTGCTGAAAAAGCCCCCCTCGGCTTATACTCGAGTCAGGTTTCCTGTCAGTATTGATGCAGAGGGAAGGAAACCCATATCATGCAGTACATTGTCCCCTCTGATTCACAGCGGCGTTGTGTGTATAGAAAGTTCGCACTGTCCACGCCTTCCACGCCATCCTGCCTCCTCCTCGTCCGTCCGTGATCAGGATGAGGCAAAACTTTGTTACAGTGGACAGCGTGGGCGGCGTGTATGCGGCTGACTTCCTATACACACAACGCTGCTGTGAATCAGAGGGGACAATGTACTGCGTGATATGGGTTTCCTTCCCTCCTCATCAATACTGTGATAAGGTACTTGGGCACAGTGAGGATGTTTATGGGCACAGTGAGGCGGCAAATGGGCACAGTGAGAGGCAAATGGGCACAGTTAAGCTTAAAATGGGCAACGTGAGGCTGCATATGGGCACAGTGAGTCTGAAAATGGGCACAGTGAGTCTGAAAATGGGCACAGTGAGTCTGAAAATGGGCACAGTTAGGTGGCAAATGGGCACAGTGAGGCTGCAGATGGGCATTTTTGACCCTCTTTTCCATTTACAGTAGCTGCTGCATTCTCATCCTAGGCATATACTCGAATCAATGCATTTTCTCAGTTTTTTCGTGGTACTATTAGGTGCCTCAGCTTAAATTTGGGTCGGCTTATACTCGAGTATATACGGGTACATTTATATTCTTGTATCTGCTCCAGATCTTCTCCCCTGAATACAGCGACAGTTGTCTCTGGTATTTTCTCCCGGTCTGCTCCTGGTTATTACTAGAGTCATCTTCTGGTATCTGCTGCTGGTCTTCTTCCCTGATTATAGTTTCAGTTGTCTTCTGATTTTCTGTCTGATCATAGCTACAGTTTTCTTCTTGTATCTGCTCCAGATATTCCTGTTGAGTAGGCGCTATTTTGTAAATTTTTTATTATCTGAGCTGTAGTTTAGCTCAAAATTTTTATGCCAAATTATGGGTCTCTGTTACAGCTCAGCTGCGTTGCGCATCTTCCGCCTCACTGTGGGTGTTGCTGTCACTGGTGGTTAAGGTTGGAACTGCAATGGGCTGGGTGTATTGGGTGCTTCTTGCCCAGGAGCAGCTCAATGGTGTGGTCCCCACCACTGTGCATTCTGGGGAGGGGTACTTAAGGGGCAGACACTGTTCTGGCGGGGTCTTCCGATCCTGACCTGAGGGCCCTCCTTGCCTCAGGGATGTGTTAGAACCCTTTTGGTCTCTGGGCCTGCTGGCTCAAGGCTCCGTTACTGCGAGTAGGCCCAGAAGTTTCTGGGGCCTACCAGTCCAGGGATGGTCCTGTGCTGTCTTCTCTGCAGGAAGAAGCCGAACAATTGAAGATTCAATTAAAGGACGCATCCTGGCCAATTTCCCTCACAGTGCGTCCGGTTTGGCTGAAAGATCCTGGCACCGTGAGCTGTGTAATTTCTTTGAACTTTGCAAGGTGTATGTGTGGTTGCATGGTGTTGTGGCAGAGGACCGTGTAACGACTCAACGCCATTCATCAAGTCTGTGGCAGAGACTTTTAAATGAGCTAGGTCAGTGAGAGGCCTACTTGGTGGTCACGGAATCCAGAGTGGGAACAGTTTTCCTCTAGATCCAAGATTGTACCTGTGATCCACAAAGCAAGGTACCTGAATCCTCCCTAACCCTGTATTCCTCTAACAGTTGTTTAATAAAAAAAGATTGAAGAAAAAGAAACCAAGTGTTGGCGTGGACATTTATAACTCTTCAAGAAGGACCCCTAGGACAAGAATGGTGAACAGTAAGGTAAATCTAAACCAGCAGCTCTTTCAGGGGTAGAGATACATATGATTGCTATGTTTGTTATCTGGTATCTGCTCCTGATGGTGGCCTCCTAATATATGGTTGCTACGTTTGTTATCTGGTATCTGCTCCCGATCTTCTCCCCTGATTTTTGCTACAATTGTTCTCTGTCGTCTGCTCCTGATCTTCTTCATGGTTTTGAGTTGACTAAAGACATGGATGGATCAACATTCAGCCAGTTCAGCAGGGACTGATCAAAATTTAATCTATGTGTGGGCGTTCCTGATCAACAGAAGTTGATTTTTGGATTAAATTCAGAATACAGTGTCTAAGTGGGGGGAGACTTTTCCTTGGTTACTATTGCCTAGGCCAGGGGTCTCCAAGATGCGGCCCTTTACTTGCCTTTATCCGGCCCTTGGGGCACTATCCCTCCCACTGATACGAGACCCTATTCTGCCATCTGACCCCGACAATGGAGCACCATTTCTCCCACTGATGCCACTAATGGGGCACCTTTCCTCCCTATGATACCAGCAATGGGGCACTATTCCTCCCCCTAATACCAGATGTTTACTCCCACTGATGCCAGGAAAATTTCCACTCCTGCTGGCCAAAGTCCGGCCTTTGTTTAAAATGTTTGGAGACCCCTGGCCTATTCTAACAGTGCCAGGTTCCATAAACTTAGAAAACTACAGTATCTAGAATACATGATTCTATTGACACAAAAACAGCAGACAAAACTTATGAGCTTAGTGTGCTTGTTGGTGGGTGGAGGCCTTCCTTAAAGCACCCCACAAATTTTAGCTTAAAACCATATCATGTACAGGAAGGATAATTTCTATTTAATATGCAGGTGATGTTATACTATACTACAGGAGACTCTATTACCCATACAGAACTTTTATGGTTAAAATTGACAATGCCTTAATAATTGCTCATTACGTATGACCTTCAATAAAATTCAAATGAGTGCAGAAAATAGAAAGACCTCAGAAGAGGGAATCATAGTCATATTCTACATTAATATCTGTAGAGGCAAATTGGGAATCCCATAATGTAAAGGGTTGTTATTTATTAGTGGTATATATCCTGGACCAAATTGTGGCAAATAGAAGAAAGTTGTTATTAATGTGTACCAAGGTCCCGGCCTCCAGAGGCCTAATGATGACCTCCAGAGTCGAGGAGAGCTGCCATCCTACTATGTAGAGTGGGTTACAAGGCATGGTGGGTGTAATGCAAGGTAGATTCATTAGCGCCAGACATTATGTTTAAAATCCCTTTGCATTCAAGAACTGTGGGAGAGAGGGTTTAGGGCCAGGACACACTTTAGTAGTTGCAATGTTAATTGGCAGACTCTAAAGTCTTCTTTAGGTAGACAGCCATGCAGGGAAAGACACTTGAAAACACAGTGAAGTCACCATTCTTCACTTTGCAGGGCTTTGCACACAGTGATTCCAGGTTTTGTACTGCAGTGGGCTCTTATATGGAGGCCCTACCATTAAGTGGGCAACATGAAGTGCTTAGCTGTTTCCTCCCTACCAGGACACCCATCACCTGCATCCGTTACAGTCACCGCTTCCACTGTCAACTGGTTGCTTCTCCTTCTGGAGCTCTTCCACCAGTGGCGGCTAATGCTCAAAATTTGTGGGGAGGCACAAACAAACTGAAAAAAAAAAAACATCAATTGAAGTCACTGTGCCCATCAAGCGCAGTCACTGTGCCCATCAAGCGCATCCACTGTGGCCATCAAGCGCAGCCACTGTGCCCATCAAGCGCAGCCACTGTGCCCATTAAATGCAGCCACTGTGCTCATCAAGCGCAGCCACTGTGCCCATCAAGCGCAGCCACTGTGCCCATCAAACGTAGCCACTGTACCCATAAATTGCTGCCAGTGTGCCCATCAGTTGCCGCTACTGTGGGCAATCAATTGCCCCCACTGTGCCCCATCAATTGCTTCCAGTGTGCCCACTTGAATAAACAGTGAACGCACAGCATTGTGCTCGCTGTTTACCATTTTGGAAGCCTATCAGAGCCTATGGCTCTAATAGGTAGGCCTATTAGAGCCTATGGCTCTAATCAGGTGTTTAAAAAAAAACTTCCGGGGGCGTGGCTACCGCGCGGCTGGATGGACGCCTGAGATCTTGGCTCCTCCAGTGGATCGGGAATCCTAGCGACTATTAGCGGCCATCGGGGTGGAGAGACTCGGTGAACAGCTCCGCAGCTCGGGTAAGGAGGCACTGACACCCGGGATGGCAAGGAAGAAGAAGGACACCGCGGGTGTCAAGAAGCTCCCGCACTTCTTCCTCCCCGTGGAACAGGCGCATGGCCAAGATGGCGCCGGCTTGCCTGCATCCTCCAGCATCTCCTCTCACTCCCCACGGAGCCCTGCATTGATTGGAGCTCCCAAGTCCTCCCAGCCCAGATCACCAGCGGCATCCACCCCATCAACGCAGAGCCCTGCTAAATCAAAACCCAGGCTGTCAGCTGGCTCTTCCCCTATAGAGGTAAGCCTCAACTGTGGTTCTGCCGACGCTACTAAGGAACTGTCTGACACATTTGATTCGTTCCCAGCCACTGCACAGCCTGTCTCTGCAGCCATATTAAAAGATATGCTGGGGTCTCTTAGGGCATCACTGCAAACTGACATGCTGAACTGTGTAGCATCTTTTAAAGCTGAAGTGCAAGAATTAGGGGGAAGAGTGGATAAAATAGAGCATAAAATGGGCGAATTTGCTGCCTCTCATAACACCTTGATAGATGCACATAATGAGCAAGATGACCACCTAGAGGCCCTCAAAGCCAAAATTGCAGACCTTGAGGACCGCTCAAGACGAAATAACTTGAAGATTCGGGGGGTCCCTGAAACTGTTCTGAATGCTCATCTGAATCAATATGCCTGTGATTTGATCCATGCGATTCTGCCGTCTATCCCTGCCTCTGAAGTGGTGATTGACCGGATACATCGTTTGCCAAAACCTTCCTACCTCTCGGATGACATACCTAGAGACGTCATAATGCGAGTGCATTTTTACCATGTCAAAGACCAGCTTATGGCCAGTTTCCGGAAACAATCCCAGATCCCTGAGCGGTTCGCACGTCTTCAGATGTATGCAGATCTTTCGCAATATACGCTGCAAAAACGGAAGTCGCTCCTGCCGATCACGAAGGCTCTCAGAAATCATGAAATAGTCTACCGCTGGGGTTTCCCTACGAAGCTCAGTGTTACGTATAATGGTGCCACCTCTGTCATCACCTCCTTAAATGAGGGCCTGGCCTTGCTTCGCTCCTGGGATATCCTCCCGGAGCAGGAACCTATGTCCCGCTCGCCTCCGCCTAAACTTGACACCCGGGAGGACTGGCAGACCGTGTCCCACAAACGTAAGCAAAAGTCTCGGGCTACTTAGCCGCCTCACCCTGATGTTTCCATCGGTTGATGTTCATTTCCCCTGATCCACTGGGACGCTATGCTCACGATGTCCCCTCTACAACTGTTGTGCCTTACTTTTGCACTCAGATTCCTGTTGGAATCGCCCTTGTTTTTATCTATCCTTGGATGTTTTTTTTCTTTATTTTTTCTCTTGTTTACTACAGGGAGTGCAGAATTATTAGGCAAGTTGTATTTTTGAGGATTAATTTTTTTATTGAACAACAACCATGTTCTCAATGAACCCAAAAAACTCATTAATATCAAAGCTGAATATTTTTGGAAGTAGTTTTTAGTTTGTTTTTAGTTTTAGCTATTTTAGGGGGATATCTGTGTGTGCAGGTGACTATTACTGTGCATAATTATTAGGCAACTTAACAAAAAACAAATATATACCCATTTCAATTATTTATTTTTACCAGTGAAACCAATATAACATCTCAACATTCACAAATATACATTTCTGACATTCAAAAACAAAACAAAAACAAATCAGTGACCAATATAGCCAACTTTCTTTGCAAGGACACTCAAAAGCCTGACATCCATGGATTCTGTCAGTGTTTTGATCTGTTCACCATCAACATTGCGTGCAGCAGCAACCACAGCCTCCCAGACACTGTTCAGAGAGGTGTACTGTTTTCCCTCCTTGTAAATCTCACATTTGATGATGGACCACAGGTTCTCAATGGGGTTCAGATCAGGTGAACAAGGAGGCCATGTCATTAGTTTTTCTTCTTTTATACCCTTTCTTGTCAGCCACGCTGTGACGTACTTGGACGCGTGTGATGGAGCATTGTCCTGCATGAAAATCATGTTTTTCTTGAAGGATGCAGACTTCTTCCTGTACCACTGCTTGAAGAAGGTGTCTTCCAGAAACTGGCAGTAGGACTGGGAGTTGAGCTTGACTCCATCCTCAACCCGAAAAGGCCCCACAAGCTCATCTTTGATGATACCAGCCCAAACCAGTACTCCACCTCCACCTTGCTGGCGTCTGAGTCGGACTGGAGCTCTCTGCCCTTTACCAATCCAGCCACGGGCCCATCCATCTGGCCCATCAAGACTCACTCTCATTTCATCAGTCCATAAAACCTTAGAAAAATCAGTCTTGAGATATTTCTTGGCCCAGTCTTGACGTTTCAGCTTGTGTGTCTTGTTCAGTGGTGGTCGTCTTTCAGCCTTTCTTACCTTGGCCATGTCTCTGAGTACTGCACACCTTGTGCTTTTGGGCACTCCAGTGATGTTGCAGCTCTGAAATATGGCCAAACTGGTGGCAAGTGGCATCTTGGCAGCTGCACGCTTGACTTTTCTCAGTTCATGGGCAGTTATTTTGCGCCTTGGTTTTTCCACACACTTCTTGCGACCCTGTTGACTATTTTGAATGAAACGCTTGATTGTTCGATGATCACGCTTCAGAAGCTTTGCAATTTTAAGAGTGCTGCATCCCTCTGCAAGATATCTCACTATTTTTGACTTTTCTGAGCCTGTCAAGTCCTTCTTTTGACCCATTTTGCCAAAGGAAAGGAAGTTGCCCAATAATTATGCACACCTGATATAGGGTGTTGATGTCATTAGACCACACCCCTTCTCATTACAGAGATGCACATCACCTAATATGCTTAATTGGTAGTAGGCTTTCGAGCCTATACAGCTTGGAGTAAGACAACATGCATAAAGAGGATGATGTGGTCAAAATACTAATTTGCCTAATAATTCTGCACTCCCTGTAGTTTTTGTACTGAAACATTGGTCTGGCTACCACAACGAGCATCTGGTTGGTTGACAAGACTCCGTGCTGACGGTAGACTTTGCAGCAGCCCCTGCGTGCTTGGATCCGAACTGTCTTTGATGACTGGAGGTAACGTAAGCATATTACCCTACTGTATCTATGGTACTTAAAGTGACTTCATTTAATGTGAGAGGACTCAACCACCCTGCCAAGCGGGCGTCCTTATGGAGAGAATCTCTCAAACTGGGCAGTGATTTGGTATGTGTGCTAGAAACACACTTTCTAGACTCAGCTTTGCCAATTTTGACCCACAGGAAATTCCCTCATATTTTTACTGCATCTGCACCACAAAAACGTAAGGGGGTCCTTATTGCCGTTAAAAACTCTGTGGCTTTCTCCTTGCATGATTGCATCTGTGATCCTGCTGGCAGATTTTTGATACTTCTGTGCGATATCAATAATAAGCCTTTCACAATAGTTAATGCTTACGCTCCCAACACTCATCAGCTCCGCTTTGCCAACAAACTGTTCCGCAAAATCTCGAAACTCAGGCGAGGCCAGCTGATGATATGCGGGGACTTCAATGCAGCTGCTGACCCACTTCTGGATCTTTCCTCTAAGCCTAAGCGTCTTCCGCCAGCGCTCCAACCGCTTCTTCACAAAGAAGATCTTTATGATGTCTGGAGGTGTCAGCACGCTGAGGAACGTGACTTCACCTTCCACTCTGCTCGTCACAACTCTTATTCTCGGATCGACATGATTCTGGTGGACAAGGTGTTGCTGCAGGCTGTGTCATCCTCCAGTATTCACGACATTACGTGGTCGGACCACGCTCCGATTTCTATATCTATACTGGAGGATCACACACCGAGCCCTGCGTTTGTTTGGAGGGTTAATTCACAACTCTTCAACTCTACACAGAATGTATTGGAGGTTAAGAAGCATCTTCAGGAATACTTTCAGTTAAACTCCCACTCTGTTTCCAACCCTTTTATTGTTTGGTGCGCTCATAAAGTTTTTATTCGAGGCATTTTCATTCAAATGTGTTCACGTCTGAAGAGGCAGAGGTCATTGCAGCTAGACAAACTCGTGAGGGAGATTCAAACCCTAGAATCCTCTAATAAATCTAAACCTACGCATTCCTCTTGTGCAGTGCTTTCCAAGTTACGTTCTGATCTACGCCTGCTCCTAATAGAGCGACATGATAAATATCTCAGAGCCCTCAAGCTTACACACTACTCATCTGGCAATAAAGCAGGCAAATTTCTTGCTAATCGCTTTAAAGCGAGAAAGCTTCAAACTAAGATTGGACATTTAATAGACCCCTGCTCGAAACAAAAAATGGTCAATCCTAAGGCTATTGCTGACGCTTTTGCGTCCTACTATGGTTCCCTTTATAATTTGAAAGATGACTCTAGCACCCCACAACCTAGCATCCCAGATATTAAATCCTTTCTGGCCTCTTTGCATCTCCCCACTCTCACGGCTGAGCAACTACAAACGCTCAGTGCCCCCATAACTCCCCAGGAAATCAGTAAAGCTATTTCTTCGCTACCACTAGGGAAATCCCCGGGCCCCGACGGTTTGTCGAATGACTATTACAAGCAGTTCCCTGACATTATTGCCCCAAATCTTGCCTCAGTGTTCGCAGCTGCGGTGTCCTCGGCCTCTTTCCCGGAGGAGATGTTGCAGGCTTATATTGTGACTATCCCGAAACCAGGTAAGGATCCTACTCAGCCGGCCAACTATAGACCAATTTCGTTGTTAAATACTGATCTTAAAATATATGCGAAAATTATTGCACATAGACTTACTTCTATTCTCCCAACCCTTATCAAACCTGATCAGACAGGTTTTGTTGCCGGACGCCAGGCGTCTGATGCGACTAGGAGAGTGATGGGCATAATTCATCATGCCGGGGCGGGTCGGGTGCCTTCTCTGCTGTTGTCCTTGGACGCGGAGAAGGCATTCGACCGTATCCACTGGCAGTATATGACCCACACTCTTCAAAAATTCGGATTCACTGGGCCCATCTTATCAGCCATATTGGCACTGTATACGTCGCCCTCTGCAAAAGTGTACACCTCCAATATTCTGTCCCGCTCCTTTACAATCTCCAATGGAACCAGGCAGGGATGCCCTTTATCCCCTTCCATTTTTAATTTGTTAATGGAACCCCTGGCAGAAGCAATTAGGAGCTCACCACAAATTACTGGCTTTAAATTTCAAAACAGTTCCCATGTTATCAATTTATTTGCAGATGACATAATTATCTTTCTGACCAACCCTGGTACTTCTTTAGCAGCAGCCCATGGTATTCTCACGACTTTTAGCACCCTGTCCTACTATAAAGTTAATTATACAAAATCCCTAGTGCTGGATTTAGGTGTGGACCCTGTTCTCCGAAAACGACTTCAGTCTTTATTTTCATATACGTGGAGCACGGATGGGATTCCTTACCTGGGTATTCGATTAGTATTAGATGTCAATTGCATGGCAGATATTAACTATTCCTCTCTTATCGATAAGCTTACGTCTGATGCAAAGAAATTGTCTAAATCTGAACTCTCCTGGACAGGACGTCTAGCCTCCTTCAAAATGTTTATGCTACCCCAGATCTTGTACATGTTTAGAACGCTCCCTTTGCCTCTAAAAAAAGTACATCTTCTAGCGCTCAACAGGATTTTGAAAAATTTTGTTTGGCAAAAAATGAAACCTAGATGCTCACATGCCCAGCTTATAAAACATAGATATGCTGGAGGCATGGGATTGGTTGACCTATACGACTATTGGGTGGCCACTCATCTGGCCCAGCTTAGGAGTTGGTTCTCGACCACCCCAGATAAACTTTGGATAGATGTCGAACAACACTGTAGCCCTACCTCCTCACTTCAAAACGTATTATTGGTTGACGTTTGGAAGCCGAGGACGTTAGGGCACCTCCCCCCTCCTACCCAGGCCTCCTTGGTAGCATGGAGAGCATTCTGCTCTTTAGAGTCCTCTCCAGAATAGGGGATTTCCGTGCCTATCCCGCTGAAAGTGTTGGAACAACTGGTCCCTGGTCTATCCCTGCATAGATGGGAGGGAACTGGTATTTTGACCCTTCAGCAGATATTAAAAAATGATAAAATCAAGCCCTTCGCTCAGATCCAAGACGAATTTCATGTGCCTGTCGCAGACCACTATTTATATCTCCAACTCTCCCATCTTTTGAAATCTCTCCCCTCCCCCAAAATAATTGTAAACAAACAAGGCTGGCGCTTCTTTGTTGAGGCATCTCCCTCTATTACAGGTACTTCTTTATTTTACAACCTGTTGCAAAAAAAACATACCTTTCAAAAGTCTACTTTCTACCAAAGATGGGAACTGGACCTTGGTAAGTCCTTTACAGAATCTCAGTGGCAGTCGGCCTTTAAATCTATTTACCAAGCCTCCAAATGCGCAAACCACTGGGAGTTAGCCCATAAAATTGCCCTGAGGTGGTACCTCACTCCGTATAGACTCTCTAAATTTTTAAAATTATACTCCCCGCTGTGTTGGAGAGGTTGTGGGGGGGTGGGCCAGATTATGCACGTTTTTTGGTCGTGCAGAAACCTTACCAGTTTCTGGAACAAGGTATTTTCTATGATCTCTGAAATAACTGGAATGCTCACCCCACCCTCTCCGGCTCTAGCGATTCTTAATCTAGGTATAGACCTGTTTCCTCCAGACTGTCGGAAAATTGTTACCCACATCCTACTAGCTGCTAGGCTTTTAATTGCTAGGAAATGGAAATCCGACCTGTCCCCTAATGCATCGGAGTTGATTGACATGGTTAAACAAAATTTCGCATTTGAAAACCTACTGGCGTATAAACATGGCTCTAAACGTCTATTTGACCGCCACTGGCACTTATGGGTTCAATGGGCCAAGGATCGTTAATTTTTCTAGGAGTGCCCTTTTGTCTGACCATCCCTCTTATCTCTTGGTTTGCGGCCTGCAATTTATACCTTTAACAATTCTTCGAACCAGACCTAATGCTCGTTCCTTGTTTAACCGTTTTGTTTCTAATTTTTTGTTCTTCCCTGTTTTGTATTTCTAAAAATAATTGAATGTAAACTTGGTGTTAATGTGACTTTGTCACCTGTAGCATCTGCCGCACTTATGTCACAACTCTTTATTGATTACTGCTCTAGCATTCTGCTGTGATGTTGTCCACTATATACTGTACAATGTAGTGTTCTTTTGCGATACTAAAGCCCCATACACACTATCAGTTTTCCCGATGGTTTTCTCATCAGGTTTACCAAAACCATGTAGTGCAAGGGCCTGCCTGATTGCATACAAATTGAAACTCTTGAGGTTTGACCTCATATTAGATGGTTTTGGTAAACCTGAAGAGAAAACCGTCAGGAAAACTGATAGTGTGTATGGGGCTTAAGTGCTATTGTAACTCTACCTTTTTCTCAATAAAAACGAATGAAACAAAAAAAAAAAAAAAACTTCCCTTTAATTCAGGTGCCCAGCGCTCGACAAGGGGCCGGACACCTGAATAGGGGGGGGGGGGGGCAGTGGCGACCATAGATAAATAAATAAAATGCATGAATCCAACTATGGTAAGAGAGAGGTGACAGGAGAGAGGGGGTGGCCCTCCTGGGCCCTTTATGGACGCACCGCCACTGAGTCTTCCACCACATTAGTTCATAACCTTAATGGCTGACTATATTATCCTTGTTACTGTACAACACACTCTTCTTCATAACCCAGAGGGTTCAATGTAATTTCACTCCCAGTTCTTTTATAATACACCATAGACATGTGCAGACTGGAATATTTTGTTTTGTTTTTTCGTTTTCTTTTGGAAAATAAATGTATTTAGTTACTCCCGAAAATCGTTTTGATTTATTTAGTTTTTCGTTGGGGAATAGCTTTCGTCCGAAAATCCAATAATACTTGGTTTCTGTCGAATGGTCAAAAGAATATTCGACGGAACGTTGAATCTTTACGTCGAATCGTACATTTCTGTTCGAATATTCCGCCTACAAGAATTCTAATGCTGTATGACTAGTAATAATGTCGAATCTATTTTCTCATAAATCGAAATCTAATCTCTGTAATGTCGAATCTATTATTTCTATAGTGTCGAATCTTTTCTCTATAATGTCGAATCTCTCTATACCAAATTTGTACCGCAACGAAAACGAAAATGAAGCATTTTTTATGTCGGATCTTTCGATTTTCGTTTCTTGCGCTTTCGTTATCGTTTGTTAAAACGATAACGGAAAAAAATGATTTTCGGACGAAAATGCATTCTAACGAAAACGAATGCACATGTCTAATACACCATGACTACACACAAGGAAACCATTGATCTCTTGTTCCCCAGTCAGTGACACAGACATCGTCTCCTTTGAATTGAAATTAATTTCCCGATTAAAATGGGAAATTTACAGTTGGGGTAATACATACCAGGGCATAACATTATCCTCACATGTATGCCTTTACAAGATGGTTGATTGACTGTGCATTGCATTACATTGGCTAAACATGAATTAGGTGGTTGATACAACAATGTCCATACATATGTAGCGCCTATGTACTTCAAATTACGGTGCTAGTACATTTTAGGGGAACGATCGGAGTGTGACGTTGCTCTGATCTGAATTCTGTTTATTGTGGGGCTCTCTGCTTCAGCTTGGCTGTGCTGTGGGCTCATTCTGCTGTGCTTGGGGTGTTGTTCCACCCCGGGCAGCAGGTGGAAGCAGTGGAAGCTGAGGTTCGGGTGCTTTCTTCTAGCAGCCAATCGGGAGGCCTGGGCCTCGCTGGGCATGCTGGGAGAGGGTACTTATGAGGCAGACGCCATTTTAGAAGGGTCTTCTTTCCTGGTCAGAGTCTGGCACCCACTTTCAGGGTGACCACATCACCGTGCCCCGAGCGTTATGGCCTACCTGGCCGGGGCGTGGGTGCTATGCAGAGTTCCTGGTTCCGGAGCCAACTTGGTTCCCATCTTGGAAGGTCCCAGGTAAGTTTGGCCCTTCGGTGGGGAGTCCAGTTGAGGAGCACCAAAGAGAGGCTGGTGGTCCAACAGCACTGGAGCGAACCATCGGGGATCGAAATACTGGACACTGAGGGATTGATTCCTCTCTGTCAGTACTCTGGCGACATTAAAGGAAGGTTCAGGCAAAACTCTACTCTGGAGGAGTTCCTCCGTATTGTACTCAGGGAAAGCCGGTGGCAGAGGCGCTTTCCTGACAGTCATTTAGAAGGGTCTGTGGCAGAGGCATCCTTCTCAAGTTTCGAGTGATATTTTGTCTGCCAGGTCTGTGAGAGAGACCTGTCCAGGTACACTATACCCACTCAAGTTGGAGTGGCGCAGAGAGACTGATCGTTGTCGGAAGCAGGACTGTTTCCATATCCAAGGCCTGCGTCTGCTATTCTCCTTCAAAACCTTTCTTCTGTCCTTCCCTCACCTGTTGACTGTTTTTACCTGGCTGGGTAATAAAGAGCACCCATAAAGAGACTTCCTATTTGCGGTCATTCCTTTATTGCTACTGTATTCATCGTTCACCCTAGACACTTCACCGGAGCCATGAGGTAACATGCCATCGCAAATCTAACCAGCGGCTCCTGTGGGGGTAGCGCTACACATATGGTTGCCCTAAAGAATGGGTCCCATTGGAGGGAATTGCAATCAGCAGAAAATAGATCACATGTACACTGGTCCTCACTGTACATCTCCCACCCCAGACTTCTTAACCACAAGGCTAATTCTCCATTATATATGCCCTAGAAATTGGAAAGTGACACACATACAGGGAAAACCATTCAACAAAGTCCATTAACCCTTTACATGCACCAGCCTAAAATTTAAAGGTGTATATACAGTAATTCAAAGTAGGCACCTGCTTAAAATGCCTGTGACAGCGGCCAGCAGCCTGGCATTCCCAATACTTTCTACAAAAAAGCCATTCTGCTCCTTCTTTCACCAACCAGAGGATCCAAAATATAATAACTGTCTAATTTTGCCTTGTTCTACCTGCTTTTGTATTGGTTTGAATAAGTAAAATTGCTATGTCAAAGTAAAAAAAAATAGGTAGTAAAGACAAGGGCCCGGATTCAGAAACGATTTACGTCGGCGTATAAAAAGATACGCTGTCTTAATTTCAAATGTGCGCCATCGCATCTCTGCGCCGATTCACAAAGCTAGTTACGTAGAAAAGCTAGGCTTCAGCCGCCCGACTTAACCTGCCTACGCCGCCGTATCGTGGGCGCATAGTTACGCTGGACGCATTCGGCACTCCCATTTTAAATATGCAAATGAGTAAGATACGCCGATCGTAGATGTGCCCGGCCGCTTCATATACGCGATTTGCGTAAGGCTTACGTCCGGCGTAAAGTTACCCCTCATATAGCAGGCGCAGGTAATGCAAAGCTATGGGCCAGGGAACGACGCCGTCAAATTTTACGTTGCGTACGCCGTTTACGTAGTAATACGTGAATAGGGCTGTGCGTAGGTTACGTTCACGTCGTAGGCGTATCTTAGGCCGAAAATTTCGTCGTAACTGTGAGCATGTGCACTGGGATGCGTCCAAGATACGACGCATGCGCAGTGGGTTTTTTTAAGCTCAGCCCATCATTTGCATTGGGTCACGCTTCATTGTAATATATCACGCCCACTTCCAGCCCTCTTCCACCTACTTTGACTTATGTCGGCTTACGCCGTCAACTATACGCTACGCCGGTGCAACGTTGAGCGCATTTGCTTTGCTTGCCTCTCAACGTTGTGGCGGTGTAGCATAAAGAAGATACACTATGCCTGCATAAATATGCGCCAATGTATCTGAATCCCGGCCAAAGTATGTAAAATAGTCATATCTAAAAAAAAATTATAAAAACAAAAGAGGGGACATGCTGGTATAAAAAAAAAATGAAAAATAATTTAAAAACTTGCCCATCATCTCTGCTCAGAGAAAATACAATTATGCCAGATTTGGGGTGCGATAAACAGATTTTTTTTTTTATTATCGGTGAGAAGTTTCTAATAAATTTTCCAAAAATATTTCCCTGCATTATTTTCACCATTTAAAAAAACTAGTAAATAGCTGCGAGCAGCTTTATCGAGGGAAAAAAATTAGAAGAAAACAATATTTTCCACCAAAAAGATGGTGAGACTTTGATTTTGCACTTTTGTAAATAGGCTGTGTTGTGTTACTAATATTATGAATACTGACTTGGTATTTTTATTATTCTATAAGTACTTTTAGAACATAAATTTGCAGTTTTCTTTATACTCTTTCTATTTTTCCATCACCATTCTCTGGAGAACAAGAGCAGCAATCATCCCCCATCACGCGGGTAAAACAGTCTGATTATGCACGTGCACTTAATAAAGGATATGAACAGGCTTATTCCCAGTGAAATTAATAGACTCGATTTTATTACAGCTACTTGGGAACGAGATTTAGGTGACCAATATAGTTCAGCCACTATAGAGATGCCAGCTCCCTAGATGACAGAGTAATAAGTAAAATATGGATTTGGCTTTCTCTCTGAGTGTCTAAAGAGAACCACCAACTTGGTGAAATACAGATTATAATTTTAAATATGATAGCAAACCAATATTTAAGAATATAGACACATTTAAAGGGTAACTTCAGTTTTGTAGGAAAAGAATGGCAAATTAAAAAAAAATAATAATATAAAGTATACAATTGCGACACAAGTAATTTTCTAATTGCATGTTATTAACAATTACCTTTCCTATTCAATCTGCAACGCTGTAATTTTCTGTAAAATGCAAAATGGCTACCTAGCCCCCCAGAAACATCGTTTTTTTGCTTGTTTGATTGGCTCACTGACTCTCCCAGAAGTCTATACTAATATACAAGTCAGATTTCAGGCATCCCCCGCAACAAAAATGTCATTTTCGGTGAAATACTCCCAATAAGAAATCACGTCTAAAAGGATGCAGACCCTAAAAGGTTTCTCATTGGAGCCCTGCATGTGGTTGATAATTATGAAACCACTCCCATTAGATTCACTTTCCACATGGACCCAGACAAACAAACAAGGATTTCTTCAGAATAACAAAAGTTAGGAATCTGCAACAAAGTTTGTTAAAGTCTTACCAATGTACATAGATCACACAAAGGGAAATTAAATCTAATAGAAAAAAGGTACATGTGGTGCTCACTCAATGAGCAATGACATTGGAAT
The DNA here is from genome assembly GCA_029574335.1 of Rana kukunoris. Lineage (NCBI taxonomy): Eukaryota > Metazoa > Chordata > Amphibia > Anura > Ranidae > Rana > Rana kukunoris. The sequence goes on along the minus strand of CM056056.1, from coordinate 41,195,773 downwards.
AATTCTTAATTGATCATAAAGTGAAAAATACAAAATACAAAAGTGACAGTGCAAGAAATGTCCAATAACGTAATCTTCACGCACCATAAGGTGCTACAGTGTTTAAAGTGACAATGCAATATATTAAAAGTGCTTCAATTTAAAAAAAAGTTCATAAATGAAAGTGCTTTTGTGAAGAAAAATTGAATCCAAAATATCCAGATCATATACAACTTCCACCATCCGTAGTGTGCCACTGTAAAGACCCCTACAAGTCTAGTTGGGCTTGTATGTAATATATGTCTCCAGGATCCAAACACTGAATTCCTGCTCCTGGGACCTCCAATTAGACAGGAAAATGATTTCCACGGATACCAACGATATCTTTCTAGACAGGTCCTTACTTCTCACCATATACCGTTCACATGTAACATAAAGTAATCTCCATGGTGTAGTAGTCCAATATATTCTTTATAAAAAAAAGCAGTAGCCTTACTGTTTAAAATCAAGACAAATGGATTCATATATATAGTATTTCTTACCTGAAGCGTTGCGTCACTGATCACGTGACTTCATAACTCTAATCTAATTAAGCCAATTGTGCTCCTTGTTTTGTATAGAGTGCTGAAAAGTTAAGATTTAAGTAGTACCCCCTTGACCCCCAAAGGCACATTGGACACCCAGGGACAGGATGGGCTAGATTTACAATTCAGGTTGTAGCCTAATAGTGGAGCAATGTGTGCAAATGGGCGTTTTTATTGAACCGACCGACATCCGGTCTATGTGCCAGATTCTCAGCGGCGTTACGACGGAGTATCTCAGATACCCCGTCGTATCGCCGTTTTTTTTGTCTCGTATCTATGCTCGTGATGCTAAGCATCACTTTTGCATAGATACGCTTCTACATCCGACAAGTGTAAAACCATTACACTTGCGGATCGTAGGTGTAATGACAACTCCGGCCACTAGGTGGCCTTTACGTTGTTTTCGCATTTGCATATGCAAATGCGGTAGTACGCTGATTCTCTATCGCTTTTACGCCGCCCCGTCGTCGCGTACGTCGTTTTTGTTCGCGTAAGGTTACACCAGCTTCTATGTGGAGTAACCTTACGAAGTACCGTCGGATGCCGTCGGGTCCCGTCGGATGCCATGTTAAGTATGTCAGCGTCGGCTTTTTCCGTCGCTTACGTCGTTTTACTAACTCGTTCGCAAATAGGGAGTTGCGTAAATGACGCTCACGTCGTTTTGACGTTGGTTTCAACAACGCTTTCCGACGTGAGCTGGAGCATGCGCACTGGGCTTTTTCCCCGGCCGGCGCATGCGCAGTTCATTCGACGCGGGGGCACGCTTAATTTAAATACAAGCCGCCCCATTTGAATTGCGCGGGTTTACGCTGCGTGATTTACGCGGCGCAGGCGAAACCTACGGAGCAAGTGCTTAGAGAATAAAGCACTTGCTCTAGTACGATGCGGCGGCGTAGTGTAACTGGCTTACGCTACGCCGCCGGAATTCTTAGAGAATCTGGCCCTATGTGTTTGGCAACCGGTCTGTCAGAAGCTGGCCGTTTGGCTGGCTTATGTCGGACGAGCATGTTGGAAAACCAACAGAAGACCGGCCCCAGATCGCGGGTGCCCACGTGTCCCGGACTGCCAGGGACTGTCCCGCAATTGATATGTCTGTCCTGGGTCCTGGTTAGGTTGACCACATGTCGTAGATTGCCCGGGACAGTCCCGCATTTTGCAGGTCTGTCCTGGGCACTAGTGATGAGCGGAATACGCCATATTCGATTTCGCGATAGTTCGCGAATATTTCGAAGAATATTCGCGAACATTCGTTAATATCGAATATTCGTGATATTTTATAAAAAAAAAAATGCGAAATTTCGCGATTTTTTTATTTTTTTATAAAATATCACAAATATTCGATATTTACGAATATTCTGTATATTTTATAAAAAAAAAAAAGCGAAATTTCACATATGCGGTCGCGAATATTCGTTAATATCGAATGTTCGTGATATTTTATAAAAAAAAAAAAAAAAAAAAAAAATTGCGAATTTTCGCCAATGCGAAATTTCGCTAATGCAAAATTTTGCGATTTTTTTTTTTTTTATAAAATATCACGAATATTCGATATTTACGAATATTCGCTATATTTTATAAAAAAAAAAATAGCGAAATTTCGCATATGCGAAAGCGAAAATGATTGCGAAATTTCGCTATTTTTTTTTGGATAAAATATCACGAATATTCGATATTTACGATTTTATAAAAAAAAAAAAAAAATTGCGAAATTTCGCTATTGCGAAATTTCACGAACGCGAAATTGATTGCGAATTTTTTTGCGAAATTTATTGCGAAATGTATTGCGAAATTTATTGCGACATTTAAAAAATACGAATATTCGAAATAGCGAATATTCGCCGCGATATTCGAGATTTTCGCGACTACTCGAATATGCAATATTCGTAGCGAATATTCGCAATGCGAATATTTGTGAGCAACACTACTGGGCACCTGCGTGTGGACAAAACCCCTGTTTTTAACGCATACTGTTAGACAGGTTAATTGGTTGTTTTGCAAGCTGATCAGTAAGTAGGCTTGGTTTTTCCCTGGGTATTCCCCAGGTCACTTTTGTTGCGAAATTTATTGCGACATTTAAAAAATACGAATATTCGAAATAGCGAATATTCGCCGCGATATTCGAGATATTCGCGAATACTCGAATATGCAATATTCGTAGCGAATATTCGCAATGCGAATATTCGTGAGCAACACTACTGGGCACCTGCGTGCGGACAAAACCCCTGTTTTTAACGCATACTGTTAGACAGGTTAATTGGTTGTTTTGCAAGCTGGTCAGTAAGTAGGCTGGGTTTTTCCCTGGGCATTCCCCAGGTCACTTTTGTTATCTGCTTTAGCCTTCCATTGCTACTTACTGCTATGGCCAGCTATAGATGGGGGTGGTGGACAGGTTTATGCTTCACCTGTGGTGTTTATATTGGTCCAGCAATGCACCAACACCTTTGCAGCCATTGAGCTACATGCTGGGTGCTTGGTGTGTTCCTGTACCTTTAAGGAGGGGTGGCTTCCATTTCAGTTCACCTGCCCTTTTCTATCCATTAAAATGCATGTGCCTCCATTGTGGGGACGCTCATTGTTTGTTAGGACCACAGATTGAGGGGTGCCTTGGCACGGCTCTGTGGCTCACGCATGCGTTTGCAAATGCATGCGGACAAAACCCCTGTTTTTAACGCATACTGTTAGACATGTTAATTGGTTGTTTTGCAAGCTGGTCGGTAAGTAGGCTTGGTTTTTCCCTGGGCATTCCCCAGGTAACTTTTGTTATCTGTCCCAGGCACCTTCATTCCTGGACAATACAGTGTCCCAGGAATGAAACTGACACAGCCACCCCCCGGGCCAATCTGCTGCCCCCGAAATAGGCCGCCACATCACTGCTTTACTCACTGACAGTACTTGTCCTGGCCGGGAATACCTGTAGGAGCACAATCCCCACCCCCTGCTTGCTAGTTTGGAAATGTGGTCACACTACCCCTACCCAGTCCCAGATCAGCTGATCAAAATGTTCTGGCAGGGGGTGTCCCCCTGTCAGAAAACAACAGCTCAGCAGGGAGATGACTGTACTAATGTTGGATCATTATTACATGGTTCTTCTAACCGGAGTTGTAAGTTGTCAGTCAAACTATTAGTGTGTACCAGGCTTAAGTCTCACCTGCTGCCACCACTTGGGGACTACAGTTCCCCTGATTTAATGAGCCATTGCTGTGGATTAAAAAAAGGTGGGGGTTGCCACAGGAGTGGGTGTTACTGGGCAGGCTGCCTTAGAATATACACCACTGTCAGTAATGTCCATTGACGGTGATAATTACCTCCCTGTAGTCAAAAGAACCAAGGGGTAGTTTCTAACAATCAAGGCACAGAGTAAACTTCCATACAACTCGGAATGGAGGTGCCATTAAAGTGGAACCAAACCCATTGATTTATTGGTTTGCCAAAACAGATACATTCCAATGCATACCATAAATGATAACCATCACATATGCTTATGCTCTCAACCAAATCATCAAATGGCTGGTGCCATAAGTGATCACATGTGCAGCCCCAACTGTGGATCAAAAAGAGGTTAAAATGACAGTTTCCTTGGCTGTATAGGATCAGATGGTTTGGTTCCACTTTAAGATTTCTTGAAGGTACACAGCAGAGAGCAGACATGGAATACCATGCTACACCAGACGTAGAAGAGCACTAAGCATTCAAATCAAAATGATCTGATGAGGCACACAGAGTGATGAACTCTCTTTTTAAAATGTTGATTGAACTCGGGAGCCTTCAGGGAATTCTGTGGTGGTTAATGTCACCAAGCAGTGTTTAGAATGCATTTCCTGATGACAGATACTATTTAAATCCCATGAATATTTTACCTTTCCCAAAATCTTTTCCAGGACCAAGGCAAGACAGTTTAGATTGCATTTCCTGATGAAAAGTACCCTTTAAATCCCATGGATGCTTTCCCTTCCCGCACAACTCATCCAAGAACAAGGGTAACATTAATGCATCTGTCATGTTCCATGTGTCTCATTCCGATCGCTGCATGTTTATATTGCGTGACTTTGACATCAATCCCTCATATAAATGGTATTATTTTCACAGTTGGATGCACGGTTAGCGTTATGTGCGGACGTGTTGCTCTCGTAATCAAGGCGCATTCCTATACATTAAACGCGGGCGCCCAGTCCTCCTCTGCTGAAGAGTAAAATTAGATTAACGGTAGCACACGGTGAATCTCCAATCACCCAGGTAGAGAATATGAGGGTAATCAACTGTATGTAATCTCTGGCTGGATCCTGACCTGATTATTACAGCTGTGAAACTGTATCTTCCACAGCTTAAAAGACAATTCCATTTTGTAAAAAAGATAATATAAATATAGAAAATATTCATTTAAAATGGATGTAAACCCCAAATTTGTTTTATTTCGTTTTTTGATGTCAAAATAAGATTTCCTATAATCTGTGCCCAGTTTTGCCACACAGAGTTAATCCAGCTCTGAGCAATCCTCTTTTATTGTTTAGTGACATAAAACGGACTTACAGAGAAAAACCTTAGTCTGTTATGCCCCCTTGCTGTGAGTGACAGGTTATTTACATATCTCATGCACTAGCCTGGAGCATTATTTTTTAATTCCCACCCCCACTCCTTTTCTGAAGTCATGTGGTTACTTTTTTGGATTTTGACTGGATGTTAGTGATCATAGCAGAATTTAGTGTAAGGGGAGTGTAGAGGTGGGCGGGGAATATACTGACATCACGACTCCACCCACAGAGCTCCAGACAACAGATCCACCCACAGAATCTGCAGTTTTTCAGTCCTTATAACAGACAGAGGGGAAACATTTGACAGGTAAGGATACATGCAGGAGGCGTCTATATCCTTATAGATCAGCACTATGGCAGTAGTTTAGAAAGGATGAGAGTGGGTTTACATCCACTTTAATTGTTCATAAGTCACTTTGTAATTATATGTTAATAAAGTATAGGTAAACCAACTAAAATGTCATATAAGCAGATAAGATCATTTCAATAATTAAAATATATATTAACCACTTGACCACTGGGCACTTAAACCCCCTTAATAACCAGACCAATTTTCAGCTTTCGGTGCTCTCACATTTTGAATTACAATAACTCAGTCATACAACACTGTAGCCAAATTAAATTTTTGTTCTTTTTTTCCCACAAATAGAGCTTTCTTTTGGTGGTATTTGATCACCTCTGCGGTTTTTATTTTATTCGCTATTAATGAAAAAAGAACGAAAATGTTGTAAAAAAAAAAAAAAAATTCTTCATTTCTATCATAACATTTTGTAAAAAATTATTTTTTCCTCATAAATTTAGCCTAAAATGTATACTGCTACATATTTTTGGTAAAAAAAAAAAAATTGGATATTATTTAGTCTGGGTGAAAGTTATAGGGTCTACAAGCTATGGTACCAATTTCTGAAAATTGAACAATTTGATCACACCTGAAGTACTGACAGCTTCTCTCATTTCTTGAGACCCTAACAAGCCAACAGGCGGCACTGCAGTGGTGCAGGTGGAACTGGTGTGGCACTAGTGGGCACAGATGGCACTGGTGGGCACAGATGGCACTGGTGGGGCACAGGCAGCACTGGTGGGGTGCAGATGAGCACTGATTGGCACTAATGGGCACAGGTGGCACTGATGGGCACAGGCGGCACTGGTGTGGCTCAGATGGCACTGGTGTGGCACTGGTGTGGCTCAGATGACACTGGTGGTGTGGCTCAGGTGACACTGGTGTGGCACAGGCCGCACTCGTGGGCACAGACGGCACTCGTGGGCACAGGTGGCACTCGTGGGCACAGACAGCACTGATTGGCACTGATGGGCACATGTGGCACTGATGGGCACAGGTGGCACCAATGGGCACTAATGTGGCACTGTTGTGCACTGGTGGGGCACAGGTGGCACTGGTGGGGCACAGGTTGCACTTCTAGGGCACAGATGGCGCTGGTAGGGCACAGATGGCGCTGGTAGGGCACAGATGGGGAACAGATGGGGCACTGCTGGGCACTTACGTTTGGTCACTTATCTTTCTCCTCTTCTCTCACGCTGCAATTGTGTGAGGAGAGGAGAGAGACGACCTGCAGGTGACCCACACTGCCCAGGTTTGTTTACATTTGTGATCGCGCCGTCGTGATCACGTGGTAAGGAGCCGATGCCATTGACTCCTTACGGCGATCATTGACGCTGCGGGTCCCATGGACCCGCCGAGCGCCGTGACCGCGTGTGCGCGCCCGCTCGGGCGCGCGGATCTGACGCTGGCCGGGTTTGTTTACATCTGTGATCGCGCCGTCATTGGACGGCGCGATCACATGGTAAGGAGCCGCCGCCATTGGCTCCTTACCGCGATCATCGATGCTGCGGGTCCCGTGGACCCGGTGAGCACCGGTGATCGCGTTTGCACGCCTGGTCGGGCGCGCACACCCGACTCTACCGGAGGACGTCCATGGACATCCTGTTGGAGTTGAGGAACCGCCTTATAGACGTATTTCGTCTATAGGGCGGTTACTAAGTGGTTAAAAACTTAAAGACTCCTAGACCATTAGCGTGGCGTTCTTACTGTTTCTTATATAGCAATTAAATAATTAAAGGGTTTCTAACTGCTTGTCAACTTTTCAAAACTAAAATACACGTTTTTTTTCCCCAAATAAATTGTAAAGAGAAACTCTGTCCCCATCCCCCATTCCCGCCATCTATCTCCTCTTACCTGTGACAGTGGGAGAAAGCATATTGCTCTGCAGATCTAGCATTGTCCTTCTGTGATCAATTGATCAGGTGTCACTGTCTGTGTCCTGCACCCTAATCTTGATGCACTCAGTTATTAGGAGCCTTGCTGCCTTCCAGGTTCAGGCAGTCACTCTGTCAATGATGCGCCAGCTTTTTCCACCCACAACTTGTGAATGGCCTCTCACAGCCTCCTGTGATATGTGAAGGACATATCCCAGGAGACTGCTGGAGTCATCATTGTGACGGGAGGGCTAGTGGAACCCAAAATCCCTTGGAAAGGTTGGGAAACTCTTGTTTCAACTCCCCATGCACCTCTTATGTCTAAGTCATCCTGTGTACATTATGGTTTGTATTACTTAAAATAGGACAGTATTATTTATCGACAGTATCTCCCAGGATACGTGTAAAGACTATTCTTGGTTCGTTTGTTTCTGAACTCAACATGTTAATTGGAAGAGCTGATCACATTGGCCCCTGTACAATGTAGGAGACTGGCTGACTCCTACTAGAACTCCTACTATTGTGTGAAGGTGTCCTGTGTTTATACTTATGATAATGTATAATCTAATGTCTGAAGCTCGGTGACAACAAGTCTGACCTGTAGTGAAATCCTGATTCATTACAACAATGGCCAGGTGGGCACTGAGTCACATCGGCTGCTTTAAGGGATTAGTAAACTAGCTCATGTTAATTAGGCTTCGGGTTACAGTTTGTATTTTCACAAAAAAAAACGGGGAATGACCAGGGAATAACCAAGACTACTTACCGACCAACTCGCAGACAACCAATTAACCTGTCTAACAGTATGCGTTAAAAACAGGGGTTTTGTCCGCACGCATTTGCAAACGCATGCGTGAGCCACAGAGCCGCGCCAAGGCACCCCATAATTCTGTGGTCCTAACACTAAACAGTGAGTGTACCCACAATGGAGGCACATGCATTCTAATGGATAGATAGGGGCAGGTGGACTGAAGGGGAGCCACCCCTCAAAGGTGCAGGAGCACACCAAACACCCAGCATATAGCACAATGGCTGCAAAGGTGTCTGGTGTGTTGCTGGACCAATACAAGCACCACAGATGAAACATAAACGTATCCACCGCCCCATCTATAGCGGTATTTTCAGCCTGCTGTATATATTTGTGTGTTATCTCAAATAAAACAGTTCTTGTTCAGCAACCAAACGAGTATTGTTTTGTGTTATTGTTGTCAGTGGTTGGAATATCTGATATCTATATTCAGACTGGAGATAACGGTATACGGCGAAAGCACTCAAGCGGAGTGTGGGACGTTTCGTTACAATCACTATCCCCTAGACAAGAATGGCGACAGAAGAGGCCACAGGACAGAAAAATAAAAATAAAGAATGTGTCTGAGGAAAAATAAAACACATTGCCTAGATAGTGGAAGGGGTGAATGAGGCAGGGGCTTCAAATGTTTTTCCAGGGTGAGGGTCCACATTCGTTTTTTTCTCCAGAAAGTTATTGGGTTTTAGTTATATACACATTCTGCTTTCTTTGATGCCCATTAGACAGAAAGTGGGGAGACATCTCTCAAATGGGAAAGTTGATAGATTTCCTAACCCTTACACACTCAACCCAAAACTAGGGATGACCTGACTTTGATGCCTGTTCAGGGTTGTGTTCTTCGGGAGCCAGGCATCATATATACTGTATAAATGGTACTTCTACCACTTTGAAATATGACAGCTCTCTGTTGTCAAGGGTTCCGAAGGAAACAGCTGGTGCTGCTCATGGTACTGCCCATGCCATGGTGCTATGCAACAAATATGTCAATGATGTCACTATTATACCTGCTCCTTCTTTAATATAGCTGATGACAGATTGAGGAGTTTCAGGCACTGTAATTTTTTGAGGATTTACAACGAGGGACTTTTTTTGAAGATTTTCTTTTTTTTTTAATAAAGGACTTGACAAACACGAGTGTCTTTATTTCTACATTTAAAAAATTGTGAATGAATAGGGCCCATTTTATTTTTAAAGAGGGATTCCATATTTCAATAAGCCCTCCACTCGCTGATCCCCACATATAATATTACATGGTTTTGCATTTCAGCCACTAGGTGCGCACCCCCTGCTCGCCGGGCACCCGCTATCGATCGTTACAGAGCGAGAACTCCCGGTCCTGTCAGGGGGAGAAATGACTGTACAATGTATGAACAGCGATCTGTCATTTCCCCTAGTCAGTCCCACCCTCCCTTCAGTTAGAACACACCTAGGGAACATATTTAACCCCTTACTCGCATTTACAGTGAAATTTTTACAGTAATCAATGCATTTTTATAGCACTGATCACTATAAAAATGCCCATGGTCCCAAAAATGTGTCAAAAGTGTCCGAAGTGTCCACCATAAGGTCGCAGTGCCGATAAAACTCGCAGATCGCCGCAATTACTAGTAAAAAAAAATATATTAATAAAAATGCCATAAAACCAACCCCATATTTTGTAGACACTATAACTTTTGCACAAACCAATCAATAAATGCTTATTGCGATTTACAAAAAATATGTAGAAGAATACTTGTCGGCCTAAACTGAGGAAAAAAATCTTTTTTTATATATATATTTTTGGGGGATAATTATTATAGTAAAAAATATAATTTGTTTTTCAAAATTTCGCTATCTTTTTGTTAATAGCGCAAAAAATAAAAACGGCAGAGGTGATCAAATACCACCAAAAGAAAGCTCTATTTGTGTGGAAAAAAGACGCCAATTTTGTTTGGGAGCCACGTCGCACGACAGCGCAATTGTCAGTTAAATCGCAAAAAGTGGCCCGGTCATTGACCAGCAAAATGGTCCAGGGCTGAAGTAGTTAAACACTGTGGGCCAGATTCAGCAACACTTGCGCTGGAGTAATTCGATATGCGCCGCGTAACTGTGAAGATGCGCCATCGTTTCTATGTGGCCGTACCCACCAAACTAGATGCGCCCAATAACGGGCTATTTCCGACCGGCGGAACGTTCCGACGCCAGAGTATCGTCAGCGCTTAATTTCGCTTGGCGCATCAGTCGCGCCTATTGATTTCCCCTGCAAATATGCAAATGAGGGAGATTTCCCAATTCACGAACGGATTGGCACCATACGCCGGCTACATGTGCCGTGCGTATCTCGTCCGTCCGGCGCAAAGTTATTTCTACAAAAGGCTGCTTTATCTTTACTCCAGACGGTCACAGGTCAGCAGGAGAGCAGCTACAGCAGCGTTACTGACGAAACTAGCAAGCTGAACAACCACACTTGCAAGGACAACACCTCTGTGTGCCAACATGCCAGGGGCAATCGTGGTCCTAGAACTACTGATGGGTCCCCCGGAACGAAGGAGGCGGGCACGTGAGAGGATATACCGCACGCGCATGAGCCTCTTTGGCATGGGGGATGAGGAGGTGTATCGCCTCTTCAGATTCAGCCCTGATGCAATACTTGAACTAACCACAACCCTGCAGGATGACATCACCAGCAAGACACACCGCTCACAAGCAGTGCAGCCACTGGTGAAGGTCCTGGCAACACTTCATTTCCTAGCAAGTGGATCATTCCAGCGTACAAGTGGAGTGGTGGCTGGGATGTCACAGTCCTCCGTGAGCAGATGTGTGCACCAGGTTGTCCCTGCAATCCTCAGACGCATGTCCAACCAGTTCATCAGACCAACCACTGAGGAGCTGCGGCTGAAGGCAATGACAGATTTCTACAACATTGCCAGATTCCCACGCACTGTGGGGGCCCCTCCAGCCCCCCAGTGCCACAGAGCACATATACCGCAATCGGAAGCATTGGCATTCCATCAACGTACAGGTGATAGCCGATGCCCAATGCCTCATATGGCACGTCCGTGCCAAACACCCCGGGTCCAGCCATGACAGCTTCATATACAATCAGAGTCCCATCCCAGCAGAATTCGAACAGAGCATGTACTGTATGGGGACAGCTGGCTGGTTGGTGAGTGACATGGGTGGCAGGCATGACTATCCCCTCCCGTGATGCACAACAGAAGTCGCACATGCATGACTAACATCCTCCTGTCTTTTCCCTGTCCGCGGACCATTTCCATCGCATATGTCCGATCGGGAGTTTGATCCGATGGCGTGTACACACCATCAGATCAAATTCCCCGCCGCCACGTCACCGCCACGTCACCGCACCAGGAAGTTAAACACTTCCGCGCATGCGCCGAATCCATTCGGCGGCGGCGCGGCGGCGGGGGACGACATGTCTGCTGGTAAGTGTACTAACCAGCAGACATGTCGGGCGGACAGATTCCCACCGGATAGATTTCAAAGCATGCTTTGAAATCTGTCGGGTGGAGAAATCTGTCCGCTAGCCCATACACACGAGCGGAGATGTCTGCTGAAACGGTCCATCGGACCATTTTCAGCGGACATATCCCCTCGTGTGTACGAGGCCTTACAGGTGAATCTGCATATGCACTGGGACCCCATCTAATGACTCCTTTCCGGAACCCCCAAACCAGAGGAGAGAGAAAATACAATGAAGCACACATCAAAACCTGTGCAGTGGTGGAGCAAACATTGGGGCTCCTGAAGTCCCGTTTCCGCTGCCTGGATAAGTCCGGGGGGACCCTATTGTATTCCCCTACCTTTGTGTGTCAGATCATCGGTGCATGTTGCATTCTACACAACTTTGCTATCAGAAAAGGCCTGCAGATTGACATACGTGATGACCTGACCCCCCAACCAGACAATCCCCCCCTGCCAGAGGAGAACCAGTCTGCTGATGGAAGAGCAGTCAGGAGGGTCCTCGCCATAGGCATCTTTGGACACTAAACCAAAACATTAATCACACAGACAATGCACGCGTGTACACCACTGATGTCCCTAGATTACACACACCACATGCACATCGCATTGGATTAGCCCAAGTCCAGCATGTAGGACTTGGGAGCAGCAACGCCAGCGTCAAGGCCCTAATGATGTCACTGTCCATTCATACACCTTTCACACGTCATTCATACAGCCGTGGGGTTAACTTCACCACCACGGCCGAGGGTGACACCCCTTACTGTCAGGAGTGCCACCCTCTCACATTCACACACCATTCACACTGCAACGTGTGCAGAATCAAAAATAAAAATCTCATAACCTGAGTATAAATCCAAATAAAATAAAAAACTCATAACCTGAGTATAAATCCAAATAAAATAAAAATCTCATAACCTGAGTATAAATCCAAATAAAATAAAAAACAAATCATCGGGGATGCCGGGGGCTCCTTCTTGCCGAACCTCTCTGGCTCCTCAGCTGCCTGGATGGAGTGGGTGGGGGTGGGGGGGCTTCTGGAGGTGGCTGATCCCCGGGTGGGCCACTCCTGGTGTGGCCTGCCTGCCCTCCAAGGCCATGGCTATCCGGCCGAGCAAATTGTTTGTCTGGCCCTGCATCCTCAGCTGCTGGGCCTGCATCCTGAGCTGCCGGGTCACTTGGTAGTGCTGGGCCCGCCGACTCAGCCTCCCCTGGTCCCGGATGGCAGCACTGTTGGCCTGGACGGCTGCAGTGAGGTGCCTAATATCCCCCTGCACCTCCCCCAAACTGGTCACCACTGCAGCACAGTTGCAACTTACATCCTGGACTGCGTTGCTTATCTGGGCAACGGAGCCCAGGCTGTCAGCCACTTTCTCTAAGTGCCAAACTAGTTCCCCCATTTGTTGAGTCTGTCTGGCGTGATCCCTCGCCAACTGTCCCTGGACAACATCCGACACCCCCCTGGTCTTCTGGGTTGCCTTCCTGGGGCCAGAAGATGGTTGTCCCCGGGGGGATGGAGTCGCCCTTGAGGGGCTTCCAAGGATGGGGGAGGGGATGACAGACGGCCCAGGAGAAGGGGAGGAGACCTCCAAAACTAAAGAAAAGTCCTGCTCTGCCACAGCAGGATCCTCCACAACCACCTCGGCAGGTGTGGTGTGGCCACTCTCCTCCTCCACCTCGGTGTCTTCACCACCCAGGGGCTCGGGCACACGATGGTGTTGGGGGGATGGGGTGGAATGGACGCTGACAGATGATGGCCCAGCTCCGTCATCTGTGGATGACACAAAGCAGACAAATGTTGGTGGTCCCACCAGGGGCGGACTGACCATTAGGGCACTCGGGCACCGACCGAGGGCCCGTGGCCAGTAGGGGGCCCCGTGAGCAGGGACAGTCGCACTCTGAGAAGGTGTTCTGTTAGAGCTCAAACACGGGTTTGTCAGTAGCAGTGTCATTGCTTCCAAATACATATACTGCCTGGCGGTGTATGTATTTAGAAGTTCTGAGTCTTCTTTCTGTCTTACCCCTCAGTGTTCTCCTGCACACTCGCTCCGTGTTCCCCTCAGTCAGATCCCCCCCTTCAGTGCCGTGCGATGGGAGAACCCGGAGGAGGGGCATAGCTACTGCCGACTACTGCACGCTGAATGCAGAGAGGGAGCTGAGCTGAGTGAGTGAGTGAGGAAAGTTTTGTGCAGGTAAGCTGCTGCAGTGCCAGTGCACACAATACAAAGTTTCATGTCAGGACTCAGAGTAAATGTTTGTGGCAACATGCGAAGGGTTAAGTGACAAAGGAGGGTTAAAATAGCAGGCAAGTGTGTGTAAGAGCTGACAGATTTTTCAGCACCCCTCCCCCTAGCTGACAGACATCGAGACAGATATCTCCTAAGCAGGTACAGAGCACTAATCACTATCTATCTTCATAAACATCCCCCTATCACTCTGTGTATGTCCCACATAATGAGAAGTTCATTTATGGCCTTTCCATTTAACCCTGTGTTCTGCACACCCTGTACAGTGAAGTGTACACTCACCACAAACTCTACACTCCATATAGAAAACAACATGCCTCAATAAACATATCAGAGCACAGTGTTCATGGCTATTTGCATGTTACTGTAAGAAGTGATGAACACTGATCATTTAGAGAATCAGGTATGTTTATGGAGAATTTATATTTTTTATGTGCCAAGGCCCCTTTCGCATATGCTTTCCGATCAGGTCTGCCGGTCTGTTTTTCAGATGGACCCGATTGGATCCTCCAGTGTTCCCTATGGTGCGGCAAATGTCAGCGGTGACATGTCCACTTACATCTGCTATCCAATCTGATCCTGTCCGCCAAATCAGTGGTCGTATTTTCCATCTGTCTGGCGGATGAGATGGAAATGGACAGGCAGTCCTCAGAGGAGAGCGGGACAGACAGGTCCGTCTCTGCACAGTGAGTAGTGAATGATCTGTCATCCGTTTGCACAGCGGATCAATCCCCCGCTGAGCAACGCGGAGCCCATCAAAACGAACGTGCCCTGTGTGAAAGGGGCCTTACAGTTAGGGTTGGTTCACACCTGCAGGGGGCAACCAAGCATAGGCATGTTTTTCACATAATATCACGTGTAGAGCAGCCCATTCATTTCAATGGGCTGCCCTACACGCAAGCAACATGGAAAAGTCATGAAAGAGTCCAGTTTGATGGGCGCGTTTGCAGATGCCCGGGAGTGTCATTAACAATTAATAGAACTGCTGTGCATCTGCTAAAGGGCCAGCTCATTTCTGTGCATGTTGGGAAAGCATACGCACTTGCATACATTCCCCACATTTATAGATCTGAACTTATATCACCCCCAGGCCACTCCATACATCCCAGCTGACAGACATCACTTTGAGCTACTTCCTACCCCCCAGCTGTGTGACATTATTCCAAGGTCACTTTTCATTCTCTACCTTCCCAACATCGCTCCCCAGTCACCCCACAGACACTGCCACTGAAATCAATGCCTAAAAACGAACTCACCCCTACCAACTGTCTCACAACTCCATCCCTTGTGCAGTTATTCCCGAAAGGGGGATCATGTGTGGATAGAGCGGGTGGGGGAAATAACTGGAACCGATCTTTTGTGGCTTTCACTGCAGCAGTTGAAAGATTGATTCAATTATTTCCCCCACTCACTGCACTAATCTGGATTTCTCTCACTGCCTGAACCCCTCCCTTGCAGCATTGCCAGCCTCTCTCTTTTTCTCTCCCACCAGCTCTCCCACCAGCAGTAGTTGTGGGCACATAGGGGAATCTGTCAGGATGAAGAGTGGGGAAAGTGCCTGTAAATATGTCATTTACCAGCCCCTTTATTTTCTAAGTTAACACAGTGAGTGATGGATATTGTATTTATTCATAACTGAGCATAGTAAACTATGTTTACTATGCTTCAGTTTATGAACGGGCAATAGTCTCTGTCTCCTGATCATTCATTTTCAGTGCAACAAAGGCTGCAGAGAAAGGGACTGTGGAATATCTGTTCTTAATACCTGGCTCTGTCTCAAAAGTGAGACTTCAGGGGGTCCGTTTAGACCCTGATATCTAACCAAAGCCCCCCTCCCCCCAACAAAGTTATAAAATCTGACTTGAAGTAGTAGTAGTAAACTCTGTACTACCACTTGTACCTACAGTTAATCCTATAATAAAGTCTCCTGCCGCTCTGCATGTTACCAAGCTAGGTGCCTCTCCACGAGGCCCTGCCACATTAATGTTGCATCAGAAAGATGGCTGCCGTGTGGTGGCCATCTTTAAACCTGGGGGCCCCAATGATTCCCTAGTGCCCGGGGGCCCCATGAGTTGTCAGTCCGCCCCTGGGTCCCACACACTTGGCACATGTACCCTCCCCCCCCCAAATGCAACACATCAAATAGGGGATAAAAAACACTTACCTGTCCTGGAGCCTTCCTCCATGGAGTCATAGCCAGGGACCCCCTCCACCTGCTCCCTCTCCAGGCAGCGAGAGACCACCTCCTCCTCCTCGGTCAGGGTGACCAGACATGGGGGACCACCACCTGTGCCCCTCTCATGCCTCCTGATGGTGGCCACCTTGCCCCTGACCTTGCGCCGCAGATCATTTATTTTCTTCTGAATGTCAGAGGCAGTCCGGGTGGAGTACCCCAAAATATTGACCCGGCCAGCAATGGTGTCCAGGATGCCCTGCTTCCTCTCCCGGCTGGTCTTACGGCTCTTTTTCCCATGGAGAAAATGATTATAAGTCTCCATCGCGGATATGATCACTGAGACCTCCTGTGAATTAAAGTTCAGGTTCCTCCTCTCTCTGGGGGTAGCGGGAGCAGCCATCACAGCACAAAAGTATCTTCCCTGGGGTGGGGGGAAACGGATATACTTTTGCGCCGGAATGGCGTTTCCGCCAGCGCTTTTAAGCGCCCAACGGAAGGCATTGCGCTGACGTTTCCCGGGAAGTGGTGCCGACGGAAGTTGTGAGCATGCGCACAAGGGGGCGAGTGGAGCCGCACTCACTGCGCATGCTCCGTGGATGATGCGCTGAACGTAAGCCACTCCGCTGGGCTCCGCCCATCATTTACATATGATCACTTCCACTTGCTTCGGGTTACGCCAGCGCATTATCGTTACTCTGGCGCAAGTTTACGCGCAACTGCTATGTGAATAACAGTACTTGCGCTGAAAGGGTCGTCAGAGTAACGTAAATGAGAAGCGTTACTCCAGAGCAAAGATGCTCCCATCTACCTGAATCTGGCCCTGTGTTGTTTTCTATACTGCGCTCCAATGTGAAATGGCACTAAGGCCCCTTTCACACTGGGGCATTTTTTGGGCGTTTTTCAGGTGCTTTGACGTTTAAAAAAAGCCTGTAAAGCACCTGAAAGAAGCCTCATCTGCAATCCCAATGTGAAAGTTCTTTCACACTGCCAGTGCCTGAAAAACGCTGGTAAAGCGCTGCTAAGACCCCTTTTACACTGGGGCATTTTTCAGGCACTTTGGCGTTTAAAAGAGCTCCCTCAATGGGAAGGGGGCTTTAGGAGTGGTGTATATATAAAGTGACTTTTTTTGATGCCCTGCCAGTGCAGCGCCTCAGTGTGAAAGCACTCAGGCTTTCACATTGGGATTGCAGATGCAGCTTCTTTTTTTATACGCTTTACAGGCTCTTTTTTTAACGCTAAGACCCCTTTCACACTGGGGCGTTTTTCAGGCGCTTTAGTGTGAAAGCACTCTTTCACATTGGGATTTCACGCAGGCTTTCACATTGGGATTGCATATGCAGTTTCTTTTGGACGCTTTACAGGCATTTTCTTTTTGCGCTAAAGCCCCTAGAAAACTCTCCAGTGTGAAAGGGGTCTAACAGAGGAGGGACCAAATACCCTCCCAGCAGTTAGCATCAGGTGAACACTAGTTGCTAGGAACTGCTGGCAGCTGGGAGATACCTGCTGGTGGACACTGGAACTATAACCTTCGGGTCTGAGAACCACAGTGTAGACGAACCAGTTCCGGACAGGTACATGTGTCTATTAGCTCAGAATAATAGGCATTTTTGTTTTGACAGATTTGGCTTCAATGGAGTTCAGGTTCGGCATCCAGACATCTTTGAAGTATGTGAAACACTGCTCAATGTGAACTCTAAAATCTCATTCCTACTCAAAATTAAGACAACGTTTTGGCTGAAGTTGAGCTTCCATGAATAGCTTTCAGTTGATCACTGACCACAAGTCTAACAATTTCTTCAGAAAGTCAAGTTTGTCTTAAAGGGGTTGTAAAGGTAAAAAAAATCCCCTAAATAGCTTCCTTTACCCTAGTGCAGTCCTCCTTCACTTACCCCACCCTTCCATTTTGCTTTTAAATGTACTTATTTCTTATGAGAAATCCTCACTTCCTGTTCTTCTGTCTGTAACTCCACACAGTAATGCAAGGCTTTCTCCCTGGTGTGGAGTGTCATGCTCGCCCCCTCCTTTGAGGGGGGAGGGGGCAAGCAGGAGAGTCAGGACGCCCACTAACACACAGCTCCTTTCTCTATCTGCAACATAGAGACCTTCCTGACTCTCCCGCTTGCCCCCTCCCCCCTCAAAGGAGGGGGCGAGCATGACACTCCACACCAGGGAGAAAGCCTTGTATTACTGTGTGGATTTACAGACAGAAGAACAGGAAGTGAGGATTTCTCAGAAGAAATAAGGACATTTAAAAGCAAAATCTAAGGATGAGGTAAGTGAAGGAGGACTGCTCTAAGGTAAAGGAAGCTATTTAGGGGAAACATTTGTTACCTTTACAACCCCATTAACACAATGGAAACAAATTTGGAAAACTCACTTCTGACAACTTACAAATAAATTATTATTCTGCGGCTTTATTATAAGTGAGGCTGAGGGTGTTGTAAACACGTCCAAATTACATCGTCTTTGGGCACTTTAAATCCAGCAAGGCTACAGGCTCACAGCATGACTTTTCATAGGAAGCAATAATGACCTGAGCTTAATGCAGGACATGTATACAAAAAGTGTAAAGAAATTGTAATGAATTAAAATTGCACTCTGTGGGGAGGACTATAATGCATGTAAAGCATGTTTTTTTTAGCCACGTTTGTTCAAACAAATGGCCGTGGCCTGCAAAACTCTTTAACAATGGATGGTGAAGTAGAATGATGGCAACGAGTCGAGGAAGAACTTGACTAATTTGATGCCTACTTGCAGAGACATCCAGGAACATCTAACACTGGCCTCCTGAGGAAGGGAGGTCTAGGTGAATCTACAGATTGATGACCAAATCCCTCCAATCCTCTAACATCTATAGACTATTGCTGGTGAACTTTGATCCCTCCAATGCTCTCACATCTATTTGACTATTGCTGGTCCTCAAGTGCAGGCCCTGACATCAATAAAGGGCTACACATAACAGCAAAGGTAATGCCCTGTACACACGATCGGTTCATCTGATGAAAACGGACTGGTTGACCGTTTTTATTGGACGAACCGATCGCGTGTGGGCCCCATCGGGTTTTTATCTACCTGTGATAAAAAAAAGAACCTGTTTTAAATGTTTCTTATGGTTAAAAAACCCATAGAAAAAAACAATCGTCTGTGTGGAAATCCATTGGTCAAAAATCCACGCATGCTCAGAATCAAGTTGACGCATGCTCGGAAGCATTGAACTTCATTTTTCTCAGCACGTCGTTGTGTTTTATGTCACCGTGTTGGACACGATCAGATTTTTAACCGATGGTGTGTAGGAAAGACTAATAAAAGTCAGCTTCATCGAATATGAAAAAATCCATCGTATTAGATTCCATCAGACGAACCAATCGTTTGTACAGGGCATTAGAGATTGCAGACCTGCAACAGAGGTTGGTCCATTTACCTATTTGTTAACAAGGACAGTAAGTAAACAGTCTGTCTTCAAAGGGGAAACAGCTTTGGTGCCTTTTGACTTTAGATACATTTTAAAAGATATTGAGTGGATTTTTATAACTTAAATCCCAACTCTGGTTTACCATCTACAGTACATAGCAAAAGTAATAACATCCAGCCCAGAACTAGTTAAGATTAAAAGCAACTTTCCCAGCAATAATTATCTTAAACAAAGGCGTTGATTTACTAATGACAAATAGTCTGCATAGGAAGTTTCACTGTGCAAGGAAAGTTTCCCCAGAGCTTAGTGAACATTGAAAGCTTTGTTGACGTCCATCATCCAACCAAGTGCAAGAAAAAATGTTGTCTTTGTTTTCAGTTTTCTTGCATTTGATTGGGTATTCTTTGAAAACTAGGGATGGGCTATCTGTTCGAGTCGAACATGCGTTAGACTCGAACATTGTTCCCAGCGAACAATTTGGGTTGTTTGCGTAAATTCATACCTGGGGGTGTCTAAAGTATGCATGTAAAGTAGTGCATGTTTCCCGTGCTTAAAAAAGTCCCTGCACAAAATGACATTTCTAAAGGAAAAAGGTCATTTAAAACTACTCACGGCTATAATGAATTGTCTGAATTGCTGTTTTTTTTTCCCATGACTTTTATCTGTATTGCCATGACCCGACAATTCATTGTAGCCGCGAGTAGTTTTATTTATTTATTTTTTCCTTTAGAAATGTCATTACCAGGCCTTTTGGGTCTGGTATGAATATTAAGGGGAACCCCGAACCAATTAAAAAAGAAAAAGCCTGGGGGTTCCCCCCAAATTCCATATCAGTCCCTTCAGGTCTGGTAATGGACTAAGGGGGAATCCATGCTGTTTTTTTTCAATGACCTTCATCTGTATTGCCAGGACCCGACAATTAATTATAGCCGCGAGTAGTTTTAAATGATTTTTTTTCCTTTAGAAATGTCACTTGTTATGACAATAACTTGCATATTAAAATGAGCACTTTTAATTTTTCATATTCGTGTCTCATAGAATTTAACAGTGTTTGGATGTTCGAACTAATTTTTTGCCTGTTCGCATGTTCTGCTGCGAACCGAACCGGGGGTGTTCGCTCATCCCTATTGAAAACTGACATTTTACCACATTCATTAAACTCTAAAGAAAAGTGAACAGTCTGTTTGTCTTTAGTAAATGAACCCCACAGTGTTGTCCTCTGCGGTCTTTGGTCCAGTGTTGGTCCTATTCTGGGATGAATGACACCCATCATCATACCCACTTCCGGTGTGCCCAGGCTGTCATGGGATTACCCCATGGGTGGGTATGCATGTCATCATGTTGCCCAGTACAGAGGACTGATGCAGTTACGTCCCTTGGCAGATTTGAAGGAGTAGAGGAAGGACCGTGGAATGTCACATGACTAGCCAGTAGACAAGTATGTGAAAAAACAGGGGGGGGGGGGGATTTGGCTTAAACTGCTTCCTTCCCGGGTCAATGTACATATACAGCTAGGCAGGACAAGCTTTGTTCTGGAAGGACGTACTTGTATGCATAGACCGGTGGCATGCATTCATGTGATCCTCTGACCATTGTGACCGCCGGATACAGCGGATCTCTGATCCAAGTACCAAGCAGCGGTGTTCCGCCCTGCTACCATGTGGTTGCTGTGACAGATGACAGCAAACACATGTCCAATGACAGACATGGTAGCCAAGAACTGTCAGACTGTTCAGCAACAAAGAAAAAAAATCACAATTCGTTCTCTAGTGTCACTATGGTAGGAGTGTGTCTATGGGAAGGTTTAACTATTGTTCTAGAAGCGCATTTGTGAGTTCAGACACTGATGTGGAAAAGAAGGTCTGGCTTGCATTCTCTGTTCTAATTCATCCCAAATGTGTTCTCCCTCATTCATGTCTTTATAGAACTTGGTTTGTGCACTGGTCCAAATCATTTGGCGGAGGGGGCATTATGGTGTGGGATTGATATATGCGTCAGCATATGAAGACATTTTAGAGAATTTCATGCTCCCAACTTTGTAGGAACAGTTTGGAAATGGCCTCTTTCTGTTCCAACATGACTGTGCACCAGTGCACAAAGCAAGGTCCTTAAAGACATGGATATATATATATATATATATATATATATATATATATATATATATGGATATTGATGTAGCCGGGAGCAGACTATGGTTATTTGACTTTGCAGACTGTATGTTACTATTCTAGCCCAGCTTCTATGTCCCCCTAGTGCTGGATTTCCATCACTGACATCATCTTCTGAAGCACAGAGAAAGGCATTGTGGGAGGTTTGGTTCCCATAATAGGCATTGCTGATATTGCAGAATTGACTGTGTCTTAGTAAACAATTTAATTATAAAATACAGATAAGGGAACAGAAGAGGGGAAAGGGAAAGGGGGAGGGGTCAGATACACTTCTTAGTATGGCAGTAAGATCAAACATGAGGAGGTCATGTCCCAGGTTTATATTGTTTGTATATATCAGATGAAGTAAAGTTAAGCCAATCAGACCATGTGTCATTAAATAGTTTTTGAGTATCCTTCGCTTGATGAATTAGTTGTTCCATTTCCATGTTTCTTTGGGTGCGATTAAACCAATCAGTGACGGAAGGGGGGATAGTGGATTTCCATCTAACTGGAATGCACATCCTAGCTAAAATTAATTAAGTGCATGGTTAATGATCGGTAATAGCCTTTTGGTAATGAGGGAGAATAATGGAGTAAAAATTGAGCAGGTTTGAATTCTAAATCAATAGAGGTTATCAAGGAGATATATTCATGGACCTTTTTCCAGTATGGTTGTATAGCAGAGCAGGACCACCATATGTGAAGGAAAGAACCTATTTCATGATTACATCTCCAGCAGGTCTTAGATATCGAGGAGTTAATTCGATGTAGTTTAAGAGGGGTCATATACCATCTGGAAAGAATTTTATAAGCGTTTTCTTGAGTTTGTACATGAATCGATCCTTTATGTATAAATTTGTATACATTCCTCCATTCCGAGTCAGATAGATCAAGCGAAAGATCTCTTTCCCATAGTTGATTGGCCCAGTTAATTTTAGGGGTTTGGGTGAAAAATAGCAAAGCATATGTAGATGAAACCAGGTGTTTAAGCGGTTCTCCATTTTCACACCACTTTTCAAAATCAGTTTTTTCCCTAGACCAATTTGGTATTGGGTTCGGTTTTAAGAAAAATTTTCTTAATTGTACATAAGTCCATAAAGGGAATGATTCTGTGTTGAGCTTGATATTCAAATCTGTTTGTGATATTAATTTGCCATTCATGAAAAATTGTCCTGCCTTAACAGATGAATGAGGCCAGCCGTCAGTAAAAAAATCAGGTTGCATGCCTGGTTGAAAATCAGGGTTAAGTTTGATAGGAGTCATTGGGCCATTTACAGAAGAAATTTTGTGTTTGTTGCATGACTTTCGAAATGCAAGGATGGTTGGATGGATCAGCGGGTGTTGTTTACACGATAAGGGAACATTGTGAGGTTTGATCCATGGGATCTGTGAAAGAGGGATTGGCGAAAAGTTGTTTTCCAATTTAACCCAGTCTTTGTAAATATAGTGAATATTCCAATCGATAATTCTGGTCAGACAGCAAGCCTGATGGTATTTATATATGTCTGGTAGACCTATTCCTCCTGACGGTTTAGGGGTGGTGAGCCTGTCATAACTTAGTCTCGGGCGTTGTTTATTCCATACGAAGTCTGTGCACATTCTCTTAAACGAAGAGAAAAATGCTTGAGGAATCAATATGGGGACAGTTTGTAGGATGTATAAAATTATTGGAAGAACATTCATTTTGATGATTGCAGCCCTACCGAACCATGAAAAAAGTCCAGAGGACCATTTCAATAAGTCAGATCGAATGTTATGTAGTAGGGGACTATAGTTCAGGGAGTATAAGTCAGCTAAGCAAAGTGGAAGCTGTATACCTAAATATTTAATTGCTTGAGTACTCCACGAAAATGGGAAGTCGGATCGACATATGTTGCATAATGTTGACGGTAGGGAGATGTTAAGGGCCGTAGATTTAGAAAAATGTATTTGGAAATTCGTCAGATTTCTGAAATTAGTGAAGTCTTCTAGTAAGTTAGGTAAAGAGGTAGTTGGATCCGTCAAAAACATAAGAATGTCATCCGCAAAGGCGGCTAGCTTATAGGTTTGTCCTTTAATATCTACACCTCTAATGGTGGGATTAGTCCTAATGCGATTCAACAGCGGTTCTAATGTAAGTATGAAAATTAGTGGGGAAAGGGGGCATCCTTGGCGGGTTCCGTTTGATACAGAGAAGGCGTCCGACAGGTGTCCATTCACACGTACCTTAGCAGTGGGATTGGAATATAGTATAGATATAAAGTTCAACATGACAGAAGGGAGGCCTATAGCTCTCAAAGTTTCCATCATGTAATCCCATGCCACTCTGTCGAACGCCTTCTCCGCATCCAACGAGAGTAGGAAACCAGGAGTTTTAGATGACGTGAGCCAATGATGTATATTGATGGCTTTAATGGTGTTGTCTTTCGCTTCTCTGCCAGGAACAAAGCCTACTTGGTCCAGGTCAATTAAATTAGGAAGGAGGGGGAGTAGTCTATTTGCGAGGGTTTTTGCGAACCATTTCAGGTCCACATTAAATAGCGAAATCGGTCTATAGTTAGTGACCAAAGAATGGTCCTTGTCAGGTTTTGGAATTAGTACTATATGTGCCGATAGTAGGTCGCGTGGTGGTTTGGAAGGACTAGCAAAAGAATTAAAGGCCGATAGGAAGAATGGGGAGAGGGTTTCAGCAAAGGCTTTGTAGTAACCCACTGTGAGTCCGTCAGGGCCAGGACTCTTACCTGGCTTCATCTGTTTAAGTGCTAAATCTATTTCCATTTTATTTAGAGGTGTATCGAGTTGTAATTTCATATCATCAGAGATTGGTTTGGGGCTGTATTGTTTCAGGAAATTTTTAATTAGGTTTTGTCGTTCATCTTTGGATATTAAATGATCAGATTGGGGAAGGTTGTATAAGTTTGAGTAAAATTCAACAAAGCTTTTGGCAATAGCAGAGGGGGAGTACAATTTATTTCCTCGAGAATCAGAGATAGAGTGGATAGTCACTTTAGCTTTGGTCTTTTGTAGGGCATTGGCAAGCATTTTACTGGCTTTGTTACCAAACTCATAAAAAGTCCTTTTTGCTAGTGTAAATTTGCGTCTTACCTGCTTGCCTAAAAAGTCTAACATATCGGATCTAGCACGAACAAGTTCAGACAAAGTTATTTCTGCTTGTGTAAGTTTGTGTGCGTTTTCTAATCTTAATATTGTAGAGGCAAGGTCAGAGTATTTTTTTTTCCTTTCTTTGTTGCGTTTAGCCGTGGCAGCAATCAGGATACCTCTAACTACGCACTTGTGAGTTTCCCAGTTGGTGGTAGGAGAGGTGTCAAGTGGGTTATTCTCATTGAAGAATAATTTAATTTTAGAGTCTATTTCCTGAGTTATAGAAGGATCAGTGAGTAAGGAAGGATCAAGCCTCCAAATATTCATCCTGGGATGTGTGTCTGGGAATAAGATAGTTAAAGAAATGGGGTTGTGGTCTGAAAGGAACATGGGGTCAATGGAGGCCTTCATAACCATGGGTAAATCATTTTGGGTAATAAATAGATAATCAATTCTCGAGAATCTGCCATGTGGCGGAGAGTAAAAGGTGTAATCCCTACCGTTAGGGTTTAAAGTGCGCCAGGCGTCATGAAGTAAAAGGTCTTGAAGGTAAGATCTAACTTTTCTTATTCTTTTGAATGGAATAGAAGATGTGCCTGTGGAGGTATCTTGTATAGGGTTGAGGGGAATATTGAAGTCTCCTCCCAATATAAGGGTGCCTTCCGAGAAAGAGGCTATTAGTTCTGAAATGTTTTTGAAAAAAGGAACTTGATTTTTATTAGGGGCGTAAATATTTGCTAAGGTGATCTTATGATTTTGGTAAGTACCCTTTAGTAGCAAATATCTACCATCTTCATCGATGATAGAATCAGAAATTACAAGGGGGCATTTTTTAGCAATTAGGATCGATACCCCCCTTGATTTAGTTAAAGTGTTAGTGGAATGAAATACCGTGGGAAAGTAGTGATCATGTAATTTTGGCGTCGAATTTGATCGGAAGTGAGTTTCTTGGAGAAAAACAATATCAGCTTTGTTTTGTCTCATATTTAAAAGTAATTTGGAACGTCTTTCTGGAATGTTGAGACCCTTAGTGCAGAATTGACTGTGAAGCGCATCTCCCAAGAGACTGTCTACTTGCAAAGGCATTGTGGGAGAGACAAGGACCAAGCCCACGCTCTCTTCATTCCTTGATCTCACTGTGTGAGCACCACTCTCCACCACTCTGTAAGAGGATTGCGGCCTAGCACGCGATCCACAGTGCACCACTCCAACCCAAGTAAGTCCAGCCATCAGCTGCTGGTAGAAGGATGCTCTGCAGCAGCACTGAATACCCGGGAACCAGCAGATTGCTGAATCCACAGGTCTATCAGAATTTGTTTGCCAAAATACTACACTTTCACCCCAGAACACTTGCAACATTCTCTTGGATTACAAACAATATCGCTATCAACTGGTTATTATTATTTTGCATTGTTCATCATCCCTTTGCTGTAGCCAGGAATCTCTGTTCTATGAGCTCCAATGTTGCTGGTGAAGACAGTGGAAGGCCTTGCTGTTAGGACAGTGTTGTTAGTACTCTTAAAGGGGACACTTAACTGGTCGCTATAGCATACTATCTTCAATTAGGATAAAGGAATTATAGGTCAGTCTGGGGTTTTCCTTTAAAGTGGACATTTTCCTTACATCCAGTGATAGCTTCTCTATATACCCTATATACACTATGGTAATTGTGTATGTTGGTTCATTCATGTGTCTCTATTAATTGCTATTGTTACAAGTGTTTGTTCAACCTAGTCTTGGGATCTGGCTAAATAATCCTAGTCTTCACCTCTCATATTAAAGAAGTAAAGCCTGAGAGAGTTGAAGCTATTTGCTTTGTGTCTGTGTGTCATTTAAATTTATATATAACATGTCTGAACCTAGAGTGTCAGAGGGACTGGAGAGTTCACAGGGTCAAGGTGGCATAAGAGAACATGCATTATAGAAAGGGTGACCGAGGCAGGGACTTCAAGTCTCTTTTCAGAATATACAAGAATTCAGCAACACAGAAGCAACAGATACAGGGGGCTGACGATCATCCAGCAACTTGTGGACCAGACTTCTGACTTTAAATAGGCCACTGGGTGGCATGATCTGTCACACTTTGTGTGTGCTATGGTACACAGACGTGCGTGGCTGAGCACATACGTGCATGTGCACTCAGAGGTCACCTTACACAACATTTGCATGCATTTCGCACACATTATCCTGACCATGTTCAGTATTGGCAAATATGTCAGTTCTTCATCCTCTGACGGGGGGATTAAATATCATCCAAGCTGCCAGTATCTGGGAGACACTGGGCACTGGAACTGCTGGTGGACATTGGAACCACACACTTCAGGTCTGAGAACCACAGTGCAGATGAGCTTGTTCCTGACAGGTACATGTGCCTATTTGCCCAGAAAATGGGCATTTTTGATTTGACAGATTTGGCTCCCATTGATTTAATTTGAGTTCAGGTTTGGTATCCAAACCTCTTTGAAGTATTAAGAACCCTGCTCAAACCGAACTTAGGGCAGTTCAGCTCATTCCTACTCAAAATGAAGACAAAAAAATTAAGGCAAAAATTTTTTTTTTTGAGCTTACATGAATAGCTTTTAGTGACCACAAGTCTAATGCCGCGTACACACACGACCGTTTTTCGGGTTGTAAAAAATTACGTTTTTTTAATGCCATTAACCACTTCAATACCCAGCCATAGACAATTGACGGCCTGGGATGGGATTTACCATCCTAAGTGGCCGTCAATTGACGGCCTGGGTATTGCAGGCGAATATCTGGACGATGCCTGCAGCCAGAGGCATCATCCAGATATCCATCTCTTCAGCCGGCGATTCTGCACAAAGTAAGAACGATCATAGCGGCGGTTCCGCCGCTTGATCGTTCTTACAGGCCGCGGGAGGGGACATCCCCCCCTCCCGCCGCCATCCGGTGCTTCTCCGGGCTTACCTGTGCCTCCGGGGGCCCGGAGAACGAATCGTCGGCGGCGGCAGGAAGCATAGAGATGACTGGTGACCAGATGGTCACCAGTCATCTCTATGACCGTCGGAGGACCCGGGCGCGATCTGATGACGTCACGCCCGGGTCCCCGTATGTAAACAAAGCCGCGATTGCGGCTGTAAGTCACCATTCATGAGATCGGTGAATTTGTTTTCACCGATCTCATGGTTTCCAGCCTGGAGGTGAGATGTGAGGTCTTATTGACCCCACATCTCTCCATAAAGAGGACCTGTCACACACATTTCCTATTACAAGGGATGTTTACATTCCTTGTAATAGGAATAAAAGTTGAAAAAAAAATGAAAAAAAGTGGAAAAATAAAAAAAATATAAGTAAAAAAAAATAATAAAAGATAAAAAAAAATGAAAACGCCCCTGTCCCCGATAGCTCGCGTGCAGAAGCGAACGCACACGCAAGTCCCGCCGACATATGTAAACGCCGTTTAAACCACACATGTGAGGTATCGCCGCGTGCGTTAGAGTGCCAGCAACTAATCTAGCACTAGATCTCCTCTGTAAATCTAAACTGTAACCTGTAAAAAATAAATAAAGCGTTGCCTATGGAGATTTTTAAGTACCGAAGTTTGGCGCCATTCCATGAGTGTGCGCATAATTAAAGCGTGACATGTTGGGTCTCTATTTACTCGGTGTAACATAATCTTTCACATAATACAAAAAAATTGGGCTAACTTTAGTGTTTTGTTATTTTTTTAATTCATAAAACAATTTTTTTTACAAAAAAAAGCGTTTGAAAAATAATTGCGTAAATACCGTGCAAGATATAACTTTGGAATGACCGTCATTTTATTCTCTAGGGTGTCTGCTAAAAAAAACATATATAATGTTTGGGGGTACTGTGTAATTTTCTAGCAAAAGAATGATGATTATTACATGTAGGAGAGAAGTGTCAGAATAGGCCCGGTATGGAGGTGGTATAAAAGCCTAGTATTGAAGCGGTTAAAAACGATCGTGTGTGGGCTTCAGAGCATTTTTCGGGTTCTGAAAAACGGCACAAAAAAATTTGAACATGCTCTATGTTTTAACAAAGTTAAACGTTGTCGTTTTTCGGGTTGTAAAAAATGATCGTGTGTGGGCTTTAACGACGTGAAAAAAAAGTTATGAGACGGGAGCGCTCGTTCTGGTAAAACCAGGGCTTTTTTTCAGGGGGAACTTGGGGGAACTCAGTTCCACCACCTTTGGCTCAGACTCATTGGTGCCTTCTCACCACAATCACTTGTAAACACAGAAGTCTGGTTTCTGTGTTTACAAGTGACAGCTCTGCACTCTGTGTGTAACCACCTGAACTCTGCACTATGTATGTAATGCAATCCTGGTATGTAATGCCCCTTTAAGACCCTTCTACTGTTTTTGAAATCTGAAAGGGGTCGTGGTTGAGTTCCTGCACCTATTTTCTGAGAAAAAAAGCTCTGGGTAAAACTACCGTTCATAATGGAGTAAGCACATTCATCACGCTGTAACAGACAGAAAAGTGTGAATTTGCCTTTTACTTACACAAAATCAGCTAAAGCAGCCCAAAGGGTGGTGTCATCCGAATGGAACTTCCCCTTTATAGTGCCGTTGTACGTGTTGTACGTCAAGGCGCTTTGCTACAGCATTTTTTTTTCACGCGTGTAGGCAAGACCCTTTTAAATGATCAAGTTGAAAAAAACGTAATTTTTTCTAGAGCCTGAATGTAGTTTTTTACAACCCGAAAAATGATCGTGTCTACGCGGCATGAGAATTTCTTGAGAAAGTCCAGTTTGTCTTAACACAATGGAAACAAATGTGAAAAACAACTTACAAATTAATGATTATTCTGCAGTTTTATTATGAGTGAGGCTGAGGGTGTTGTAAACAGATGCAAATTACATTGTCTTTGGGCACTTTAAATCCAGCAAGGCTACAGGCTCACAGCATGACTTTTCAACTGGAGCAATAATGACCTGAGCTTAATGCAGGACATGTATCTAAAAAGTGTAAAGAAATTGTTATATCTGAGAGGCAGAAATTGCTCATTCTTCAATGAACGAACACCTAGCAACTTCTGAAGGAACCCTATGGAACCTTGGTTGAGAAACACTGGGTTATACACTGTCTCGTCATTAAGCACTATACCTTGGGAAATGTCACACTGGTGAACAAGTGCACCAAGTTGGAAACAGCGGGATCCTGTGGTTTTGTACAATACAGCTCTCCTGACAACTGCTGGGGTATCACAGTTGAAAAATGTGAATTACGATGAAAATCCAGCCAAAATTGAGGAGTGGCGATGTGTTTGACCATCTGCATGTTTTATTCGTTTTTGCCAGTGTCCCTATTGGGAACATCACTTTCTATTTGGTAACCAGGACAGGTAGCATGCAGCCTGTCGTTAAAGAGTAGACAGTCAGTTTTGGGACCTTTTGACTTTAGAAAAACTTTAAGGGACATTAAGTAGATTTTATAACTTAATATCCAAATCCAGTTTTATGTCCATAAAAAAAGTAATAACAACCAGGACAGAACTAGTTAAAACGGAGTTTGGAACTTCGCTTTTCGGAATCCCCCCCCCCCTCCGGTGTCACATTTGGCATCTTTCAGGGGAAAAGAGGGAGCAGATACCTGTGAAATACAGGTATTTGCTCCCACTTCCTTGCATAGGTCACTGCAGCGGCCTACGCCACGACTGACGCCTACATCGGTGCCCAGAAGACAGCAGGGACCAGTGGGAATGTGCAGCGCAGCTCATGCATGCGCAGTAGGGAACCAGCAAGTGAAGCCTCTAGGTATTCTCATTTTAATGAGAACACCATCATCTTGGAATCACTTGGTGGACCCACTCAACTGGATCTCCCTGAGCTATCGTTGGTCTACAGACCCCTGGAGTGCCATGGAGTGACGGTCTCAAGCCCATTTGACCCACTGCCGTATGATTTGTGTGTCCACCTGATCCGGTAAGAGTATCCATTCACTATACTACATATGGAGATTTCGATGTTATTTGGCCATCTCAACAGTATGATATCTCAGGCATTGATCTCTGCATTCAACAGTTACACCGCTGATAGAACTATAGATAGAATTATATTGTTCGCTAATTCATTGCATTGGGACCTTTATTCCTTTTTCCTTCAATGGTTGAGCTATCATTCATATACTTCACCATTTGAATCACATAATTTGGATTGGATTTCATGTTTTTTGTTGTACTATTCTTCATACACACTTGTAAGTTTGCACATATGCTTTATGACATTGTGTATATTTCACAGCGCTACACTATTTTGCATTATTTCACTGTTGACTTTGCTTGTTAGAGTGTTGGCAGCTTCTTCATCCTTTTTAATGGCTTAGCGCAGTTTTTTTCCCTTATACCCCACTTTGTGAACAGGCCATTTATTGCTATACTGCACTGTGTTACTTTAACCACTTAACGCCCGCCGCACGACTATGTATGTCCACAGATTGGCACGTACAGGCAGATGGGCGTATATATACCTCCCTGCCTTCTAGCGGGTCGGGGGTCCGATCGAGACCCCCTCCGCTGCGTGCGGCTTACCTGCGGGAGCGATCTGTCCTGAGGGGCCGGCTGTTCGTTTCTGTCCGCCCCCTCGTGATCGCTCCCAGCCAATCCCGCAAGCCTCCGCCGTGTCACTTCCTCTGCCTGTGTAATGTAAACACTGGCAGAGGAAGTGATGCAGCTCTCCTCTCGGCTGTATTTTCAAACCGCCGAGAGGAGATAACACTTACAGTAAGTCGCACCAACACTACACTGACACCAGTACACATAGGCACATTTAACCCCTTTGCGATCACCCCCTCCACCCCCTGTCACACTGTCACTAATCGCAGTGATCATATATTTACTGATCACTGCATTTAGTGTCAGTGTGACAGTTACTGTGACAGGCAGTTAGTGTTAGGTCCAGGGTAGCCCGTTCCCCCCTAATAACGTTTTAACCCCTTGATCACCGCCCTAGTTAACCCCTTCATCCCCTATTACCAGCGTCACTAAGCGATCATTTTTCTGATCGCTGTATTAGTGTCGCTGTTGCCCGCTAGGTAGCTAAAAAAAAAAAAATGATTGCGATTTTTTTTTACTAAAGACATGTGGCTGAATACATTTTGGCCTAAATGTTTGACTAAAATTTAGTTTATTCGATTTTTCTTATAACAAAAAGTAAAAAATATTGGTTTTTTTTCAAAAATGTCGCTCTATTTTTGTTTATAGCGCAAAAAATAAAATTTGCAGGGGCGATCAAATACCTTCAAAAGAAAGCTCTATTTGTGGGAAGAGAAGGACGCGAATTTGGTTCGGGAGCCACGTCGCACGACCGCACAATTGTCTGTTAAAGCAACGAAGTGCCGAATTGTAAAAACGCCTCTGGGCATTTAGCAGCATATTGGTCCGGGGCTTAAGTGGTTAACTGCCAATTGCGTGGGTGTAGGATGCTGTACCCACAAATAGAGTTTTCTTTTGGTGGTATTTGATCAGCTCTGCGTTTTTTATTTTCTTGCACTATACACAAAAAAATACAGACAATTAAACTATCTTTTTTATTTTCTGCTATAAAACATATCCAATAAAAGCAGGAATGCAGGATCAATGCCTTCCCTACTGAAAGAACAGCAATCTCCATTGTTTACATAGGCAGATTGGCATTCTGCCTGTGGATTGAATAATTGGTCCGGGACGTGTCAGATCATGTAATATATATGTGATCTGGTGCAGAGCAGCCTCCCTGCCGCAGTATATGTGCGGTAGGCAGCCGTAAAATGGATAAATATGTTATTTTTCCGTGTTTTTACCTGCAATTTTGACAGGGCAACTTTAAAGGGGTTGTAAATCCTCAAGGTTTTCCCCCTTAATGCCTTCTATGCATTAAGGTGAAAAACCTCCTATGCTGCAGCTGCCCTCCAGAGCCCCCCTTTTACTTACCTGAACCCAGTCTTTCCAGCCGTAGGGACAAGCACAGCAGCTCCAGCCGGTGTCTCTGGTCCTGATTGGATAGATTGATAGCAGCGCAGCCATTGGCACCAGCTGCTGTCAATCAAATCCAATCACGTGGGAGCCAAGGGACGGGGCCCAGTCCTGCTGTCTGTGTCAATAGCAGCAGGATACTGGAGCGCTCCCGCACTAGTGCCCCAAGAGAGAGCAGCTCTCTAACAGGGCACTCGAGAACAGGAGGATCCAGGAGTGCCCCTGAGGGACCCCAGAAGAGGAGGATCAGTGCAAAACCATCTTTAGAGGAGGTAAGTATAACATGTTTGTTTTTTTGTTTTGTTTTTTAAACCTGACCTTTAGTTACAAGATTACTACATAACAACTGTAAATTATTTGAAATTCACACTGTGTTTTTCTAATAAGAAATAAAGACAGAAAATACATATTAAAATCTATGATAGATTCCCTTAAAGAACAGCCTTGCCCAAAAACATTGTGACAAAATAAATATTGTGTTATAATTAATTATAAAATAATGATATTCTATTTTTTTTTTTTTTTTAAATAACTTGTACTGTGACTCCTAGGACACCGGTAGAAACATTGTGACAAAACTAATATGGTTTTCTATTTTTTTTATTCTCTTTTTAAATAACATGTACTGTGACTCCTGGGACACCGGCTACCATTGTAAAATGTATAAAAAAAAACTGCTGAATAATAATAATAATAGGTACAGCTCAGCACACCCAAAAGAAAAAAAAAACTGTCATAAAAAAAAAATGTCCTTAAATAGCAAAATGTAAATCTTTAAGTACTGTTTCCAAAGGAAATTTTCCTCGGCGGTGCACCTAAATGTGACCTGAATAATTCCACCTTATTGAGAAGGATGAGTCATTAAGGCTTACTTAACAAGTCATTTGTCACCGTCACCTACTTCAGATTAAAATGAGGTTAAATCATCATAATTACTCACTCGGCAATTTTCACTATCTAATCACGCCGGTTTAAAAAAAAAAGGAAAAGAAAAAGGAAAGAGAGCTTTAACGTGATTGAAAGATCTCTCCTCTTTCAGGTTACTTTCAAGAGTCTTCACTGTCATTGTGTAAATTTCATTGCCAGAGACTGTTATAACTTTCTCCGACAAGCCCAGAG
Organism: Rana kukunoris; assembly: GCA_029574335.1. Taxonomy (NCBI): domain Eukaryota; kingdom Metazoa; phylum Chordata; class Amphibia; order Anura; family Ranidae; genus Rana; species Rana kukunoris. The sequence goes on along the minus strand of CM056056.1, from coordinate 41,162,072 downwards.
GATTTGCAGATTATAGACGACTAAATTAATTGGCCAATAATTAGGAGATGGTGCTATTCAAAAAATTGAATTCTTTGAATCTTGTATTAAAGTATCAAAAGATAATATTGAGAATGATGCGGTCTACCTTTAGTGAGCACATATTTAAAGTAAGGCCCGTAAAGTTTGCCTTCAAAAAGGATTTTTCTGTGATTTCCACATTTTTGCTTCCTCTTTAACAAATTCAACACCCGTTACTTTTACCCCCTTCCTGCCCAGTCCAATTTTTAGTTTTATGCGCTGTGACACTTTGAGTGACAATTGCACGGTCATGCAGCGCTGTAAACAGATGACATGTTTGTATATTTAATCACCACTGGTTTTTATATTTTTTGCAAAACAACATTTTGAAAAAAGTGTGAACATTTCAAAAATAGGGGCTTTAAATAGGAGACCGTAATTATAAAATTTCAGCATATGCAGACGACATGTTGTTCTCCCTGTTCAACCCTCATGTATCTCTGCCAAATTTGATGAAAGAAATATAAGGATATACGCAAAATCGGAAGCAATGGGGGTGGCCCTTTCTCCATCAGCGCAGAAAACTATTTAACCTAATTTTAACTTTAAATTGGTAGGGGCAGCACTAAAATACTTAGGGGTACAGATACTTTCAAAAACAGAGAGGACCTTCAGGGTAAACTTCCCCCCGGTATACAAAATAGCCTGTGCTTTGTTGGATAGATGGAAGCATGGGATTCATACATGGTTTGGCTGATGTAATACGATCAAATTTAAGTATATTACCAAAATGTCTGTACTTATTTCAAACGGTATCTGTGGACATCCCTGTGGCCTTTTTTTGTCAAGTCAACACACATTTTACTAAATGTATTTGGGCAAAGAGTGGCCAAGGGTCAGTCGGAGCCATATGACCCTCTCAAAGTGTCATGGGGGGTCTTGCAGTCCCTGATGTTTCTAAGTATCATCAAGCGGCACACTTAGAAGGGGTCATAGATTGGTGTAGACACTCAGAATTTTAATTGTGGACAGAACTGGAACAAGAAGTGAGCCAGATACCATTGCGTAGAGCGCCCTGGTGCTACGCAAGATTGCCGGAAGCTCTTAAAAAACACCCAGTTTATAGGATCAACTCTTTTAATAAGTTCTAAAATTTGCCAGAATCCTAAATACTCATCATTACAGTCGCCACTGTACCCAATTTTGCCAACCCAGGTTTAGCACTGGGGATGGAGGCAGTAGCTTTTCTGAAACTTCGAGAGAAGGGCTATATGCTTGTCTCCCATTTTCTGGATTCAGATGTATGGCAAACAGTCGCGTCTTTGACACAACGGGGAAGCCGGTTTGAAATAGGATTCTGGCAGGCATTACAACTTCATAACTACTTCAACTCACTAGGCTCAGCGAAAAACTATACGTGTGAACTGACAACGTTTGAAGTATACTGTGAGGAGAGGGAGCCCCTTCCCCGAATAATATCTAAGATTTATACACTTCTAATTGCACCCCTTGATAATTATGAAATGCCAGCAATAGGAAAATGGGCAAGGGACCTTAACAGGGCCTTTTCATCAGCCCAATATCAGAAGATAGTATATTTTTTTGTTAAACTCATCAATATGCACCAGAACTCAGGAATTAAACTACAAACTGATGATCAGGTGGTATTATACTCCTTCGAGATTACGTAGGTTTTTCCCTGAAGCCTCTGACCAGTGTTGGAGATGCAATAAGGGGAGGGAAAAATTCTCAACCTATTCAATCCCAGATGACCCTGTTTTTTTCTTACTACATGTTACATCAATACCAACTCATATATGTAAAAACTCAGTACTATGTCACCTTGTTAATGAGGCTAAAGCAGGTATTGTGCGACGATGGAAAAACCCCAGACCACCATCGATGGCAGATTGACTTAACAGGGTCAGAAACGTGGGGGCTATAGAGGATTTGGTGTTCTTGGCCCAAGATAGGAGAGAGAAATACATTAAGAATTGGACAACATGGAACTTATTTATTTCTTCGGAAGAATTAAAGAGGTTGTTGGGAGGGGAATGAGCCCGTCTTGTCTCCAAAATGGTAAAGGGATGTGAGCCTCCACAGTTGGGGGTGAGAGGGAGAAGAGAAAATGGGGAGTTGTCTCCCTTTTTTTTCCTTTCAAGAAGGGGGAGGGGTAGGAGTAGATTTAAGGGGCTAGATTTGGAAGAGGGGAAGGAGGGGGGATAATATAAAATAGAAGGGAAACGGGGGTGGGCACAGTCATGTAACGCTGTAACCAGATGACATTGTTATAATTTTTTTCACACAAGTAGAGCTTTCTTTAGGCTGTATTTAATCACCACTGGGTTCTATAACATAAGAGGGCGAAAATGTTGTAAATAGGTAATTTTTATCCTTCACTGATGTGCACTTATACGGCTGCCCTGATGGGCACTAATAGGCTGCACTGAAGGGCACTAATGTGAGGCACTAATATGCAGCACTGATAAGGAGACACTAATTTGCAGCACTGATAGGCGGCACTGATAGGCAGCACTGATGAGCAGGCACTGAAAGGCAGCACTGACTGGCATCACTGATGGGCACTGATTGGCATCACTGATGGGTATAGATTAGCATTACTGCTGGGCACTGTTGGGACTGCACTGATCATTAGGCCATTGATGATCAGGGCCCTGATTATCTGTACAGGTCTCCCCTGTGAGGAAATGCCACTGATTGACTCTGCTCTCCTCCCACGCTGTCAGTGGGAGGAGAGAATTGCCGATAACTGGCATTTCCTTGTTTACATGTGATCAGCTGAGATTGGACACAGCTGATCACATGGGTAACCAATTGTGGCCATGACTCTTTACCAAGATCGGGTCACAGGGACACAGTGCAAGGTCGATTGCCACGTGCAAGCTCAGTGAGACTGGGGGACCTCATTTGACATCATCCCAGAAAGAGAGAGACACAGCGCCTCAAAGATGCGGCTAGCGGGACTTTTTTAACCGACCTGCCAGTGCACCGCTCCAGTGTGAAAGCCCTCCAGTGTGAAAGGAGTGGCTCTTTTAGGGCTCTTTGCAGGGGCTATTTTTAGCGCAAAGCGCCTGAGTGTGAAAGTAGCCTTAGGCTACTTTTAAACCGATGCGTTAGGGCGTCGGTGATAAAGCGCCGCTATTTTTAGCGCCACTTTACTGTCTTTTTTACGGTGCTTTTCTGGCCTATAGTGGGGTGCTTTTAACCCTCACTAGCGGCTGTTCAAATCACCTGCAAAGCAAGGCTGCAGGGGTGCTTTGGGAGCAGTGTATACACCGCTAATACAGTGCTTCAAAGATGCGGCTAGCAGGACTTTTATTACCGTCCTGCCAGCGCACCACTCCAGTGTGAAAGCCCTCGGGCTTACACATTGGAGCGATAGGAGAGGCGCTGTGCAGGTGCTATTTTTAGCGCTATAGTGCCTGTAAAGTGCCTCAGTGTGAAAGAAGCCTTATTGTTATCTTTGAAATAACTGTAGCTGCTAATTCCAAGTCTTTCTGAAGCTCTCCACAAGTAGTCATTGGCTCTTGGATGACTCTTCTGATAATTCTTTTCACTCCTCTGTCAGAAATCTTGTGAGGAGTACCTGGTTGTGGCTGGTTTATGGTGAAATTATGTTCTTTTCACTTTGGATTATGGCCCCCAACAGTGCTCACTGGAACATTCAGAAGTTTAGAAATCCTTCAGTAACCAATGCCATCAGTGTTTGCAACAATAAGGTTGCAAAGGTCTTGAGAGAGCTCTTTGCTTTTACCCATCATGAGATGTTTCTTGTGTGACACCTTGGTAATGAGACCTCTTTTTATAGGCCATCAGTTGAGACTGAACCAGCTAATATCAATTTGCACTGACAAGGGGCAGGATTGCTTTATAATTACTGATAGATTTCAGCTGATGTCTTGGCTTTCCATACCCTTTTGCACCTACCTTTCTTCATGTGTTCAATACTTTTTCCCTGTGTAATTCTCATTTATGAACGTATTTGTTTTCTTTGTATGTATGGATTGCATGGATTGTTACCGACATGTGGTGAAAATTTCATGTCAATAGCACCTTTAGAAATATATTTACCTAGAAAAATGGTGACGTGTTCAATACTTATTTTACCCGCTGTACATAGATAAATAGATAGATAGATATATATAATTGGATAGATAGACTCAAATAGAGATGTGTGAATTTCTTCAATCTACTGGCTATACGTGTGGCACATTATACAAGCAGCATCCTTGCTGAAGAATTTTATGAAGTCATTTAACTTTCTACAATTTTCTGACACATAGATGGTGGTCATTGGAACAGGAAGAAAAGGGGGGGGGTGGGTCATCACTAAACTTTAATGCTTTTTAAATTGGAATGGGGACTGCTTAGCACATTTAAGACATTTTGCCAAAATTTCACAATTTGTAGCAAGATCCATTGCAGTCAATGGTGAAGGCAGAACTAATGTATTTTTTAGGGGGGGCAATGGGCTTTCTGAGGGTTATGGTAGCTCTTTTCACCTATTCTGGATCTGTTCTTGTACCAAAAACAAAAAACAGTCCCCTTTTCACAAAAAAATAAAATTTTATTAAATAACGGAAAAAGTAACATACAAAAATACACAAATAGAACTAACACCAAATAAATAAGGTAAACAAACCAAAATGCCCTCTAAATAAATCTAAAGAAATGTGCTAAGTGATCTGTAATATATAAAACTATTTTTTTTCCTCCTAATTTCAGAAAAAATCAGGAGTTATTAGCAAAATTTCAATATTTAGTGAGATGCATAGAAGTTAATAGAAAAGGCAGAATTAATGTTGCTTTCAAGGGGAACAATGGGCTTCAAATGGCTCCTAAGGGTTATTGAAACCCTTTTTACTTATCCTAAATCTGTCCTTGTGCCCAAAATAAAACCCCTTTTCACAGAAATAATGCAACAATACATAAAATGATCAAATACAAAGAAAGCCAAAACATGAATAGAACACTAAAAAAAATGAACTAAACAAATTGAAATGCTCTCTAATTAAATAAAAAAAAATAGATAAATGTTTAAAAGCAAATTTTGCCTAAGCAGAGCAATGAACAACATAGTAATCTTTCAGTAAAATCAATTTTGGTAATTTCTAAGCGAAATCAATTTAGCTACAATCACAATGCTCATCCTTTTTACTAAAATTGCCTTCAGCTGTAGTTTGTGGAGCTTACAACCCAAGGAAAGTAACAATGCATGCACCTGAAAACCTTTTTTTTTTGTCTTTTCTATACCATTAAAATTAAAATGAAAGAAAATTGTAGCTACAGAAGCCAAGAAAAATAAAATGTCAAAATGTCATAAGTAACTTTGAAGAAAAGTGGGTAAGTAAATAACTGTGGAGTGTTTTCCCAAATTGGGGAAATAAGAGCTTTTTTTTTTTCTCCACATTACTTTTGCTGCTAATTTTCATGGGTATTCGCTCCAGTTTATAACAATTTACTGTAAAAAGTTGTGATGGCTGATGAATTAGCTTTGGTTGCATTTTATGAACATTAACCTGTAATCCTGTCAATTAATTTTTACATACTGATCTCTGTCCTGGAGCTTCACATGACAACTCCTTCATCAGACGTCAGTCGATGGCGGCCACATTTGCCCCACCACTTGCATCTTTGCCATCCTTGATTAGATAAACTTGTTCCACAGACAGGAAATGAGAGGAGTTCTCCAAAATGAGTGAAAGATCCCATTTTCACTTACTGCTATAAAACCCAATAAAAAAATGTAAAAAATCAAATGTCTTCATCGGTTTAGGAAAACATGTATTCTGCTATATGTTTTTGGTAGAATAAATCCCAATAAAGTGGGATTGGTTTGCATAAAAGTTATAGGGTCTACAAACTATGGGATATTTTTATGGAATTTTTATTGTTTATTTTTTTACTAGTAATGGTGGCGATCAGAGACCTATAGCGGGACTGTGACATTGCGGCGGAAAAATCGAGCACTGACACATTTTTGGGGACCAGTGACACTAATACAGTGATCAGTGTTAGAAAATATTCACTGTCATTGTACTGATGATATTGGCAGGGAAGGGGTTAACATCAGGGGCAATCAAAGGGTTAAATGTGTCCCTGGGGGGTGCTTTCTGACTGTGTGGGGGGTGCTAGTACTGTAAGAAGACAGGGATTTATGTTCCTGCTTAGCAGAATGGCGATCTGCCTTGTTTACATAGGCAGACCACCATTCTGTCTGCCTCAGGAACGATTGGTGGGTTCTGTGTCCAATCACAGTAGAAGTGGGTCGCCGGTGACACACACATGGGCTCCAGACCCAGAAGAAGAAATCACATACAGATACTTGATTTTGCACTTAAGGGCCACCCTGTCACAGTATATGTGGGTGGAGTGGTCCTTAAGCTGTTAAAACCTGTGAGTCTTAATTTGGGTCAGGGTTTTAGAGATTAGGCTGGATGACTCATGCAGGCAGCTCACTGGTGCCTCTTCCTGGTTCTGGAAAGTTGGAGAACATTCTGGAAGCTGGAGGGTGGAGGTTAGATTAGATTGAGTCACTTGATAGTGCAAAGGACCAAACTTTCCATTTACTCTGGAGGCAAGGAGGGTTGTTCTGTATATTTAGGGGATCTTAGCCAATCCCCAGGTGGTGGGCCTGGCAGAGGACTAAGTGAGCACTTTAATATGAATGAGTCATGCTAGCAAGGGAGTTGGGTGAAGATGGAGATGGAGTGCTGAGGGGACTGTCGGTGGCCTTTAATGCAAACCCACTAGTCTGGGGGTAGTGCTTTGCTTCAGGTGCTAGCTGGCCTGGGATGATCCTGAAAACAGGAAAAGCTTGGAAGGAGTCTTTCCTGAGAGGCAGCAGGAGCAAGGAGGACAGTGTGAGTACTACAGCAGGGTTTAGGGACCTACAAGGGGAGACACTGCCACATGTAGCAGGTCTCTCTGGAAGATAGCGGTGTGATTAAATCTTCCCTAACCTTACCTTGAGAGATGTCTAGAGAGTCAGTCGGGTAGACTGGTAAAGAGTCAATTGGGTAGACTGGTGAAGAAGCAACCAGGTGGGCTGGTGGAGAAGTAGCCAGGTGAGCTAGCATTACCTGCAGTGGTAGAGCTGGGACCAGTATCTACAAGGGAGTTGGAGGTTAGCTACTAAAGAGGACTCAATCAGAGCTGTAAAGATCAAGGTGGAGGAATCAATTAGAGTTGTATATAGGGAGGAAGTTGTCCCTGGTTTTGTTCCTGTCAAGTTATGCTTAACACAATTCCTATACTCATCAAAGTTTTTACACCCCTAATTAAACCTAAAAACAAAGCTCAAGGACTGTTTCTTGTGTCTGGAGAAAGTGTGGAAGTTACTTGTGGCCTGGCTGTGCAGCAGTGTGGAACGCTGTCATCTGCAACTAGACATGTGCATTTGTTTTCGTTAGAATGCATTTTTGTCCGAAAATCAGTTTTTTTCGTTATCGTTTTAACAAACGATAACAAAAGCTCAAGAAACGAAAAGCGAAAGATCCGACATAAAAAATGCTTTATTTTCGTTTTCTTTGCCGTAAAAAATCGATATAGAGAGATTCGACATTATAGGAAAAAGATTCAACATTATAGGGAAAAGATTCGACATTATAGGGAAAAGATTCGACAGTATAGGGAAAAGATTCAACATTATAGGGAAAAGATTCGACATTATAGAGAAAAGATTCGACAGTATAGGGAAAAGATTCAACACTATAGAAATAATAGATTCGACATTACAGAGATTAGATTTCGATTTATGAGAAAATAGATTAGACATTATTACTAGTCATACAACATTAGAATTCTTGTAGGCGGAATATTCGAACGGAAATGTACGATTCGACGTAAAGATTCGACTTTCCGTCGAATATTCTTTTGACCATTCAACAGAAACCAAGTATTATTGGATTTTCGGACGAAAGCTATTCCCCAACGAAAAACTAAATAAATCAAAACGATTTTCGGGAGTAACTAAATAAATTTATTTTCCAAACGAAAACGAAAAAATGAAACAAAATATTCCAGTCTGCACATGTCTATCTGCAACCCCTATTGGAATAGTGCTACATTTACAAAATGTCCAAGTACAAAGAGGGACGGCCAATGTTTTGGGGTCACAATGGACCCCCTTGTCAAGGTAATCAATTGTTTCCTATACATATTTCAGTGTCATAATAATGTACAATCAATACAATACCTGCATCTCATAAGGTCCATGTTATACAGGTATAGGCCCGGATTCAGAAAGAAGTTATGTCGGCGTATCTGTTGATACGCCGCGTAAGTCTCAGGGTGCGCCGGCGTATCTTTTTTCTGTATTCAGAAAGCAAGATACGCCGGAATTTTGCTAAGATACGAGCGGCGCAAGTCTCTTACGCCGTCGTATCTTAGTTGCATATTAACGATGGCCGCTAGGTGGCGCTTCCGTAGATTTACGCACCGAATACACAAATTAGGTAGATACGCCGATTCACGAACGTAGTTGCACCCGGCGTATCTATTTGAGTCGTTTACGTAAGGCGTCGGACCGGCGTAAAGTTACCCCTACTATATGAGGCGCAGGCAATGTTAAGTATGGACGTCTAATTTTTTGTTCGTTCGGCGCGTCATTTGCGTGGGGTCACGAGTCATTACCATACAACACGCCCCCTACCTGCCTATTTTGAATTACGCGGGCTTACGCCGGCCCATTTACACTACGCCGCCGTAACTTACGGCGCAAGTTCTTTCTGAATAAGGAACCTGCCTCACTAAGTTACGGCGGCGTAATGTATCTGAGATATGCTACGCCCGCCTAAAGATAGGCGATTGTTTCTGAATCCGGGCCATAGTTTTATTATATAATTTTAATCTATATATGTCCTCAGTAAAGCCATGAGATAGCATCTAGTGTCCTGGCTATTTCTCAAGGCATGCAGAAAATAGTTCAGGATGAATTGATTTTTTACAAGCCTAGATTATCGCCATGACTCCCTCCAGAGATACAATGGAGAAACAAGTGTAGACAGCTGTGAGTAATTTTTCTATCATTTTTTTTCACAGATTCATTTAACTTTTTGTGTTATAAAACTTATTGCTGGGCTTTTTTTATAATAAAGCCCAGAATTTGTACAAATAACATAAACACACATTTTAACTACTTAAAAAAAAATAGCACATGGGATGGTTTTGGTATTTACATAGAATCAGAAGTGTCCCTTCTGCTGGTAGCAGCTGTCCTAGTTTAAATTTCATTAACCCCCCAATACCACCCACAACAGTAATCGTCCATTGCTGGAAGGGTTCATACAAACCATTGGACATATCATAGGCACTTATCAAGAGTTCCCACTCCTGTGTGAGTGTCCATCCTCCCCCTTCATTCATATAAGTTGTATTCAGGGCTTTTTTTCTGGGGGAACTTGGGGGAACTCAGTTCCACCACCTTTGGCACAGACCCTTTGGTGCCTGCTCACCACAATTACTTGTAAACACAGAAGTCTGGTTTCTGTGTTTACAAGTGACAGCTTTGTAACCCCCTGAACTCTGCACTCTGTATGTAATGCAATTCTGGTATTTAATGCCCCTTTAAGACCCTTCTACTGTTTGTGAAATCTGAACGGGTCGTGGTTGAGTTCCTGTACCTATTTTCTGAGAAAAAAAGCTCTGGTTGTATTATATATTTCATTAATGAAAGGCAAGGCAATGAAAGGCAATCTATAAAGGGAGAAGGTGGACCATCCTCCTGTCTCTCATAGAGCGCTTTTAATTGCTGGAAGCTATAGTACAGCTTCAAATACTGGAGGTTGGAGTGTCAGGATTCAGAGGCAGAGATTTGTGTGGCTACACTCAGAAAACTGGGACTAGACTGTATATGCTTTAAGCGAGAATTATTTACAGTGAAACAAAAACCACCCAAACAACACGCAGCATCAAAGTAATGTGAACAAAAACCCCAGTGACAGACTTTTGGTCCTTTCAGACATCCTGCCAATTCATTTTTGCATTCAGATCCCTGTCCTGGAACTTCATATGACCAACTCCTTCACCAAACATTGGTCGGGGAAGGCCTTATTTGCCCCACAACTTGCATCTGTGCCATGTTTGATTGGATAGACTTATTCCACAGGCAGCAATTCTCCAAAATGAGGGGAAATTCCCTTTTAAGCCTCATACACACGATCGCACTTCCATCTGACTTTTCCATGGATTTTTGACGGAAGTGCGTTGGCTGTGAACTTGTTCTGCATACACACAGCAGAACATTTTCAGCCAACATTCACCAAACCATGTGGTTTTTCAGCTCTTTTACCACCACCCTTTGGACAACTTCTGCTATTGTTGTCTGATATTTAGCATTGGTTCTGAGCATGCGTGTTTGTACTTTGGATTTTAGCCCGGTGGACTTATGTACACACGATCGGATGATCCGACGTAACACATTTGTGGTTGGAAAGTTTAAGAGCGTGCACAGCGAACATTTGTCCGTTGAAATTCCATCAGCAATTGTCCGATGGAGCATATAGACGGTCGGATTGTGCAATAAAACACGTCCGTCGGACTGTTGTTGTCGGAAAGTCCGATCATGTGTATGAGGTTTTTAGTTGTAATCGGATGTCTACATTGGATGATATCCCTTCCCCTCCTGTTCAGATGACAGCTGTAAAATTTAGGCAATACAGTTTTGGCTCTATCTATCTATCTATCTATCTATCTAAATGGATATACTGGGCCGGATTCAGAAAGAATGGCGTAATTTTCGGCGGGCGTAGCGTATCTCATATACACTACGCCGCCGTAACTTAGAGAGGCAGGTACCGTATTCAGAAAGAACTTGCGCCGTAAGCCCACGTAATTCAAATTAGGCTGGTAGTGGGCGTGTAGTATGGAAATGAATCGTGACCCAATGTAAATGAAGCGTCTAACGAATGGCGCATGCGCCGTCCGTGGACGTATACCAGTGCGCATGCTCAGAATCACGTCGCAAATACTCAATGCTTTCAACGTGAACGTAACTTACGCACAGCCCTATTCCTCGTACGACTTACACAAACAACGTAAATGACGGAAAGTTCAAAGCTGTTCCGACGTCCATACTTAACATTGCCTGCGCCTCATATAGCAGGGGTAACTTTACTCCGGTCATACGCCTTACGTAAACAACGTATATCAATGCGTCGGGCGCAAGTACTTTCGTGAATCGGCATATCTAGCTCAATTGCATATTTTTTATGGGAACGTCTAATGCCTCCAGCGTAACTATGCGCCCACGATACGCCGGCGTAGGCAAGTTACGCCGGACGACTGAAGCCATGTTTTTCGGCGTATCTTGCTTCCTGAAAGATGCGACGGCGCACATTTGTACTTACGACGGCGTATCTTTTGATACGCCGGCGTAAAGCCTTTCTGAATCTAGCCCAAAAAGTCTACACGTCCCTGTCAGGTGTCTGTAAACTGTACAACTCAATTAAAAATAAAACTGAAATCTTCAGGGAGGGGAAGTAAAAATAAAATAATGTGGTTGGATACGTGTTCACAACCTCTTATAAGTGTTCAGAATTAAGCAATAACATTCAAACTCATGTTAAATAGGAGTCAGTACACGCCTGTTATCATTTAAAGCAGGGGATCCGCGGTCCGGACGCTTTTTTTTTTTGTTGTTAATTTAACTCTTGTGCTGTTCTTTAAAATGTACTCACATGTTTCATGTTCCTAGTGACCTGCATTTTCCTCGGCATTAAATTCCTCTTTATAAAAATCTCTTCTGACCATTTCCATTTTGCTTGTGGGCAGCGTGAAGCCCACAAGCAAATGCTTCCGTGAAGCGGTGAATCCCGCGAGATTTCGTGAGCGTGCCTTATGACTCGTCTCCTGGGAAGCATGACGCTGTGCTCCCAGGAGACATTGTGATTTAGTCCCAGAAAACACTGGGGAGCTTTGAAACGAAATTACACGCCCACTCCCGCGGGAGAGAAACCGGGAGGTGCCTGGTAATGTCTTGCTGAATCAAGGTATTGGAATCATTTTAAAAATTAGCGATAGCGGAATTTACATGTGGTTATTGTGTCTTAATAAGCTGAAGTTTCTATTGAGGGTGAACCTCCGCCCCAAATAAAGTTCAACTGTTCTAGTAGGTCTTTCCTGACATTTTCTTAGTTGCATCCTACAGCAAAAGCCATGGTCAGCATTTCTTTATTTGTTTTGTTTTATTCAACTAAATGTAGTCTTTAAAATATTTGTATAAAATGTTCTTTTACATACATACTTACATGTTTTTTTGAGTTTATACCTTTTATGCAAGGACTTTTACATTTTACAAAACATTGGTTTATAAACTTCCAAGCATTAAAAACAATTCACTTAAAAATGTATCAAAAACACATTAAATTCACTTAAAGTTAGAAATCTTTATTTTTTTCGGGTTATAGCAAGGGGTTAATGGTGGAACGCAGTGAAACAAGATGTTCTGACAGGGAAAGGAATTTTTCTTGCACCTCTGAACACAATCATATGTAACATGTCTTACCATCCCCTGACAACCACAGCGCGCTCTGTCATGTGAAAATTGATGCAGCTCCGCGAAGGGTTCCATGTGATGGCTCAGATGGTGTTATAGATCTGCGTTCAGGCCTATGTAAACATGACTGATTACCATCTAACAGTGACATGCTGTATATAATCTGTGCTACTCCACATTTAATTTCCTGTCACTTTATTACAGCTTTTCCTTTGTCCTTTCCTCCCGCACTAGGTTCATGGTATCACTCCTGGCTTTACAGAAGCAAGACTGTAATAGGAATTTAATGGATTCATTTGGCTCAGCAAAATTTTATTAACGGATTAAAAAAACACAAAGAACCACAGAAACTCCGTTAAGGTTCTATTCGCCAAACTCTACTACCCTCCAAACAATTGTGACTTCACATTAAAGTATAATAAATTAGTTTTTTATGAAAGAGGTTGAAAAGTAGGGTGACCAGACATCCCCAGTTTCAGGGGACAGTCCTCTGATTGAGGGCACTGTCCCTGGACCAAGTCTGTCCCTGGTTTTGTCCCCAGATTGGATTTAATAGGGGGCAGGGCAAATTTCAAAGACAGTCAGAGCAGAATTAAAATACAAAAATTTGAATTACACACCCCCACTCCATCGTGCCTACTAGCATGGGGGGTTGTATTTTTCCCATTATCTGTGCCCCTTTCTGATGATCATGTGCTGGTCGGAGCGGAGGGAATATTTCTTCAGTTTTAGGCGCATGCCCATTCAGCTTCGCTTGCATGTTCTTCTGCCTTGGCTTAAATCCTGGCCAGCCACCTGCCTATCTCCTTGCCTTTCCTGGCGGAGTGATCTTCCTCCGCCAGGGAAGGCGGAGGAAGATCCGCCAGTAGTAGCCGGGACCCGGGGACGGGCAGAGAATCGCTTATTGTTGCCATTACTAGTAAAGAAAAAATATGTCCCTGGATTTAATTTTAAAAATCTGGTCATCTTATTGAAAAGGGTTTCTTAGTTAAGGAGCACTTCTAGGTTTGGAGCTTTATAAGAGCACGATAGTAAAGGAAAAGTTTGGTGAGCATGATGTTCCACTACTAATTATTTTGGTTTATATTTATATTTAGAGGCCCAGATTCCCAAAGCACTTACGCCAACGTATAGCACAGCGTGGAAATGTGCGCTGGTGTATGTGTGCGGCAGACCCACAAACCAACATGCGCCTAAAAACAGGCTACACCCTGCCGACGTAGCTTGCACACATGGGCGTAGCGTGGGCGCACATTTGGGCTAGATGCTGCTGCTCCCATTGATTAGCCATTCAAACATCCAAATGAGGGAAATACGGCGATTCACGAATGTGCGTGCGCCCGACGCATGCAACGCGAGATGTGCGTAAATTGTGTGTCTGGCGTAAAGTTATTCCCCATAGATGAGGTGCAACCCGGCAACAGACATGCAAAGGTCTGCACCAGGGAACATAAGCCAGCGTATTGTGCGTTGGACGTGTGTTGGGCGTATGTTAAGTAAAGCTCATCCCTAGAAATAAGTTGCCTGGTCTGATGAGTCTCCATTTCAGCTGGAACAATATTATTATTATTATTTCAGGTACTTATATAGCGCCGTCAATTTACGCAGCGCTTTACATATATATATATATTATACATTCACATCCGTCCCTACCCTCAAGGAGCTTACAATCTAATGTCCCTAACTCACATTTATACATATACATACTAGGGCCAATTTAGACAGGATCCAATTAACCTACCAGCATGCACAGGGAGAACATGCAAACTCCGGGCAGGTGATGTCATGGGTGGAATTCGAACCAGCGAACCTTATTACTGCGTGATACTATCATGTGTGAGGGGCTAGCTCGGCAGCGGGTCTGTGCGATTCCCTGGAAGGGTTCAGCATACAGAAAAGAACTAGGCACAGCAGACCGTGGTAGGAGAAAACAAAAGAAGGTGCGGTTTTATTTTAAATACACCACAAAAAAATTATGACAGAAAACAAAAGAAATAACAAAAATAAATCCTGGTCAACTTGACCTGCTTGCTACACATGCTGGTGTCCCTAACTACCAACTAGGTACAGCCTTGTGCTGCCCCAGTCCCTGACTCCCTGGAGTTTAAATGTTTTAGGAATAGCCACACAGGCTTTAGCTCACCGCACACAGCACAGACAGTCCACACAGGTCTGCCTCCAGCTTGGAGTGACACTCTATTAATGCTGGGAGCTTTTACAAGAGGCCCTAACGAGCCCACCTGAAACAGCTGGGTAATCAAGTCCTCCTAGCAGGACTCCCAGCACTCCCCCTAGAGATAAAAAGTGGCATAAAGCCTGAATCTAGGAGAGATATACCTGTCCTCTTGGACGCAACCAGGGGATTTAACCTGCCTACTGTCACATACCCCCCCTCTTGTTTCAACCTTGGGGTTGGAACACCAGCATTCAGGCAGGCATGCACCCGAGACAGTGCATCCACATTCCCCATTTGGACGCCAGGGCGATGTTTTACAGTGAAAGTGAATTCTTGTAGGGACAGGAACCATCTGTTTACTCTTCGGTTTGTTTCTTTGTTTTGGCCCATCCACTTTAAGGGAGCGTGGTCCGTAACTAGGTCAAAATGCCGACCCAGCAGGTAGTATCTAAGAGAATCTAGAGCCCATTTCACCGCTAAACATTCCTTCTCAATAGTGGCATAATTGACCTCATGGGACTTTAATTTCCTACTGAGGTAAATGACCGGATGTTCTTCCCCATTCCAAACCTGGGACAATACTGCTCCCAACCCCACGTCAGAGGCATCCGTTTGTACCACAAAGTCCCTGGAGAAATCTGGGGAGTACAAGACTGGCTGGCTACATAAAGCTTTCTTTAAGGCCTGGAAGGCTGCTTCCGCGTCTGTGGTCAACTTAACCATGACCGAGTCTTTCCCCTTGGTCAGGTTGGTTAATGGCACAGCCTGAGAGGCAAAGTGGGGAATAAATCGCCGATAATAACCAGCGATTCCCAGAAAGGCCCGTACCTGCTTCTTGCTGTTAGGACGTGGCCAATTCTGTATGGCCTCAACTTTATTAACTTGGGGTTTGATCACTCCCCTCCCAATGGTGTACCCAAGATATTTGGCCTCTTCCTGTCCAATGGTACACTTCTTTGGGTTGGCCGTAAACCCAGCTTCCCGGATAGAGTCTAGGACTGCTTGCACCTTAGGCAGATGTGAGGCCCAATCTGGGCTATGGATAACTACATCATCCAGGTAAGCTGCAGCATACTTCTGGTGGGGCCTCAGAATTTGGTCCATTTTCCGCTGAAAGGTTGCCGGGGCATTCTGTAACCCAAACGGCATTCTTTTATACTGGAATGCCCCGTCTGGGGTTACAAACGCGGTTTTCTCTTTGGCCGACTTAGCCAAGGGAATTTGCCAATACCCTTTTGTGAGATCGAGAGTTGTCATGTACCGGGCTGTTCCTAGCCGGTCGATTAACTCATCGATACGAGGCATGGGGTAGGTGTCAAATTTTGTAACTTTGTTCAGCTGTCGAAAATCATTACAAAAACGCCAGCTCCCATCCGGTTTAGGCACTAAGACTATAGGGCTGGACCAATCACTTTGGGATTCCTCTATCACCCCCCAACTTAAGCATTTTCTGTACTTCCTCCCGTATTGCCTCCCGTCGGGCCTCTGGGATGCGATAGGGTTTTAACTTCACCCTTTCACCAGGCGGGGTTATAATATCATGCTCTACCCCAGACGTTTGTCCCGGCAGCTCAGAGAAAACCTCTTTGTTGCGATGCACAAACTCCTTAACCTCCTGTTGTTGGGGCTTTGACAAGGTGACTGCTATTCCTACCTCAGGAATCACGCAATCAGACTGAGCTGGTGACAAAGTTTCTGCGACTAGGGATTCCCTATCCCTCCAGGGTTTCAACAGATTGATGTGATAGATCTGTTCGGGCTTTCGCCTTCCTGGTTGTCTGACTTTGTAATTCACTTCGCTCACTTTTTCCAATATCTCGTAGGGGCCTTGCCATTTGGCGAGGAACTTACTTTCAACTGTAGGGATAAGTACCAACACCCTATCCCCTGGGGAGAAGGTACGGGTCTTGGCCCCACGGTTATACACTCTCTGTTGTGCCAATTGTGCTTGGGCTAAATGTTCCTTTACGATTGGCATTACCTGTGCAATTCTATCTTGCATCAGGGCGACATGCTCAATCACACTCCTGTGGGGAGAACTCTCACTTTCCCAAGTTTCCCTGGCGATATCCAACAGCCCTCTTGGGTGTCTCCCATAGAGCAACTCGAAGGGTGAGAAACCCGTAGAGGATTGGGGTACCTCCCTAATGGCAAACATTAAATAGGGAATAAGACAGTCCCAATCCTTTCCATCTCTATTCACCACCTTCTTTAACATTTGTCATTTGTTTAAGGGTTTTGTTGAACCTTTCAACCAACCCATCTGTTTGGGGGTGATACACAGATGTACGCAATTGTGTCACTTTGAACAACTTGCACAGTTCTTTCATAACCCGGGACATAAAGGGTGTACCTTGGTCCGTGAGCAGTTCCTTACAAATACCCACGCGGCTAAAAACAAGAGATAGCTCTTTGGCTATGGTTTTGGCCGAGGTATTTCGGAGAGGAATCGCCTCTGGATAACGGGTGGCATAGTCCAATATAACCAAAATATACTGATGCCCCCTAGCGGACTTCACTATTGGACCTACCAAATCCATGGCGATCCTCTCAAGGGGAACCTCAATGATGGGAAGGGGTACTAGAGGGGGAACGGAAATGTGGCATAGGTGCCGACATCTGACACACAGGGCAGGAGGAACAATAATTTTCTATTTCCTTCACGACCCCAGGCCAATAAAATCTCTGCAACACTCTCTCTCGGGTTTTCTCTGTCCCCAGATGACCCCCAAGAATGTGCCCATGGGCCAACTCTAACACCAACTTCCTGTAGGGTTTGGGCACCACAAGTTGCTCAATGGTTTCTTCTGCCCTTTGAGCCACCCGATAGAGTAGGTCCCTTTCTATGATGAAGTACGGGAAAGTGCAGTTCGTATCTGGGTTCACTAACTCGCCATCTATTTTCACTATATTTTCCCGTGCCTTTATTAGGGTGAGATCTTTTAACTGTTCGTGGCAAAGTTTTCCCTGTGAACCTCGAGATCAGAAAACTCTACAGAGGGCATGTTTTCTTCTGAGGATGTTGGCTCCTCCCCAGTTTCTTGCGTCTCCCCTGTCAATACAGACAAGGGGAATTCTGGAGAGTCCTCACCACTCTCAGAGGCATTCTGGTATGTAGAGGCACCAGTGGGGGGCTCAGGATAATCCCATAGTTCCCAGAACTTTGGAAAATCCCTTCCCACAATGGCATCATGTGGTAAGCTAGACACTAACCCCACCGGATGAGAGAGGGTACCTTTGGAGGTCTCAAAACACACTGTGGTCACTGGATACTCCCGAGTGTCCCCATGCACACAAATAACAGCTACCTTGTTATTCCCAGAGACCTCTGTAGTAATTATTTCAGCCTTTATCAGTGTCACCAGGCTACCTGAATCTAGCAACACAACAACATTTCTACCATTGATAGACATTTTGCATAGATGTTTCTCAGTTCCACGAATCGCAGTGCATGCGACTGTCGCAAACAGCGACTGACGTCTGTCCCTTAGAAAGTCGCATTGCATGGGTTCATCCACAACCGGGCAATTTGCTGCAATGTGTCCCTCGAGCCGGCAGCGGTAGCAAACAATCCTTTTTGCTGCCTCTTGAGGCCTTGACTTCCCAGCCTGTTCTCGCCAGACACTAGGGAGATCACCCACCCTCTCACTCAATCCACCCTCACCCCTTGGAATCATCTTACCCGCCACTGGGGATGGTCTGGTCTTAGGGGGGAAAGTCCGTGAGTCTCTGGAAGAAGCAGTCAGGTTCTCTGTAGCCAAGTACCTCTCAACAAGATCGACAAGCTTATCGGCCGTTTCTGGTTCTCCATGGCTTACCCACTTTTGGATGGGAGTAGGAAGATCTCTCAGGAAGCGATCCATCACAACACGTTCCACAATCTTTGGAGCGGACAAAGTCTCTGGCTGTAGCCACTTCCTGCTCAGGTGAATGAGATCATACATTTGAGATCGGGGGGGGGTTTTCCAAGTCGGAAAGTCCAGTTATGCACACGCTGAGCCCGGACAGCCAGGGTGACGCCCAGCCGTGCCAATATTTCAGTTTTTAGTACAACATAGTCTTTTGCTTGGTCAGGCTCTAAGTCATAATAAGCTTTCTGCGATTCGCCAGTTAACAGAGGGGCCACCAGTCCAGCCCACTGCTCCTTGGGCCATTTTTCCCTTTCAGCCGTCCTTTCAAATGTGGTCAAAAACACCTCTGGATCATCCTCTCCAGTCATTTTTGTCAGTAAACGACTCACCCCAAATGATGCCTCACTGGTCTGCGGACGTTGCTGTATCAAAGTATCCATTTGTTGTAGTCTCTGCTCTTGCTTCTGCAACAAGTCTATGAAGCGGGCCTCAGATTGCTGCTGGGCTTGTTGGTGAGCTTGCTGCTGGGCTTCCAAACTCTGTTGCAAAGTCGCATTTGTCTGCTGTTGTACTGCGAGGCTCTGTTGTTGAGCTTGCTGCTGGGCTGCGAGGCTCTGTTGCAAAGTCGCATTTGTCCGCTGCTGATTGGCATTTGCTAGAGCCAGCTGCTTTAGCATCTCCTCCATGCTGGCCATAAAAAAAAAAAACTGCCGCTGGTTCTCCACCAACTGTGAGGGGCTAGCTCGGCAGCGGGTCTGTGCGATTCCCTGGAAGGGTTCAGCATACAGAAAAGAACTAGGCACAGCAGACCGTGGTAGGAGAAAACAAAAGAAGGTGCGGTTTTATTTTAAATACACCACAAAAAAATTATGACAGAAAACAAAAGAAATAACAAAAATAAATCCTGGTCAACTTGACCTGCTTGCTACACATGCTGGTGTCCCTAACTACCAACTAGGTACAGCCTTGTGCTGCCCCAGTCCCTGACTCCCTGGAGTTTAAATGTTTTAGGAATAGCCACACAGGCTTCAGCTCACCGCACACAGCACTGACAGTCCACACAGGTCTGCCTCCAGCTTGGAGTGACACTCTATTAATGCTGGGAGCTTTTACAAGAGGCCCTAATGAGCCCACCTGAAACAGCTGGGGTAATCAAGTCCTCCTAGCAGGACTCCCAGCACTCCCCCTAGAGATAAAAAGTGGCATAAAGCCTGAATCTAGGAGAGATATACCTGTCCTCTTGGAAGCAACCAGGGGATTTAACCTGCCTACTGTCACACATGTCAATATGGACCAAAATCTTTGATTCTGTGCGCGCTGTTGCACACCTTGGATTGCGGGTGCTCGTGTGAGCGGTGGCGAGTGCGGGTGCGTGCACACACGCAGCGCTTCCGTGCGCGCCACTTGGCGCCAAGCAGTCCACTTAAACCCCTGGAAGACTGCAGGCCGGTGCTGTCTGGTCTTCAGCATTCTGTTGCCCTATACCTGCTATCTTCTTGGTCTGTGACCTTCTGACCCTTGGCCTGCTTATCCAGATTCCCCTTGTCTTCCACCTGCATCTGACCCTTGGCTTGTTCTGACCACGCACCTGCCTATCTCTCTGTACCTCGCCTGCCCGCCAGTTGCCAACCTTGCTTGTACCCGACTACTCTACCCTGCTTCTGTCCAGCTCCACCCCCGTGGTCCTACCAGCCTGCCCACTGCCCGAGCGGACTATCTACCTCTCCTGCATCTGGTTCCTGAGCTGCTCACCCGCAACAAGTGTTCAGGCTCTCATACCCTTCCACACTCCCGTGCCTCCTGTTCCCACTTCCAGGGGCCGCAAGTCGGATCCCTACGGGAGACCTTCCACTGCTCTATTGGGTTTGCAGGACCAGGTACGTGTAAGTCTGACACCAGCCCAGTACTAGCAAGGTGGATCTAATAAAGTGGCTGGTGAGTGTATATTAATCCAGTATAAAATAATAATATTTAAGAGTATATTTTCTAGCTTTGATGAAGTTTTTTTTTTTAAACCTTCTAAAACAAGGTGGCCTTTCATTGAATACAAACATTTTGATTGGCCAGCATATAATGTTGTCCCTTAAGTGTGCATAGCCAGAAGTTCAGTAATCCTGAGGTCTGCTTTAAGGGGGTTATAAAGATTTGTGTTTTTTCACCTTAATGCATCCAATGCATTAAGGTGAAAAAACACCTGGCAATGATGTCCCTCAGCCACCCCCCCTCCAATTTTACTTACCTGAGCCCATTCACCTGCTGTTCGCGTCCCCCGACGTCCTCTTCTAAATGGAGTCTGACCGTTGATTGGCTAGATTGGATAGATTGATAGCAGCGCTGCTGTCAATAACATCCAATGATGCGGCTGTAACACAGGAGCGCACCAGCAAACTAGCCCCCTTGGGAGAGAGCTTCCCATGTAGGGGGTTAGCTATTGCGGGGAGGAGCTGAGACAGCCACTTAAGCCCCGGACCATTATGCATTATGCACCATTATGCAGCTTAAAGACCAGGCCACTTTTTGCGATTCTGTACTGTGTCGCTTGACAATTGCGCGGTCGTGCGATGTGGTTTCCAAACTAAATTGCCGTCCTTTTTTTCCCACACATATAGCTTTCTTTTGGTGGTATTTTGTCACCTGTGCGGTTTTTATTTTTTGCACTATGAACAAAAATAGAGCGACAATTTTGGAAAAAAAACAATATTTTTTACTTTTTGCTACAATAAATATCCCCCAAAAATATATAAAAAAAAAAACATGTTGTTTTCTCAGTTTAGGCAGATAAATATTCTTCTACATATACAGCGTTTATTGATTGGTTTGCGCTAAATTTATAGCAACTGCCAAATAGGGGATAGTTTTATTGCATTTTTATTAATATTTTTTTTTTCTAGTAACTTGACGGGACTGCGACATTATGGCAGACACATCGGACACTTTTGACACTATTTTGGGACCATTGGCATTTTTACAGCAAACAGTGCTATAAAAATGCACTGGTTGCTGTAAAAATGACACTGGCAGTGAAGGGGTTAACCGGGGGGGGGAACTGTAGGGGCTAAGTGTGCCCTAAGGGAGTGATTCTTACTGTGGGGGGGGCATGACTGGGCATGTGACATCACTGAACGTTGTTCCCTATGACAAGTGTAGCGCCCCTGTATTTCAAAGTACGGACGCTGTTTAAATTTAGAGGGGGATGAGAGAGTTACACAGCTCTCATCCATATGATTTGTGTTAGTTTAGTTTAGTGCTGTGCTGTTGTTTCATTCTATGTTCCAAAGATACCTTTCCATCTTGGAATGACAGGTGGCAGCAGTGGAGACCAGAGAGAGCGCCTTCCCACCAGCAGCCAATCAGAAGAGGTTTTCCCTTGCGGGGCATGCTGGGGGAGGGTACTTCTTTAGGGCGCCATCTTGGCGTCGGGAGTTCAAGGTTGGATCCGGGTGCGGCACCCACCTTTGGGGTGTGCGCACATCACGGGCCCCGGCGTTATGGCCTACCAGGCCGGAGCGCACTTGCTACGCAGAGTTCCTGACTCTGGGCCCTCATGGCCCGGAGCAACTAAAGCTGCAGAGAGGCCCCAGTGACTTACTGGGTCCTCACTTCTATGAGAAGATCCCAAGCGAGTTGTGCTGTTTGGTGGGGAGTCAGTCTGAGGAGAGCCCGGAGGCAGGCGATCCAATAAGGCTTAGACAAGCCATCGGGGATCAAGGTGACCGGACACTGGGAGTTTGTTCTATGGCAACCTGTCAGTCGATCACCCAAAATCAAGACCTTCCTGAAGACAATTCAGACAAACTACTTTACTGAGAAGGAATCGCTCCACCAAGTTACATTCCAGAGCAAGGGCCTGTGGCAGAGGTACCTCTCCTATTCTATTGAGCCAAGTCTCTGGCAGAGGCTTGTTTCCTTTTCAGAGTTCTGAGTGATACTCCGGCTGCCAGTTCTGTGAGAGAGACTGTCCGGGTACACTACACCCACTCCGGCTGGAGTGGCGACGAAGCAAAGGTATCGTTGAAGCACGACTGCTTCTGTACATAGTTAAGGCCTGAACCTTCTTTCATCTCCCTTCCTCTATTCACCTGAAGTTACCTGTTGCCATGTTGGGCACAAAAATAAAAGCACAGAAAATGACACCTTGCTGTTTGGACATTCTATCATTGCTCACACCATCTACTTTTCATCATACCCCTAGACATGCTACAGAGGTAACATGCCGGTCCCAAATCTAACCAGCGGCTCCTTTGGGGGTAGTGCTACACAGGGAACAGACGATCAGTGACAGGCTCACTAGGAAGCACGGGGAGAGGTTTGTTTACACCTACCTCTCCCCGTTCTTCCTCTCTGTGACCCGATCGCAGGACACCGGTGGGTCCGCTGTTCCCGCGGGGACGGTCACGGAGAAGAGGATTGGGTCGCTCGTGACCCGCGACTGGGATCTTAAAGGGGACGTACATGTACGCCCTTGTGCCCAGCACTGCCATTTTGTTGACGTATATCATCGTGCGGCAGTCCTTAAGCGATTAAGGTTGCTGAGAAACATAGGTAAAGTTTACTTATATGTCTGTCACCAAAATTTTTATCCAATTGCTGAGTTTTATCAATCCAGTTCAAGTAACATTAAAAAGAAGAACTACTCGAAACAAAAGTCTATTACATATATGAAACCTAAATTTCCCTCCACATCCCTCCCAACATCGACTCACACGTAGTATTAAGTCACCTAGCAGATGAGAACATCCACCGAGGGATTTCCTCCAATAAGTGAGCTCAGATTGGCTTTCACACTAAAGGACATTATCTTAAATGAGAACTATGATGACAGTTTCACTGATATGTGTCGGGGGTCTCCTTAAAAGGATCATTTTTCTAATTGGACTTTACTAAAAGAACTTGGAAGTCTGCCAGAATGATATTACATCTGTTTTATTATGACTATGTTGTATATCTTCTTACATCATTGAGGTTTTATCAGTATTAAAAAAAATATTGTTTTTTTTTTTTTTCTTTTTTTTTGTTTATTTTTGTGAAAGCGCAGACTACAAGTAAAACCCGTCTGTCTTCTGCTTATGCTGTTCAAGAAGCATTAAAAAAATTACAATTATATTATTATGAGCCGGAGGTCAGTCCGAACGGGAGTCAATGGGAGCCGAATGTTAAAAATCAAATCTGGACATTAGCTAGACTAATAGGCAAGAGATTTTCAAACAAATGGCATAAGGAGGTTGTGCACTGCCATGGGAACATGTACCAGAGCAAAAAAAATAAAAAACATTTTTTTTAAATACCAGTGGAATCATGGATTACAAGCATAATCCGTTCCAGGAGAATGCTCGTAATCCAAAGTACTCGCATATCAAAGCGAGTTTCCCCATAGTCAATGGAAACAAAAAAAATGTGTTCCACATTGACTTCAATGGCATGCAATACCACATGTGGCCAGAGACGTGGGGGGGGGGGTGCCGGAGAGCCTCAGAAATGTCCGAAAAGGCCCGAGGACACCTCGGCTGACCTCGTAAAACCTCGGAAAGACTATGTTCCCGAGATTTGCCCTGGTCAGTCAAGCTGTCCTCGGGCCTTTCTGTGCATTTCTGAATGGCGCAGATCGCATCGGCTCTGCTCGGCTCTGCTCGGCTTAGATACCCCCCCACTTAAGGCCAAACGCAGTACTGCACACCGCTTTGGCCTGAATCATGCTCGTTTTGCGAGACAACACTAGTAAACAGAGTTACAATTTTTCTCCCAGAAATTACGATCTTCATTCGCAATCTTTTACAGCACCTTTAGTCATCTTTTTTTTGCGTAACACTATACCAGCTTTTTGCTGCTCTAATATTAGACAGCCCATGTTAAGTATGGCCGTCGTTCCCGCGTCGAATATCAACGCTTTCCGACGTCTTTTATTATTTTTAACATAAGTCGTCCAGGAATAGGAATGTTCGTAAACGACGCTACTCAAACTACGAATGACGTAACAACGTGATTTCGCGCAATGCACGGCGGGAAATTTCTGAACGGAGCATGCGCAGTTCGATCGCCGTGGGGACGCGCTTAATTTAAATGCTTCACGCCCCCCAATCGCGTATTTCGATTACGCGGCGAGAAATAGACTACGCCGCCGTAGCGTACGGGCAAAAATCTACCAGGATTCGGTGTAGAGCCTGGTGAAATACGGCAGAGTAGAGTATTTAGATTACGCAGCGCAATATTAAGTGTATCTGAATCTGGCCCAGTCTCTCTAACTCTAACCTGGTAACCGGTAATTTGTTTTAAAGCGTCACCTATGGAGATTTTTAGGCACCGTAGTTTGTTGCCATTCCACAAGTGTGCACAATTTCAAAGCATTGCATGTTTGGTATCTATTTACTCGGCGTAACATCATCTTTCACATTATACAAAAACAATTGGTCTAACTTTACTGTTTATTTATTTTTTTATTTGTGAAAGTGTTTATTTTCCCCCAAAAAAATTGTTTTAAAGACCGCTGTGCAAATACCGTGTGACATAAAATATTGCAACAGTCACCATTTTATTCTCTAGGGTCTCTGCCAAAATATATATATATATATATATATATATATATAATGTTTGGGGGTTCTTAGTAATTTTCTAGCAAAAAATTCAGATTTTAACTTGTAAGCAACAAATGTCAGAAATAAGCGTAGATGTGAAGGGGTTAAAAAGGCTATATACAGCCTCCTGCCAGCCCCTTCCACCAGCCATGACCTACCTTCCTTGCATAGAGAAGCACAGAGACCCAGTGATGACATCACTGCCTCCAAAATAAGGTATGTCATGAAAACAGAATATTTATTAACGTGTCGGTAAGGGGGGAGAGAGGAACTAGGGACTAATATAAGTCGATTAAACTTCAGCTTGAAGAGGTTTGGAATTGACCCCCAGAAGATGATAAGCAGCTTGGTAATCATAACGTTGACACTGGTAATAAAAACTCTAAATATAGAGAATTGATTGCTATTCTTTTGCCTTTTTCGGACACTCACTGATGTCTATCAATGATCCCCCATAGAGGGTTATTGTCTTCCTCCCCTAAAAACATCTCCCTGCTCTGTCCTTGCTCTGTAGCCAATAATTAGCATGCCATTTACCTGGCGTTATGCAATCACAACAAACAACAACCCTGAAATGCCGCCCCGCCATTCCGCCACCCGCTAATGGAGGCTTTTTTCTTAAAGCTTCCCCACTGATTTTCAATTTAAAAATGGAGATGTTGTTATTTTGGTAATAAGCAGCTCTTAGCGCTCACATACGAAAGGAAAAAATTACTGTTTTCTTTTTTTTAGGAGAAAACGTCTGAGTTATGCATGAAAAGGGGATGTTTCGCCTAACGATGGATAGAAGATTGATGAACGGCGAGGAGAAAATTACAATATCTTTATGGGTTTGTTGGCAGGTTCTCCTCACTTTTTTTCTGACATGTAATGAAAAGACATATTCATCCTTTTCATCCATTGTGCCGCTTCTGCTGAGAAAGGTTAGCCATCAAACCGGGGCCAAAAAAGCGCTTAATAAGCAGGTTGGGAGATGTAAATGCTGGATTTATTTCAAGCATTAAAGGTATCTTTAAACATGAGGGGCCCATTCACACTTCTATTGTTCTATTGGGAATGCTTGTTATTACACCACAAAACACAGGGCACCACAATGCCTATATGGTGGTGTGCGTTGTGGTGCGCTGCATTGTTAAAAAAAAAAGGTCATGTGTGTTTTTCATCCATTGTGGTGCATTGGCAGCCCATTCATAATGATGAACATGCATCACCCTTTTTTTTAATAAATGTATTGTTAACAGGGGCTTTCAGATTCACATAACACCCAACTTTAGACCCCCACAACCACCAGGCCAGGGTTGACGGGAAGAGGCTTTTGTCCTCATCAACATGGTAACTCCCAGTACATGTGGTCTGGTATAAACCTCTTCCTGGCCAGCCAGGCTGCATGTCCAGATAAGAGTCTGATATCGTTTTTGTGGGGAGGACATGGTCATGTGTGTTTTTCAAATAATTGATGTTCTTACCAGTGCTTGCAGCAGCTTCTTGTTTTTTTTTTTGTCAATTCTGCTGTCTGTGAAATCCCTTGTTGATGTGATGGATGAGAATATTCAGGAACTGCTTAACCACTTCCGGACCGCCCACCGTCATTACATTGAAAAGGAATACCATTGTTATGGCGGCAGCTAGCTACCATTACCCCGGTATCCTTGTCTTCAGCAGGGGGGTCTGCTTTCAGATGAAAGTGGTCTCTGCTGCGGATTCGCCACAAGATCACTTTTATCGGTGGTGGGAGAGGGGCACTCCCCTCCCGCCGTGCTCCGGTGCCCTCCGCTGCTTACCGGAGCTGTCGGTAGCGTTGGAGGCGATCAGGTCCTCTCCCTGGCTTGGTATGAAGCTGAGTGAGGGGAAGATGGCCCCCAACTATTTTAATATCATTGCAGGACGGAAGCCACATCAAAACGTCACTTCTGCCAATAGCTCTTAAAAAAACTTTTTTTCAAATGAAATTAATTTTTTTATTATTGCATTTTCATGTAAATATGAGATGTGAGATATTTTTGACCCCAGATCTCATATTTAGGAGGTCCTGTCATGCTTTTTTTTCCCATTACAATGGATAAAAGAACAGTGTAAAAAAGGTAAAATAAGTAAGAAACGGACTGAAGTTAATTTTCATCGGTTCACAGACTGATTGTCTGATGTGCGTACACACCATCAGTTTAAAAACCGATCGGGCCAGAACGCGGTGACGTAAAACACAACGACGTGCTGAAAAAAACGAAGTTCAATGCTTCCAAGCATGCGTCGACTTTTTGAACCGATGCTTTTGCGTACTAACCATCGGTTTGGACCGATGGTCAGGCGTCCATCAGTCCGATTTTAAAGCAAGTTTTAAAACTTTGGACTGAAGGACAAGAGACTGATGGGCCGTACACACGGTAGGTTTGGACCGATGAAACTGGACTTCAGTTTGTTTTCATCGGTTTGGACTGATCGTGTGTACGCGGCCTTAGAGTCAATTTTTGCATTTTAAAACAATTAAAGTGGTTGTAAAATGTCTTTATTTTCTAAATAGGTTCCTTTAAGCTAGTGCATTGTTGGTTCACTTACATTTTCCTTCAATTTCCCTTCTAAATGTTTTTTTTCTTTGTCTGAATTTATCACTTCCTGTTTATCCTTAGTAAGCTTGCCCCCATCATCTGGCTGGGGGTTAGTCAGCCAGAACACCTTACTGAGGAGCAACAGAAAGTGAGAAATTCATACAAAGAAAAAAAACATTTAGAAGGGAAATCGAAGGAAAGGGTAAGTGAGCCAACAATGCACTAGTTTAAAGGAACATATTTAGAAAATAAAAAACGGGTTTTATGTATATATGGAGTTGAATTAGTTATCAATTTATTCCCAGTGACCACATCCCTCTATATATCTAGAGATCTATCTATAGATCTCTAGATATAGATCTATAGATATCTATCTATAAACACACACACACACATATATATATATATATATATATATATATATATATATATATATATGTGTGTGTATTATATACAGGGCTTTTTTCTTAGCAAATAGATACAGGAACTCCCCCCTCTCTCGAGCCACCTTTTGTCCCCGCACCCTACCCAACCCTTGGTTCTGCCACCTACTTGCCTTCCAGTATTGCCCCTTTTAGAGAATTCAGAATCAAGTGTAATTTTGTGATATTAAGTAATTTGTATGGAATTTGTTAATAATAACAAGAAAGGTAGTAAAATAGATCTATTGTAGCTAGCAACAATGAACTCCCCCCACCCAATCAACAATAAATTCATCCATCAACAATGGATTTCCAATAACAGCATCAATAGACTCTCCAGCAGCCAGCAACTATAGACCCCTCCCTCAACAGTAGATCCCTTCCAACGATTTTCTCATGGCAACATAGGATAGATTCCCTCCATTAACAATAGATTCCCCATCATCTATCATTAATAGACCCTCCAGCACACCACAGCACTCCTTAATATTACAGACATACAATGCTGGAGGTGCCGGAGCTGCGTTCTCCCACGTTCCTGCTGAAAAAAAGCCCTATATGTATATATAGATCTATATATATCTATATATAGATCTATATATATCTATAGATATATCTATATATATAGATATATCTATAGATATAGATATATATAGATATATATATATACTGTATATATATATATATATATATATATATATATATATATATATATATATATATACATACATTATCTTACAAAAGTGAGTTCACCCTTCACATTTTTGTAAAAAAATATGTTATCTTTTCATGTGACAACACTGAAGAAATTACACTTTGCTATAATGTAGTACAAGTAGTGAGTGTACAGCTTGCCAGAGAGACAGAATGGGGATCTGTGTATGTAAACAAACAGATCCCCGTTCTGACAGTGGAGTATAGATAGATCTGCTGTTCCTGCCTAGTGATCAGGAACAGTGATCTCTCTCCTCCTTCAGTCAGTACACTCTCCCCACAGTTAGAAACACCTCCCTAGAAAACACTTAACCCCTTTATCGCCCCTGGTGTTAACCCCTTCCCTTCCAGTGACATTTATACAGTAATCAGTGGCTATTTTTATCTCCGATTGCTGTATAAATGTTAGCGGTCCCAAAAAAGTGTCTGCCGCAATGTTGCAGTCCCGCTAAAAATCGCAGATCGCCGCCATTACTAGTAAAAAGTAAATCAATAATAAAAATGCCATAAATATATCCCCTATTATATAGACGCTATAACTTTTGTGCAAACCAATCAATACACACTCATTGCGATTTTTTTACCAAAAATATGTAGAGGAATACATATTGGCCTTAACTGATGAAGAAATACGTTTTTTTTTTGTATATACTGTATATTGTGATATTTATTATAGCAAAAAGTAAAAAATATTGGTTATTTTTTCAAAATGGTTGCTCTATTTTTGTTTATATCGCAAATAACAAAAACCGCAGAAGTGATCAAATACCACCGCGCAATTGTCAGTTAAAACAAAGCAGTGCCGTATTGCAAAAATGGCCTGGTCATTAAGGGGACAATTCTTTCTGGTCCTTAAGGGGTTAAGGACCCTCGGATGTAAGACATCTGGTCCCAGTGACTTATTAATGTTACTTTTCTTAAGTCTATTTCTAATTCTATCCTCTTTTAACCATGAGGGTGCTTTCTGTGTCGTGTCATGAGGATAAACATTGCAGTCTTGATTACTGAATCCCCCCATTTCCCTCATACGAACTGAGTAGAAGAATAAATTCAAAACCTTCGTCATCTCTCCATCTTTTGAAACCAAATTGCCTTCATCATTCTTTTTTGGGGCCAATAATATTCTGGCCTCCCTTTCTTACTATTTATATACTTAAAAAATTTCTTGGGAGTTTTTTACTCCCCTCTGCTATGTGCCTTTCATTTTCTATCTTAGCCACCCTGATTACACCCTTACATTTCTTATTACATTCTTTGTAAAGTTGGAATGCTGATGATAATCTCTCAGCCTTGTATTGTTTAAAGGTCTTCTCCTTTGCTTTTATATGCATTTTTACGTTGGACTTAAGCCACCCAGGACTTTTTATAGCTCTTTTAAATGTATTTCCCATTGGGATACACTGGCCAATACCTTTACTCAATATGCTCTTAACGCACTACTATTATTCCTCTGTGTTCTTTGTTGTTTGGCTTCTGGGGAAAAAAGTGTGGGAACTCCCACCCAAGATCCACTCCCCCACCAAAAAAAAAAAAAAAATGATACGCTCATATGCATAATTACTTAACTGCATGTTTGGCTTCTGGGGAAAAAAGTGTGGGAACTCCCACCCAAGATCCACTCCCCCACCAAAAAAAAAAAAAAAAATGATACGCTCATATGCATAGTTACTTAACTGCTTTTTTTTTTTCGATCCACTGTACCTAAGTAATCCTTTATGTTACTGGCCTCTTCCTGTATATGGATTCATCGGGTAGTGTACGGGTATTCCGTCACTTCCTCGATGCTGCAATGTCTCCTGGGAGCTTTTGTCATTGTTCCCAGGAGACATTGCGGAGGTCTGCCGCGAGTTATCGCGAAATTTAGAAAGAACTTTAAGCTTTCACGAGGAAGTAATGGAATACCCGCACACTACCCGATGAATCCATATACAGGAAGCGGCCAATAACATGACCTGTGACTCGAGCTGGGCATCGCCGCTTAGTGAAGGATTGGGTTGGGCGGCTCGACTGCTCTCGGCTGCTCTAGTCCTGCAAAGGGAACTGCGTTCCTGCTGTGAAAAAAGTGCAGGGACTCCGTTCCCACACGTTCCCGCAGGACTTGAGCCCTGCTTCTCCCCCATTTAATATCCTATAACAAGGAGCGCAGTTTAGGGAAGTTGGCTCTTTTGAAATCCAGTGTCTTTGTATTACCCTTGTGTTTCCTATTTGTGTGATTTATGTTGAAACTATTTAACCTGTGATCCACATCTGCGATCAGGTCTGCATTGTTACTAATCAGTAGGTCTAGTAATGCATTGTTTCTTGTAGGTGCATTGATCATCTGATCCATGAAATTGTCCTGCCACCCAGTTTATGAGTGAGTGAGTAAGAAACTTATATAGCGCAGCACATGCAAACTAAATCGCCTCTGGGCGCTTGGTGTCCATTTCTCTTTTGTCCTCAGAAGAGATGGGTTTTGATCTTTCTCCTAAAGTCTGGGTCCTTGGACCGCAAATCTTCTTTCTCCTTTGGACTTGTATTTGGCTTTGGGTATCTGGAGTAGATTTTGGTTGGTGGATCACAGAACGCAATTGGGGTTGTGAGCTTTTAGTTTTTCACATAGATATTGGGGGGCATTTCCCAGAATACACGTCAGACAGAGTGCCTTGAAAGTAATTCTGTCTTTTACTGGCAACCAATGAAGGGATCTCAGAGAAGATGAGATTGATTCCCATGTTTTTTTCCCAGTCACCAGTCGAGCGGCCGTATTTTGAATGACTTGCAGACAAGTGATTTGGTATTTGGGGAGTCCGAGGTAAAGGGCATTTGCATAGTCAAGTCTGGAGTTAATTGTTCCCACCACGACTGCTATGTCTTCTTTTGGGATAAAGGGGGGAAGTCTGCGTAGTAGGCGCAGCAGATGATGCGATCCGCTGACTACTGACCCTATTTGTGCGTCCATTGTCATGTTTGTGTCGAAAATGACCCAGAGACTTTTGACTTTGGTGCTAGGGGCGATGGTTTTACCCAGAATGGGCGGGGGTATTCATGTTGTTGCAGGATGATTTTTTCGGTTGGCGTGAAACAGGAGAAGTTCTGTTTTTGAGCCATTGAGTTTGAGATAACTCTTAGTCATCCAATTTTCTATCAAAGAAAGGCATTTTTCTAGTCTGAGATAATGATCCTTTTTATTACAGATGAGAAAATACAGTTATGTGTCATAAGAGTGATAGAGTAACTTCTGGTTGCTGATGATTTCAAAAAGAGGGCGGAGATAGATATTGAACAGAACAAGCGACAAAGGGGATCCCTGAGGGACTCCGCATGACACCGTGCATTTTTCAGAAGTGAAAGGCCCCAAATTCACTATTTGTGATCGGTTTTCCAAAAAGGAGGAGAACAAAGATAAATCACCTTCCGCGACTCCGATTTATGTCTGGATAATTGAAATCCCCCATAATAATGACACTTCCCATCCTTGCCGCCATTCTAAACTGTGATAGGAGGTCAGACTCCCCATCCTCCCTCTGGTTAGGGGGCCTACAGCATACTCCCAGTATTACTTTCTTCATTAGTGTAGTGATGTCGTTCCTCACATTCACTTGTACATCATTCTTGATATACAGGCATACCCCTCCCCCTTTTTTACCCTCCCTATCTCTGCGAAATATGGAGTACCCTTGGATGGTTGCCAGCCAATCATGGGAGCTTTTAAACCACTGATATTCTCACAAAATCGAAATCCTCATTATACAACAGCAGCTCTAGTTTTCCCATCTTGTCAGCCAGACTCCTGGCATTAGTGAACAAGATGTTCCCAAACTGGCTTTGCTACTGGGCACCACCACACATGGGAGAGATTTACTAACATCGGAGAGTGGAAAAACAAGTGCAGCTGTGCATAGAAACCAATCAGATTCCAGGTTTTGTTGTCAAAGTTTAATTAAACAAGCTGATTTTATGGTTGAACTGGATGGACTGACTAACTATGTAACTATGTAACATGCACAGCTGCACCAGATTTTGCTCAAGTTTTAGTAAATCTCCCCCATAGTTATAATAATTATTTTACAAGGAATAAATAAATGTGCTATTAAATTTAAGGCATGCTATCAGTTTTATTTACTTTTAAAAAAATAAATTACTGAACTGTTTTTCAGCTCTGACTGTAATAATCAATAAATAGTATTTTTTTTCTCAGTTTTGAAAAAAAAAAAAGAATACTAGTGCCATTATGGTTTTCAATATGTACAGCAGGAGCTGTTTACCTTTAGACTCTCTCTCAGATTGAATCCCCACATGGCTTTGTTTAAACAGAGCAGGCGAGAAGGAGGATGAAGAGAAGATGATAAACAACTGACATATTCAGGCATGATTGTAATAATTTAGTGTGAATATTGCCCCAGAACATTACCAAATATTGACTAGTACCATATTCAGTTGAAAGCATCATCCATATTATATCTCTATGCCAGACACTGCAAACTACCTTATTGCCAGAAAACTGTTGTACAGATTCAGATTCAAATACTTTATTAATCCCATTGGGAACTTATTATGATACAGTTACATTAAAAAACAACACAAGATCACAATAATGAACAGAGCAAGACACGGTTTCAGGATAGGCCCTCTGTTTATCATACTTTAAGCTTCATAAACTCAGTTGAAGAGGCTTTGGTTGGTGGCACTTCCAATTCTGATTATCTCTGAAGTATATCAAAGTATAATTCTACTATTGAATTAATATATTCCGAGCATCTGTTATTCCCATTGTGGTTTGCATTTGTATGAGTATGAATTTAATTAATTTGTTGGAAAAATCTGATGCCTTGTCAATGCAAGTCCAACTTCAAAGCAAGAATCACATCCAAACTGCAGTAAGATACACCAAAACGCATGAATTTCATTTCAAACACCTTGTCTTATTATTTTTTGCATATGTTTTACCAGGATTCTTGTTTGCTGTTGGTGAAGACAAGTGTGAAAAACAAAAAAAGTAACTCAATGAAAAAAGTTTCTTCTGCAGTTACCTCTTTCCTGAGCATCAGTCCTGAAATGTAATATAAAGTGTCCGGATCAGTGGCAGTCAACCTATGAAGTAACAGCTGTTGTTCTTGACAGTTGACAACATACAGTATCTTACCAAAGTGAGTACACCCCTCACATTTTTTGTAAATATTTTATTATATCTTTTGTGTCTTGGGTTATTTTGTGGGGGCGGGGGGGTCTGCAAATGTACACAGTTATACAAGCTCTACACTCACTGCTTTACATTGCAACAAAGTGTAATTTCTTCAGTGCAAAAATACGAAGGAATCTTGGACAGTTGCACTCCAAAAATGTTCCTTTAATTAAAATCGATCACAAAATGAACATGCCACAGCAAAAATTGGGACAAAAGCTAACGTTTCGCACTGTAGCTTCAGTGCTTAGTCATAGCTAGTACTAGCTATGACTAAGCACTGAAGCTACAGTGCAAAACGTTAGCTTTTGTCCCAATTTTTGCTGTGCTATTGCACCCGTGGTTTGGTTTCGGTGAGAAGGCTCTTTGATCACTACTGAGTGGTAACTCTCTTCTTCTATTTTGTCTTGGACTTTGCAGTCATTTCTTTCTTTCATGAAAAGATATAAAAAAATATTTACAAAAATGTGAGGGGTGTACTCATTTTTGTGAGATACTGTATATACTATATATACTATGATATTTATTATATGTAGTGCTTCTGAAGACTGGCAGAATATCATACACAAGACTATGAATATTAAAAAAAAGAGTGTCAGAGGCTGCTGATATGTTACAGAAGACTGTCAGGGACTATAGACATCCTATAGAAGAGTGTCAGAGGCTGTAAACATCATATAGTAAATGGCCAGAGACTGTGGACATCCTACAATAGATTATCAGAGACTGTGGACAATACAGGAGATGGTCAAAAACCACTGACACACTGCAGAAGAATGTCATGGGCTCCCTCAGAGTCTGTGGCCGTCAGAGGCTGTGAACATCTTACTGAAGATTATCAGAGACTGTGGACAATACATCCTACAGGATATGGTCAAAGACCACAGACACACTGCAGAAGAATGTCAAAGGCTGTGGACATCATACAAAAGACCATCAGAGACTGTGAGCATGTTACAGAAGACTGCTGGAGACTGGGTATACCTTACATAAGATTGTCAGAGATTGTGGACATTCTACAGTACATTGTTAGAGAAGGTGGACATCCTACAGAAGAATGTCAGAGACTGTGGACAATGGACATCCTATAAAAGACTATTTAGGACTACAGACACACTATAGAAGACTGTCAGAGACTGTGGACATCTTACAGAAGAATAACAGACACTGTGGCTATCCTAAAGAAGATGCTAAGAGACTGCAGGCATGCTACAAAAATCTCTCAGAGACTGTGGACATCCTACAAAAGACCATGTAATTCGAAAACTGGACACTTGCTACAGAAGCTAGAGAATAGGGAAACTGCTAGAGATCACTGCCATTTACAACCCTTTAAAAACCAATGCTCTCATTTCCCTACTGGCTACTGGAGGTCCAAGGTCTGCATAAAAGTACCAAGGGGACACCAGGTGGACACCAGGAGTCTAAAAGGTATAACTGCTCCAAGGCCGAAGAGCCACTGTGACCAAACATTGGTTGCTCCTTCTTTACCACTTGACCATCTGTGAAGCTGCAGAATACAGATTCAGCTCATACAGAGTAGGCACACATGTTCATCGCTTAACACATTAATTTCTGCTTTTGCCTACATTTCAACATCTTTAAGTGCCTCCCACAGCCAAAAATGTTGGAAGCAATTTCAGCAAAATAGGGGAGGCCTTCCTATTCCCATATGTCACATAGGAATTTGTCCTGTCATCCGTTAGACTGACACTGCTAACCTGAAAAAACTTAGGCATGGCTTACATAGTTGTAGACCTGTAGAGATGGGTGAAAGTGAAACTATTTGCCACTTTCTCTCTTGTATCTTTTTTCAAAGTATTCTAAATGAAAAAAAAAAAACTGAAGATCTATATAGGGCAATCAAGACCACCTCCTACTTGCTTGTGATGCCTCTAGGGTTAAC
Source organism: Rana kukunoris (assembly GCA_029574335.1). Lineage (NCBI taxonomy): Eukaryota > Metazoa > Chordata > Amphibia > Anura > Ranidae > Rana > Rana kukunoris. The sequence continues at coordinate 41,126,210 of CM056056.1, read as the reverse complement.
TAAACACCTATGTAGAGAAATCAGAACCTAGTTCTTCCTGCTGGTGATCTCGCAAGTGATAACTAAAGATCAGTATAGGAGAATCAGGAACTTCTTCCTCCTTCTGATGATCCCTCTAGTGATAACTAAATATCTATATAGAGGAATTAGGACCTCCTTCCTCCTGCTGGTAACCCCCCTAACCTGTCGTATTCTTCCTGGCTGATTCTATGGCTCTCTGTCTCTGCTGCCATTTTATAGAGCAATTACTGGTGTCCTAAAGGATGTGGACCAGCACAAAGAATATCAAGAACATCACTCACTCAGATCTTGCAGAAGCCACACAACATAAAAGTGTTCCCTCTGATTTATGCAGTGTGCCTTTCGTGATATATCTTTATGCCTAACACACACTTTACTCTGTCCAGTAAAATACAGGAGCAGTACAGGAGTCTGAAAGATCTGTCTTCTTTAAAAATCCTTTTTCTTGTGGAATCATAAAAGTAAGAAGTGCATGATGATTTTTTTTACTTCTATTTTTTGAAACATTTTGAAAAAACAATAACTTTTAGCTGGTACTGTACAGCATCTAATGATACTATATTGGCGATTTATTTTTGCATTTTTTGTTTGTTTGCAAGGCTTTTTGAAGCATACATTTTTTTTTTTTTTAAACATATGTAAGATTTTTTTGAAGAACATGTCATTTATATGACTAAAGGTTTCTAGACCTTCACATCTACCTATATGGCCTAAAGTATGTGCGACTGAGTTCAGGTGTTTCCACTGAAGGGTGCTGTTAATGCTACAGTATACAAGAATATTTTGGACAAATATAGCTTTGTTAACTTTTGGGGAAGGCCCAGTTTTAGCATGACCATCCATTTTATCCCAATGCCGCATACACACGATCAGAATTTCTAATGGAAAAAGTCAGATGGACTTTTTCCATGAGATATTCCTATTGTGTGTAGACGCATCTGAGTTTTTTCTTTGGAAATTCCAATGAATTCCATTGGAGTTTAGATATAGAACATGTTCTATTCTTCTCCGATGGAATTCAGATGTGATTTGGCAGGCAAAAGCCCTATCGTGTGTACGCGACATAACACAGCCTTTTCACATCTCCATCCTCAAATTGATCAATGGAAGTACTCCGGTAGCAACTTGCTTAGCCCCCAACTGTCCCTAATTTTGAGGGACTGTCAGTCATATGTCCCTCTTTCCTCCTCATTTGTCCCTCATTTTGGTCTGATCTATATACCGTATTTTTAGCATCATAAGACGCACATGACCATAAGACGCACCTATGAATGAATCAATGAATGAATAAAAAACTTTTATAGCGCGGCACATGCAAACTAAATCGCCTCTGGGCGCTTGTTGTTCCAGTTTCCTTTGGTATCAAAAGAGATGAGTCTTGATCTTTAGGAAAAACGAGAAAAAAAAAATTCTGTACCAAATGGTATACTAAAATATTTTCCAGTGCCCATGAAATGCAGAGTGGCCACGACCATGGAAAATGCAGAGTGACCATGCCATAGAAATACAAAGTAACCATTGCCCATAGAAATGCAGTGACCATTGCCCATAGAAATGCAGAGAGACCAATGCCCATAGAAATGCAGTGACCATTGCCCATACAAATGCAGAGTGACCATTGCCCATAGAAATGCAGAGTGACCATTGCCCAAAAGAAATACAGAGTGACCAGTGCCCAAAGAAATGCAGAGTGACCAGTTCCCATTAGACATGTGCATTCGTTTTCGTTAGAATGCATTTTCGTCCGAAAATCTGATTTTTTCGTTATTGTTTGTTAAAAGTGCAAGAAACGAAAACCGAAAGATCTGACATAAAAAAGGCTTCATTTTCGTTTTCGTTGCGGTAAAAATTCGATATAGAGAGATTCGACATTATAGGGAAAAGATTTGACATTATAGAGAAAAGAATCAACACTATAGAAATAATAGATTCGACATTACAGAGAATAGATTTTGATTTATGAGAAAATAGATTCGACATTATAGAGAATAGATTCAACACTATTACTAGTCATACAACATTAGAATTCTTGTAGGCGGAATATTCAAACGGAAATGTACGATTCGTAAAGATTCGACGTTCCGTCGAATATTCTTTTGACCATTCGACAGCCACCAAAAAGATTTGACGTTCTGTCGAATATTCTTTTGACCATTCGACAGAAACCAAGTATTATTGGATTTTCGGACGAAAGCTATTCCCCAACGAAAAACAAAATTAATCAAAATGATTTTCGGGAGTAACTAAATAAATTTATTTTCCAAACGAAAACGAAAAAACTAAACAAAATATTCCAGTCTGCACATGTCTAGTGTCCATAGAAATGCGGAGTGACCAGTGCCCATAGAAATGCAGAGTGACCAGTGCCCATAGAGATGCAGAGTGACCATTGCTAAAAACACAGCCTTTACCTCATCTTATCACTTCCGCCTTCCTCTGCCTCAGGAACCGGAAGATCGCCTGGCACTGACAGGGGTTTGGGAGTCTGTAATCCGCTCTTCTGTCTCTCCTCTGGTGGAGGCGGCGGGAGGCGATGGCAGGGGGCGTAGCCAGCAGCGGCGGAAGGCGATGCAAGTGGCTTGGGGGGGCAGTGCCATCAGCGGTGGGAGCGGACGGTGCCATCGGCGGCGGGGGGCGTTGCCACCGGCACCGGGAGGCGATGCGAGTGGTGTGGGGGGGCTGTGCCATCAGTGGCGGGCGGCGTTGCCAGCGGGGGCGGTGCCTGTCATCTATTTGCAGCATAAGATGCAGGGACATTTTCCCCCATGTTTCTGGGGAAAAAAACTGTGTCTTAGGTCTTAGGTATGAACATGTAGATGGTAAACCATAGCTGACATGTTTTAAGGAACAAGTTTGCAAGCAAGGTGCAGAATGCCGGTCAGTAAGCACAGAGTCAGAGATAAAAAAGATAAGTATATTGCAGAAAGTCCAAACAAAACACAAGTAGGCTAGTGGGTAGGCACAGCCATCTGTAGCCACTTATGAACAGTAACAGCGGTCTGTCATTTTGAATGATGCCAACAGTGTCAATAAGGCACAGTAATGCAGCCTCGCTGCCCCCCCCCAAAGGGGAGGCTACCTGAAGCGCAGATAGACGTAGTTCCTGAACTGTCACAAAATGCGTGCCAAGCCCAATGGCCAGAGTCTTAAATAGACACTGCCCTGACCCAAGATGGCCACTGATGTCCCTGGGGGACCAGCGTCCAATCAGACAGATGCTTCCCTGGTGACACCAGGAAATCATAGGTGAATCAAGTTCAGCAAGGTCTTCCTTCCCCTTCTGCATAGTCGCTTCAGTTGAGGGTCATCTAAAGTGGGGAGTCTAGACTGCACATGTCTACAAGCTCTCTTCCTTGGAGCTAACCTGCATGCGCCGATGCTTACCACTAAAGAGTCCACACCCAATAAGAGGCCATCAATCTCCACTCTCCCTGTTTAGCCCTCCAATAGGCAGGAGCTACAGGGCTGGACAACCTTTGAGAGCAGCAGTATTGAGCCAAAAAATAAATCAATAAATAACAGACAAATACAGATGAAACCAAAGAATATAACAAAATGATAATTACAGGGCTGATTCAATAATATAACAAAGAATAATTTATGTTATTGAATTAGCGCTGTAATTATTATTTTGTTACATCTATTAGGGGCTTATATTTATTTATAGCAGCTGGTTATTGGAGAAAGAATAAATTATTTAGTTCACTGTTTTACAATATAATTTTCTCAGAATTTACTCTATTTAACAGCACGGAAGGGTTTATACATAAACGAAAGAATATCTATTAAAAAATGAAATGTTTGGATTTTCTAGCTGAATGCATGATAACATGGATTCCATTCTCGATCAGATATAAGTGCTTCCATAGTCCATACTAGTGATGAGCGGAATACGCCATATTCGATTTCGCGATATTTCACAAATATATAGAAGAATATTCGCAAAATATTCGTTAATATCGAATATTCGTGATATTTTATAAAAAAAAAATTTTGCGAACTTTCGCTAATGCGAATGCGAAATTTCGCTAATGCGAATGCGAAATTGATTGCGAAATTCTCGTCAACACGCGAAAACGGAGATCATTTCCTGGATTACTAAACTAATATGCACTAAACACTAACTCTACTTACACAAACTCATATGACTAAACTAAAGCTAATTATTATTTATTTTTTTATACACAAAACACAGAAGGGCAGAGAAAGTATTTGCGAATATTCGGCAACATAAAAGGATCGCCTCAGCTACTCGGCCCAGGGTCTCTAATCATACCAGCAATGCTTTTAGACGTCGATGGAGATCACTAGGATGTGATCTGTTTTAAAAATAAATTTGAAAAAATACGAATATTCGCAATATCGAATATTCACCGCGATATTCGATTTGTTCGCGAATACTCGAATATGCAATATTCGTTACGAATATTCGCAATGCGAATATTCGTGAGCAACACTATTCCATACATTCCTTGCACAGAGCTGTCATCCCACCAGTAGGGATGAGCTTCGAGTTTGAGTCAAACTCTTATTCGACTCGAACATTGCCGAAGGCACGCTCCCATCTCATACAATTAGGGGTGTTCGCGGCAAAAACGAAAAGCCGCAGAACACCCTGGAAAAGTCTATGGGAGAAATCTAAAGTGCTAATTGTAAAGGCTTATATGCAAGTTATTGTCATAAAAAGTGTTTGGGGACCTGAGTCCTGCCCCAGGGGACATGTATCAATGCAAAAAAAGTTTTTAAAAAACGGCCGTTTTTCCGGGATCAGTGATTTCAATAATTCTTAAAGTGAAACAATAAAAGTGAAATATTCCTTTAAATTTCATACCTAGGGGGTGTGTAAAGTATGCCTATAAAGCAGCGCTTGTTTCCCGTGCTTAGAACTGTCCCTGCACAAAGTGTCATTTCTGAAGGATAAAAAGTCATTTAAAATCAACTGACGTTTTTAAAACTTTTTTTTGCATTGATAAATGTCCCCAGGGGCAGGACCCGGGTCCCCAAAAACTTTTTAGGACAATAACTTGCATATTCGCCTTTAAAATTAGCACTTTAGATTTCAAATGTTCGAGTGCCATAGACTTTAATGGGGTTCTAAAGTTCACACAAAGTTTTGGTCTGTTTGCAGGTTCTGGTGCGTGTGGAGTGTTCAGCTCATCCCTACCCACCAGCATTTTGTACATCTGCTGCACGAGGTAACTCACAAGGCTGGTGCGCTTTCTCTTTTTGTTGTTTTACCGAAACTGCGTACCCCAGGTGTATCATGCCAAAGTCAATGAGCTTAAAAATAACCACTCAAAAAATCGAAATCTGGTCTTGAACCTCATTTTGACCCCTATAAGTAAAATAATATTTTGACAATTTTGTCTGTTTAGGTGAAACACCTACCAGCATTGAGCCGTGTCTTATTGCTATTTAAATGGAATACTCCAATAAACATTTAGGGCAGGGATATTGAATTTAAATTTTATGGCTGCCAAATTTTCCTCCAGCAAAGGTCCAAATTGCATGTTTGTGTGAAGACAAACATGCAATTTGTACACTGTATTAAAGACTCATATTTTTATATACAGAGACTCAGGCCTCGTACATACGACGTAAAAGAAACATCGTTTTCCTCGACGAGTTCCTTCTTAGGCTTGTCGAGAATCTTGTCAAGCTTTCCTTGCATAAACACTGTCAAGACAAAATCTCATCGTTCTTAAACCCTGTGATGTATAACACGTACGACGGCACTATAAAGGGGAAGTTCCATTCCACTGGCACCACCCTTGGGGCTGCTTTTTTTAATCTCATGTTACTGTGTGTTAAGTAAAAGTTTGGTGAGAGACGATTCGCGTTTTTCAGTCTGTTACACCGTGACAAATGTGCTATCTCCATTACAAACCCTACATTTACCGAAGACACGCTCCCATCTCATACTTTATTCTGAGCATGCGCGGGTTTCTAAGCATACACACAAACGTGTTTCTCGTCGTAAACCAGCCCGACGAGAAACACGGTGAGGAAAATGAAACTCCCGACGAGGAAAAAGAGAACTTGTTCTCTTTTTTTCTCGTCGAGTTCCACGACAGTTTTCTCGACGAAAAACATACATACAACCGTTTTCCTCGTCAAAAAAGCTCTGTCACCAAGTTTGTTGATGGATTCTGTCGAGGAATATAGATGATTTACAGCATATTTTAGCACACACCTCTTCAGACCATCCTAACCCCTGCCCTCTTCACCAGCCTATCTGCCGGTATGCAATAAGCGTTCTCACGCTAGGTTTTCTCTCTCCTTTGGACTTAACTTGTGGATACCTACATGTCATAGTCAATGAATACAATACTAAACTTGTCTGTAAGAACACTGAAGAAGGAAAGTATTTTCCGAAACGCGTCTGGTTCAGGACTATGTATTTCTCATTGACAGTTTTAATTGAATGCATATGTATATGTCCTATTTATATGTCTTTTGAATAAAACTATTTGTTATATCTATGCACATTCTTTATTTTGTTGGTAGTGCCTTTAAAGTCCCACCCTAGGGGTTTTCCCTTTTTGCCAGGACTCCTATCGGCCCTTTACTGATAATATATATCCATACATTGGATGTATGCACTTATTAATCTCTTCTTTAATAAAGCATGTATTATTTCTATACTGGTGTGCATCTATATGCTTATGGTTAATCTTATATGCTTCTTGCAGTAGTTCTTCTTCTCCCATCTACTTTTTTCAGCTTCCTTACAAATTTTTTCAGGAAAGGAATCCTTATTCTGAGTCGAGGCACAGCCAACTTTATTATCAAACCCACTCTTCCATTTAGCGAAGGTTCTGGTTCTCGTATTTACCTACAGATTTAGCACAATATTCTGTTTTGGGAGGGCCATTTCTTATAAGCCCCCCAAAAGGGGCTACAATGGCATAAAATATAATACAATTAGTCATGCCACAAGGGAAATATGCAAAAGAAGTCATCTTAATTGGAGAGTTACGGTGCCTTGAAAAAGTATTCATACTCCTTGACATTTTCCACATTTTGTCATGTTACAACCAAAAACATGAATGTATTTTATTGGAATTGTATGTGATAAATGGTCTTCAAAATTTTTGACATATAAATATCGAAAGTGTGGCATGCATTTGTATTCAGCCCCCTTTGCTCTGATACCCCTAACTAATATCCAGTGCAACAAATTGCCTTCAGAAGTCATCCAATTAGTATATAGAGTCCATCTGTTTGTAAATGTAACCTTTATATCAATACAGCTGTTCTGTGAAGCCCTCAAAGGTTTGTTAGAGAACCAAGGAACACACCAGACAGGTCAGGGATAAAGTTGTGGAGAAGTTTAAAGCAGGATTAGGTTATAAAAAAATATCCCAAGCTTTGAACATCTCACGGAGCACCGTTCAATGCAAACCCCGGAAAATGGAAAGAGTATGGCACAACTGCAAACCTACCAAGACATGGCCGTCCACCTAAACTGACAGGCCAGGGAATCGGAGGAATAATCAGAGAAGCAGCCAATGGGTCCATGGTAACTCTGGAGGAGCTGTAGAGACCTATAGGTCAGGTGGAAGAATCTGCCCACAGGACAACTATTAGTCGTACACTCCACAAATTTGGCCTATATGGAAGAGTGGGAAGAAGAAAGCCATTGTTGAAAGTAAGAAGTCCCTTTTGGAGTTTGGAAGCTGCCATGTGGGGGACACAGCAAACATGTGGAAGAACGTGTTCTGGTCAGATGAGACCAAAATCAAACTTTTTGGGCTAAAAGCAAAATGCTATGTGTGGTGGAAAACTAACACTGCAAATCACCCTGAACACACCATCCCCACATGGTGATGGCAGCACGGAAGCTGGTCAAAGTTGATGGGAAGATGGATGGAGCCAAATACAGGGCAATCTTAGAAGAAAACCTGTTAGACAAGGACCATAAATATACAGCCAGAGCTACAATGTAATGGTATAGATCAAAGCATACTCATGTGTTAGAATGGCCCAAGGTCTAGGCCTAAATCCAATTAAGAATCTGTGACAAGACCAGGGCTGGACTGGGACAAAAATTTGGCCCTGGACTTCATCTAGACTGGCCCACTTTGACAGGTCTCTTCCATGGCGGCGGGACAATTCCCGCACCCCCTTCACTAGCCACTAGCCCTTCTACTTTATTAGAGTAGAACAGCTGGTACTTTTATAGGCAGTACCCGTGTGGAAGCTAGACATTGTTTCACCCGGGGCAAAGAATCAGTTTGGTGCCCCCCCCTTATTAGACAAGATTGTCCCCCTCTGGTCCTCCCCCTGCTTCTTTGTTCCCCCCAGGTGAGTGCTGCAGGAAGGGAGAGACAGAGGAGTGGAGGGGGCGGCGGTCCACTGTCACTGAAGCCGGCCCACTGAGCCATCGGCCCACCGGGAAACTCCCAGTAGTCCCAATGGCCAGTCCATCCTTGGACAAGACCTGAAAGTTGCTGTTCAGAGACTCTCTCAATCAAATCTGACAGAGATTGAGTTATTTTGCAAAGAAGAATGGGCAAAAATGTCACTCTCTAGATGTGCAAAGCTGGTATCATTCCCAAAAAGACTTGCAGCTGTAATTGCAGTGAAAGGAGGTTCTACAAAGTATTGACTCCGGGGGGGCTGAATACAAATGTACGTCACACTTTTCACATATTTATTTGTAAAAAAAAAAAAAAATTTAAAACATTTATAATTTTCTTTCCACTTCACAATTATGTACCACTTTGTGTTGGTCTATCACATAAAAATCCCAATAATATAAATTTATGTTTTTGGTTGTAACATAACAAAATGCGAAACATTTCAAGGGGTATGAATACTTTTTCACGGCACTGTATACCTTAAATCACAGCAATATCAAGGGTTTATATATCTAAGAACATACAAAACCACATTTGTTTCACCAAATGGTCCCAGTGACAACTACAACTTTCATTTATTGTACAGGCGTCAAAGGGACAGTAAGTGAGGGAAAATTTACCCAATAAGGTCTCAGACAGAAATAAACACCAGACAGAAATGTAACTCTTCTGATCTTTATCCAAGACTAAAAAAAAAGGTTTATGGCTAGAGTGAGACTTATAAATTAAGTGGCGCGGAATCAGAACCCCTGTCAGGATTGTCATGCTATCTGAGGCTCTGTTAGAGAGATTTATCTTTACTTTACTTCATTCTTTACTTCTATTTTTTTTTTTTTTTTTGCAGTAGGGAAATGCTCTATTATTTCTGGTATGTCTACCTGTGCCCTTGTTGCAGAATTTCCCTCAGTTCCTGTTTATTGAAACTGTTTTCAGCAGCACAGAAAGTGAATTGAAATCTGTAACGTAGCCTCAACCACTTCAAGACCCCCTAACGTACATTTACATTATGGGTTTGAAGTGGTTTGCCAGGGTTATGGCTGAAGCTTGCAATGGGGTACTCAGCAGAGGGGAGGAGCCAGGACCACCTGCAGGGGACCCAAGAGGAGGAGGGCAGCTCTTTGCAAAACCATTGCAAAAGCAGGTAAGTACAGTATAACATGTTTGCTATTTTAGTTAACCTGCCTGGCGGTATGATTCTTTATCGTTTTAGGTGCTGAAAGCGGTACAATTATTTTGCATGGAAATTTGGCGTTTTACATTGTAGGCCTGTAATTCTTAGGCATAACTCACTTAAATCTGTCCAAACAAGAGTCCAGTAGACATCCCGGGTAAGATAAAGTTTGAAACACAAAATCATACATTATAATATAATAAATAACTTATAATAATCATAAAATAATTATATTTAAAAAAATAATTATAAAAAATAATAATGTATTTATAACATTATTAAAAACACTGGAATTTGCTCAATTGCAGAATTGTCGCTGTCATTATTTTTATTGTTTGATGACGAATTTCCCCAAAAATTGTTATTGCTCAATTCTGCAAGTGATTCTAATTTATTATCGCTGTTTTATAGCTGGTCTAAAACCACTTTGACATAAAAGGACACTTTTTGGTTGCTATGGACAGTTTCCAGGCGGAAAGAACAGTATTTATTATATAAAAGTGCATGCAGGACACTGGACAGACCACTAGGGACAAAGGGGATGTGTAATTATTTTATACAGTACTGTAATCTATAAGATTACAGTATACTGTATGTGTATTTATGTAGCAGTACCCCCAAAGGGGCTGCCGAGAAATGATGGGATGGCATGTTGCCTCATGGCTCTTGTGAAATGTCTAGGGCAGTGATGGCGAACCTTGGCACTCCAGATGTTTTGAAACTACATTTCCCATGATGCTCCTCTACACTGCAGAGTTCATTAGCATCATGGGAAATGTAGTTCCAAAACATCTGGAGTGCCAAGGTTCGCCATCACTGGTCTAGGGTGAACGATGCATGTAGCAGCAGTAAAGGAATGTACGCAAATAGGAAGTCTCTTTATATGTACTCTTTATTACCCAGCCGGGTAAAAACAGTTAACAGTTGATGGAAAGGATAGATGAAGGTTGGAAGGAGAACAGCAGATTCAGGCCTTGAATATGGAAACAGTCTTTCTTCTCACAACAATTAGATTTCTTTTGCCACTACAGATTGAGTGGGTATAGCGTACCTGGACAGGCCTCTCACCGACCTGGCAGCCAGAGTATCACTCGGAAATTGAGAAGAGGTCTCTCTCACAGACTCTTCCAGGGTGAACTTCAGGAAAGCGCCTCTGCCACAGACCTTCTCTGATTGCAGATACAGGGGATCCCCTCCTTGATACATTTTTGCCTGAACCTTCTTCTTAACGTCGCCTCAGATACCGACTGAGAGAGGAGTCAATCCCTCAGTGTCCAGCACCCCGATCCCCGATGGTTTGTCTCAATACTGTTGGACCGCCAGCCTCTCATTGGCGCTCCTCAACTGGACTCCCCACCGTACAGCCACACTTGCTTGGGATCTTCAAAAGTGAGAACCCAGTCGATCACTGGGTTCCTGTCCTGTTTGGATGTCCCGGTCCCTCATTGCCCAGAAACCAGGAACACCGCATAGTACACATGCCCCGGCCAGGAAGGCCATAACGCTAGGGGCACTGTGATGTGGTCACCCTAAAGGTGGATGCCACACTCGAAGAAAAAGAAGCTAAAATGGCATCTGCCTCATAAGTACCCTCTCCCAGCATGCCCAGCGAGGCCCAAGCCTCCTCATTGGCTGCTGGGAAAAGCACCCAAAACCTTGACTACACTGCTGCCACCTACCGTCCTGGGGTGAAACAACCACCCAGACGCGACAGAATGAGCCCACAGCACAGCCAAGCTGAAACAGAGACCCTAACCAAACGAATCTCAATTAGAATCAGAATCAACTTACATTCTGATTATCCCTTAAATTTACTAGCACACTTGGAAGTACATGGGTGCTACATTTACTTTTTTGAATTTCGCACCGATCTCCGCCCCGTGCGTCGTAATGTCGCAGGGAACGGAGCTAGGGAGGCACTCAGGAGGCATTGCAGGATCCAGGGACAAGGTAAGTAAACTCTGCTTGTGGATACTGCAATGCGATCCTGAGTCTGGCTTGGGGATACTGCTAATGGTACAGGATTTCCACCCCAAGCCAGACTTGGAAAACTGCAGGGAGGTTAAAGAAAAAGCAACAAAGCCTTACAATTTAGGCTGGGTTCACACTGCAGTACGAAGTGGCTCCCAGAAGGGGTCCGATGCGTCCCTGTTCACCATTTCATGTGCGACTTCAGTCTGAAGCGGACCAGAAGATACAGAGAACTCCTGTGCAATTTGCTCCAGAGATGTGTGAACCGGCATTGAGAGCCGTCACAATTTCTGGAAATGCGAATTGGATGCAAGTTTCTCCGCATCCAATTCACAATCTTGTAAACCCAGCCTTAATGAGATGGGCTTTCAAGGATGACCTAAAGGTACACAGTGTAGGAGATACCCGCATGGATTGGGATACACAGTTCCGGTGGATGGGAGAGGCTCTGGAGAAATCCTAAAAATTAGCATGCAAGGAGGTGACAAGAAGGCTAGAGAGCAGGAGGTCTTCAGGGGAGCAAATAGGCTATTTTAGGTGATATTACGAAATAGATGTGCGGTTCGTTTAGTTACAAATGAATATTCAGACACATTTTTCATTATTTGGAGATACCGATATATCCGAATACCCAAATTACAATATAAACGTATTTTACCGAATGCACCGAATAACGTAACAAAAGTCGTCCAAATTTCCAAAATTCAGACTGAAATTCGAATCAGATTTTATATTGAACTTCAGTCAAATTCTCACTACACATATTGCTGAAATCAAAAAAAAAAAATTTGCGCTAACCCAAAGAATATTAATAATACCGTGATAAGTGAACTCACAGAAGGCAGCAATCACGTGACCTAACACAAGCATACATAAAAAAGTGAAAAAATTGCGCCAACTAAAAAAGAACAATTAAGTCCATAAATAAATAAATTAAATAAATAAAGTCCAATAAATAGATGATCTGTTCAGCACAAACAGCACCCAAGTGCAATAAAGAATTCGTGAGCTGCCACCACATGGACTGAGGCTTACCAGAGATAGGCTAAGTAAGAGCCTATAGTTGGAACCAAAGCAGGATATCCCAGGGACAGGTATCGCGGCCTCTCGGAAGTCCTTGTCTCAACCAGAAACAACTGTTCACGGAATCCACACCAGGCTATGGCCTGGCCAGGATGCAGCGTTGAATACTCGACAGCAGACGTATCATGCAGGGCAACGGTAAACCATATGTAGGGAAGGAGACCGCAACATAGTGTAATACCAATGTGGTTTTAATAAAAAGATTAAAAAAGCTACTTACACAAGAATGTGAATATGAGCGATATAAAATAAATGCCGGCTGGCATCGAACAGGAGCCCTTCCTAATGCAAGCACAGTGACGTCACTGCGCGCCGTCGATCCAGACGCGTTTCGTCATATGTTGACGTTATCAATCAATCCCCATTGATAACGTCAACATATGATGAAACGTGTCTGGGTCGACGGCGTGCAGTGACGTCACCGCACTTGCGTTAGGAGGAAGGGCTCCTGTTTGATGCCGGCCGGCATGTATTTTATATCGCTCATATTCACATTCTTGTGTAAGTAGCTTTTTTAATCTTTTTATTAAAACAACATTGGTATTACACTTTGTTGCCTGTCTTCTTCCCTACATATGGTTTAACGTTGCCCTGCATGATACGTCTGCTGTCGAGTATTCAACGCTGCATCCTGGCCATAGCCTGGTGTGGATTCCATGAACAGTTGTTTCTGGTTGAGACAAGGACTTCCGAGAGGCCGCGATACCTGTCCCTGGGATATCCAGCTTTGGATCCAACTATAGGCTCTTACTTAGCTTATCTCTGGTAAGCCTCAGTCCATGAGGTGGCGGCTCACAAATTCTTTATTGCACTTGGGTGCTGTTTGTGCTGAACAGATCATCTATTTATTGGACTTTATTTATTTAATTTATTTATTTATGGACTTAATTGTTCTTTTTTATTTGGCGCAATTTTTTCACTTTTTTATATTGATGAAATCAAAAGACTGTGGGGTTTATTTACTAAAGGCAAATCCACTTTTCACCACAAGTGCGCTACAACTGCACTTGGAAGTGCAGTCGCTGTAGATCTGAGGGAGACATGCAAGGAAAATAAAAAACAGCATTTTTGCTTGTATTTAATTGGATGATAGAAATCAGCAGAACTTCCCTCCCATTTCAGATCTTCCCGAAAAGTGGATTTGCCTTTAGTAAATAAACCCCTGTGTGTGTTATTGGAGTACCATTTCAAAAACAATGATGTTTTTGTTAAGTCAAAGGTGATTTAAATATTCATTGTAATCATTTGATGAAGATTTTCTTCTGTTTGTTCACTTTGCTGCATTCAAATAATCGAAAACAATATAACATTTTCATGTCGACCGATTCTAATTGTTTTCGATATAAATGTTTCAAATCAAAAAAAATCTGTAAATTTCAAATATGAATTCCAACTACAAATTGAACCAAACAAAATAACTAGATTAATGACTCAAAACGAAACAAAACACATATTTTCGTCATGCACATGTCTATTACGAAATGAGACTGATGATGTAGCTTGGGGAATAGTTGTGTTAATGGCCAGATCACCAGGTAAAAATAAAGGAAAAAAAGCCCCCCCCCCCCCCCCAAAAAAAAAAAGAATTCAAATGCAACCATCAAATAAAAATATTGGTAAGCTGCAATAGAATACATTTTTGTTTTTGGGTTTAGATATTCTTCATTATACCCAGTGAGTGCCAGAGGCTGAAACATTTGTAGCTTTTTACGAGAACGAAGTTGAAAGGAATCAAAACTTACCAGATCAAAATCCCGTCACCAGCTTTTTGAAAATGCAGCATGTTATTATTTTTTTAAAGTGTATAGAAAGCTCAATTAATTTCTAGGTTTTAGCTTAGAAAAAAACAGCGCCACTTCCTCAATTGCACAGCACAGAGCTATGATTATAAACTACGGGAAACTTGTCGCTGTCATGAAACTTTCTTCAACTTGCTCATTTAACAAGCCTGGGAAATGCCACCCTCATGTTGGGCTGTCACCCCAGGAATGGGTTATGATATTTCCTTTTTTTTTTTTTCCTGATTGGGATTACAGGGCATAGATATCTCAGCTGTCATTTCCAGGGAGCCGTTCTTTAATATAAAAGTTTTCAAATTATTAACTTTTAGGAAGCGATATTTGATAGCAACAGTAATATCCTTTCAAGACCGCTGGATGTTTTCTTCTTTTTTCATGAATAAGCTACCTAATCTGAAAGAACGTAATTTCACTGCTGTCAAATCCGTGGTGCACCGTATTGTACAGTACAGAAACACCGCTATCACAATTCCATCTAGATCATAAAGATGTGCTTTGCCTTTTACTGATTAACCGGAATACCTGGAAGTGGTATTTCTGTGGAAATCCATTTTGAGACGTGATTGCTGTGTTACTACGTTCTTTTCAAAGAGACCTTGCAACATTTTTTTGGAGCATCTGATTTTAATCAGTTAGGGCAAGAAGAGACACTGCCCATGGAGATAAGAATGTGCTTACCAGATTTGTGAACTTGTGATTGTGAACAATGTGTCCAATGGTCGAAATGGTAATTCCACAAATTGTAACTTTTTTATTTATTAACCTCCCTGGCAGTATGATTATTTCAGATTTTAGGTGCTGAAAGCGGTACCATTATTTTGCAAGGAAATTTGGCGTTTTATATTGTATTCTTAGGAATAACTCACTTAAATCTGACCAAACAAGAGTCTAGTAGGCATCCCGGGTATAAACATTTTTTAAAAACAAAATTATAATATAATAAATAATTATAAATAATTAAAACAAATAATATAATTATAATAAAAAAAATTTCAATAATGTAATCAACTCAAAATCACTGAAATTTGCTCAGTTGCAGAATTGTCGCTGTCATTTCTTTTATTTTTTTATGTCGAATTTCCCCACAAATCGATATCGCTCAATTCTGCAAGTGATTATAATTTATTATCGCTGTTTTCTAGCTGCTCTAAAACCACTTTTGACATAAAGGGACACTTTTGGTTGCTATGGACAATCTACAGTTTGCAGGCAGAAAGAACAGTTTTTATTATATAAAAGAACATGTAGGACACTGGGCAGACCACTAGGGACAAAGGGGTGTGTGTATTTTTTACATACAGTACTGTAATCTATAAGATTACAGTATACTGTATGTAATGTGTTTGTTTACTTTTTTTAATTTGGCGCCATTCTCCTCCCCCGTGCGTCGTAACGTCACAGGGAACGGAGATCGAAGGCACACGGGGACGCTGTGTGAATCGAGCGAGCACCCGCTCGCTCACACAGCGTGTTGGCATCGCTAGATCCATGGACAAGGTAAGTAAACCCTGTCTGTGCACTCAGCGAGGCGAGCCCGAGTCTGACTCGGGGTTACCGATTGCAGCATGAAAATTTAACCCCGAGTCAGACTCGGGAATACCGCCAGGGAGGTTAAGGCTCCATTCACACTGGGCTTAAAAAAAGTATATTCTTTTTGGAGTAAAAACGTCCATATAGAGCATTTTTTGTACAACGTTTAGACGAGTTTAGGAGAGTTTTACGTTTTTTCTGCCAGTGAGCTCCAAACAGAAACACAAATGAGAAGGTTTTTTTTTTTCCTGCCTCTAAACGTTGTTCTCAAAAATATGCCTGTAAAAGTTCTAATGTGTATGGACACAAAGGGTAACATTGAGTTGCTTCTACAGGCAGAACAGAAAACTCCTGTAGAAGCAACGTTTTGTATTCCAGTGTGCATGGAGCCTGAGCACACAGAGGATATATGCCTAAAGTGGAGCAGGTCTCTAAACCAATGGCCATGAATACAAGGAGACAAGATTAGTCCATAAGACCTTCAATCAAAAATTACTATAGGTGTAAGACATTCTAAAGCCTCATGCACACGATCTGACTTCCATCGGACAAATCCGTGGATTTTTGTCCGAAGGGCGTTGTCTGTGAACTTGGTATGCATACAGACGACAAAACATTTTCAGTCAACATACAAGAACGTAGTGACGTACTGTACTAGACGTACTACTTGATTTTTCAGCTCTTTAGCGACACCCTTTGGGCAACTTCTGCTAATGTTGTCTTTTGAGCATGCATGTTTGTACTTTGGATATTAGTCCAACAGATTTGTGTACACACATTTGTTGTCTGACAATTTGAGATCATGCACAGCCAAAATTTGTTGTCGAAAATTCCGACAACAATTGTCCGATGGAGCATACAGACAGTCAGATTGTCTGACAAAACACGTCCATTGGACAATTGTTGTCGGAATATCCGATCGTGTGAACGGGCCTTAAGAGTGTGTCCAACTCTGAAAAGATATGAGAAGAGAAGAGAAAGGGGTGTAGTATTAGGATACACGGTTACAGCTGCTGCCATAACACTGGTATTTTATGTAAGTAAGAAATTACTTATTTTTACTATGGGGCAGTCGACAAGAAGCTATTGATGGAGATGGTAAAGGAGCAGAACCGTGTTTTTTAAAGTGATTTCTCAACAAAAATAAAGAAAAATAAAATAATAAAAATAAAAACACCCTAACACAAAATAAATAAATTAATTACTATCATTACTATTATTGTTGTTATTAATAATATATATATATATATATATATATATATATATATATATATATATATATATATATATATTGTTGGGTGTTTAGTTATTATTATTATTATTATAGGCATTTTTTTTACCTCATGCAGTAAATGATCTCTTATGATCTAGAGATCATCGGGATCTGGTAAGAGGTACGTTTTATTTTCGATTGGATTAATACACTACATTATCACTGGGAACTGTGGATAGCACATTCAGTTGGTGCAATACCAATGGAATAATTTCTGAACATGGACACTTGTTTATAGAACTTTTGATAAATCACTAGTTGTTACACTGTGTTTGCTATAATTTCTCTAAAAGATTTCTTTCGAGACAATCCTTTAAATTTTTACTTTTTTCAACTATCCCCTTTATCCAAGGAGTGTTAAAAGTGCAGCAGTCTACACTGAAAATTAGCGTGATATTCTTTTCACATATAGTTATTATTTATAATAATTTATGCAATATTTTTTAAGGTTCTGGGTTAATTATTTTTTATTTATGTATTATTACATAATTTATTTTATTTATTTATGATGATTTTAAGTTATTTGTGAATTAAATTGACATTTATTCATATATTCTTACTATTTTATGTTTTACAATTTTCATTTTGAGCAGAAAGTGGCGCATGCATGGCAAAATGCGCAAATGCAATAAAAACTCGCAAATTCCATGTCTCTATTAATTTTTATGGGAATAAAAACATGCCAAAATGCTCAAATCTGATTGATTCAAGCTACAAAAAAAGCTCCAGAACTTTTTGGAGCTTCAGGTGTTTGACTTCAGGCGACTTGGAGTGGAGATGTGAACCATCTCCATAGAGAATAATAGATTTTTTTTATCCCCCAGCTTTAAGCTCCAAAAAGCTAAGGTGTGAATGGGCCTCAGAAATCCTTTCTCTAGATTGCTCCAATTTTTATATTTATTTGTAAAATAATTCGTTTTATATATTTAAAAACAGCTATAAAATATTTGTTAAAGAATTTAAAAACATTTAGAAAAAACAAAAATAACCTGCCCCCCAACTATTATAATTTGCTTTTGAAAATACACAACCTAATAATATGTAAATGTGGCAGCAATGTTTTTTTTTCTTTTAATGGAGCTGAATTTCAAGAAAGATCAGCAAATGTCTAACAATCTCTCGTTGGAATTGAATGAACATTCGGTTGCAGCATTTACATGCTCATTTGGAAAATGATGAGACTCAGGTCAGAGAATCCTCCGGTGAAGGCGATTTGGAGGTGGGAGATGAGCTGGTAGCGCCGGCGTTTTCATTCCACGGTAACATATAACAGATGTGGAGAGGAGCCGAGAGCTCCCAGCCCAGACCATTAGAAGGCAAGAGCAGCTGATACCTGCAACCCTCCGCAATATCCACATTTCATTAACTGTATCTGGCAGCTCTGCTGTGCATTGTAAACAGCAAGGTGCTTCCCCAATGAGCGCCGCTATACTGGCTGCTCTAAGGATGGCGGATTTATGAAATTCACAGATGTCAGGATCAGGTCAAGAAAATATATTTTCTGCCATCTTTTCTCTCTCTCATTCCATCTGCTTTTCTTCATTCCTCCTCCAACTCAATCTCTCACTCTCCCCACCTCTCTCTTTCCTGATTTCTCCCTACCTCCTATTCCTCCTGCAACTCAGTCTCTCGCTCTCCCCACTTCTCTCTCTTCCCTGCTTTCTCTCTCCCTCCCATTCCTCCTTCAACTCTCTCTATCTCTCCCATCTACCCCCACTCTTTCAATCTTTCATCTCTCTTTATTGACTTTCTTCATTCCTTCTCAAACTTTTCCTCCCTCCCTCATTTCTCTCCCCCTACCAGGGCTGGTGCTAGACTATTTCACACAATAGGCAAGACCAGTTATATTCACCCTCCCACACCAAAAAAATAAATAAGCTCCTAACAGTGGGACTATTGGAGGGCTGGAGGGAGGATGTTATTTATGTAGCTGGTACCAATATGCCTTGGGTTTGCCAATGTTACCCCACAATCCAGTATCCAAAATGTGCCCGTATACTATCTACATGACAGAGAGAGGAGGGGGTATTGGGGATGAGAGAAAGAGAGGGGGGATAGGGGATGATAAAGAGAGGGGGGATGAGAGAGAGATGGGGGGTTGGGGGTGAGAAAGAGGGGATTGGAGATGAGAGAGAGGGGATAAGATAAAGAGGGGGGTTGGGGATGAGAGAGAGAGGGGATTAGGGTTGAGAGAGAGGGGATTGGGGACGAGAGACAATGAGGGGAATTGGGGATGAGAGAGAGAGGGTAATTGGGGATGAGAGAGGTGGGTGAGAGAGAGAGAGAAAGATAGAGAGGGAGATTGGAGATCAGAGAGGAATGAAAGAGAGAGGGGGATTGGAGATGAGAGAGAGGGGATTAGGGGTGAGTGAGAGAGAGGGGAGGTGAGAGAGGGATGAGAGAGGGAGATAAGAAAGGGGGGTGAGAGAGGGGGAATTGGG
Organism: Rana kukunoris; assembly: GCA_029574335.1. Classification (NCBI taxonomy): domain Eukaryota; kingdom Metazoa; phylum Chordata; class Amphibia; order Anura; family Ranidae; genus Rana; species Rana kukunoris. Next base: position 41,106,558 of record CM056056.1, on the reverse strand, counting down.
GATGAGAGAGAGGGTGAGAGATAGGAAGCTTCTGGGATTAGAGAGGGGGGATGAGAGGGGGGATAAGAGAGAGAGAGGATGAGAGCAAGAGGATAGATAAGAGAGCGGTGAGAAGGGAGGATGAGAGACAGGGGGATTGGGGATGAGAGAGAGATAGGGGGCAGGCAGAGGGTGAGAGGGGAGGATGAGAGAGAGGGGGGGCATGAAAGAGGGGGAGTTGGGGATGAGAGAGAGGGGAGGTGATAGAGGAGGGATTGGGGTGAGAGAGAGAGAGGGATGAGAGAGGGAAAGGAGAAGGGGATTGGAGGATGAGAATGAGGGGGGTTGGGCATAAGAGAGGGGGATGATAGAGGGGGATGAGAGAGAGAGGGAGGTGAGATAGAGAGGGGGGAGATTGTAGGATTAGAGAGAGGGGGTTTGGGATGAGAGAGGGGGGATTAAAGATGAGAGAGAGGAAGTTGGGGTGAGAAAGAGAGGGGGGAAAAGAGGGATGAGAGAGAGGGATTGGGGATGAGGATGAGAGAAAGGGGAGGGGATGAGAGAGAGAGAGAGGGGAGATTGGGGTGAGAGAGAGGTGAGAGGGGAGAATGAGAGAGAGGGGAGGATAAGAGAGAGAGGGGAGGATAAGGGCGGGATAAGGAGGATAAGAGCAGGGCCCCTAGCATTTTCTGAAGTCTCTTCTGTGCACCCCCCTGTCCCAGTCTGTGGGCAAGTGTGTTATCCTCGGTACCTCCTTCCATAGACGTTCGTGCTGGCCAGCAGCAGGCCTTTCTCTTTCTGGCTGGTGAGGATGGGGGTGCTCGGCTCTATGCCATTAGATCGCAGACTGTCCCAGGCAAAAGTTCATTGCCACATGCGCCTTTCACCAGTCCTCGGGGGAGCTGGATCCACTTGTCCTTTGCTGCTGTCGGAGCCGGGAGTGTAGAGGAGGTTTGAGGAATCCAGCCTCTGGGTGGTACCAGCCGTTTCGGGGTTACTGCGCCTGCTGCTCCTCACTTCTCTGGTGGTCAGGGAGCTCTTCTTCCTCCCTGGAATTTGCTTCTCCCTGCTCCCACCACGGCGATCCCACCACGGCGCTACCACCGGTCCAGGCCTGCACAGTGTGAGTGACACACAGTAAGCAGCACTATTCCGGCAGAGCCACGCTGACCCAGGGAAACTACGTCATTGATTCCTCCATCCAGGCTGGCCTGCACCCTCCCTAGGCTATACTAGGCACCATAGGTGGCAGTGCGCCCTAGGCAGCTGCCTTGTTCACCTAGTAGGTGTGCCGGAACTGCCCCCTACACCCTTCTCACTCCCTCTCTCACCTCTCTCTTCACCTCCCCCCTCTCTTTTTCTCACTCTCTCTTTCTCCAGTACCTATACATCTCCCCTTCACTTCCTCACAACTCTTTCCCTACATCATACCCCTCTCTTTTACTCTCTAGCATGTGTGCGCAACCAATTGCATTACAGTGTGCACCCCAAAGCTCAAAGACACATGCGTGTGTATATCTATATATATATATATATATATATATATATAGAGAGAGAGAGAGAGAGAGAGAGAGAGAGAGAGAGAGAGCACGAAAAAGAGAAAAGGAAAGAGAGAAAGAAAGAAATGTAGCGCCCATGTACTTTAAAGTACAGGAGCTATTGAAATTTTGGGAAAAGATCAGAGTGTGACTTACTCTGATCTCAATTCTGATTATGTTAAGGCTCTCTGTTTCAGCTCAGCTATGCTGTGGGCTCGTTCTGCTGTACCTGGGGTGTAGTCTGGAGGTTCGAGTGCTCTTTTCCAGCAGCCAATCGGGAGGCTTGGGCCTCGCTGGGCATGCTGGGAGAGGGTACTTATGAGGCAGACGCCATTTTGTGGGGTCTTCGGTTTTACCTCACCTTCAGGGTGACCACATCACCGTGACCCGTGCGTTATGGCCTACCTGGCCGGGACGTGGGTGCTAAGCAAGATTCCTAGTTCCGGAGCCCAGATGGTCAGGAACCACTCTGAGTGGAACGGGGATCCAGTGATCAACTGGATCTCCAAAGATCCCAAGCGAGTTTAGCTGTTCTGTGGGGAGTCCAGTTGAGGAGCCCCAAAGAGAGGCTGGTGGTCCAACAGCACTGGAGCGAACCATCGGGGATCGAGGTACTGGACACTGAGGGATTGATTCCTCTCTCAGTCAGTACCCTGGCGACATTGAAGAAAGGGTACAGGCAAACTTTATTCAGGAGGAGTTCCTCCGTGGTTACACTCAGACAAGGCCTGTGGCAGAGGCGCTTGTCTGACGGTCATTGAGAAGAGTCTGTGGCAGAGACACCCTTCTCCGGTTCGAGTGATACTCTGGCTGCCAGATTTGTGAGAGGGACTGTCCAGGTACACTATACCCACTCAGGCTGGAGTGGCGAAGAAACATTGTCTATTGTCGGAAGCAGGACTGCTTCAAGTATCCAAGGCCTGAGTCTGCTATCTTCTTCAAATCCTTTCTTCTATCCTTCCCTCACCTGTTAATTGTTTTTACCCGGCTGGGTAATAAAGAGCACTTATAAAAGAGACTTCCAATTTGCGGACATTCCTTCATTGCTACCTATTCAAAGTTCACCCAAGACACATCACCAGAGCCATGAGGTAACATGCCATATCTTTTTAACCAGCGGCTTCTTCGGGGGTGAGCGAGAAAGAAAAAAAGAAAGAAAGAAAGAAAGGCATCTGGGGGAACTTGAAGAGGTACAAAGTGAGTGAAAGGGATGAGGGAAAGAGAGAGCGAATGAGGGTAGATGGAAGATAAAGAGAGTTGGAGAAGAAATGAAGAGCAGCAGAAAAGAGAGAGAGGGGATAGACAGGACAAAGAGAGGGAGCTAGAGGTGAAATGAAGGGATGATGATAGTGAAAAAGAAAAAAGTAGGCAGACAGATAGGCAGAGGAAGTGAGAAAAGGAAGAGAAGGAATGAAAGAGAATGGTATGAGGAAAACAAGCATGTATATGGAGAAAGATGTACTGAAAACAGAGGTGGTAAAGGAGGAAAAAGGGTGATGAATTATTAGAGGAAAGGTAGAGTATGGAGAAGTGAGAGAGAGGGGGAGATAGGCAAAAAGAATAAGAGAGAGAAGTGAGGGGCAAAGTGAGTGAGTGGGATCAGAGGGCGAGATAGAGCTGGAGGAGGAATACAAAGAGATAGAAGGAGTGAGAGAGAGAAAGAGGGCAGGCAGATTGCACAAAACCATACCTCCCAACTTTTTGAGACGTGAATGAGGGACGCCTATCGGCAAAAGTATGCAGGCATAGGACACACCCCTTGCCACGCCCCGTTAAAGAAGAATTGTACAAAAAAACAAGGTTGGTTAAACCCACAAGTGCTTTTTTTACCACTACTATTCCTTTATATTGGCTTTTGGAATTCAGATGAAAAGTTTAGAACTGGAAGACACTTTTTGAAAGATAAAAAGTTCATTTTATTTACATCTATATAGATCAGACCAAAATGAGGGACAAATGGGGAGGAATGAGGGACAGAGGGACATTGTTCCAAATCAAGGACAGTCTCTCGAAATCATGGACAGTTGGGAGCTACAGTATGCAACACACATAAACACTTCTAGTGCATAGATTTCTTCCTTCGAGTAATTGAGGTGGATTTACTAAATGCAAATAGACTGTGCACTCTGTAAGAGCATATGCTTCAAGACTTAGTCAATGAGTAGACATCCATCATCAATTCATGTGCAAGCAAATATGCTGTTATGTTTTTCCTAGCATATGATTGGATATTTTTTACAAAGTGAAACTTCACCTCATTTACTAAGCTCTGGGGCAACTACCTTAAGTAAATCAAACCCAGTGTTAACATCCTTATGGCTGTGCCTACACTTTAACCTCCCTGGCGGTCTTTCCGTGTGTGGCACGGGGTGAGATTTTAAAGCTAAGATCGGTAACCCTGTGCCACACACGCGCTTACCTCGCTGGATGCAGAAAAAAGTTTACTTACCTTTTCTCTGCGATCCAGCGATGAATCTCCGCAGTACATGGCGGGCGGATGTCCGCCTGATGCTGTGTGTTCCGCCGATTCCCTTCCCTGCGAGCGTCGCGACGTAGGGGGGGGAACGGCGCCAAATTTAAAAATGTAAACAAACACTATACATACAGTACACTGTAATCTTATAGATTACAGTACTGTATGTAAAAAATACACACCCCCCATGTCCCTAGTGGTCTGCCCTGTACACTACATGTCCTTTTATATAATAAAAACTGTTCTTTCTCCCTGCAAACTGTAGATTGCCCATAGCAACCAAAAGTGTCACTTTATGGCAAAAATTGTTTTAGAGCAGCTAAAAAACAGCGATAATAAATCAGAATCACTTGCAGAATTTAGCGATAGCGATTTATGGGGAAATTCGTCATAAAAAAAAAAAAATAATGACAGCAAAAATTCTGCAACTGAGCAAATTTCAGTGATTTTGATTTGATTACATTATTGAATAATTGTTACTATAATTATATTATTATTTGTTATCATTTTTTATAATTATTTATTATATTATAATTTTTAATAAGAAAAAAAAAAAAAATCATACCCAGGATGCCTATTAGACTCTTGTTTGGATAGATTTCAGTGAGTTATTCCTAAGAATTACAAGCCTACAGTATAAAACGCCAAATTCTCTTGCAAATAATGGTACCGCTTTTAGCACCTAAAATCTGAAAGAATCATACCGCCAGGGAGGTTAACAAAAAGCACCAAAAATAACACATGGGGCCAGATTCAACAACACTTGCGCTGGAGTATTTCGATATGCGCCGCGTAACTGTGAAGATGCGCCGTCGTTTCTATGTGCCCGTACCCACCAAACTAGATGCGCCCAATAACGGGCCATTTGCGACCGGCGGAACGTTCCGACGCCAGAGTATCGTCAGCGCTTAATTTCGCTTGGCACCTCAGTCGCGCCTATTGATTTCCCCTGCAAATATGCAAATGAGGGATTTTTCCCAATTCACGAACGGATTAGCACCATACGCTGGCTACATGCGCCGCGCGTATCTCGTCCGTCCGGCGCAAAGTTATTTCTACAAAAGGCTGCTTTATCTTTACTCCAGACGGCCACAGGTCAGCAGGAGAGCAGCTACAGCAGCGTTACCGACGATAAGAGCTAGCTGAGCACCCCCACTTGCAGGACAACACCTCTGTCCATGCTTGTCTGTCAAATTTTACAGCCATGGAGGAAGACATCATAGGTCTCCATAGCCGAGATGACGGCTGACAGCTCCTGGCCATTAAAGTTCAGCTTTCTCCTGTGTGTTTGCGGGGAACGGGAGCAGCCATCTCAGAACAAAAGTAACATCACTGCGGGGAGGGGAGCAGGATATACTTTAGTGCCGGAATGGCGCTTCTACGGGCGCATTTAAACGCCCAACGGAAGGCATTGCGCTGACGTTTCCCGTGAAGTGGTGCCGACGGAAGTTGTGAGCATGCGCACAAAGGGGGCGAGTGGAGCCTCACTCACTGCGCATGCTCCGTGGTTGATGCGCTGAACGTAAGCCTCTGCGCTGGGCTCCGCCCATCATTTACATATGATCACACCCACTTCCCCTTGCGTCGGGTTACGCCAGCGCATTATCGTTACTCTGGCGCAAGTTTACGCGCAACTGCTATGTGAATAACAGTACTTGCGCTGAAAGGGTCGTCAGAGTAACGTAAATGAGAAGCGTTACTCTGGAGCAAAGATGCTCTCATCTACCTGAATATGGCCCATGGTAGTTCAATGGTCAAATAACTAATTCAAGCCATAGACACAGCAACACAATAAAATTGAAATCAAGAAAATCAAATTGATTGTTCGAGAATATTGACATATTTTCATAAAATCACCCCGTAGTGCAAAGATTGATTATAGCCCACGTTTTACATTTAGGTGGGCAAGATCAATAAAGGACTTTGTAGGAGGAGGAACCCCCTTGGGAGAAATGTACGTTTTGTATATTTTTTAAATTGAATACGCTAATGGAGTTGCTTAAATTGTAACCCTTGCAATTAATGTTTTTTCATGTTAGATAAAGTGCTGGAGGGTCACAACTCCTGACAGTTATTTTTTTTGGTCATTTGTGCCCCATTGGGGAGATTTCCCTTCACTTCCTTTCCCATAGCCAAAACAGGAACAGGAAATCCCTGAAATTTAAGGGTATCCCTTGGGGACCCCATTGGAAAATCTCCTCTTAATTACTTTTCTGGAGACAACCCAAAATGTGTTTTTTTCTTTTACTTTCACATTCAATGTTAATGGTAAACAGGACAAATAGAGAGGGTGGATCTCCTAATGGGGGGCACGGACAGCAATAAAAACTGAAAGATATTCTAATCTTTCTCACTGATATGCCAGGACAGTCCTGCATCTTGGCCCTTTGTCATGCCATATCCAGGGATCACTGCATCAACTGAGGTGATTGTGATTGCGCGGGGGTGACCCTCTATATTAAAGGTGGGGTCTGGGTGGGCTCAACCCATGAAGTGGCCATGATTATCAGCTCAACATATTTAGAACTGGGGTTTTGGTGGGACGCCACGTAACATGGACCTGATTTTGGCCACACAAAAAGTGGGAAGATGAAATGCAATTATGCATTGGGGCGTGCTTGCTTTACTTCCTGTCAAGACAGAACAGGTGTTAACCTTTCCACGCTCTATGCAAAATGAGTTGGGTGAAGTTGGAATTTTAAAATATGCCTAAATAAATATACTGCTGTTACTACCAGATAGTTAACAGGCTTTATTTACTGGAACGATGAAATATCTTATGTACCAGCACCTTATTTCTAGGTACGTTCTATATGGAGTACTTGGATGTATGCCAAGTTGCCAACAAGATCCATTAATTATCATGTAGGTCTTGTTTTTGTGTACTGCATTCATTGAGGTAAGAACTCTTAGGTTGGAACTGGTAGTGTGGGGTACATTAACAGATGGAACAATGTGTGGGTGAACATGATGATGTAAACAGCCTGTTTTTCTTCCCACATTTAACTCTTTGTTGGCCAGAAAATCATATTGAGTATACAACTTGTATAATCTGCTTTGTTCCAGCCTCCATAACATCCATAACATTATGGGGTTGCTTTACTAAAGGCAAAAAGACTGCAGTTGCTCCAAAGCTTGGTAAATGAGGTAACGCTTCACTTTGCCAAGAGTAACCAATTACATGCAAGAGTAACCAATTACATGCAGAGCGCAACTGCACAGTCTATTTTCCTTTAGTAAATCAACCCTCTGAGATAACATAACCTTTAGGAGTTATCTATTGCCTTGTCTATAGTGGTAATGCTTTCAAAAGTATTTTACTAGTAATTATTTATGTTTGGGGAGTCATATTTACTTGTTACATATGCAGACTCTGCTTCCTGCTTTTGCATTGTTACACAATGATTGCACTTCCTTCTAACTATTTAAAGGAAAAGTATAGCCTAACAAGCTTTGGCTGTACTTCTCCTTTAAATAGTTAGAAGGCAGTACAATCATTGGGGGTTATTTACTAAAGGGAAATTCACTTTGCACTACAAGTGCACTGCAAGTGCACTTGGAAGTGCACTTGGAAGTGCAGTCGCTGTAAATCTGAGAAATAGATCTGAAATGAGGGGAAGCCCAGCTGTTTGTATCATCCAATCATGTGCAAGCTAATATGCTGTATTTTACCTTCCTTGCATGTCCCCCTTTAGATCTACAGCGACTGCACTTCCAAGTGCACTTTCAGTGCACTTGCAGTGCAAAGTGGAGTTGCCTTTAGTAAATAACCCTCATTGTGTAACAGTTTGTTCTACACTCCTGAGACCCTTTTTCAGCAGAAAGCAGGTTGAAGCCCGCTGTTGGCTGACATCACAGAGTCGGAACCACTCTCAGAAACGGTAGGGATAGATGCAGCATCGAACAGATACTGCATCCACCTAGGTAAGTATTATTCTACAATTAAAAAAAAAATACCCATATTTTTCATTTAAGTCTGTAAGTTGCCTGATTCATTAAAAAACAATGCACTCCATGTGTGGCTGATGTTTCAACCTAATGTGTATGTAAAGCCAAAACATTGTTTTATTTTAGGTAGAGAAAGGGCGGATATAACCTCCAACATGTTTTTTTTTGTCGTCAGTGTACCATTGGGGAAATGTCCCTTAATTTCCTTTCCCAGAGATGCATCTGGGAGCTAAGGGGCCAAGTCCAGCCCATGAAAACAACCCAACACTATAACCCCCGTTCCACCAAATGATTTGGAGGGGTTGGCCCAATACTTTTGTCAATATAGTGTGGTTACGTGATACCTGATCTTAATCCAGTAGAACACCTTTGGGACGAATTAGAGCGGAGACTGCGATCCAGGCCTTCTTGTCCACAGCATTCCCATAGACACACCCCTAAACCTTGTGGACAGCCTTCCCAGAAGAGTTGAAGCTTTATAGCTGCAAAGGGTGGGACAACTCAATATTGAACCCTACGGACTAAGACTGGGATGCCAATAAGGTTTGTGTGCATGTAAAGGCAGGCATCCCGATACTTTTGGTTTAACCCCAGAAATTCATTGGCTTTTTGTGACACTAGCTCCTGTTGGGTGCCCACTGGGGGAAGTCATGTTGCGTGAGATTCAGAATATTGTTTGAAGTTCTCCTTCAACAGAATGCATGTACAAAATTTAAAATTCCCAGTGCCTCTTCAAGATTGTTCGTATGAACTGTCAGCTTGTCAGCGTGATCACTGACTGCTATGCTGGATACACTGGCCTTGACTCCTGGTGAGTGACATAGGCAGCGTAGCTAGGTTAAGTATAAGGCATTTATTTGTAGGAGCCTCTTGAGTATTACCCAGACAGTCCTCACTTCTTCACTGGCAGCAAGGCACAAAGTATTTTCGGCAAGCCAGATACCCACACTTTATCTTGATGTAGTCAAAGACCAGTCTAGGGGTGTTGTTTTGTAGTTTTTATTTTGGAGTAACTTGGATAGGGTAGGGAATTTGTAGTAGGATAATTCAGAACAAAACTATGCAGAACTTGAGGACTCTAGCTGATCTAGAATTGAGTATTTGATGAAGTTCCTTTCTGGGAGCAGATGGCAGACTCATGTAGTGAAGGATAGGTAGACAAAGCTCTTCAGATCACAAGCCAGTTATAATAGCAAAAAGGAGCAGCCAAAAAGAATAGGCCCCTAGATTTTGGTGTGTACGCATAGGAGTGGCAAACAGATCCTTTTTAGGCACGGCTTCCCTTCAGTTAGCTCTTCAGAAGCACCAGGGTTACTCCTCTTCTTTAGCTTCAGACCCCCAGGTCACCCACCTGAAGCCACATGGCAGCAAGCGCCAGGGGTGGCAAGCCTGCTCTATCCCTGGCTGGTGCACTACACCATCTGGGAAGGACCACCGAGCTCACGAAATGGCCTCCAAAAAATGGCCTTCACTCCTGGTGAGTGATACAGGTGGTAGAGCTAGGTAAGTATAAGAGGGACTTCATAAGGCATTTACGTTTTTAACAAGTGCTGAAAGGGATATGGTGGAGTGTGTTAAAGAGGAATGGGGAGAAGGTTAAAAAAATTAAATGACCCTAAAAAAATAAAATCTTTCAGTCACCGACCACTATATTGGAATTTAATTTTAGATGTTGCTTGTTTTACAATTTGAATTTGAAGTTGAGAGAATAAACATCATTTTATTTTCTAATAAATAAAACAAAGAAAAAAAATGAAAACAAATCAAAAATGAACAAGAATATGAAAACCAAATCCTGCTTGGAAACGTCTTTGTTGCTTTGGAGGGGATTGATACATTATAATGAAATCTTCCCACCTGTGGAAATAAGTTGTGTAAATCTGTTACCTTGTTTCCACACCCTCCTGTGCAGAGCTCTCCAGGCGCCCGTCTTCTTGCATAGCTTCAATTTGAAATGTGTCATAGAACCATTGTTGAAGCATGTCTGCAATCACGCTGCAGAGGAACAATGAAGGGATGGCAAGTTACAGGTTTGTGCTGTCCAGTTCCATCCAAAAACATACATTTTTGGGGGAAGTTTTAACCAAATCCTATACAGAATGTACATTACATATTCGTTGAAAACAATAGATAAGTATATGGCTGTGATTTGCAATGGTCAGGCCAAAAAGTCACATCATCGTTTTACTAAGAAAGACTAATTTAGCCCAAAATAGCTGATAACAGGATAGTAATTACCATCCACTTTTTAGGCCCGACACATCATAATGAAATTGCAATTTTGCAGGCTACTCTAGGCTTAAAGTGGACTTTTCAATAAACTTTTCAAGTCTACATGTTACATTTCTGACATGTTACATGATACAGAAACAGTATGTTTTAGAAATGCTTCATCTTTTATCAGTAAATAGCCTTCCCTGAAATCCATTCCAGTGATGTTGCTTAGGAAACATGAGGCTGATGTTGATGAGGTCTGTCTTCTGCAGGCAAGAGAAAGCATTTCCTCAGTCTCCTCTCCCCCAGTGATGAGAATGCAACATTGTAACTTTGTAGCAAGTCACAAGGTGAGAGGCTGAACCTCCTTATCAGAATTGAGCAGGCACCATGATTAGCTAGACCAGTTGTCTCCAAATTTTCTAAACAAAGGACCTGTCCTTCAAACATTAGGAGGACCGGACTGTGCCCAGTGGAAGCAGAACATGCCCTGGTATCAGTAGGAGTAAGCATTGCCCCATCATTGGTATTATGGGAGAAATAGTGCCCCATCATTAGTGTCAGTGAAAGGAATAGTGCCCCATTGTTGGTGTTAGTGGGAGGAATAGTGCCCCAACTTTGATGTCAGCAGGAAGGAATAGTGCCCCACCCATCATTGGAGCACAGGTGTATCAGGAGGAAGGTGTCTCTGAAGCTAGCTGCTGCAGATGCTCTGTGTGAGAAGGGAGTGTTGGTGAAATCTCATTCAGCTCTCCTGGCCCCTTTCTGGGGAAGCCATGGAGGCCAGAGGGGCCTCTCCTGCTGGAAGCTCGCAGCCATCTCCTGGGCCGTCGGGTGACATGCCTGCCCTTGTACAAGGTGATCTCCATACCCCTAGTAAGGATGAAGGTTTTGAGGCCATTCGGGAGCGGGCGGTGGCCCGGGATTAAGGTCCTAAATAGGGAGAGGGACAAGCTGAGAGAAGAGCTGAAGTGTCTGCAAAGGCAGCGTGAGGGCTTGCATAGCCTGAAACATGGATCCAAGGATCCAGAGATCCAATTGGCCAAAGTCTGTGTGGAACATCAGGAGACCATCATGACCATGATGAAAGGAACAGATGGGCCCTTCAAGGAGAAGTTTGGAAATGATAGGAGGTTTGGAAGGATGACAAGAATGAGAAGGAGGAGACCCCCAGTTCTGACCCCCTGCCCCCTCAGGGAGAGGTAAGCAGCCCCATGCATTCCCGGGACTCAGGAGGCATGCTGAGGGCCATCCAAGTAATGGAGTCTCCAATGCGGGGAGATCAGTTAGTGTTTAATGAGGACATAACAGATGATGTGCCTGACAAGGTAATGCTTTCCAAATCCCATGTGGTGGATAAAACAGTTTTTGTGCGTTCACCACTGTGACTGATGCTCACAATGTGCCTAATGACAATCAGGCTGCTAAGCCTATGTGCAGCAATTATGTGCCTGCTGATGTTGCAATGCAGCAAGAGTTACATTTAAAAAATGTAATTTCTGTGGAGGAACTACAGGTGTCAGCACAGCCTGTTAACCCTTCAATCAGGAAAAGAGTGAAGTTTTCTGGATAGGAAAGGAAGGTGAGGGGTTTGATCTCCCGGACACCTTTGCAGTGCCCAAAAAAGAATTACGATACTAGGCATTGAATTTGGACCCGGCGATTATGGCCTCAAAAACTGGGAAGGCAAACTGGAAATTCCCAATACTAAGGTGGTCAGCTGGAAGAGATGGAAGTTATCTATGAATGAAAGGGTCGATCTGATTAAGACTTACCTGATTCTGATCTTGTATGTCAGCTTTGTCTGCATCTTGCTAGTGTCTCTCTATGCTAGTGTCAGTAGTGTGTTCTTCCAGATGCTGTGGGGGAACAGACAGAACCCCATCAAGAGGAATGTCACCTATCTATCCAGGAGGGAGGGTGGCTTAGGTATGGTCAACCCAGTTCTTTTCTTTTCACTGCTATTTCTCAAATTTAACATTGGTAATATGCTTGCAGTGGAATCTCCTGGATGGGTATGCATAGTTAGCTGGTTTAGGCCTTTTCTATGACTTTGGGAAGAAGGTGGCCAAGTGAAGAATTATGGTCCGCTACCAGCCTATGTCGCTTCGTGCCTGAAGTTACTGCGGCAGTGGCGATTGTCGGCTGAAGATCTCAGATTGGTTCCGAGGAAAGTCCTTATAAGTCAAGTCTTGAGCAAAGTCTTTCATGACCCACTGGCCTTAAGGGATTGCCCAGGCTCAAGCCTCCCTGACTACCAGGAGTCTCTTGTGGCTGTCTGTCTCTTATCACCCTAGGTTATTATACGTTTTTTTTTTATTATTTTGTAACAAATGGCTGCGTAAATAGGTTATGGGTTGTGCCCCTTAGGCTCTCTCTGCTGCTTTAAGTAAATAGTTTTCTAAAAATGTTTTGGTAGTGGACTATGTATATATTGTATGTGGATGTGTATTCCTTTGATTTCTGTTGAAGTTTTGTACTATGGTTTTGTTTTTTACTTTTGTATAAAATTGGTTGCTTGATTCTTTTCAAAAAAGATCAATAGCTTGCCATTATTGGTGTCAGTGAGAGGAATAGTGCCTCATACATGGTGTCAGTGGGAGGAATAGTTTACCATTGTTGGTGTCAGTGGGAGGAATAGTGGCCTATTTTTAGTGTCAGTAAAAAGATTAGTGCCCCATCATTGGTGTTAGTAGTAGGAATAGAGTGGCATGAACTACTCTCCACTGTTACTGACAGGAAAGGGGGAATCATGTCCCAACGGCTGGATAAAAGCAAGAAAAGGACCCATAAAAGCAAGCAAAGGCCACAGTTTGCAGACTGTTCTAGACTGTGGCATTCCCAAACCAGCATCTCAATCCAGGAAGTAGATGGTCATCCTGGATTACAATGGTGACCTAAAAGATGGTGCTGCACTTCTGATGAGAAAAGCAAATGAAGGCATTGTCAGGTCTCCTTGAAAGGTAAAAAATACCTGGAAGGGTTACACTGACATGTAACTCTTAAAACACAAACACAAAAAAATCAAATTTTATAGTGTGTGCTAGGTCACCGTAAAGTGGTTGTAGTCCCCTTTCACCTTACTGCATCCTATGCTTTTATCACTGAGCAGCCCCCGTTTTAATCACCTGAGCCTGTTCGTTCCCACGCCGGAGACACGCTCTACCTCTCTGCCCGGGACTCTAGGCTCTTGATTGGATAGATTGATTGCAGCCATGGTTTCCCGTTGCTGTCAATCAAATTCAGTGATGTGGGCACCAGTGGGCATGGCCAAGTTCGGCATTCTGTGACTATGGATGCAAATGCTGGACTTGGGAGTGTGCCGGCAGGGTAACCCCCAGGGATAGCGCTTCTCATAGGTGGTTTACCAATGCGGGGAGGAGCTGACGTAACGCGTGGGGGAGGAGCCGAGTGACGCGATCAACAGAGTTAGATCTGCATGAGGAGATCGCCGCATTGAGCTGTCTCAGAGGCTGCTCATGATTTCTGTCCAGGGAATCGCGAGTGTGATTACATCATTGTAGTCCCCGTTTTCTCAGTTTGGTCACATACACTGCACCATGAGTATTCTCCTGTTTCTTTCCCCCTTTTTTTCTCATGAGCTGTGTTTCCCTGGAGTAGCATGTGTCAGCAATAGACTGTGGCAGGAAGTGCTGTGAAGGATTGAGCGCACCATAGGAGTTCCATACCACTGATTCAGTCTAGATGCACGGACTGTGAATTGTCCTTTGCTGTTTTTATTATTTATTGTTCATTGGCACCGATTCACTTCACAGTGTTTTTGGCACTGATCCACATTTTATCAGGTTTTGAAATACATATTTTTTATGTGAATTTATTTGTCATATATTGTAACATTGTTTACATTTATACATGTTGTGCACTGTACAGGATCAAAGGTTGATTGTAGCGCATTATTACATTATATTACTTTATACTGGTTTACTACACCTTTTTTATGTATGCAGCTTCATCATTTGGTTATTTTTGTTGTTTTTTTCCTTTTGTATTTATTACAGTAGCGCTGTAGTACCTTTCATAGATTCTAATTTATTATCGCTGTTTTCTAGCTGGTCTAAAAGCACTTTTGACATAAAGGGACACTTTTTGGTTGCTATGGACAATCTACAGTTTCCAGGCAAAAAGAACAGTTTTTATTATATAAAAGTGCATGCAGGACACTGGGCAGATCACTAGGGACAAGGGGGGTGTGTATTTATTTCATACAGTTCTGTAATTGTGGTTGAACTTGATGGACTTGTGTCTTTTTTCAACCTGACTAACTATGTAACTATATGTAATCTGTAAGATTACAGTATACTGTATGTATTGTGTTTTAACTTGTTAGAATTTGGCGCTGATCTCAGTCCCTGTGCGTTGGAACGTCGCAGGGAACAGAGCTCAGCGGCACTCGTCACTGTGAATCGAGCGAGGAGGACACAGCTCGATCAAACAGCGGGGAGACCTTGTAGGATCCAGGGGCAAGGTAAGTAATTCCCTGCCTGTATCCTGCAATGCAATCCCGAATCTGGCTCTCGGTTACTGCTATTGGTGCTGAAATTCCACCCCGAGCCAGACTCGCGATTAGCGTTTAGCAGGTTAAATTTGTTTCATTTGTTTAACTTGTTTTCGGAATTTGTTTTGTTTATTCTTTTTCAAATCGATCTGAAAAGTTTTCAAATAAAATTTGAAAATAAAATAAAGGAATAGAACAGAAAAAATAAAAAATAAACATTTTTATTCTATTCCTTTATTCTCTTTGGAAATTTGAAAACTATTCGAATCCGAAAACTGTTTGAAAACTTTTCAAATTTGAATTTAAATACTATTAGATTTCAAAAAGTATTCGAAAACGATTAAAATTAAAATTTCGTCCGAATCTTTTTTTTTTTCGTCATTTTTTCGTCATTTTGGATTCGTTTCAATTTGGTACTATTCTAATTCGGAAATGTGGATATATCCACATTTCCAAATAACGAAAATTCATTTGAATCTTAATTCGGAAAGAAATGAACTGCACATGTCTAGTTTACAACCCCTTTAACCATTTCATGATCAGAGTCCATTGAAACCTAGATGTCCAGACCAAATATGACAATAATTCAGTGACTAATCTAAATAATGTTTGTAATTAAGGAGATTTTATTTCGGCTTTTATAAATTTTTTTGTTTTTATTTTTAAGAAATTACTGTACCTGCATTTTTTTTTATTATAAGCTAATAAATTGGCACAAATGTAAAAAACATGTTTTATTATTTTACACTTTTATTTAGATTTTTAAAACATTTGCATCTATATTTTTTTGTACACACTATGCAAATGCATTGTAATTGATGCAGGTGTCATGTTTATTTGTAAACAATGACATCCCTCAGAAGACATTCTTTAGGACAAAACGTAAAAGAGTGACTTTGTCTTGCTGGCTTGGACGGGTGGCATTTGTCAGTGTTTTGCCTAATATATATTCCTTGCTTGTGAACAGGCCCGGACTGGCCATAGGGCTTACCGGGCAAATGCCCGGTGGGCCGCGGCGGCCCGCGGGCCGGTTGTGGCCCGCAAAAGGCCATTGCGGCCCGGGGGCCGAATACGGCCCGCGAACGGCCCTCGCGGCCCACGAACGGCCCTCGCGGCCCACGAACGGCCCCCGGCGGCTATTAAGCCTCACTGTGCCAATCAAATGCAGCCACTTGGCCCATCAAATGCTGCTACTGGACCATCAATTGTCATCACTGTGCCATGCCATCAAACGCAGCCACTGTGTCATGCCATTAAACGCAGCCACTGTGCCATCAATTGTCATAACTGTGCCATGCCATCAAACGCAGCCACTGTGCCATCAATTGTTACCACTGTGCCATGCCATCAAACGCAGCCACTGTGCCATGCCATCAAACACAGCCACTGTGCCACCAATTGTCACCACTGTGCCATGCCATCAAACACAGCCACAGTGACATCAATTGTCACCACTGTGCCATGCCAACAAACGCAGCCACTGTGCCATCAATTGTCACCACTGTGCCATGCCATCAAACGCAGTCACTGTGCCATCAATTGTCACCACTGTGCTATGCCATCAAATGCAGCCACTGTGCCATGCTATCAAACGCAGCCACTGTGCCATCAATTGTCACCACTGTGCCATGCCATCAAACACAGCCACTGTGCCATCAATTGTCACCACCGTGCCATGCCATCAAACGCAGCCACTGTGCCATGCCATCAAACGCAGCCACTGTGCCCTTTAATTGTCGCCACTGTGCCAATTGATGCCACTGTGCCCTTTAATTGTTGCCACTGTGCCCATTGTCGCCACTGTGCCCATTGATGCCAGTGTGTCCATTGATGCCAGTGTGCCCATTGATGCCACTGTGCCCATTTTCGCCACTCTGCCCATTGTTGCGGCTGAGCCAGAGGGGACGGCTGAGCCAGAGGGAGCGGCTTCGGCGCCCTCTATAGATGCACTGCCACTGTCTATCTATCTATCTTCTTTCTTTCTATCTTTATCTATCTTCCTTCCTTTCTATCTATGTATCTATTTGTATCTATCTATCTAGATCTATCTACCTATCTTCCTTCCTTCTCTTCTTTTTTGTCTATCTTTATTTATCTTCCTTCCTTACTATCTTCTATCTATCTATCTATCTATCTAGCTATCTAGCTATCTATCTATTTTCCCTCCTTTCTTTATCTACCTTTCTTTCTGTATCTATCTCCCTTCCTTCCCTTCTTTCTTTTTATCTTTATCTTTCTTTCTTTATCTATCTTCCTTCCTTCCCTTCTTTCTTTCTATCTTTATATTTCTTTATTTGTCTATCTATCTATCTATCTATCTATCTATCTATCTATCTATCTATCTATCCATCTTCCCTTCTTGCTTTCTATCTTTATCTATCTATCTATCTTCCTTCCCTTCTTTCTTTCTATCTGTATCTATCTTTCTTTATCTATCTATCTTCCTTCCTTTCTTTCTTTATATCTGTATCTATCTTTCTTTATCTGTCTTCCTTCCTTCCCTTCTTTCTTTCTTTTTTGTCAATCTTTCTTTCTTTATATATCTTCCTTCCTATCTATCTATCTATCTATCTATCTATCTATCTATCTATCTATCTATCTATCTATCTATCTTCCTTCCCTCTCTTCTTTCTATATTTATCTATCTTTATTTCTTTATCGATCTTCCTTCCCTTCTTTATTTCTTTATCGATCTGTATCTTCCTTCCCTTCTTTCTTTCTATTATATTCATTCTTTCTTTATCCATTTTCTTTCCTTTCTATCTATCTATCTATATGTATTTTTCTATCTTCCTTCCTTCCCTTCTTTCTTTCTATCTTTATCTATCTTTCTTTCTTTCATCTTCCTTCCTTCCTTCCTTTTTATCTATCTATATCTATCTATCTTCCTTCCTCCCCTTATTTCTTTCTATCTTTTATCTTGCTTGATCTTCCTTCCTCCCCTTCTTTCTATCTGTATCTATCTTTTTTCTCTATCTATCTATCTATCTATCTATCTATCTATCTATCTATCTATCTATCTATCTATCTATCTTCCTTCCCTCTCTTCTTTCTATATTTATCTATCTTTATTTCTTTATCGATCTTCCTTCCCTTCTTTATTTCTTTATCGATCTGTATCTTCCTTCCCTTCTTTCTTTCTATTATATTCATTCTTTCTTTATCCATTTTCTTTCCTTTCTATCTATCTATCTATATGTATTTTTCTATCTTCCTTCCTTCCCTTCTTTCTTTCTATCTTTATCTATCTTTCTTTCTTTCTTTCTTTCATCTTCCTTCCTTCCTTCCTTTTTATCTATCTATATCTATCTATCTTCCTTCCTCCCCTTATTTCTTTCTATCTTTTATCTTGCTTGATCTTCCTTCCTCCCCTTCTTTCTATCTGTATCTATCTTTTTTCTCTATCTATCTATCTATCTATCTATCTATCTATCTATCTATCTATCTATCTATCTATCTATCTCCATCTTCCTTTCTTTCTATCTTAATCTTTCAATCTATCTTTCTTTATCTCACCCCACATCCCGTCATTAACCCCCGCTGTGCCCCCCCCCCCCCCCTGGGCTGCTCAGTCTAAAATGCCCGGGCCTATTTTTTGTCCCAGTCCGGGCCTGCTTGTGAATAATTACCTTTATTCATAAAACTAATTTGAAAACTGCTACACTATGTAGCGTCCTCTTTCTTTCTCTGCATAGGAGACTCGGATATGCCATATGTGGTTACCATCACACTACATAGAGGAGAGAGCCACCCGTCTTTCTGTGATCAGAATAAAGTGATGTGAGACCTCCTGTGTGATGAAGTCCAACCTTTTGGTAAGCAGATTTGTTTGTTAGTAGCTGGATCCCTAATGCATGTGGAGGTGTTAATAAGATTCACAGTGGACTTCTTCTCTAAATTTAATAGATTTTGGACTTGTTGTCACTATTTACAGTTGGTTTTGCTGGTCACCCAAATGCAATCTATTGTATAATTTGTGTAGAGCTACCCCCATAGGGGCTGCGAGTGATTGTGGTTCACCTCCCACCCTGCACAGCCAGTCACATGAATTTCCAAACACACTGTCAAGCAGAATTGCTTGCACTGAGTTTTTTTGTTTTAGTAGGGGAATTAAACTTGGATGGGGGTGGGGTACATATGGGATTCCCACTTGATTGAAGAAATATACACAGGGACGGAATTATATACACTGGTATATACAACCTCTTCTCTTTCACCTCCAGCACATTCATTTAGTTGCAGACTAGCTAGCACTGGTGTGGGGACCTGCCACTGACTCTGTCAGGCCCAAAGCAAATTCCCATTGCAGGCAGGGACCCTTTTGTGTAGCAAAAATAAGGTAGTCCGGAGTGATAGCTATCCTACATGTGGCTACTGCTCCCAGTACCACCTCCTCAGGCACTGCTAGCCCTCCGCTCTGCAGATTCCCCTTTAGACTGCCCATGCCACCACAGTCCTCCTAACTGGCTCTGCACCCATCCCAGACTGATCCATCCCAGTCCTCTCAGGCGTGCCTCTAAGTCCTCCTGACTGTGTGTCACTCACCAGCTCTCTTGGCTGTTCCTTGTCCTCCTAGAGACTTGCAGTGTTCTCCGGTTGTCCTCTTTGCTCCCAGTGCCTCTTGGCCAGGACACCTCTGTGATTTTAGGAAGGCCCGGTCCGCACACAAGCCCAGGCCCAAGGTCACCCCTCCCCCTCCTGACTGGGGAACTCCCTCAAAGGTCACAGCAGTCTATCACTCCATCTCCAGTTTCCACCCCAACTCTCCTCCCCACCTGGGGTGACCCAGAGTATTTGAGGGGGCCTGCCCCCTGCCAACCCAAGTTAGGGATTAATGAGAAGAAAGGGGAGAAGGAAAGGGAGCAGTATCCTCACATGTAGTGAGCATGTGGATACTGGATAGTTTAATTACACCCTTGTGTCTAAATAAATTATTTTTTTAGAGAAATTTTCTCTGTACGACTACATCCTTTACAACATATAGTGCCTAAAAAGTCCAATAACTTGCCCCTAGTTAATTTTTCTCCCAAATTAGGGATGGGTCAGGGCCCTCAGAATACTCCAGGCAGCTCCACCTTATGTCCCCTTCATCTTTCTAGGAGGTTCCAGCCCATTCTAGAAATAAGGGGGAGGTCTCAGTGATGCTGCCTGTGAGTCATCCAGCTCTTCCTGGATCTCTGCCCAACCCAGGAATAAACACAGACAGACTTGACTGCCAACCAAGCCTGCAAAGCTTTACCTACACAAAACTCTAGCACTCTAGCATCTATTGCACAATGTGCGAAGCTCACCGTGTGCAGTGAATTCAAAGTAAGCCATTTCAGTACAATGCTAGACTGAAAGAGAGGCTGGAGTTCAGCTTTAAATGCGGCTGAAGTAAAAACATAATTTCATGTAAAATAACCAAAGTCAGGTGCATTTTACATACTGTGTATAAATATTTTAATGCAGTTTTCCCCATTTAACTTAAGATGTTAACATAAACATTTCAAATAGTCTCATTTTCCAAACACAATCAAATGTTCGATATGGGAACTAAAAGTTTTCACCGGCTGATTACACGCTATTTGTGAGAATGGCATTACTATAAATACCTCCTGCAATTTTTGCTTTGTCTGTGTGATTACCTCCTATTCAAGAGCAGCGTTCAGATTCAATCAATTTTCGGATCTACTGCTAAAAATTTGCGTCTCTGAAAGATGCAGGACTAAATGGTCTCCTTTGTCAGGTAAAGTTAAGGTCGGCGAGGAGAAGAATAGTTGGCTCACCAAGTTTACTGATATCTGAATTTTGTATGCATTTTGATAATAATGACATTCTAAAAATAAATAAAAATTGGATGTGGACAAAACCAATAGCCCTAGGTTTACTTTAGATATAAATTGTTTGGGCAAAATTTTGTGGACACCTGACCATATGAGCTTGTTGGGCATCCTATGCCAAAACACTGGCCATTAACCTCCCTTGCGGTATGATTCTTTCAGATTTTAGGTGCTGAAAGCGGTACCATTATTTGCAAGGAAATTTGGTGTTTTATACTGTAGGCCTGTAATTCTTAGGAATAACTCACTTAAATCTGACCAAACAAGAGTCTAATAGGCATCCCGGGTATGACATTTTTTTTAAAACAAAATTATAGGTTATAATATAATAAATAATTATATATAATTATAACAAATAATAATATAATTATAACAAAAATTATTCAATAATGTAATCAAATCAAAATCACTGAAATTTGCTCAGTTGCAGAATTGTCGCTGTCATTATTATTTTTTTTTTTTATGATGAATTTCCCCACAAATCGCTATCGCTCAATTCTGCAAGTGATTATAATTTATTATCGCTGTTTTTTAGCTGCTCTAAAACAATTTTTGACATAAAGGGACACTTTTGGTTGCTATGGGCAATCTACAGTTTCCAGGGAGAAAGAACACTTTTTATTATGTAAAAGTACATGTAGGACACTGGGCAGACCACTAGGGACAAAGGGGGTGTGTATTTTTTACATACAGTACTGTAATCTATAAGATTACAGTATACTGTATGCAATGTGTCTGTTTACATTTTTGAATATGGTGCCGTTCTCCGCCCCCATGCGTCGTAACGTCGCAGGGAACGGAGCTCGGCGGCACACGGGGACACTCTGTAAATCGAGCGAGCACCCGCTCGCTCACACAGCGCGGATGCATTGCTGGATCCAGAAACAAGGTAAGTAAACCCTGCCTGTGGATTCAGCGAGGCGAGCCCGAGTCTGACTCGGGGTTACCAATCGCAGCACAGAAATCTAACCCGAGTCAGACTCGGGAATACCGCCAGGGGGGTTAATATGGAGTTGTCCCCACATTCGAGGCTATTACAGCCTCAACAATTCTGACTTCCACAAGAGTTCGTTTGATGTCTGTGGGAATTTGTGCTCATCCAGCCTAAAGAACATTTGTGAAGTCAGGTACAGATAATGGTTGGGAAGATCTGGTGTAATTCCAGTTCATCCCAAAGGTGTCCAGTAGAAATGAGGTCAGGTTTCTCCAGTTCCTGCACACCAAACTGATCAAACCATGTGTTTATGGAGTTGGATTTGTGTACAAGGGCACAGTCATGTTGGAACAGAAAAGGGTCTTCTCCAAACTGATATTACATTAGACATGTGCATTAGTTTTTGTCTGAATGCATGGTCGTCTGAATTTTGGGGATTTTCACATTCGTTTTAAAGGGGTTGTAAAGGTAAGGACTCGTACACACGATCAGACAGACAGAATCCATCAAGAAACTTGGTGGAAGAGCTTTTTTGCCGAGAAAAAGGTCGTGTGTATGCTTTTCACTGAGAAAACTGACGTGGAACTCAGCGAGAAAAAAAGAGAACATGTTTTTCCTCGTCAGGAGTCTCAATTTCCTCGTCGTGATTCCTCGTCGGGCTGGTTTTCGACGAGAAACATGTTCATGTGTATGCTTAGAAACCCACGCATGCTCGGAAAAAATGTATGAGACGGGAGCGTACCTTCGGTAAAAGTAGCGTTTGTAATGGAGATGGCACATTTGTCACGCTGTAACAGACTGAAAAGTGCAAATCGTCTCTCACCAAACTTTTACCTAACACGCAGTAACATGATATTAACAAAAGCAGCCCTAAGGGTTGTACCAGTGGAATCGAACTTCCCCTGCCATCTATGTGTTGTACGTCACCGCATTTGAGAACGAGGAGATTTGGTCTTGACTGTGTGTACGCAAAGAAAGCCTGTCAAGTTTCTCGACAAGCCTAAAAAGGAACTCGTCAAGGAAAACGATGTGTCTTTTCCAAAGAGTTCCTCGGTCGTGTGTACGAGGCCTAAATTTTTTTTCACCTTAATGCATTCTATGCATTATGGTGAAAAAAATTCTGACCATACCGGCCTTCCCAGCCCCCCGTTTACTTACCTTACCCCTCGAAAGTCCCGTGCCGTGAACGCGCTGGCATCTTGGCCAGCTTCCAGGCTCATTCATTGGTCGATTGAGGCAGCGCAGCGATTGGCTTGCGCTGCTGTCAATCATAACCAATGACGCGGTGCGCGGGGGGCGGGGAGTACCAGAGACAGCTGCCGAGGGACCCGAGAAGACGTGGATCGGGGCCACTCTGTACAAAACGAGCTGCACGGTGGAGGTAAGTATAACATGTATAACATGTTTGTTATTTTTTTTAAATAACAAAATTTCCTTTACAACCCCTTTAACAAACGATAACGAATGTACAGAATCCGAAATCCAAAAGATCCCACACAAAAAATGCTTTATTTATGTTTTCATTTCGTTGTGACAACAGTTCGATACAGATAGAAGATTCAACATGAAGGTGACAATAGCGATCTGTGTCTATCGAATGTGCCTAACCTAACTCTATAAGTCCAAGATTATTCGACATAGAGAAAAAGATTGGACATAGAGAGAAAAGATTCGACATAGAGAGAAAAGATTTGACATAGAGAGAAAAGATTTGACATAGAGAGAAAAGATTTGACATAGAGAGAAAAGATTCGACATAGAGAGACATGAAGATTCAACGAAGCAGCTAAAAACATACGATCGCAGCAACCGGCCATTCATGGTTAAATACTCGGCCCATAGGCTATAGAAGAATTCTAATGTTGGTTGACTAGTAATAATAATAAATAAATATAATTATTACTAGTCATACAACATTAGAATTCTTCTATATGTATGATTGCGGCACCGTACAGTTTAGCAGCTTTGTCAAATCTTCTTAGAACATTCGACAGACACCATAAGCCTTCAATTGACAGATTCAACCTTAATTCGGATTTTCGGATGAATGCATTTTTTAACTAAACAAAATAAATAAAAACTAATTTCGGGAGTAACTAAAAAAATGTATTTTTTTAAACGAAATTCCGAAACAACATAATTCAGTGTGCACATACCAATACCATTTTCATATCCAGTTTTGGTTATATACTGTAGTTAAAGTGGAGTTCCACCCAGGAAAACCACATTTGGCCAAAAGTTTTAAAAAAATAAATAAAAAAAAAACGTGAAAAAAAAAAAAAATACTCACCCGAAATACCTGTTGCTATGCGGAAGTCCATAATCTGCCTCTTCCACACCGCGGTGTGTTTTCTTCTTGTCCTTCTCCTTGTGAATGGGGCACGCTGCTTTCTGGGAACTGTGTGTGTTCTCAGAGAGCAGCGCGCCCATTCACAAGCCAGCGTGAGACTCACGCAGGCGCAGTAGGAAATGGGCAGTGAAGCCGTAAGGCTTCACTGCCTGTTTCCCATAGTGTGAATGGCGGCGCGGGACCCGGAGCGATCGTGGGACCGGCATCGGGGGGGGGGGGGCCATCAGCGCGGGCGCCTAGGACAGGTAAGTGTCCTTATTCAAAGTCAGCAGCTACACTGTTAGTAGCTGCCGACTTTGAAAAAAAAAATGCGGGTGGAGCTCCGCTTTAAGGTGGGATGGTCAGGTGTCCACAAATTTTACCAATGTATTGTACGTATAAGAAGGGGTTAGTACCCCTTTTAGGGAAACCCCTCCCTTAGGTGGAAGTGGTGGGTGGAGCTAGCTTAGTCCCTTAAAATCTAGATCCGGAAGAAATTAGGAATAGCTAACTTTAGTATATTGTCATGTAAGCTTGTAGCCCTAAGAAGTGAACCCATCGGGGAAGGCCCAACACAGGCTCCATTGCAGAACCCAAACAAGATGACCTATGGTGTGACCATGTAAGTCTTGGGCAGCCATTGGGAAAGAATAGTTGCCTCACTGAGTTTACTGATATCTGAATTTTTTATGCATTTTGCTATTGATGAAATTCTAAAAAAAATAAAAAAATAAGTGGTGGTTGGGGCTAGCTTAGTCCCTTAAAATCTAGATCCGGAAGAGTCGAAGGCAGAAGGAATTGGGAATATCTACCTTTAGTATATTGTCATGTAAGCTTGTAGCCCTAACAAGTGAACCCATCGGGTCAGGCCCAATACAGGCTCCATTGCAGGACCCAAACAAGATGACCTATAACAGTGATGGCGAAGCTTGGCACCCCAGATGTTTTGGAACTACATTTCCCACGATGCTCATGCACTCTTCAGTGTAACTGAGCATCATGGGAAATGTAGTTCCAAAACATCTGGGGTGCCAAGGTTTGCCATCACTGACCTATAATGTGGTCAATGTAAGTCTTGGGCAGCCATTTTATGTTAATGTTGGACATGCACTGTGCAGAGTTATTGATGTCAGGACTAAAGAGTTGGATGTGAAGAGTTTTTTGGCCAAGAACTGTACATTATATTTTTGCTACAGTACATTTTTTCTTATTTCTGGAGGAGGAACATGGGCAAGGAGAATGTAAAGAACTAAAGATGGCAGAATTCCTCCATGTTACAGGTATGTTTACTATATCTCATTCTTGTGATGGTGGGAGGCTTTCGTTATATTCCATTCTTTTCTATGTTGTTATTTTCTTTTCTTTTATATTCTATTCCTTTCTATTCATATTTGAATTCACTCTATTTGAAATTCGAATTTCAGAAAATAGTTATATTCATTCTATTCTATTTTTTTCTATTGTATTATTTTATTTTCTATTCTATTCAAATTTGAATTTGAATTTATTCTATTCAAAAATCTAATTTTGGAAGAATGTTATGTTCTTTCTATTTTATTCTATTCATTGCTATTGTTTGTTTTCTATTCTGTCCTATTATTTTCTATTCTAATCTATTCTTGTATTTTATTTTTATTCTATTCTATTCTTTGCTATTCTATTCTAATTCATTCTGTTCAAATTCTAATTGATTAACCACTTAAAGACCGCCTCCTGCACATATATGTCGGCAGAATGGCACGGCTGGGCACATGCACATACAGGTACATGCTGTTCTAGTGCCCAGCCGTGGGTCGCGGGCCCGTGCCCGTGGTGGGCTCCCACGGCCCGGTCCGAAGCTCCGGGACCGTGGGATTCGCGGACCCGATTGGTCCCTGGAGCTGAAGAACGGGGAGAGCCGTGTTAAAACGGCTTCCCCATTCTTCACTGTGGCGGCATCATCGATCGCGTGATCCCTTTTATAGGGATATACAATTGATGACGTCACACCTACAGCCACACCCCCTACAGTTGTAAACACACATTAGGTCACACATATCCCCTTCAGCGCCCCCTTGTGGTTAACTCCCAAACTGCAAATGTCATTTCCACAATAAACAATGCATTTTAAATGCATTTTTTGCTGTGAAAATGACAATTGTCCCAAAAATGTGTCAAAATTGTCCGAAGTGTCCTCCATAATGTCGCAGTCACAAAAAAAAATCGCTGATCGCCGCCATTAGTAGTAAAAAAAAAAAATTATACAAAACTATCCCCTATTTTGTAAACGCTATACATTTTGCGCAAACCAACCGATAAACGCGTATTGAGATTTTTTTTTTTTTACCAAAAATAGGTAGAAGAATACGTACCGGCCTAAACTGAGGAAAAAAAATATTTTTATATATTTTTGGGGGATATTTATTATTGCAAAAGGTAAAAAATATTGCATTTTTTTCAAAATTGTCGCTCTATTTTTGTTTATAGCGCAAAAAATAAAAACCGCAGAGGTGATCAAATACCACCAAAAGAAAGCTCTATTTGTGGGAAAAAAACAACGCCAATTTTGTTTGGGAGCCACGTCGCACGACCGCGCAATTGTCTGTTAAAGCGACGCAGTGCTGAATCACAAAACCTGGCAGGGTCCTTTAGCTGACTAAAGGTCCGGGTCTTAAGTGGTTAAGTTTGAAATTTTGAATTTCGGAAGATGATTATATTCTATTTTATTCTATTTTATTTATTTCTATTCTATTCTGTTCTAATTTATTATTTTCTATTCTATGCAAATTAATTATATAAACATTTTGGGAAATGATTACATTCTTTCTTTTTTATTATATTAAATTCTTTTTAATTATACTGTTTTTTCCATTCTATTATTTTATTTTCTATTCTATTCCAAATTTTGGGAAATGGTTATATTCTCTCTATTGTATTGTATTGTATTGTGGTCTATTCTATTCCTTTATTTTCTATTCTATTTAATTTTATTCTGTTTTTTTTTTTTCTATTCTATTATGTTCTACTCTATTCTTTTCTATTCTATTTTTTTTATTATATTCCTTTATTTTCTATTCTATTATTTTCTATTTGGAAACTCAAACTCAAATCGATTTTTGAAAATAATTCAACTTCGAATAAAATTCAAAAACTTTTAAAATGTTGTTTTGTTATTTGGGATTCATTCAAATTCTTAACTATTGTAATTCAAAAATTTGAATTTCGTAATAACGATGTATTCATCTGAATCACAATTTAGAATGAAACGCACATGTCTAGTCCCAAGTGCATGAGTCCCAAATATATCCAAAGTCCACCCGTAAGTGAGGATAATTCTTCTCAAATCACACCACCAATGTGTACAAGTCACTTGAAGATCCACAAGCCGCTTACCAGAGACTTAGACCTCAAATGCAGAGAGGTCTAACAGCAATTAAAGGATAAAACCCCAATAAATGGTGATGATAATTAATCCTAGGCGTAGCACTCCACACTTCCAAGCTGCCCTGGTGGAGTTTCCATTAAGTAAATCATTCAGACAAGTGTTGCATAAATTGCTCATACAAAAGGAAAGAAGAGCAAGAATACTAATAGTGAAGTATGTACCAACCAAGTTTTGTTATAGATGAAATACCTGTACTCACATACAAGAGAAGTTTAAGAGCATATCACAGATGCCTGACGATTCCTCGGGCGGGTGAAATGATGTCACCTTAGCTCCAGCCTACGTGTTTCGTCTGAAGGGATGTTTTTCATAGGGCAACAGAGTTAGCAGTGGAGACTGACAGTGACATCTAAATGTGCTGCATACTCCTGGCTGGGCACTTCTACCAGCCAGGAAGGATAATAAAATGCATGGTACCCTGATTATGCACAATATCATTAATAATTAATATCAAACTACAAAAATTAAATAGATCAGATGACCTATAAAAGAAGAAAGGTCTGTGTCAATGGAATCAACATCAACAAGCTCATTCTCTCGCCTTCTGTCGTTTTATGTGGTTTGCCTCCCTTCTTTACAAATTACAAATTATATTTACTTACTGTTTTTTCAATTGGTTAATTCAAGCTGTAATGGCTAAGCACAGTTTATGTTTAAAATGAGTAGTAATTTTAATTATGTCATGTTTAATAATTTATGGATTGCACATTAAAATGTATTATCTCTTAATTTGAAAAGCAATAATAAAGGACCATTAACATTTTTATTCCATCATGGCATCTAGATTGTATGTATTATATATATATATATACAGTACAGTGCTTTGAAAAAGTATTCATACCCCTTGGAATTTTCCACATTTTGTCACATGTTACAACTAAAAACGCAAATTTAATTTAACCACTTAAGGACCGCCGCATGTACATTTACGTTGGCACAATGGCACCGACAGGCACATAAACGTATATATACGTTGGTGCCTTGAGGTGGGTCGGGGGTCCGATCAGGACCCCCCGGTACATGCGGCGGTCCACGCGGCTGTACGAGCGATCCGGGATGAGGGGGCGGCTATTCGTTTTTGTCCGCCCCCTTTCGGATCGCTCTCAGCCAATGCGCGCGCCCCCCTGCCCTGTCACTTCCTCCTCCTGTGTAAACACAGGAAGGAGGAAGCGATGTGATCTCTCCCTTGCCGTTTTTTTCAAGCACCGCTGAGGAGAGATCACAACACAAGTAAGTCTGCACTAACACTACACTGACATACACTACATAGAGGCACATTTAACCCCCCCGATCGCCCCCCCTCCCCCCTGTCACAGTGTCACTGAATGCAGTAATCATACATGTATGATTACTATATTTAGTGTCAGTGTGACAGACAGTGTGACAGTCAGTTAGCGTTAGGTCCTGGGTAGCCCCCGTACCCCCCCTAATAAAGTTTTAACCCCTTGATCACTGCCCTAGTTAACCCTTTCACTCCCTATTGCAGCCCTCAAAATTTCCACTCGCCCGCTAGCATTTAGCGAGTGGATTTCAGCTGGGGGCGAGTGATGACAGGACTGCATGACCAATCTCTCTCCAATCTGTACCTACACTTATAGCCCCAATTTGATTGGCGGCCGAAGAGGAAAGGTGCATGCTTGGGAAAAGTAGTCTGGTGAGCCGCGCACAGGCAGAGCAGTACACAGGTACTCTACTTACAATTCTCATTAAGCCATGGGACCTAACAGTATGATCTCTCTGAGCCTGCCCCCCCCCCCCGATCAATGTAGCTGGAGAGCAGAGAGCAGGAAGTAATGAATGAGGTGGAGGATTGCGAAAATGACCACTCAGGGTGTACCAGGTAGGCAGTGCAGCGATCACTGAAAGTTGCCCTGACATGAGAGCGACAGCCTTCCAGTTTGTACAGTTTTCTTCTCCTTGTGCTCTATGTAAGTGTCCAGCGGTTCAGCCTGAGCACTGTGAACAGATTGGTCTCAATGTGTGCTGTGCGGTGTCAGTGTGCGCTGTGCTATGGTGTCAATGGCTGTGCAGTTGTGTGGATCTCAGTGCTGGATTGTACTCCCTTCCGCTCTGCTGCAGCTCCTCTCCTCACTACTAGCCTGAATAAAAGGGGGAAGTGGGGACATACAAGCGTGGAGCCGCACACAGGGGCTCCTGATGATGAGATGAATAGGAGAGGGAGAGAGAGAGAGAGAGGATGGATTGGAGTTGCAGAGGAGACTGGATGGATGGGAGTTGCAAGAGAATGGGGAAGAGACCCGGTTCTAGTGCCCTGTGCCTCTGGTCTGCCCCCAGTGCCCTGTCCCTCTGGTCTGCCCCCAGTGCCCTGTCCCACTGGTCTGCCCCCATGCCCTGTCCCATTTTGTTAAAGTTGTTGGTAAGATTTAATTGTGTAACTTGATTCTGCATTAAACATTTAACAGTGTCATTCCATGAGATAAGCGTGTTTAGGGGCGCAATTAGGCGCGGGGGAGTGAATGAATGGGCTGTTAGGTGGGGCAACTGGTGGCGAGTAACTCTTGAGACCTGGCTAGTAGCTCAGGGCTTGAAATTTTGAGCCCTGCCCTATTGCCAGCATCACTAAGCGATCGTTTGTCTGATCGCTGTATTAGTGTCGCTGTTCCCACTAGGTAGCTAATTTATTTTTTATTGCGATTTTTTTTTTACTAAAGACATGTGGCTAAATAAATTTTGGCCTAAATGTTTGACTAAAATTTAGTTTATTGATTTTTCTTATAACAAAAAGTAAAAAATATTATAGCGCAAAAAATAAAAATCGCAGAGGCAAACAAAAACCACCAAAAGAAAGCTCGATTTGTGGGAAGAAAAGGACGCAAATTTTGTTTGGGAGCCACGTCGCACGACGGCGCAATTGTCTGTTAAAGCGACGCAGTGCCGAATCGCAAAAACCCCTTGGGTCATTTGGCAGCATATTGGTCCGGGTCTTAAGTGGTTAATGGGATTTTATGTGATAGACCAACACAATGTTGCACATTGTGAAGTGAAAGTAAAATGATAGTTTTCAAAAATGTTTACAAATAAAAATGTGTGGCATGCATTTGTATTTAGCCCCCCTGAGTCAATACTTTGTAGAACCCCCTCTACCTGTAATTATAGCTGCAATTTTTTTGGGGGATATCTCTACCAGCTTTGCACATCTAGAGAGTGACATTTTTGCTCAAAATAGCTCAAAATCTGTCAATTGGTTGGAGAATGCCTGTGAACAGCAATTTTCAAGTCTTGTCAGAGATTCTCAATTGGATTTAGGTCTGGACTTTGGGCCATTCTAACACATAAATATACTTTGATCTAAACCATTCTATTGTAGCTCTGGCTGTATGTTTAGGGTCCTTGTCCTGCTGGAAGGTGAATCTCCACCCCAGTCTCAAGTCTTTTGCAGACTCTGACAGGTTTTCTTCTAAGATTGCCCTATATTTGGCTCCATCCATCTTCCCATCAACTCTGACCAGCTTCCCTGTCCCTGCTGAAGAAAAGTTGGTGTGTTCAGGATGATGTGCAGTGTTAGTTTTCGCCACACAGCGTTTTGCTCTTGGGCCAAAAATGTTGGTCTCATCTGACTTGAGCACCTTCTTCCACATGTTTGCTGTGTCCCCCACATGGCTTCTCGCAAACTGCAAACAGGACTTCTTATGGCTTTCTTTCAACAATGTCTTTCTTTTTGCCAAAAAGGGCAGATTTGAGTGCACAACTAATAGTTGTCCTGTGTACAGATTCTCCCACCTGAGCTGTGGATCTCTGCAGCTCCTCCAGAGTTACCATGGGCCTTTTGGCTGCTTCTCTGATTAATGCTCTCCTTGTCTGGCCTGTCAGTTTAGGTGGACGGCCATGTCTTGGTAGGTTTGCAGTTGTGCAATACTCTTTGCATTATCAGATGATGGATTGAACAGTGCTCCGTGAGATGTTTAAAGCTTGGGATATTTTTTATAATCTAACCCTGTTTTAAACTTCTCCACATCTTTATCCCTGACCTGTCTGGTGTGTTCCTTGGCCTTCATGATGATGTTTGTTCACCAAGATTCCCTAACAAACCTCTGAGGGCTCCATCGAACAGCTGTATTTATACTGAGATTACATTACACACAGGTGGACTTTTTTTACTAATTAGGTGACTTCTAAAGGCAATTGGTTCCACTAGATTTTAGGTTAGAGGTTTCAGAGTAAAGGGGATAAGGTATGCACAACATATGTTTCAGATATTTGTTTGTAAAAAAAAAATGAAAACCATTTATCTTTTTCCTTCCCCAATTATGTGCCATTTTGGGTTGGCCTATCACACAAAAACCCAATAAAATACATTTACGTTTTTGGTTGTAACATGATAAAATTTGGAAAATTTCAAGGGGTATGAATACTTTTACAAGGCCCTGTAGTTTTATTTGATTCTGCCTACATCTCCATTGCTCTTTATTCAAGGGCAGCACAACCCATACTTTTTAGACCAAGCTATCCTTATCCTTGGCAACGGTTAAACTAGCCGGCTGTGCTGCATTATCAGACATAATTTATCCGGCAGAGTAATGCTGTGTATTTACCCTACATGGCTGTCCTTTGATATTGTCCTTTTTATTGCCAATGAAAAACGAGAGAGGAAACAAGGTATAATATCCAACCAATGTTTGCTGGCGTGAAACAGAGAGTGATTAAAAGTCCTAGCTGCGATGTCCCGCACTCTACATCAGCCCGGCTATAACAAGCATTAAAGATGATGGCTGTTACGTTCCCAGATAAGAAATATATTCTTCAAGCTGTCCCGGGGGAAATTTACCAGCTGGCCAATTATTGTTCGATGTGGCAGACGCGGTTCACAATACCGTCAGGGGCTTTGCTTAGTTTGAAATGCTATTTTTGCAAGACCGGGGGAACGAGTATATAGATGGGAGGGGAGGATGTGCCGGACCTTTTGGCGAGCGGTCGATTTAAAGAATAAAATACTGGACTAACAACCCACAGGTGGCAGATTGGAAACAAGTAATTTCAGGGACAAAGTTTATTGAGATAATCCAGGGAAGATAGGAACTGTTATTGCTATTGATAATGTGAACCTCTACTTTGCCAGTGTAGGGCAAGGCAGAGGGTTTATTTCAATGCTGCCCCCTCTTTCCTTAGTAGAGTTGAGCGGACACCTGCATGTTCGGGTTCGGGTCCGAACCCGAACTTTAAAAAAAAGGAAGTCAATGGGACACAGACTTTAAAAAAAAAATGCGCGGAGGTCCCCGCAATTTCAATAACCAGACCCTTTAGGTCTGGTATGGATATTAAGGGGAACCCCGCCGTCAATTTAAAAAAAAATGACGTGGGGTTCCCCCCAAATATCTATAACCAGACCCTTAAGGTCTGGTGTGGAATTTTAGGGGAACTCCACCCCAAATTTAAAAAAAAAATGGCGTGGAGTTCCCCCTAAAATCCACACCAGTCCCCTTATCTGAGCACGTTGACCTGGCCGGCCACAGAAAAGAGGGGGGGACAGAGAGCGCCACCCCCCCTCTCCTGAAACGCACCAGGCCACATGCCCTCAACATTGGGAGGGTGCTTTGGGGTGCCCCCCGAAGCACCTTGTCCCCATGTTGATGGAGACAAGGGTCTCTTCCCCACAACCCTTGCCCGGTGGTTGTGGGGGTATGCGGGCGGGGGGTGTAACGGTTACCATCGCTTACAACCTTCCATCCATCCACGACAAGCTTATCCGACACACCAACAACCAGGCAGACATGATCCATTCCATTTCCCAGAATAAACGAGACAGCGCTCCGTTCTCTAGTTTCCAAAAATGTATGAACAACTTTATTGGTTCTTAGCTGGCTTATATCCAGTACAACAGAATGCAGTTAATCACAGGACAATGTAATCTCCACCCCCCTATTCACTCACTGAGGATAATTCTTTAATTGGTAGCTAGACATGACGGCACCGTATTATCAATAGGGTTCAATTAACCTTGAATAGTAACACAGACATCTGTTGAATAATTTCTCTATACAGCTTTGTCACACAATGGCAGTGAGAGTGGGTGTCTTTACATTGAATAGCCAACACCTTAGGATATTTCAATAGCCTATTATACAAAAGGTATGACTCACTGGCTGACCTGGTCATGTCATCATGACTCCTTGTGATATCTCAGTCCTGCAATATGAAGTATTATTAATGTCCCATCTCATGTAATATGAATTATGATTCACTATTAGCCACCCTATACCCAAAAGGGCACAGGGTGGATTTTGACCCAAGAGTTTTTGGTGCTGCTGGCACAAGAGTATCTCTCATCCTTCCAACATCTCTGGGTGTCACGGGCCATTCTGTTACGTCTCTCCCCTTTCGGTGGGAGACGGACAGAGGAGGGAACCCCAAACGGGTTGACTCCGAAGTCCGTCAGTAGTTCCCGTCCTCCAATGCTGGTATCCATACTGTACCCCAAATAAATGGCTCCAAACTGAGCATTACTCACCCCGCCAACCTCTGCCTCTCTCAGAGAACACGCCTGCCGCTGGGGAGAAGGCAGGGTAGCTGGGCTCAGTCCATCATGCTGTTGTGGGTCTGGGCCAACTGCCCCCCTTCCTGGGGTATACCAGTGGAGACTGAAGTCCCATCCACTGGTGCTAGGTGAAAACCCCCCGGTGCTTGCAAAGCAAAGCAGACATCCTCCTGTCCCAGTCCTGTACCATTTTCTGGGGTTGTGCCAGTGGAGACTGAAGTCCCATCCACTACCCCAGGAACCCCCTCTTCTGTTAGTGAGGAGCAGAGGCCTATGACACTCTGCTCTGTTGCCAGCTCTTCTGCTGGGTTGCTGTGAGTGGAGACCACAGTCCCATCCACTACCACAGGAACCCCCTTTTCCGTTAGTGAAGAGCAGAGGTCCGTGACCCTCTGTTCTGTTGCCAGTGATTCAGCTGGGGGTAAAAGCTTTACCACCTCAGCTTGTTGTTGGAGAGAGGGGCCAACCGCCCCGGCTCTCTGGAACTCCACACCATCCGCTTCGGCTTTAGGGATGAAAATCTTAAAAGCAGCAAAATGTATTTGTCTCCTTTCAGTTGGTGCTGCTGTGACTTCTGCTGCTGCAGAACCTCTTTGCTGTAGCAAATGTGCATCCACAGCTGCTATAACCCGGTCTATGATCTCCGGCGGAGGATTAGGACCATAATGTGCCAGTCTCAGTTCAACAGCCCGATTAAAACTTGCCTCTTCAGGTGTCCTGTCTGTTACGCTGGGCCTTTCCATTACGCTGGGCCTTTCTGTTATGCTGGCCCTCTCCGCTCCATCCATTTGGACAAGTTCTGCAATAATGTCCATCTTCTTACGGTTGCTGGCCAGTCTGCCCCGGCTCTCCAGTAAGTCCTTGAGGGAAGAGCGCTTCATCCGTGCATACACCGCCTCCATTGTCATGTGTCCTTGTAGCCGTCCTTCTGAAGATGGAATCATCCCACTGCTGTGCCACCAATGTAACGGTTACCACCGCTTACAACCTTCCATCCATCCACGACAAGCTTATCCGACACACCAACAACCAGGCAGACATGATCCATTCCATTTCCCAGAATAAACGAGACAGCGCTCCGTTCTCTAGTTTCCAAAAATGTATGAACAACTTTATTGGTTCTTAGCTGGCTTATATCCAGTACAACAGAATGCAGTTAATCACAGGACAATGTAATCTCCACCCCCCTATTCACTCACTGAGGATAATTCTTTAATTGGTAGCTAGACATGACAGCACCGTATTATCAATAGGGTTCAATTAACCTTGAATAGTAACACAGACATCTGTTGAATAAGTTCTCTATACAGCTTTGTCACACAATGGCAGTGAGAGTGGGTGTCTTTACATTGAATAGCCAACACCTTAGGATATTTCAATAGCCTATTATACAAAAGGTATGACTCACTGGCTGACCTGGTCATGTCATCATGACTCCTTGTGATATCTCAGTCCTGCAATATGAAGTATTATTAATGTCCCATCTCATGTAATATGAATTATGATTCACTATTAGCCACCCTATACCCAAGAGTTTTTGGTGCTGCTGGCACAAGAGTATCTCTCATCCTTCCAACGTCTCTGGGTGTCACAGGCCATTCTGTTACAGGGGGCTTATCAGAATCTGAAAGACCCCTTTAACAAAGGGGACCCCAGATCCTGCCCCCCCTGTGTGAAATGGTAATGGGGTACATTGTACCTCTACCATTTCACGAAAGAAGTGTAAATAGTTTTTTTAAATAAAACACACACACCGTAGAACAAAATATTTTTTTTTCATTCTTTATTAAACCAAATTAAAATCCAGTGGTGAAGATCCACGATCGATGCTGCTCCCTGCTCCAACGTTGTCTTTTTTGCAGCGCCGGGTGATGTCTCCAGCGACGGGTGTTATCTCCAGCGACGGGTGATCGGTCCAGCAACGGGTGTACTGTTCTCTCCAGCGACGGGTCCAGCGAAGATCCATCCACTCAGAGCACAGCTCCGCGAATGATGCGGCAGAGCTTGACGTTTCTTTTATAGGGGAGGCGGCCTATTCCTTAGTAAGGATTGGGCTATCCCAGTGACGTAGCACAGTGTGCGTCAGAGGGGGACGGGGTCATGTGACGCGTGGCCCGTCTGTACCCCAAAGCACCCTCCCAATGTTGAGGGCATGTGGCCTGGTGCGATTCAGGAGAGGGGGGGCGCACTCTGTCCCCCCCTCTTTTCTGCGGCCGGCCAGGTCAACATGTTTGGATAAGGGGTCTGGTGTGCATTTTAGGGGGAACTCCACGCCATTTTTTTTAATTTGGGGTGGAGTTCCCCCTAAATTCCACACCAGACCTGAAGGATCTGGTTATGGATATTTGGGGGGAACCTCACGTCATTTTTTTTTTAATTGACAACGGGTTTCCCCTTAATATCCATACCAGACCTAAAGGGTCTGGGTATTGAATTTGCGGGGACCTCCGCGCATTTTTTTTCCCGAACTCCAAACCCGAACATTAATTATTCGGGTCCGGGAAAAACCCAAAGTCTGTACCGAACCCGAACTTTACAGTTTGGGTTCGCTCAACCCTATTCCTTGGCTCTCATTGGGTTTACAGCCCCCATGTGACAGCAGGATCTAGTGGTTAGCATATCAGGCACCAAGTAGAACAAAGAAAGCATGGGGTGGAGGACAGGGGGGAGGGGGCATTTTTCCTCTGCCCTTGATGTGTTCTTCTAATGAACTTGATTAGAGACACTTCACCTTTCACATGTTGATCAGAGTGGATCAGTGACACATCACGTGTATTATATAGCAACTTTCCACCCAATCACAAGTTAGACTTCTAGCTCCAACCTACTGTAAGATGCTATGTGACCCAACGATGAGGAATCTATCGAAGATATGAAAATATGCATCACAATTAGCCATAGGAGCGATCACCTTTACCCATGTCCCCCCAATAAGGCATTTTGCATGGTACACTTAATTTAGCTTAACAAATCTGTCCCTACAATGAAAGGAATACATGGTTGTGCTTGCCCCCAAGGTCAAGTGCTTCAAGTCCTCCCATAGATGGGGCATTGAGAGAACCTGGTTCTTTGCTCTGCATGGGAAAAGTTTAGATTCAGTTTAAAGCATGGCGGTACCAAAGTGCAAACGTTTATGATGTAATAGATCAATATGGAGCTTTTAGTGACTGGTTTGCTGTGCTGGCCTAAACCTGGTGCCTTGACCTCTGTAAGCTGGCCTAGACCTGGTGCCTTGACCTTTTTAACGACTTCAGCCCCGGACCATATTGCTGGTCAATGACCGGGCCACTTTTTGTGATTCGGCACTGCGTCTCTTTAACTGACAATTGCACATGCGACGTGGCTCCCAAACAAAATTGGCGTCCTTTTTTCCTATAAATAGAGCTTTCTTTTGGTGGTATTTGATCACTTTTGCTGTTTTTATTTTTTGCGCTATAAAAAAAAATAGAGTGACAATTTAGAAAAAAATAAATAATATGTTTTACTTTTTGCTGTAATAAATATCCCCAAAAAAATATATATAAAAAAAAACATTTTTTTTCCTCAGTTTAGGCCGATACGTATTCTTCTACATATTTTTTGTTAAAAAAATCGCAATAAGCATTTATTGATTGGTTTGCCCAAAAGTTATAGCATTTACAAAATAGGGGATAGTTTTATGGCATCTTTATTAATATTTTTTTTTACTAGTAATGGCGACGATCATCGATTTTTTTCGGTACTGCGACATTATGGCGGACACTTCGGACACTTTTGACAAATTTTTGGGACCATTGGCATTTTTATAGGGATCAGTGCTATAAAAATGCATTGATTACTATAAAAATGCCCCCGGCAGGGAATGGGTTAACACTAGGGGGGCGAGGAAGGGGTTACGTATGTTCCCTGGGTGTGTTCTAGCTGAAAGGGGGGGTAGGACTTACTGGGGGAAATGACTGATCGCTGTTCATACATTGTATGAACAGAAGATCAGGCATTTCTCCCCTGACAGGACCGGGAGCTGTGTGTTTACACACACAGCTCCCGGTTCTCGCTCTGTAACGAGCAATCGCGGGTGCCCGGCGGGTACAGGAATGAGCGGGGGCACGCATGCGCATCTCCAGCCGCACGCACGCCCCTATTGGCTGCTGGGAGAGATGACGTATAGCTACATTATCTCGCCCAGTAGAGCTGACCTGCCGCCATATAACTGCGGCGGCTGGTCAGCAAGCAGTTAAGCTGCCCTAGACCTGGTATCTTGACTTTTTTAAGCTTGCCTATAGAGTTGAGCAGAACTACCCCTGCCCCCCACCCCGGTTGTTCGGTTCGAGCCAAAACTCTCCAATATCACAAAAGTTCTGTCCTGAGCCCTGTTAAAGTCTATGGGACCCAAACTTGAAATCATTCAGAATATCAAAATCTGGAAATCCGCTTTAACGAGGGGGCCCCCAGATCCCAGCCCCCAATTTGAATAAGTATGGGGTACCCCTACCTATTCTCCAAAAAAAGTGTCAACAATAAATTAAAACAGAAGGCAGTGTTTGACAATTCCTTTATTCATATATATTTTTTTTTTTTAAAACAACATCTCCGATGTAGATCCACCGGCAATAACGATGCCTGCCACACTGTCAAACCAGAAAAAATTATGGTGTGGATTGGGGGGGCCCCCTTGCCATTATCTTTGCTCGTTGACAGCTGATGACTCATCCGTTGTTAAGGACGCAGTGGCTGGCTCCATAAAAAACAGCTAATCAATGTTCCCTGATTGTGGAGCGCTCGGTTACCGTTACCAATTCACACCGGGGGATCTGGGGGTTCCCTTTGTTAAAAGGGGCTTCCATATTCTGATAAGCTCCCTGCCCGCAGATCCCCACAACCACCGGACAAGGGTTGTGGGGATGAGGCCCTTGTCCCCATCAACATGGTGACATGGTGCTTTGGGGTCCAGACCCCAAAGCATCCTCCCCATGTTGAAAGCATGTGGCCCGGTATGGTTCAGGAGGGGTGGCACTCTCTCATCTACCCTCTTTTCCTGTGGCCTGCCAGGTTGTGTGCTCGGAAAAGGGTCTGGTATAGATTTTTGGGGGGACACATATGCCATTGTTTTATTTTGGCATGGGGTTCCCCTTAAAATCCATACCAGACCTGAAAGGCCTGGTATGGAATTTGGGGGGACCCAACACAATTTTTTTTACATTTTGGTTCGAGGTTCCCCTTAATATTTATACCCAAAGGGCCTGGTAATGGACTGGGGGGGAACCCATGCAGTTTTTTTCAAAGGATTGTATCTGTATTGCCGGGACCCAACAATTCATTACTTTTTTTGCATTGATACATGTCTCCTGGGGCAGGACCCAGGTCCCCAAACACTTTTTATGAAATAACTTGTATAGAAGCCTTTTAAAATTAGCACTTTTGTTTTTTCATGTTAGTGTCCAATAGACTTTAACAGGATTCCACGGCTTTCACATTTTCACCATTACATCCGACCAACCAAAGTTTGGCCCTAACTTATGCTCGTACCGAACCGTTCGCCCATCCCTAGTGGCTAGTTTTACAAAAATGTTCCAAGGTAGTGTATTATGACTTGTTGTTGCCCCTCATTCTGTTGTTGAGTCTATCTGCATAATTTATAAGCAGCTTCCGTCATACACAAGTCAACAGCCTTGAATCTACCGAGAGCTATTAAAGTCTTAGTATATGAATGTGTCAGTGCCATGTATATAGTTATCAGTGTTAACAATAAAAAAGATAAATGAAGTGAGGTCAAAAACAGATTAGTAATCAGCTTCTGCACACAAAGACCTCTTGTATAAATGAAAAAGGTAGCATTCACAAAGCAGTTGAAGAGATAAAAAAAGTTATGGCCAGGAAAATAATGTAGTATCCTTCATTCTTCTTTTTTTTTAGTCTCTATTTCTTTATTTTATTCTTTATTTCTGTATGTAACATATATTTTTATATATTTTATGCAGTTAAATTGAAATTTCCAGAGAACATTGAACTATTTATATCTCTCCTTGCTCTAAAGCAGTGGTTCTCAACCTTTCAAGTGCCGTGGCCCCTAGATAAAATTTCCAAATTTGTGGGGACCCCTAACAGTAAAAATTATTTTTTAGCGTGGGTTGTCAGCACCCAAAGCAAGACAAGTAATTTGCTCCCCCTAACCCACGGTTAATGGAGTGGAGTCCCTTCCACTCGTACAGCATTAAAACCCCTTATGCCGCGGACACACGACCGTTTTTCTGGTTGTAAAAAATTATGTTTTTTTTTTTAATGTCATTAAAAACGATCATGTGTGGGCTCGAAATCCCTCCTTTACACTTTAAAGTATTCAGATCGCCACAAACGGCGATTCTGAATACTGTCATTTATTTCTTACAAAAAAAAGACGTTTGAAAAATGATTGCGCAAATACTGTGCAAGATAAAAAGTTGTAATGACCGCCATTTTATTTCCTAGGGTGTCTGCTAAAAAAACATATATAATGTTTGGGGGTTCTAAGTAATTTTCTAGCAAAAGAATGATGATTTGTACACGTAGGGGAGAAGTGCCAGAATAGGCCCGGTATGGGGTTTTAAAGCCCTGTATTGAGGTGGTTAAACAAACTTAAAGGGGTTGTAAACCCTCAAGGTTTTTCAACTTAATGCATAGCTCCCAACTGTCCCTGATGTCCCTCTGACCCTCTTATCCCCTCATTTATCCCTCATTTTCTTTATATAGTTGTATATAAAATTCACTTTTTATCTTTCAAAAAGTGTTTCCCAGTGCTAAACATTTCATCCAATTGCTGCATTTGTACATTTTTAAAGACAATATAAAGGAATAGTAGTAGTTTTTTGGTTAATCTCCTTTAAGAGGATGTGACAGGGGGCGTGTCCTATGCCTTCCTACATTTGCTAGTAGGTGTCCCTCATTCCTATCTCCAAATGTTGAGAGTTGTTAATGCATTCTATGTATTAAGGTGAAAAACCTCCTGTGATGTAGCTGCCCCCCCCCCTTTACTTACCTGAACCCATTCTTTCCAGCGACAGGGACGAGCACACCAGCTCCAGCCGGTGTCTCGGATCCTGATTGGATAGATTGATAGCAGAGCAGCCATTGGCTCCCGGCTGCTGTCAATCAAATCCAATGATGCGGGGGGCAGGGCCGAGTCCTGCTCTTTGTGTCAATGATTGTAGCAGCAGGACATGTGAGCGTGTCCGCACGAGTGCCCCCGAGGAAGGGCAGCTCTCCAAAGGGGCACTCAAGAAAAGGAGGAGACAGTAGAGACCCCAGAAAAAGAGGATCGGGGTCACTCTTTGCAAAACCAACTGCACAGAGGGGGTAAGTATGACATGTTTTTTTTTCGTTAAATTGACCTGTTATATATCTTTTTACCTGCTTCACCTGTATTGTGTGAGTTTCTTGTTATTGGTGTCAACTGGTAAAAATTACTGAACCCAGGGTGTCAGAGGTGTCAGAGGACTTGCAGAGCCAGGGCAACCAGTGGGCTACAGATTTTACCAGCGGCCCTCACAAGGGTAGCGCTACACATACACTTGAGTATTTCTACACTGAATCTAACTGATCCAGAAATAAATAGGTGGGTCCATCAAAAAAAAATAATGAAATCTTAGATCCTATCGAATTTTTAAATCACACAAGATAAACATTTTTTTTTTTTTTTAAAACGTGACGTTTGTGCAGCTAGAAAAACCTGCAGAGCAGCCGTCAGATCTTTTTCTTTGTAAAGTTCTATCTTTCAGCCAGAGCCAACACTCAAACGTTTGAAGCTGCCAGTCATAACGGGAATATGTGTGAGATTTACTAACGGTACAGGGAACAATACATCATTTACGGTATATAAAGTCTGTGCACTGACGAAAACAAAAAAAAACAAAAAGGATCCTTCTCTGCTTCATGTACCTGCTGCCAATTTCAGAACTATAGTCTGAGCAATAGGGAAAGTTAGGAAGTGAAATATGGCTGTTATTAAACTTTTGATAGCTTGAGAAAACAGAACACAGAATAAAATGTGACCCACAGCATCGAAAAGAGGACAAGAAAGATGGAAAATTCACAAGTGCACCCTTAACTCGCTACCAACTGCCAAGGATTTATTGGCCATTGCTGTTTTCTTCCCACACATACCTATGTGGCTCGGCTTCATTTTCTTGCCGAGACATGGTTTGCCGGATGTTGAGATAAGTGCACAAAAAAGGATTGTAAGTTGGCGTTTTTTAAGCTTAGTAAAAACCTAAAACATTTACTGAGTAAAAGTTAACTGATTGTGCATTTTAATGTCTTGTAACTGAGGCTGCATAGGAAAAAAATCATATTTAAATCATATATAAAAATCAAATTAGAAAATTCAGAATATGATAATTCGATAATTTGGAAATTAGAAAATCGGAAAATTAGCATTTTTGGAATTTCCGAATTCCAAATTTTTGAATTTCCAAATTTACAGAATTTTTGAATTTCAGAATTTTTGAATTTCAGAATCTCTGAGTCTTCAAATTTCACAATTCATAATTTCTTGAATTTCCGAATTACGAATTTTCAAATTTCCTGAATTTCAGAATTTCCAAAAAAAGCAAAAAAAAAAATTAAAACGAAAACTAACACATTTTTCGCTAGTGCACATGTCTACCATCAATATTGACTATACCCACACATGCAAATGAGATTTTGGGTGCACACCCTAATGCAATAGTGCACACCTTTTGTTTTATTTATTTATCAACAGACCCATTAATTTCACTTCCATACAATACCTCCCAACATTTTGAGATGGAAATCAGGGACACCTACTAGCAAACTTATGTAGGCATAGGACATGCCCCCTGCCACACCCCCTTAAAGGAGAATTAACCAAAAAATGACTAATTAAATCCACAAGGGTTGTAATTTTAACACTACTATTCCTTTATATTGGCTCTTAAAATTTACAAATGCAGCAATTTAGAATTTGGATAAAGGGTTTATTACTGAAAAATACTTTTTGATAGTTTAAAAGTGCATTTTATATACAACTACAGTATAAAGGAAAATAGGAACAAGGGTGCGCTAGTAAACTAAAACAAAATGACAAAATAAGTGATCTACTATGGTTAATTTTGTTAAGATGATCCAGTAAGATGTTGGTGAAAACCTCTCACTAAATCACCATAAATAGCATAGCCTGTGCTAACATGTGCAAAACATCAAAACAATACAGCACAGAAAACATGTGCAGGAAAAGTGCGTAAATTGTTCTAGAAGTCCAAAGATAAGTATATTTGCATATATTAATCTTGATTGTATTAGCTCATGCTGGTGCTCTTATAAAATCACAGTTAGGGTCCACCTTCACCAGTAAGAACAGTCTTCACCCAAAGTGCATAAGTGAAATGGTTCCTTACCAGATAACAATGACCCTTAATTTGATACCAAAGTAAGGAGTCACATACAGCTGTACAGGAAAACCTGTTGGATGAGATGCGTCCTGCTGCTTGGTATACTTGTACTCAGATGGATCCCAATGGTTGCATGGAATGACAAAATAATGCCAACATAGTGTAACCCGTTTATTTAAAAAAGTAAAAACAACATAAAAGTGCCAAATGGCTGCTTACTATGAGTAGTGCCCCAAAACCCGGCACTGAGGCTAGATCGTATGGGTGAAAAGATCATCAATCCCGGGCATCTGACATGCGTCTCAGGCGTGCGTTCCAGCTAGCAGGTAGTCGGAACCAGCGGGACGGGAAGTGACGAATTAGCGTGCGTGGATGGATACCGCCTCAACGTACGTTTCATTGTGAACGTCTTCAGAAAGCTACAGTATACAGATCAGATCAAAATGAGGGGTAAAGAGAGACAAAGGGACATTGCTTCAAATCAGGGACAGTCCCTCAAAATCAGGAACAATTGAAAGCTATGCACTTAGTATAAAATGACTACATGGGGTGTCCTCATTTAACCTACTCAGAGTTTAGTGTACAGTATTGGTGTAACTAATGTCAGCATATTTTTATGAAAACACCTTACTGGCTTTCCCTCCTGCCCCCCTCTCCCAGTCTAAGTGCTGTTGTGTAGGAGATTGCAAAAGGCTGATACCAAGACAAGGACCAAGGGAGAAGAAAGGAAGAAAAGGGAAGAAAGAGAAAGGGGGGAAATAACTGAAGATAAGGGAAAGGAGAGAAAGGTAGGGAGAGAAGGGAAAGTAGAGAAAGGAAGAGAGAGAATGGAAAGGAGAGAAAGGAAGAAAGAGAATGGGGAAAAAGGGCAGGAGAGAAGGTAAATGAGAGAAAGGAAGAGAGAGAAGGAAAAGGAGAGAAAATAAAAAAAGAGAAAGGAAGAAAGAGAATGGGGGGAAAAGGGCAGGAGAGAAGGGAAATGAGAGAAAGGAAGGGGGAGAGAGAAAGAAAGAGAGAGAAGGGAAGGGAAAGGAAAGGAAGGAAAGGAAAGGAAAGGAAAGGAAAGGAAAGGAAAGGGAAAGGGAAAGGAACCCCTGAAGATGCTGTTTGCAGGGAAATGTGTTGGTTGGGCACCGAAAACGTGACGCCATTATGCATGATGGTGGAAATCTGACTGTGCTTATCATTTGTTACATGTCTGAGATTGTCTTCTTATTGTACGTACATTGGGAGGTGAAATCTCGTGCCAAC
Organism: Rana kukunoris; assembly: GCA_029574335.1. NCBI lineage: Eukaryota > Metazoa > Chordata > Amphibia > Anura > Ranidae > Rana > Rana kukunoris. The sequence goes on along the minus strand of CM056056.1, from coordinate 41,062,275 downwards.
TAAACACTTAATAAAGTAAATATTGATAATATTACTGAGCTGCACCCCAAATTGCAGTAAACTGAAACAATAGTGGATAAAGTGAAAAGTAGGGGGCGCTGCAGATAGTGAATAGCTAAATAATCGTAAATATATATAATAATAGTAAAACTAGTGATAATATCCAACATAAAAAAACAGTGAATAATCATACATAATTAATAATAATAATAGTGAAATTGTCCAACATAAACAAAACTGTGAATAACCCCCAACTTATAAGGTTAAGTGTTATATCTGAATTAATAATGTGCAAAAAAGTCCATTAATAAAGTGTTGTTGGTAATAAAACTTGTGCTTGAAGAACGATTCAACTCCACTAATAGAAGTTTCCACCTCCACCAAAGCGAAACAATCACCACAAATGTGCTCAAGGATGGCACCTTACCACAAGATGTTGACCTATGTACGTTTCGTGCTACCACGTCGTCAGCCTGACGACGTGGTAACACGAAACGTACGTCCAGGCGCCTGGTCACGCAAAATCAACGCACTTCCGGTCGTGCTGGCTCTCTGGATCCGAGAGGTGGAACGCACGCTATCTTGCAAGCATCCTGAGCGTGGAACCGTCTCTCCGCTAAATATACAACGCTGATTAGCCTCAGTGCCAGGGAAAGGCACCAACAAAAGTAAGGGGCCACTTGGCGCTGTCTGATTTTATATATTTTATTAAAAACGTTATTACCCTATGGCAGTTTTCTCTTTCTTCCGGTTTACTTCATGTGTTATGGAGTCTGGTGGAATCAAGTGATACAGAGCTGCACATTGAATCCATGGCTTGTGCCATATGCTGTTATTGACCTCTTTTAATTAAATAGTTCAACATCTTGTGGTAAGGTGCCATTCTTGAGCACATTTGTGGTGATTGTTTTGCTTTGGTGGAGGTGGAAACTTCTATTAGTGGAGTGGAATCGTTCTTTGAGCACAAGTTTTATTACCAACAGCACTTTATTAATGGACTTTTTTGCACATTATTGATTCAGATATAACACTTAACCTCATAATTTGGGGGTTATTAACAGTTTTGTTTATGTTGGACAATGTCACTATTATTATTATTAATTATGTATGATTATTCACTGTTTTGTTATGTTGGATATTATCACTAGTTTTACTATTAATAATAATTTATATTTATTTTATATTATATTTTATTATATTTATTTACGATTATTTCGTTATTCACTATCTGCAGCGCCCCCTACTTTTCACTTTATTGTACGTACATTACCTTATTAAAAATTCATGATTTTTAAAATACTGCACTATGGTGGCCCCTTCTTGCTTTTAATCCCTCCGTGCTGAGCCCATTTGCACAGGATCATATCTAGATGGAGTTGTGTGTCTGAACATTTGGTGCTGTGGAACAACAAGACACCTCATAATCTCTAAGTGGGATCAGTGGCTCTGAATCAACTTTGTCTGACACATTCAAGTGTGTCTTTTTATCCTTTGGGATATTATATCTTGATTTTGGACTGATCATCTGATATTATCCATCTGTACAGACAGTATATACACATTTGCCCTTTAATTTTTTTTTTGCTTTATTCACTTTTATAACCTTTGTCTTTGTAACTAAATAACACGCGTCTGTATATGCTTGTTTAAAGAGATACTAAAATCTCAGGTTTTTTTTTGTTAAAAATAACAAACATGTTATACTTACCTGCTCTATGCAGTGGTTATACACAGAGCAGCCCAGATCCTCCTTTTCTCAGGTCCCTCTTCAGTGCTCCTGGCCTCTCCCCTCTGCCGAGTGCCCCCACAGCAAGTAGCTTGCTGTGGGGACACCTGAGCTGAGCCGCAAATTTCTGTGTCCATTCAGACACAGAGCTGCGGTCTGGCCCTGCCCCCTTTCTCTCTTCATTGGCTCACTGACTTTGATTGACAGCAGAGAGAGCCAATGGTCTCAGACAATGAGGATGGGAGTCCCGGAAAGCTGAGTCTCGCATGCAACATCGCTGGATTTAGTTGGACCTCAAGTAAGTATTAGGGGGGCTGCGGCACAAAGAAGGCTTTTTAACTTAATGCATAGCAACTTCTGTCTTTATAACTATTTTAATCCTATTTGAATTGTCCACATGTACATTTGTCCATCTGTATAGATATATACACTTTATATGTTTATCTTTTATTTTAGATTGAGGGTGAATTATCATATTATAATATATGTGCTTCAGGGCTTGAGTGTCTTTTTGGCACATCTAGAATAATACTTAACAGCATTTTTGCACCTTTATTGTAATTTTTTGTTTTCATTATGTATTTATTTATTTTTCATGTACATTGTATGCAGTATGGTATAGTAATAGTATATGGTATAACTTTATTGTACAAACAATAGCTCTTTGAATTTTAAAGGGACAGTGCACTAAAGTTGGATGCCCCTCTAAAGAGAGAAGGAAAGGGTAATTCAAAAAGGTAAGTAAAAAACAGGGCAGAGTTGAGAAACCATTTGATCTTTTTCTGATATCACTCCACTATGTTCCTATGTTAGAAAGAAAAATAAGGTGGAAAGAAGAAAGGAAATGAGAAAAGCCCCAAAGGCAAAGAGGAGAGAACAATGTTGGGAAAAGGGAAGGAAAGCAAAGGATTAGTGAAATTGAAGGAGTAAAGGAAAAGCGAAAAGGAGGGACAGGGGAAGATAAAGGGGAAAGAGAAGGGGTAGGTGAAAGGAAAAGAGAATGGGGAAATGGAAGAGGAAAGGGAAAGAGAAAGGTAAGGAAAGAGGGTAAGGAAAAGAGAAAGGGAAGGGGAAAGGGAAAGAGAAAGGGAAGGAAAGAGGTAAAGGGAAAGAGAAAGAGAAGGGGAAAGGAAAAGAGAAAGGGATGGGGAAAAAAACAGGGAAATGGAAAGAGAAAAAGAAGGGGAAAAAGAAAGTGATGGGGAAAGAGAAAGAGAAAGGGAAAGGGGGTGAGGAAAGGATGGGTAAGGGAAAGAGAAAAGGAGGGGAAAGGGAAAGATAAGGGAAATGAAAGGGAAAGGCAAAGGAAAGGAACAATTATAAAAAGTAAATGAAGGATCTCTGGAAATGATTCCATAACCTGGGTGGAGTTAGTAAAATAAATTGTATTTTCCCCCTGCCAATGTGCCCGTACACTCAAAGCATCAACTCAATGGTTTATTAATATTTAAATAAAGCACTGGACCTTTTCACGTCTCTTTATAACTAAACATGGGAAAGAAACAGCAAGCTAAGGACGAGTCAGAATTATCCCCCCCTCCCCCCCTGCTGTGCCCTAGAAGCAAATCATTAAATGCATAGCCAACCCTAGCAGATTTATCTCCGTGCCATAAGAATACCATAAAAGGCTACAGCGAATATATACAATAAAAAGTAAGTGCTATAACGGGAAATATTTTTGTATTATAGATGTCATATACCATCATAGCCGTGTTGCGACCAGCAGAGACTGTGCGGTCTACAATTCAAATTCAGCATTTTTACACTTCTTTCCATACATACATATGCTCGGAGTGCTTTTTCTTTATGTACCCTGAGCATAGATCAATAACTAAGCCACTCAAAATTTGTGAACTTGGAAATGCCGACTCAACAATATGGATATTTAGAAGGTAGAATATAACAAGAATTTAAAGAGGGTCTCTCACCAAGTTTTTTATGTGATTTTTTTTGTGTCACATTGTGTAGAAAAGAAGTGTAGTTTAAACTGTAAAAAAATGTTTTTCCATTTGGTAAAGTCATGGTTGACCTATATATATATATATATATAGTGATATGTTTCTATGGAGGGAAACATTAACATCGCTGTATGGGTTAATTTAAGTAATCAATCGATCCCAAAAAAACACATAAAATCTGCTAAAATTATCTAAAAAAAATCACATTAATAATGATTAGTATGTAAGATAATAATAATAATGTCCAGCAATGAATAAACATTAGCAGCAATCATATATATATATGTTGTCAGATCTGGCTGAATCATTAGCAAAGTCTCTTCAAAGAAATCATATGCTTTCAGTGAGGGGTTAATCTTGTCTGTATCTCTCTGCTCTTTGCAAGGGTGTCTCCCTTAGGAGTTCTACTCACCACATAGTAGTGGTATGTGTGCCTGTAGAAATCAAAGATAAGGTCTCCTCCTCGGTTCAGGTTTTCTCATTCCTCTTACTCTCCACCAGGAATCCCAGTTAATGTAACCCAGGTGATTAGTGTTGGTTCATGGAATTGATGCATGAGTGGTCATGGAAGTGAAAAGAGAGGAAAAGAATATGGTGTAATACAGTTTTTATTCAAGATTAAATGCCCCACACTAGCATATGCTTACAATGTGTATGCGATAAAAGACAGCACATCAAAGAGACACTGGAATGCGGATAACTGCGGGTAACTGTGCTTGTCAGCTCGGCTTACTCTGCTAGATCTCGGGTCCAGATGACTCCTTGTGTGTATGTTGTACGCTGGTCGTGTAGCCACGCCCTGACGCGTTTCGTGATTGGTGCTCACGTCTTCAGAGGACGCCCTCTGAAGACGTGAGCACCAATCACGAAACGCATCAGAGCGTGGCTACACGACCAGCGTACAACATACACACAAGGAGTCATCTGGACCCGAGATCTAGCAGAGTAAGCCGAGCTGACAAGCACAGTTACCCGCAGATATCCGCATTCCAGTGTCTCTTTGATGTGCTGTCTTTTATCGCATACACATTGTAAGCATATGCTAGTGTGGGGCATTTAATCTTGAATAAAAACTGTATTACACCATATTCTTTTCCTCTCTCTTCACTTCCATGACCACTCATGAATCAATTCCATGAACCAACACTAATCACCTGGGTTACATTAACTGGGATTCCTGGTGGAGAGTAGGAGGAATGAGAACACCTGAACCGAGGAGGAGACCTTATCTTTGATTTCTACAGGCACACATACCACTACTATGTGGTGAGTAGAACTCCTAAGGGATACACCCTTGCAAAGAGCAGAGAGATACAGACAAGATTAACCCCTCACTGGAAGCATATGATTTCTTTGAAGAGACTTTGCTAATGATTCAGCCAGATCTGACAACATATATATATATGATTGCTGCTAATGTTTATTCATTGCTGGACATTATTATTATTATCTTACATACTAATCATTATTAATGTGATTTTTTTAGATAATTTTAGCAGATTTTATGTGTTTTTTTGGGATCAATTGATTACTTAAATTAACCCATACAGCGCTGTTAATGTTTCCCTCCATAGAAACATATCACTATATTTACTTATTTTCATTATAATAGCTGCTTATCTGCACAAACGTTTTACATAGCGTAAGCTTTATAATACCATAGTGCGCTAGGATCAGATTTGACTAAAAAACAGATTCTGATATTTTTATTCCTATATATATATATATATATTGTTCTTGTTTCCAGGTTCTTACTTAACCACTTAAGCCCCAGACCATTTGGCTGGCCAAAGACCAGAGCACTTTTTGCAATTTGGCACTGCGTGGCTTTAACTGACAATTGCGTCGTCGTGCAACGTGGCTCCCAAACAAAATTGACATCCTTTTTTTCCCCACAAATAGAGCTTTCTTATGCACCAACATAACATTTTGGGCCCCAACAAGCTGAGTAGGCTACTACTGACTGCTAAATTGACAGTGTGTTATATCTTCCCCTTAGTTAGGGTTACTCAGAATAGAGTGAAGAAGGGGTTGTGTTTTTGTGTTTATGTTTAATCTTTGCAGTAGAACTTGCTACATTCTTTTGTTCTGTTGTTTTTCAGGTTGTAATTTAGTTCTCACTATTGTCTAACCATTTACTGTGTTATTCCAGAGCTGAAATAGTACTTTTTTGGGGTAAAGTACAAACCTGATCGGCCTAGGAGCTGGTGGTGCCTGAGAAAAGTGGTGGCCTTCTTGGTGGTGCGAAGATTCCCTCTCAATGTATCACACTCAAGTTGACTGGGCTCCTGTGTCTCATAGGCTTCAGCTAGATCTACAAAACCCTAACATGCAACAATGATAAATTGCAGGTCCCTGAGTGAGAGTGTACCCCAGGTATGTGGGTAGTTGGTATGAGTAGGGGATGGAGTAAGGAGGGTCACGGACCCTCTATCATGCATGTATTTGAGGTACCAGGATTGTGTTGAGCACTAGGGTGACTCATTTATGATGGGGCTTTAGCTGGAGGGTTCGGCCACATGTTGCAGCTAGGGGGCATCCTACCTTTGTTCTTGTCATTCTTAAGCTTCATACACACGATCAGACCTCCATCTGACTTTTCTGTGGATTTTTGTCCGAAGGGGCATTGGCCGTGAACTTGTTCTGCATACACACGGCAGAACATTTTTAGCCAACTTTCACCAAACCACATGGTTTTTCAGCTCTCTACCACCACCCTTTGGGCAACTTCTGCTATTGTTGTCTTATGTTTAGCATTAGTTCTGAGCATGCGTGTTTGTACTTTGGATTTTAGTACACACGATCGGATTATTCTCCATCGAACATTTGTTGTCGAAAAGTTTGAGAGCATTCACAGCGAACTTTTGTCCATGCAGCGTACAGACGGTTGAATTGTACGATAAAACACATCCATTGGACCGTTGTTGCCGAAAAGTCTGATCGTGTGTATGGGCCTTAAAGCTCTGATGGTTGACCTGAACCAAAACTGCACTTTACAGAATCAGTGAACCCTTTAATAAATAACACCCATGTTCATAAAATTGAGAGATTGCATTTGTGTTTATTTTCTCAACAGAAAGTTTGATTCAAAACAAACTTGTCCAAACCCAATGCCTGCTTCAGAAAATCGTCTACCTGTCTCTAAATTCTCTCCCCATTACATAACCTTCACTAAGTGCACTCGACTGGCCATGCGACACTAAGAGCTAATGCAATGCTGCTTTCACAATAAACTCTTCTTTCTTCATCTCCCGTTTCACATAGCGGCTAATATTGATCTAATGTGTTGTTTATACTTTGTTGACATTCTAGCCACCGTGAGATGATGGGACGAATACTGAGCTGTGTTGGCGGGTTCTGTCATTGTTTATTAGTCCGATACTTCACGTCTCATTTCCGAGTACACATCCCTTACATAATATGGGCTTTGAATATAGCCTATATTCTACATCCAAACAGTCATTTATGATTTATTTTACTTACTAGCAACTTATGGCCAAGTAAATAGTCAGTTTAAATTAACCACTTCCTAAGGCCCCTTTCACATTGAGGCGTTTTTCAGGCGGTACAGCGCTAAAAATAGCGCTGCTATACCGCCTGAAAAAAACCTGCCCTGTAGTCTTCAATGTGAAAGCCCGAAGGCTTTCACACTGAAGCGGTGCGCTAGCAGGACCGCTCCAAAAGTCCTGCTAGCCACATCTTTGCAGCGGTATAGGAGCGGTGTGTTTACCGCTCCTATACCGCTCCTTCCCATTGAAATCAATGGGAAACCGCATTAATAGCGCCCGCAATGCGCCTCTACAGAGGTGCATTGCGGGCGGTATTAACCCTTTTTTGGCTGCTAGCGGGGGTTAAAACCGCACCGCTATCGGCCAAATACCACGGTAAATACGACGGTATAGCAGCACTAAAAATCGCACTGCTATACCGCCACCGCGGCTCCATTGCCCAATGTGAAAGCAGCCTTACTGGGCACTTTAACACCCCTCCTGACCAGACCAATTTTTAGCTTTCAGCGCTCTCACACTTTGAATGACAATTACTCAGTCATGCAACACTGTACCCAAATGAATTTTTTGTCCTTTTTTTCATACAAATAGAGCTTTCTTTTGGTGGTATTTGATCACCTCTGGGTTTTTTATTTTTTGCGCTATTAATGAAAAAGGCCGAAAATTTGGAAAAAAAAAATGTTTTTTTTCTTAGTTTCTGTGATAAAATTTTGCAAATTATTAATTTTTCTTCATAAATTTTGGCCATAATTTATACTGCTACACGTCTTTGATAAAAATAACCCCCCATTTTTGGAAATTATTTGGTCTGTGTGAAAGTTTTAGAGTCTACAAGCTATAGTGCAAATCATAAAAAATTATCACATCTGATAACACCTGAAGGCCTATCTCATTTCTTGAGACCCTAACAAGCCAGGGAAGTACAAATGCCCCCCAAATAACCCCTTTTTGGAAAGTAGGCAGAGATGGGTACTGAGGTACCAGAGATGGGTACTGAGGAGGCAGAGATGGGTACGGGGGCTTCAGAGGTGGGTACGGAGGCGCAGAGGTGGGTATTGGTGGGCACCAAGTGTTTACCGGGCACTGATTTGGCACTGGGCACTGATTGGGCACTGTATGGCACTGATTGGGACTGTATGGCACTTTAACTCAGAACTTTCTCGCTCCTCACACGCGGTGTCTGTGTGAGGAGGGAGAGCCGGCAATGAGAGATGATCTCATATGTTTACATTTGAGATCATCTCTCATTGGCCGACGATCGCGCTGTAAATAGCCGCTGTGATTGGCTATTTACAGGAACTGGGCGGGCGTAAAAAGACGGCGTCCCAGAAATTCAGGCCACCCTGCGGCCGTACATAATCGTACGCCCGTCGGGAAGTGGTTAAAGAAAAATTTCAGGCATCACTTGTTATATATAATTACATTGGTCCAGCTTGGACCAATATACACTATACTGTCAAAAGTTTTAGGATGCCTGTAAATGTGGAATCCTACGTCCTGGATCAATTATTGTCACCATCCATTGGGGTTTTATCCCTCAAGCGCTGTTACACCTCTTCTGAATTTGAGGTCTAAGTCTCTGGTTAGAAGCTGCATGGATCTTTGTTGATTAGTACACTGTGGTGGTAATTTGAGAAGAATTATCCTCACTAACTAGTGGACTTTGCATATACACTATATTGTCAAAAATAATATTTGTAAGAGACCTGCAAAATAAGTGGGGATCACTGGAGTCTGCCATGTCTGCTTCAGTGATTTCCAATTTCCAGAGGATTTGACCAGGTATGGCATATATACATAGGTACAGGTCCACACTAAAACGATGTATAAATGTATAAAATATCTATACCTGGGATTCTTCCTTAACTTCTTTAGACCCGGGCCATAGTAAAAAGACGGCCACAAGGTGGCTCTACAATGTCGGGAGGCCATCTTTTTACTGCCTCGGGTCCTCCGGCCACTGGGGGGCGCGCGCATGCCGATGAGCATGCCATGTCCGCCGGGTACCCGCAATTAGCAGTGATAGAGCAGGAACGTGGATTTCTGTGTGTAAACACAGAGATCCACGTCCTGTTAGGGAGAGTAGACCGATGTTGTGTCCCTTGTATATAGGGACACAGATCGGTCACCTCCCCCAGTCAGTCCCCTCCCCTCACAGAAAAATCACTCCCAGGGTACACATTTAACCCCTTCCTCGCCCCCTAGTGTTAACCCCTTCCCTGCCAGTCACATTTATACAGTAATCAGTGCATATTTATAATGTGAACGGTCATAAAAAAGTGTCCCCCATAATATCGCAATCCTGACAAAAATCTGCTGCCATTACTACAAAAAAAAAAATGTCAGAATTCTATCCCCTATTTTGTAGCTTCTATAACTTTTGCGCAAACTAATCACTATACGCTTATTGCGTTTTTTTTTTAACAAAAATATGTAGAAGAAAACATATCGGCCTAAACTGAGATATTTATTATAGCAAAAAGTACAAAATATTGTGTTTTTTTCAAAATTGTCGCTCTTTTTTTGTTTGAAGCGCAAAAAATAAAAACCGCAGAGGTGATCAAATGCCACCAAAAGAAAGCTCTATTTGTGGGGAAAAGAAGGAAGTTAATTTTGTTTGGGAGCCATGTCGCACGACAATGCAATTTTCATTTAAAGCATGACAGCAACGAAAGCTGAATTTTCGTCTGGGCAGGAAGGGGGTATATGTGCCCAGTAAGCAAGTAGTTAATTAAATGTATTACCTATGCATCAAAACAAGAGGCATGCAGGTTTTTTGTTTTCTGTAGAAAGCAGCCACAGCCTACAAAGATGGCAAGAGTACAAAAGTCTGTATTGTGCCATCATCCTGAAGAAAGGGGGCCTTGTTATCTGTGTGGCAGCAGTGGTCTTTTTGAAGAGGCTGGACATGGATACTGCTGATTAAGGCCAGAGCTCTCCAATCAGAAGGGAGCGTGAGCTCTGCTGATTGCCGGCCCATAGGTCTTACAGGAGTTGTAGTCTCAAGGTTTTTCATCTTAATGCATTCCATACATTAAGGTGAAAAAAAATTGTGCAAAAACATAACTCACAAAAGCCATAGTCTACGAGTATTAAATATAATGCAACCCAAGTGTGGACATCAATGCTGAGATGTGGGAATCCCATGCACAGACCTAAAATACACTTGAGTGCAAATGCTGACATGTTTCAAGGGATGAACCCTCTTCCTCAGAGCATACTCTGGAGAAGGGAATTAGTCCCTTGAAATGTATTAGCATCTCCTCAGAACATGCTCTCAGAAAGAGGAATCATCCCTCGAATCAGCATTTGCATCTACACTCAAGTGATACTTAGGTCAAGAAGTGTGTTATTGTCAAAATCACAGGTAAAACTAAAGGGAAAAATGCCAGAAAAGACAAAAATTCAATGCAGCCACCATTTCTGATAAGCAGCAATATAATACTTTTTTTTCTTGAGTTTAGAAATCTCTAGAAACCCCCACCCATCCAAAGAGCTTCATGGCAGCCTTCCATAGTAGGTAAGACTCTCAAGCTCTTAATTCCTAAAGTGGATATAAACCCAATTCTAGACATTTGAGCTGGACACATATATCCTGCAGTATTTTGTTATCTCTCTTCAAAGAGCTAAATCCTGTAGCTTTCTCCTGAACCGTTCCTCTGTTATCATCCAGATAACTCCTGGCAAATACTCAGACACATTATATAAAAGCAGCCTGACATTTTTGTCGGGGGAGGTTGCTATAAATAGATTAGCAGGGAGCTGGCCCTGTTACAAAACACCTCTAAGGCCGCGTAAACACGACCAAATAAATCTGATCAAATCGGTCTGACAGACCGATTTGATCGGATTTGTCTGCTGGGATATATTGGTTTGTACACACGATCAAACCAAAACGTCGGACCGTTTTCAGCAGATAGATTAGATCGTGTGTACGTGGCCTAAGAGTCTCTGCCTATGAAGAAAGGGGATGTGTGCCTTTCCTCCAATCAGGAAGTTTAGCTATCTTGGCTGTATGCCCAGACATCACACGATCTGAACTTTCTAAACAGTATATAAATGTGAAGACAGCAGATATACATGTAAAACGTATGTAGAGATATTTGGTTAATTTCTGTGTTTAATCTGAGACTGTTCACTTCACTAAGTGTATGGAGGGTTTACATCCACTTTTAATGTAGGCAACACTCTGAATCTCTTACTTTTCAAAGTAGGTGAGACTCTGAAATTCTTACCTCTTACGACTGGGGGGTCTCTGGCCTATACGGATTTCATGGTTTATTAAAGCTTCAGGAATGTGTTATAGGCCAACAAGACCTCTCCAAAGACTATAGTTTTAATTTGTTTAGACCTTTTGATGTTTGGCGTGTCTGTGATCTTCAAACATCTCAATTAATGATGAGGACGTGATCCTACAGGCAACATTCCATATAATTATTCTATCGTCAGATGTGATTTCTGAGCTTTTCTCTTTCTTCTTGAAAAATAATGATAAACTTATTGGAATCCAAAGAAAAGAGTATTAAACAACTCTGGTTTAATTAAAAAAGAGGATTTTTAAAAATCACTTAATATAACCATTTAACATTTATTTATTTATTCGTGCTTCCAACAAGGGAACAGCTGATATGAAATCTGCCTCACAACACCCTCTGTGCAGGTTCTCATTTACCCTGGTCATGGAATAGATAGGAGTAGTTAGTCAGATTTAACTGAACTTGTTCTGTATAGCTGAAGAATGTTAAAGATGTTCTGTAGCTTATCCAAGCCTTCAGTTTTAATAAGTGTCAGGAACATACCCCAGGATTTATGACTGACATCTTAATCCAATAATTATGGCATGTGATAAGGTAGATGTTAAACAGGATGAGGGTATGAAAGTTATGGCTATTGTTTATGATTCTGGCATTTTACATTTATTGTACATATCTGTCTTTTGTTATTTGTGGGTCTCTGTTGGTTGGTTTGTTGCACTGTGTCATATTGGAGGTGGTTGTATTTATATTATTCACTTACCTAAATAAATCATATTTTCACTTATATGTGTTTGGTGTTCCTCTGTTGCTAGCCACACAGTTCTGGTCACACCCGGTACATGATAGAAGTCAAAGAACAAGGGAAAGTTGTCTAATGGATCAGACAGGTTGCCGTCTAGCATCTCAGGTAGCTCAGCGAGGAGAGCCATTGCCAGACACAACGGAGGTCCCAGGTTTAATTCCAGGCCCTGACACGCAACCTGTGCTGGTCCATGATGCCTTGTACTCCTGGTAAGTCCATAGCCTTCAAGGTCAAATGATGACCATAGGAAGACTGAGGACATCTGCTGGTGGATACAAGGTACTGCAGGGGAAAGGGGTGGGTGGGTACAAGAGAGGAGGTGGTAATGCCGCCAGAGCTTTTTTTTTTGGTGGCTGTAATTTATTGCTCCACCATATTCAATCCCCTCTGTCAAAGAGACCTCCAACCCTCCAATCTGCAAGTCAGTGGCCCAAAAGGCAAATAAATGTTGTATTGTGCTCCATCAGGATGTTGGTGCCTATTTTATTTAATTTTACTCTGCACCTGATTGGACCAATAAGCACTCACATGTTATTTTGATACATTTACCCATTAGCCTAAGGGGATTGGTACTTCCGCTGGGGCAAACTGGCTGCACATTGCAAAGATCTGATTGCAGAGGAATGATCCTAATGACTGTAAATCAGTTAATCTCATCGATATCTAACGCACTTTTTCAAAAAACAATTACAACATCAGACTAGTTTCATCCTACATTATCTGTCTATGCTGGAATTTGCTGTGAAATTTATACATCAATAATAACTATTCCACTAATGACCACGAGTCAGATAACACTGACTCACGGCGAGAACAAAGGCCTCACGCACCACTCAAAATTAATATTTCAGATGCTGAAACTTCCTGCACAGAACTCGTATCAAATAGGGAGCGACTCCTGCTTAATAGTATTTTACCATGATATATTCACAATTATTCCAGTACATTTGGTTCCGTTAAGAAAAATGCCCCCCCCCCCCTTCTCATTTTAACATACCGATGTATTTCACAAAAGCTCAACCCGTAGCTTATTTAAATGTAAATTGGAATTCTCTTCATGTTCCATTGTCTCATTAGTCATTCAGCGTGTTTATGGCTTTGTGCTTGATGATTGCTATTCTAGCGTGAGGAACGCTGCCCGCCATGTGCGCGCTTCTGAAAATAGCCAGGAGTGGCACGTGGAACACAAATTGCTGCCATTTTTGGATCAGCTAGTTGCCAACTGCTGACGAAAATATTGGCAGCCATACCATCCTGAGAAGGGAGAGAATAAACCTGCAAATACAGGGAGTGCAGAATTATTAGGCAAATTAGTATTTTGACCACATCATCCTCTTTATGCATGTTGTCTTACTCCAAGCTGTATTGGCTCAAAAGCCTACTACCAATTAAGCATATTAGGTGATGTGCATCTCTGTAATGAGAAGGGGTGTGGTCTAATGACATCAACACCCTATATCAGGTGTGCATAATTATTAGGCAACTTCCTTTCCTTTGGCAAAATGGGTCAAAAGAAGGACTTGACAGGCTCAGAAAAGTCAAAAATAGTGAGATATCTTGCAGAGGGATGCAGCACTCTTAAAATTGCAAAGCTTCTGAAGCGTGATCATCGAACAATCAAGCGTTTTATTCAAAATAGTCAACAGGGTCGCAAGAAGTGTGTGGAAAAACCAAGGTGCAAAATAACTGCCCATGAACTGAGAAAAGTCAAGCGTGCAGCTGCCAAGATGCCACTTGCCACCAGTTTGGCCATATTTCTGAGCTGCAACATCACTGGAGTGCCCAAAAGCACAAGGTGTGCAATACTCAGAGACATGGCCAAGGTAAGAAAGGCTGAAAGACGACCACCACTGAACAAGACACACAAGCTGAAACGTCAAGACTGGGCCAAGAAATATCTCAAGACTGATTTTTCTAAGGTTTTATGGACTGATGAAATGAGAGTGAGTCTTGATGGGCCAGATAAATGGGCCCGTGGCTGGATTGGTAAAGGGCAGAGAGCTCCAGTCCGACTCACACGCCAGCAAGGTGGAGGTGGAGTACTGGTTTGGGCTGGTATCATCAAAGATGAGCTTGTGGGGCCTTTTCGGGTTGAGGATGGAGTCAAGCTCAACTCCCAGTCCTACTGCCAGTTTCTGGAAGACACCTTCTTCAAGCAGTGGTACAGGAAGAAGTCTGCATCCTTCAAGAAAAACATGATTTTCATGCAGGACAATGCTCCATCACACGCGTCCAAGTACTCCACAGCGTGGCTGGCAAGAAAGGGTATAAAAGAAGAAAAAATAATGACATGGCCTCCTTGTTCACCTGATCTGAACCCCATTGAGAACCTGTGGTCCATCATCAAATGTGAGATTTACAAGGAGGGAAAGCAGTACACCTCTCTGAACAGTGTCTGGGAGGCTGTGGTTGCTGCTGCACGCAATGTTGATGGTGAACAGATCAAAACACTGACAGAATCCATGGATGGCAGGCTGCATGAGTGTCCTTGCAAAGAAAGGTGGCTATATTGGTCACTGATTTGTTTTTGTTTTGTTTTTGAATGTCAGAAATGTATATTTGTGAATGTTGAGATGTTATATTGGTTTCACTGGTAAAAATAAATAATTGAAATGGGTATATATTTGTTTTTTGTTAAGTTGCCTAATAATTATGCACAGTAATAGTCACCTGCACACACAGATATCCCCCTAAAATAGCTAAAACTAAAAACAAATTAAAAACTACTTCCAAAAATATTCAGCTTTGATATTAATGAGTTTTTTGGGTTCATTGAGAACATGGTTGTTGTTCAATAATAAAATTAATCCTCAAAAATACAACTTGCCTAATAATTCTGCACTCCCTGTATGGACACACGCATCGAAGTGGGAGGCTGGCTCGTCTATAACTGGGTTCTTTTAAAGAAGAACTCCAAGAATCAACATAATCATTACCTCCAGTCTCCTACCCCTGGGCAGTGTACACTCTTTATTCATCATAAACAAAATATATGTTTTTTAGGAATGTGATATGTATTGGTCATGTGACCACTTCTGTGCTATTTTTCTTCCTGTATTATGGAGGTTAAGAGTGAACAATGGCGGTTTAGGGACTATATATCCCAGAAGTTAAGCTGCTGTGTTGTGCTGCTTGGGTCAATAATAAAGACCAATATCTGCGGTGGCTGCATCATTACGTCACCCATGCAGTACTGAGAATTAAAGGTTGGGTGCAATAAAACAACAACTGGCAGCAACAGGTAGCCACCAATTGTGTTTCTATGGCTATTTTTGTGATTTTTTATAGCACAAATATATGAAATAGTTCATTTGAGCTATATTTAATGTTTTTAGAATCTAGGCTTCCCTTAATCATATGCTAATGAACGTTTTGGACTGGTTAATTAAACTCAGGACAGGAAGTGATGTAGGCAGGAAGAGGGGGAAGGGAAAAGGACTCGCAACACAGCCATGTGGTGAACAAACGAAACAGCAGTAGTTTTTGCAGGACTCCGGAAGAGATCTCTGGAAGAGATAATGGGAGAAGAATTGAGATAAACTATATTTTATTGTTATTGATTTTAAAGGACTTTGTCATACAGTCTGTAATTGTTAAAGCATATTGTGGCTGTTACATTTTTGTAGGCAGGTTTTGCTTTCTGGGTCCTTTCTACTTTCTTCTTCTCATAATGCAGGTTGATTTACTAAAGGAGTAGCAAATAGAGCTGGGCAATTTTGGCCTAGTCTGCCGCGATCTTGGGAAAAGGCCGTGGACTAGGCTGAAACCGTGGCCTTGCCTAAAAAGTCCTTGCTGCGATCCTGACAAAATGCTGCGAGGCCGCGGCTTCGGCCTAGTCTGCGGCATCAGGCCTCGCCACCTTTTCCCAGGATCGCGGTGAACTGCGGGCTTGATTTTTTAGGTGAGGTGGAGCCCGTCCTATGGAAAAAAAAATTACTTGGTCTAAATCTGAATCGATTTGACCTCCCAACTCGATTTCCCCAGCCCTAGTAGCAAATATTTACTTAGAGCTTAACTTCAGGCTCCAGGTTTCCCCTTCTCTAGTGCTCCCCTCTGGAGCCCCCACTTCTCCCCATGGTGGTACTTTATGCTTTTTACTTTTTTATACTTACCTCTTTTCAAAAGTCTATAGGCTAGGCATGTGGGGAGAAAGGTCTTTTTTTTTATTTTCTCCAGTAGTGGGCGGTTCCCAATGCTGCAGAGAGACATTCTCTGAATCATTACATTGTAGGGACAGGTTGTTGTTGTTGTTATGTTTTCACCAGTAGTAGAATGTGTGGCTCATTTACTGGGTTTGTAAGAATAAATATTTTAATATAAGGCTATAGCCCATTAAAAAGTACAGGGACTGCAAGAGGCTAACACTAGGTTAAATTCAGGTACTTACACTACTTACATTAAAAAATATACATTTAACTAGGTATTAATGATCATTTGTGTCATTTGTGTCTTTCTTTTTTTGTATGCCTGGAGTTTAGTTTTAAGCAGTCATGCAAATGGTTCTAATATTTTGTACCTTTTTGAAGGCGTCTTTCCGTCTTTTCCGAATTCCCAGATTTCAGGGGCATTTAAGGATAAATAAAGTTCAATCATTTCACCAAATTGATGTGAACCATGGCACAACTAAAAAAGTATTGACAGGAAATTAATGACCATACACTAAGCTTGAATAAAATGTTTATGCCTTTCAATTGCATTGACCTCAGAAATATAATTTCAGAACTTTCTCTGGGAAAAGAAACTGGCTGCATATATATATATATATTTTTTTAGGAGGAATCGAAGATATTAAAGCAGATCTTTACCATGAAAATAAACTTTCATCTTCCCTAACCCTCCCTCTCTGTGCTTACTTTTTTTTCTAGTGTACAGGGTTCAGCTCGCCTCCCATCCTCCATTCTTGCCTCTGTGAATGGCATACATTGCTTCTAGTACCTTCTGGGATATGAACATCATGTCTTCATTTCATAAAATTTGGAGGGGCGGGCCTAGTGGCACGTCATCGGGAGGCGGCTGCCTAATCCCAGAAGAGACGGGAGATGACGTCACAAAAGAAAATGTTGGCATTGAACCCAAGCGGTGGCAGCAGAGGAATGGATCTCAGCAGGACAATCCTGGATCTGCTAGGTGGATGAACATCAGAATTTTGCGCAAACCAGCATCAGCTAAACATGGATTAAAGAATTTAAATATATGGGGGGAGGAGAGAGTGAAATTTATTTTTAATTCAAAGCAGACACAATTGTTGAATATGAAGTGTGCCTGCTCCAAGAACTGCACTTATGATCAACTGTAGAGGGCAGCATAGAGCCCCATCATTCAGAGGGGTGGGTGGTAAATAGAGACTATTAGGCCATTTTCCTGTAAACTAACTCTATGGAATATTGGCATAATATTCATCTATTTATTTACATATAAATTTTCCCATAACATGGGTTTTTTATTTAGACCATTGTTCATTATTCACAGATACTCCAGCATCCGCTCCTGATGAGTTGGATTATTGACGAAACACGTCAAGTTTTTGATGATGCAGCCCCCCATTTCCATCATTGTTTTTATTGACAATTATTTGTACACAAGGTTTACTCCATCATACTCATGTAATATGTATATTTGCTTCCCTGTTATGGCAATCATGTTTACATTATGTTTATGTGTATGTAATGTATAAGGCCGCGTACACACCACTAAATAAATCTGATCAAATCGGTCTGACAGACCGTTTTGATCGGATTTGTCTGCTGGGATATATTGGTTTGATCGTGTACACGCGATCAAACCAAAATCCCTGCCGGCAGACAGCGCGGTGACGTGGCGGTGACCTTGACGCCGCCACGTCACCGAACCGGGAAGTAAAATACTTCCACGCATGCGTCAAATCCATACGACGCATGTGCGGGCAGATATGTCCGCTGGTTAGTGTACTAACCAGCAGACATGTCGGACGGACGGGTTCCCAGCAGACAGATTTTTAAACATGCTTTAAAATTTTTCTGCTGGAAAAACCTGTCTGCTCGCCCGTACACACGATCAAATTTGTCTGCTGAAATGGTCCGTCGGACCGTTTTCACTCATTATTTTAGGGTGTTTGTATGTACAATGTTGCGCATTTTGATACTTTTACTCCCATATTGTGTTTCAGCCTGCCTCACTCAAAGTCCCATACTTTTTTTTTTTTTTTTTTTTTTTTCAGATTAGGAATGGAGGTGCACTATCCCCTTTGTGCACCTCATTTAAAGTCCCCGTATATGTATATATACATTCCCCCTTTTGTTGCAAATTTAAACATGTGTGCTCCGGCTGATGTGCACAAAAAAGCAAAGGCAGAACTGGGAAACTTGCAGGAAAAAGGGAGGACTCCGGTGAGCATAGCAAGGATGCGTCCATTTCTAGGTAAGTATCCAAACCGCGACGCAACAGGCCTGCTGGCTTCGGGATTCGCAGGGAGTTTTCGTATTCCGTGTAGTTTTCCCCAACCTGCGGACAATTTGAGGTCAATGTTGTCTCGCCCAGAGGTGGTGTCTGCGAAATTAGCGAAAGAGGTTGAGCTGGGCCGCATTGGCTGGTCCGTTTGTTATGGCTGGATAATTTGGTGGTTTCTCTTTTGGGGGTAGTCCATAAGAAGAAACCCAACAAGTTTAGGTTGATTCATTATTTGTTGTATCCAAGAGAGGGTTCGGTGAAAGAATTAATCGATCCTGGTTTGTGTTTTGTTTCCTACACCTCAGCCTCCCGCGCCGAAACCACCGCCGCCTGCAAGTCCTTCAGCTTGTCTTCCAGAAGCGGCATTCCATGGCCACAGTGTCAATCAAAATACCAAGAAAACTCATTACCATAGCCTGATCCTCCATTTTGTCCGCCGCCAGCGGAATGCCGAAGTGCTCTGCTATGTGCTAAACCGTAGCCAACAAAACCCTACAACATTTAGAAGCGGCCGACCCAACACACAAAAAATCATCCAAATAGTAAATGACAGACGGAAGTCCAGACATCTCCCGGACCACCCCCTCAAAGAACAAACCAAATGTTTTGAACAATGAACAAGAAATATAGCACTCCATAGGCAAACATTGATCAATGAAAAAGCACCCCTGCCATTTATAAACCAACAAGTGAAAACTGTCAGGATGTACAGACAACAAGCAAAAATATCAATATCCGTTTTTGCCAAAAAAGCACACCGACCATAGAAACAAACCCAATAAACTGTCGTGTCAAAAGAGGTGTAAACCATTCCATTGTAGCTCTGGCTGTATGTTTAGGGTCGTTATCCTGCTGGAAGGTGAACCTCCGTCCCAGTCTTAAGTCTTTTGCAGACTTATGGGTTTTCTTTTAAGATTGCCTGTATTTGGCTCCATCCATCTTCTAAACCAACTCTGACCAGCTTCCCTGTCCCTCCTGAAGGAAAACATCTCTACAACATGATGTTGCCACCACCATGTTTCACAGTGGGGATGGTGTTTTTGGGGTAATATGCAGTGTTTTTCTGCCACACATAGCATTTTGCTTTTAAGGCAAAAAAGTTCAATTTGATCTCATCTGACCAGAGCACCTTCTTCCACATGTTTGCTGTGTCCCCCACATGGCTTGTAGTAAACTGCAAATGGGACATCTTATGGCTTTTTTTCAACTATGGCTTTTCTCTTGCCACTCTTCCATAAAGGCCAGATTTGTGGAGAGCACGACCAATAGTTGTCCTGTGGACAGATTCTCCCACCTGAGCTATGGATCTCTGCAGCTCCTCCAGAGTTACCATGGGGCTCTTGGCTGCTTTTCTGATTAATGCTCTCCTTGCCCACCTTGTCAGTTTAGGTGGATGACCATGTCTTGGTAGGTTTGCAGTTGTGCCGTACTCTTTCCATTTTCGGAATATTGGAATAAACAGTTCTCTCTAAGATGTTCACTTTATATGTCTCCACAACTTGATCCCTGACCTGTCTTGTGTGTTCCTTGGCTTTCATGATGCTGTTTGTTCACTGAGGTTCTCTAAAGCCACGTACACACGATCAGTCCATCCGATGAAAATGGTCCATCAGACCGGTCTCATCGGTTTAACCTATCGTGTGTACGTGGCCTAACAAACCTCTGTGAGTCCTTCACAGAACAGCTGTATTTATAGTGAGATTAAATTACACACAGGTCGACTCTATTTACTAATTTGGTGACTTATGAAGGCAATTGGTTCCACTCAATTTTAATCAGGGGTATCAGAGTAAAGGGGGCTGAATACAAATTCACGCCACACTTTACAATTATGTGCCACCATGAATAATTTTTCAAGGCACTGTATGGACCTGTTTAAATAGTAAACACGTCCATACTAGAGATTTAACCATTTGACCACTGGGCACTTAAACCCCCTTCCTCACCAGACCAATTTTCAGCTTTCGGTGCTCTCACAATTTGAATGACAATTACTCAGTCATACAACATTGTACCCATTTGAAAATGTTGTCCTTTTTTTCACACAAATAGAGCTTTCTTTTGGTGGTATTTGATCACCTCTGGGTTTTTTTATTTTTTGCGCTATAAAAGAAAAACGACTGAAAATTCTGTAAAAAAAAAAAAAAATCTTGTTTCTGTCATATTAGCAGGTTATTTCTCACACACAGCATATGCATACCACAAATTACACTCCAAAACACATTCTGCTATTCCTCCCGAGTATGGCGATACCACATGTGTGAGACTTTTACGCGTGGCCACATACAGAGGCCCAACATGCAGGGAGCACCATCAGGCGTTCTGGAAAACCCAGACCAATTCTGACATTTCTCTCCTACATGGAAAAATCATAATTTATTTGCTAGAAAATTACATAGAACCCCAAAACATTATATATGCTTTTTTAGCAAAGACCCTAGAGAAAACAATGGCGGCCGTTACAACCTTTTATCTCGCATGGTATTTTCGCAGACATTTTTTGAACGCGTGTTTTAAAAAAAAAAAACAGTTTTGTGCTTAAAAAAAAAAAAAAAAAAAGTAAAGTTAGCCCAATTTTTTTTCATAATGTGAAAGATGAAGTTACGCCGAGTAAATAGATACCCAACATGTCACCCTTCAAAATTGCGCACACTCATGGAATTATGCCAAACTTCGCTACTTAAAAATCCCCATAGGCGACGCTTTAATTACTTTTATTGGTTACATGTTTTTAGTTACAGAGGAGGTCTAGGGCCAAAATGATTGCTCTCGCTCTAACGTTCGCAGAGATACCTCACATGTGTAGCTTGAACACCGTTTTCATATGTGGGCGGGACTTACGTATGCGTTCACTTCTGCATGCGAGCACACGGGGACAGGGGTGCTTTAAAAAAATGGGTATTGCAGAGTATTGGGGTATTGCAGAGTATTGGGGTATTGCAGAGTATCGCCCAGGGTATTGCAGAGAATCGCGCAGGGTATTGCAGAGTATCGCGCAGGGTATTGGGGTATTACAGAATATCGCGCAGGGTATTGGGGTATTGCAGAGTATCGGGGTATTGCAGAGTATCGAGGTATTGCAAAGTATAGGGGTATTGCAGAGTATTGCGCAGGGATAGCTGAGCTGGGATGGATGGATGGCTGAATCTTTGACTGCATTTGTCACAGATCCAGCCACAGCGCTGCTGCTGCCACCCGCCCCCCCCCCCTCCTCTCACAATATACCGAACGGTACAGAGAGGAGAGGGAGGAACCGGCGTCATCAAATGACGCCGGTTTGTTTACAAGTGATCGCTCCGTCATTTGACGGAGCGATCACGTGGTAAATGGCCGCTATCAGCGGCAATTTACCATGATCCGTGATGCACCTGGTCTTCTAGACCCGGCGAGCACGGACACTTCCGCTAGCGCGTCCCAGGGGACGCGCAAACGCGGAAGTGCACGAGGACATCCCAGGGACGTCATGTCACAGTTACTCCACCGCGCTGTAGCAGTAAAATGTCTATGGCGCGGTGGGCAAGTGGTTAAAAATGTCTCTGGTCTTCAAGTAATTAAATAAAGTAAATTAGGATAGAGTGGGGAAAGGGTAAAATTTCTGTCAGGCTTTTATTTCTGCCATTTTTCATTTTAAATATTCTGAGAGCTCTATTTTAATGTGAAATTTTGTAATGAAGTAATAATTGATTTTAACTGTAAAACACATTGCAAGTGATTTGCATACTTAAATATGCGTCCTTTTCCATGGTTTGTAATTTGACATTTTTACAATAATCAAAAGAATAAAAAAGAGATTTAATATTTCGTCGGAGCCTACCATACAGACACCCCCCACATCAGTGCAGACCCTCATTAGTACAGATACCCCCGCCTCAGTGCAGACCCTCCATCAGTACAGACACCCCCACCACAGTGCAAACCCCCCAGCAGTAGAGCCCCCCTCAGTCCAGACCCCCCTCAGTACAGACACCCCCCCAGTGCAGACCCCTCCAAAAGTATAGACACCCCCCTCAGTGCAGACCCCTCCAACAGTACAGACACCCCCCTCAGTGCAGACCCCTCCAACAGTACAGACACCCCCCTCAGTGCAGACCCCCCACCTCAGTACAGGCCCCCCAGTGCAGACCCTCCAATGTGGACTCTCCAGTATGGACCCCCTAGCAATAGACACCCCCACCTCAGTGCAGACCCCCCACCTCAGTGCAGACCCCCCAGTGCAGACCCCACCTTAGTGCAGACACCCTACCTCAGTGCAGACCCCAATCTCAGTGCAGACCCCACAGAAGTAGACACCCCCTTCAGTGCAGACCCCCCTCGGCACAGACACCCCACTTACAGACCTCAGAAAAGCACGGTCAGATACACACATTGGTGTGTGTCCCTCGAGCGTGGGCTCCTCCTCCTCTGTGCATGTAAACAGATAGGAGGAGGCAGGTGTTAGTGGTGCAGCTACCCACGGGTGTAACCCCTCTGTCAGGTTTCACTTGGGGTAGGCCTGCACCCCCCGCACCTGCCTAGTGATGCCACTGACCCCCCAGGTACGAAATTTAAAGGAATATTTGACTTTTATTGTTTCACTTTAAAAGGTTAATAAAGGAAAACTTTTTTTTCTTTAAAATAACAAACATGTTATATATTTACCTCCACTCTGCAGTTTGTTTTGCACAGAGTGGCCCCCATCCATGTCTTCTGGGGTCCCTCTGCGGCTGTCTCTGGTCCTCCCCGCAAGAACTCATCACCTTCATGCGAGAGAGCTCCCGTGATACAACGAGCGGCCACTGTATCACTCGGTCCCGCCCCTTGGTGCGCCACGTCACTGGATGTGATTGACAGCAGCGCCAGCCAGTGGCTGCGCTACTCTCAATCCATCCGCTATAGCCAATCAGCGGCCAGGCTGAGCGGTAAAGAGGATCTCGGGACCGAGTGCGGGACTTTCGAGGGGTCAGGTAAGTAAAACGGGGGGCTCGGGGGGCTGGCATCATCAAATGTTTTTTCACCTTAATGCATAGAGGTGAAAAATGTTTTTCCTTTACAACTGTTTTAAAGCGGATCTCCACCCTAAAGTGAAGATCCGCTGATCGGAACCCTCCCCCCCTCCGGTGTCACAATTGACACCTTTCAGGGGGAGGGGGGTGCAGATACCTGTCTAAAGACAGGTATCTGCAACCACTTCCGGCCCGCAGTCTCGGGCAAAAGACGGGTTTTTGGCGACATCCCGTCGCCCCCCCGTTGTGTGCTGGGAACTCTCAGCTCCCAGCACACAGCGGGAGCCAATCGCCGGGCGCAGCGCGACTCACGCATGTGCCGTAGGGAACCGGAGCAGCAGGGTGATGAGCGATCGCTCATCCTCTGCTGCGGACTCCGCTGGACTCCAGGACAGGTAAGTGTCCTAATATTAAAAGTCAGCAGCTGCAGTATTTGTTGCTGCTGGCTTTTAATATTTTGTTTCTAGTGAACCATCCGCTTTAAGCATTATTAAAATCACTGCTCCTGAATTTTTTTTTTTTTTTTTTAAAACTTTTTTTGCATTGATACATGTCCCCTGAAGCAGGACCCAGGTCCCCAAACACTTTTTATGTCAATAACTTGCATATTAACCCTTTTTCATGTTCGTGTCCCATAGACTTTAACGGTGTTTGCGTGTTCGAACAAATTTTTTGCCTGTTTGCATGTTCTGCTGCGAACAGAACCCGGGGGTGTTCAGCTCATCCCTACTTTTCAGCATAGAGGAGAGATGTGGAGACTCATAGACCCTAGATCTCTCCATAAAGAGGACCTGTCATAGCCTAATCCTATTACAAGGGATGTTTATATTCTTTTTAAAGTGGTTGTAAACCCTGTTACACCACTTTTACCTACAGGTAAGCCTATATTAAGGCTTACCTGTAGGTACTTTGAATATCTCCTAAATGTGCACAGTTTAGGAGATATTCACTGTATCAACATCCGAGGCACGTGTGCACTGAAGAAGTATATCATCGTTGCTCTGGCCAATCACAAGGAAATAACTCCAGGAGACATGTTGCCGGTCACATCAGTGTGCGGGGATCGCTGCAACAGCTTTGATTCCAGGTAAGTATTTCATAATGAGCTAGCATGCAATGAATACAAGCTCATTATGCCTTTGTCTTGCAACCACTTTGATAGGAATAAAAGTGGTAATAAAAAAAATGTAAGGGAAAGTGTAGAATTTTTTTTTTTTTATAAAATAAACAATAGAAAAAATATAAAGCTACCCCATCCCCTTGTGCTTGCACACAGATCAAACTCATATGTAGGTTGCCCCCTGCAAATGTAAATGGCATTTAAACCACAAATGCGAGGTAGAACGTGAGCAATAATTCTAGTGGTGATACCCTTTTATGAAGTCCGTGTTCAGTGATGCAACGCATCAGGGAGGAGCCAGGCGTAGTCACTTCTGGTCGTGGCCGAGACCAGAATTACCCTATTGTTTGGAGCTGAACAGCTGCATTTTAAACTGTGAGTTACTATTTTTTTATTTTTTATAAATTGACTTTATACACTGTGAAGCCCCCCTCTCTCATTACATGTTAATCAACATTTGAGGAGCTTGGAAAGAGAATTGTTAATCAACGATTGTCCGGTCTTGGATATCCCTGGAAATCATTTGTTTGCTTTGAAGGTTCGACTTGACCTTTAGGGGTCTTCTGATGAGATGAGAGGCTGGGGGGAAACCATTTAAGTGCACTGTTGATGGTGGAAACACTGGGGTGAACTGGATTTCATACTTTTTTATGCACATGCACTTTTTTCCATGAACTGCTATCTTTCATTGGACATTTTTCATATTTCTCTAGTATTTGTCACTTTTTGGATGCATATTGCACTTTATTGTGGATTTTCTTTCTCGCACTTATTAAACTGCTTTTTTGCACATTTTTTGAACACATCGCTTTGCATTTTATGTCGTTTTTGCACATCTAATGAGGATTCATTACCATTGTTTGCTGAATTTGTTATGAGGATTGTCCTCCTTAATTGTTACACTCATCGTTAGTGTTTAGTATTTATTTCTATTTTTTTTTTTCAATTATTCTACAGTAGTTCTTGTTTCGATTCATTATATACATAAATGTAACCCATTGATAACGTCCTTTTGATGACGAAACGCGTCTTGGAGGACGCGCAGTGACGTCACCACGTACGGAGGAAGGGCTCCGCTTTGTTTGCCGGCCGGCGATCTGTTTTTATATGCTGTTGATGCTTTGTATAAAATGTGAGTATCATTTTTGTTTTAAATAAATCCTTTTTGTTAAACGGAATCACACTATTGGTCCATCCTTCTCTCTCCACTTATATTCGCCATCCGTGAGTACCGCTAACCTTGGTATCTGTTGGAAGCCATATCCAGGAACCATCTAAGATTTCAAAGGCCGCGGCTGGGTTATAGCCAATTGCTTCATTGAGCTTGCCCTCTGGTAAGCGGCCCCCCCTTATTCTGGTGAAGGGATCACTTTGATGTTATCATCTCGACACTGTGGTGGTGTGAACCGTTAGGATTTACCGCTGTCTTGCTTCCTGACATTGTGTTTTGCAATTAATTTAATTTAATACAGCAATTACAAGGACTATATGAACGTTTGTGTTATTTCATTATTGGGACACACAATAATTTATGTATACCTCTATGTAATTTTATTTTCAGGAGAGCTTTTGGACATCACCCTATGCTAATGGTTAATGTTCCAGGTTACTGCCTAGCAGTCCTCATTCAATATTTTTTTAATTTTTTGTTTTTATGAGCGCGGCCTTGCTATATTATATACATAAATGTGTTTAGTTAAATTTGTTTAATTAATTTAATTTGCTTTCGGAATTCATTTATTTATTTAAATTGATTCTTATTTTCCAAATTTGGTCGAATTAAACGAAAATGTTTAATCAATTTGAATTTAATTATTTTCTTTTCTGTTCTATTATTTTCTATTCTATTTGAATTTGAATTTATTCTATTCAAAATTAAAATTTTAGGAGAAGGTTATATTCTTTCTATTTTATTCTATTCTATTCTATGCTATTCTTTTTTTCTATTCAATTTTTTTATTTTTTGTACTCACATTTATTCTATTCTATTTGAATTTTGAATTTCAGAAGATGGTTAAATTCTATTTTTATTCCTTTATTTTCTATTTTAGAATTCAAAAATGATTCAGATTTGAATACTATTCAAATTTAATTAAAAAACTTTTCAAATTGAAATGTTGTCTGAAATTTTGTTTCATTATTTCTGATTATTTTAAATTCAATACTATTACTATTTCAATTACTATTACAAATTTCCGAATAACAAAAAATTTGTCTGAATATCAATTTGGAATGAAAAGAACTGCACATATTAAAATCCTGGGACAGTCCCATGGAATGAATCCAGAATGATTGGGTGGGTATGCATCTGGATTCCATCTTACTACAAAGCACATTAGTTACTTCAGAGCAGGTGGGAAGAACCAGAGCACATGGAGGGAGAAACCACAGTGCATAAAAGAGTCATTTCATGTGATCTACTTTGTAAGTGAAAAGAAAAACATAAAAAAAATATTTTCCAATTAAATCCTAATGATTCTGAATCTATTCCTTCCCTTATTCTAATGCAATTTTATTTAAATTCCCCCTTATTTTTGAAGCACCATACTAAATAATACACTTCAAAGTAAAAAAACGTCACCATGCATTTGTACTCTAGACATCATTTCGGTATCGCAATAAACAGGACAACATTGCAATAAGGAAAAAAGGGGGGGACACCCGGAGGTGTTTGGGACTTTAAAGAATACCTCTGTGATGTATCTCCATCCTAGTGTGTGGACTTTATATGAGATTACATCCATACTATATCTCCATCCCATATGCGGAAAATTGCAACAAAGGGAATTTGGGACTTTAAAATGAAACAGTGGGGTATATGGGGACAAAAAATGAGAAAACAAGCCATAAGCAAAATATTTGTGTATTAAAAGAATAGAACATATGGTAAACAAACAATTAGCTTGTACAAAAGTACAGAACATACATTTGATACCTAATACAATAGTTGGTATAAAAATACAAAGTGACAGTCAATGGCAACATATATAACCACATAGAGGCTGAGCATAGCCACGCAGTAAATAACATATAAAATATAAATAGATCATAAAAGTACTGATTGATCAGAACGGGTCCCATAAACGCGTATAGCTACATCTTTGTAAGCCCGACGCAGCGTTTCGTGTATATGAAAACACTCCTCAGGGGCTGATGTAGTGGGATATCTGGAATAAAGATTTGATTAATGATCAAAGTATTAAAATTAAATCCACCAGAAAAGATAGTAAATCAATTCTGGTTACTTACATAGTATGCCAAAGTTCTACAGTAATTAAGACCAAATATATTCCCGTCCCGGGACAGAGGTGGCAGACCAGCAAGCAAACAACAGAGCACACAAAGCATCCTTCCCAGACAGCAGGCGACCATAAGTAATGAATTAAAATGTATCCTCATAGTGCAGGTGGATGTCTGTAATGAGTAAAAAAATAGGTCCATCAAACCGTGACCCACATAGTAAGGCCTCTTACACACAGATCAGTTTTTCTTCAGGTTTTTCTTTTCAGTTTACCAAATCCATCTAATATGAGGTCAAACCTCAAGAGTCTCAATTTGTATGCAATCAGGCAGGCCCTTGTACTACATAGTTTTGGTAAACTGAAAAGAAAAACCTGAAGAAAAACTGATCTGTGTGTAAGAGGCCTAAGGGAGTAAAGGCATAAAAAATACTTGGAGATTAACAAGGGATACCTGTAATGCGTGTTGGATGGTCACAGCTAGTAACGGCTGTGGGGACTGCATGGAAATGGCCACTGGCTGAATAGGTGGGAAGGTGCTTTATAATGCATCCAGCAATTGCACCAGACTGCCCCAAACGTCACGTCAGCTGGACAGTATGGGGGGCGGGGCCCTCAATCAGACGGCACAATTGCCTGTGCTGAAGAGACACTGCACACACCCACTCAATCAGCTGTGATGGATACTAACCATTCAACAGGGCGACACCCAAAAACAACCGGACAACATTGCAATGGTATGCTTTATATCCACAATAAGACTGACTTCAGGCAGATATATATATAAAAAAAAAAAACATTTTTGAGACAGTAGATGTACTAATAATTTTGCAGTGACAAGTTACTGTTTTCATATTAAAAAAAAAATGTATGGCATCCAAAAAAATATATAAATACAAACCTGTTGGCAAGTAAATCGTTTTTCATGTATGTATTTCATATATTTATTTAATTGTTTGCTTGGAGTTCAGCTTTCATTTTTTCCCTATTTTTCAATTTGAATTTGTTTAAATTTATACCTCTACTTACATTCAAAATTAAATACATCCATCAACTTTCTTTAAGCATTTGCACATTTGAGATTCTGATCCTGGATAATTAATTATTTTGTTTAATTATTTTTTACTTTTTTTTTACATTTTCAGTTTTTTTCTTTCAAGCAAGTGCAAAAAAACAAAAAAGTCTAGAGCTGAATATTTCATGTATTGACAGTCCCGGCCAGATAACTGTGAACGTAGTTTACTTAAGACATCCCATGCAATGCATGCAGATGTCACATTAAATTATTGAAGGTCTGAGCCGTGGCACGGGTACATGCTCGGCATGCTGAGGTCCCAGGGAGCCTCATTTTTCATTACAAGCTGCTCTGGCACTACAAGCTGGAACACTCCTGTGAGCCAGAGATCGGGAGGGCACCATACACAACCCAGCGGGCACTGCCAGCATAAAAAGCCCAGCGTTGGCTGGATGAGACTGGCGTGCATGGGAAAGGGAAGGCCAGCCAAGTCCAATAGAGAAGAATTATTTATGTAACATACACTCAGCTAAGGTTATTTTTGCTCCAGCTCCTCTCTGAGGCTTAAAAAAAAAATGAGTAAATTACCCCATAATGATTGAATTAAATGAATGTATCCACTTTCTTAAAGAAATTTTGTTTGCTAATTAGATTTTTTAAGGACCTAGGATCTATTTACAATAGGTAAAATTCAGAGACGTTAGAGAGAAAACTGCTGCTACTTTCTTATTTAATTTAAAAATAACCTAGTGGGTACACAGTAGGGGTCTAGGCGCCCAGATCAAATTTAACAACATTGGCTAATTTGCTGGATACCACTACCGCCTGTTGCCTGCTGTCATGGTCGTGGTCGACCACCAGGTGGCGCTAGCGGCACTTCGACGTGCACGCGCACGGGCACGCGCATTCGCGGCAGCGGCGCGCGGGCACGTGCTGACGCCATTTTGGCGCCAGTTCAGGCTATTTAATGGAGCTCATCCCATGGCCTCTTGCTGCTCGATCGTCAGCGTTCCTGATACCCGCCTGAAGACCTGTTACCTGATTGACCCCTGTTCCTGTGATCCCAGCTTGTCTCTGACCCTTCTGATTGCTGCCAGCCCTGACCTTTGGCCTGTCTGACGCTGCCTCTGCCTTACCCTGTACCGGTTGCTGCCTGCCTGTTACCGACCCGGCCTGAACTACGACTCTGCTGTTGCCTTATCCCTGAACCTGATCCGTCTGCCTGTATCTGACCCGGCCCGTCTGACTTTGCCAGCATCCGTACTACAGAACACCTCCCTCCTGCCGTCCGCCAGTCATCTGCACTAGCTCCAGCTACCTGTCGGCATCGGTGCTACAGCACACCTCCCTCCAGTATCACTCCAACGGTCTGCACCCAGCTCGGCTACCCACCAGGACGGTACTACAGTGCACCTCCCTCCAGCCTGCAGTTCCAGTCGGCCGCTTCAAGTACCTGAACTTTGTCGCCCCGCTAATCTTGATCGCCTGCACCAAGTTCCTGCCGTTCATCGACCTGCTGTTCCAGCTCCACTCACCTCTCTCCAGAGACTACAGTAGACTGACGCAGTGTCTGCACAACATCCCCGCCAGGCGCTAGTGTGACTCTAAACTCCAGCACCTTCTGTCTGCACTACCAGGGGTTCCGGAGTCAGAGGAGCAAGAGTGGCCACTCCCGCACGTCAGGCTCTGCTCAGCACCAGGTACGTGACACCTGCCTTGATAATTTTTCCTCCTAAACTGTACCACGCCACATGTTTGTAACACGGAGGGTGCTTTGTACTTTGGGGTGGGGTACTATGTACCCCATACTCATCCACATGGGGCGCTGGGATCTGGGGGCCCCCTTGTCAAAGGGGGCTTCCAGATTCCGATAAGTCCCCCGCCCACAGACTCCAACAACCCTTGTCCTCAAAAATATGGGGACATGGTGCTTTGGGCGAGGGACCTCAAAGCACCCCTATATTGAGGGCATGGGGCCTGGTATGGTTCAAGAGGGGGGACACTGCTGGGATGCATGCTCAGATAAGGGCCTGGTATCGATCTGGCCCCCCCCCACACACACACTTTTTATTGACAAAATTATTTTGTTTACATTTCAACTTTCAGTGGGGAAGCCAGCTGACAGCTGATGAGTCATCAGTATTTAAGGATGCGACAGCTGGCTTCCCGGCCCACTGCTTAACAACCAGCTATTCTGCACACAGATCCGAATTAGAATTGCTCAGAAAATTTGGAATTCGTTGGAAAATTTATAAATGAAACAAAACAAAATTAGTAACGTGACTAATCTATTAGAAATAAACTATATTGATTTTTATGTTCTGCACATGTCTATCCTGGATACCTCTACTACCTGCTGCCTGCCCTGGCCTTTGCTACATTCTCTAGATACCTCTTCTGCCTATTGCTTGCTCTGACCTTGTTATGTACTTGGTTACCTCTACTGTTTGCTGCCTGCCCTTACCTTTGCTATGTTCACACATTACTCCTGCTGCTAGCTTGTTATGTTACAGCCTTATTCCAAAATGCATTAAATTCATTATTTCCCTCAACTATCTACAAACAATACCCGATAATGACAATGTGAAAGACGTTTGTTTGAAATCTTTGCAAATGTATTAAAAATTAAAAAAAATGAAAATACCATGTACATAAGTATTCACAGCCTTTGCATGACACTCAAAATTGAGCTCAGGTTCATCCTGTTTATACTGATCATCCATTAGATGTGTCTACAACTTGATTAGAGTCCACCTGTGGTAAGTTGAGTTGATTGGACGTGAATTGGAAAGGCACACACCTGTCTATACATGGTCCAACAGTGCATGTCAGAGCACAAACCAAGCTGGGGATTTAAAGGAATTGTTTGTAGATCTCCGATACAAGATTGTATGGAGACACAGATCTGGGGAAAGGTACAGAAAACTTTCTGCAGCTTTCAAGGTCCCAATGAGCACAGTGGCTTTCATCATCTGTCACTTTGACAGAGCCCCAGCGTTTCTCTCTAGAGAGAGGAGAACCTTCAAGAAGAACAACCTTTCTGCAGCACTTCTCCAAGCAGGCCTGTATACTAGAGTGACCCGACGGAAGCCACTCCTCAGTAAAAAGCACATGGCAGCCCAACTGGAGATTGCCAAAATGCATCTGAAGGGCTCTGAGACCATGAGAAACAAAGTTCTCTTGTCTGATGAAACAAAGATTGAACTCTTTGGCCTGAATGGCAAGAGTCATGTCTGGAGGAAACCAGGCACCGCTCATCACCTGGCCAATACATGCCTACATTGAAGCATAGTGATGGCAGCATGATGCTGCGGGGATGTTTTTCAGCGGCAGAAAGACTTGTCAGGATTGAGGGAAAGATGAATTCAGCAATGTACAGAGACATCGTGGAAGAAAACCTGCTCCAGAGCGCTCTCAGACTGGGGCGAAGGTTCATCTTCTAACAGGACAGTGACCCTAAGCACACAGTCAAGATAACAAAAGAGTGGCTATGGGACAAGTCTGTGAGTGTTCCAGCCAGATCCCAGACTTGAACCCGATTGAACATCTTTGGAGCGATCTAAAAATGGCTGCCCATCCAACTTGATGGAGCACGAGAGGTCCTACAAAGAAGAATGGGAGAAAATGCCCAAAAATAGGTGAGCCAAGCTTGTAGCTCAAAAAGACTTGAGGCTGTAATTGGTGCCAAAGGTGCTTCAACAGTATTGAGCAAATGTGGAAAAGGGGAAACTATGTGAATGTGTTCTAACTGAAAGGGGGGTGGGACTTAATAGGGGAAATGACAGATTGCTGTTTATATTTTGTATGAACATACAATCAGGCATTTCTCCCCTGAAAGAACTAGGAGCTGTGTGTTTACATAAACAGCTCCTGGTTCTCAATCTGTCACGAGCGATCGCAGGTGCCCGGCGATCATCGCACCCGCCGGCACTTGCATCAGCTCCGGGGGTGAGCATCGGACACGCATGTGCCCCTAGTGGCCACAGGGCGAAGCAACGTAACATAACATTGTATCGCCCAGCCGAGCCATGTTGCCGCAGTAAAACTGTGGCGACTGGTCGGCAAGTGGTTAAATAAGAAAACAAAAGACTCTAGCAAGCAGGCAGGCTATTTACCACAGAAGGGACATGCTATAAAATAAACTTACCTGCCTGTGCTCAGTCCTCTCTACAATGTACACAGAGTTATGAATGCCGAGTTTCATCTTCTCCCACCTGCCAATCAAAACAACCCAAGGCTGGTACCTGGAAGAAGTTGGCGAGGAATTATCAGTGGCTTTAGTTCACTTTAAGGGAAGGGGAGCTGCTAAAGTTAAAGCTACACTGGCTGCTTTTTACTCTGAGTGGAGCAGCCTTTTCGTACCCTTGAAATAACTTCCTGGTCTCAGGGAACCCTTGCTATAAATTACTATATTTACAACTCATGATACATAGTGTGATGGTCAGTAGGAAGAATGCTCGTTACACTTGTGGTCATTAAGAAGAGTTACCCCATTACAGATAGCTAAAAAGATCAATGGTGTTAGTGGGAACTCATCTGAGAGGCAGAAAGTGGTCATTGATCAAGGAACCCCTAGAAACCTCTGGAGGAACCCTAAAGTTCAATTAAGCCCTGGATGGGAAACCCTGGACTTGAGTGTCTGTGTCCAGACCTTATACTGCTTTCTCTCTCTTATGGGTTTAAGTATAATCTTATAAATATTTTCTTTAAAATAGAAACTTTAAAGTTTATTCCAATTTTTAAAACCTATCTATAAGACATAAGCACCATTACACTTACATTTCTCTAGTGTTCACAGCACTATTATAATCAATTTGTGTGTGTGACTACTTTGGATACAGGGATTAATGCATAAATAGACAGAGCTTTTCCGATTTTCTTATATAAGATTAAGGCTAAACATATTTGTCACTTTTGGACCAATAAATAACAAATACCACTTGTTTTCCGACATGTAGCGTGTACATAGAAATTAGTGTTTTATAAATCTTCTTAACTGAGGGGAGGATGGTCTGCGCGGGATGTGACAGCCAACAAGATAAACAGCAACTTTTACACCTGACAAAGTACTTTTCTACAATGTTTGTACTGCGATTCTTCAGTAATCTCAAAAAGCTGGCAGATCGTTTACCAATCCTTCCACATGAAATCGACTTAATTTTGTTTTCTCAAGTCTCCAAAGAAAGTGTTTAATTCCCACTTTGTTGGTTGACCGCAGAGCGAAAGACAGATGCAAAGGAAATATTTTCGTTTTAAGCATGCATTATATCTGTAGCGGAAGTTTTTTTTCATTTTTTTTTTTTGGGGGGGGGGGGTTACTCCTGCATTACCACCAGTTTTGTAAAATAAACATCATTTGATTTAAAGGGTCAGTTTACCCATAACTGGTTGTTAAGGCCTCAAGCTTTACCTCATTTACTAAGCTCTGGAGAAACTGCAATTGCAGAGGTCTAGTTGCATTTCGTAAATGAACCCCATAAGCATTTACCGGAGATTAGGAGCAGCAGAGTTTACAGGCAGTC
The DNA here is from genome assembly GCA_029574335.1 of Rana kukunoris. Taxonomy (NCBI): domain Eukaryota; kingdom Metazoa; phylum Chordata; class Amphibia; order Anura; family Ranidae; genus Rana; species Rana kukunoris. The sequence goes on along the minus strand of CM056056.1, from coordinate 41,027,720 downwards.
AAAGCTCTTCTCCTGATCACAGAAGAATTGCATTTCGGAAAGGAGCTTTTGGGCATCAAAAAATGTTAGGCGTGTTTAGCAATTCAGGATTTATTCATTTTAATTGGCCAGAATAAATTACCATCCTGGCCAATGAAATAAATAAACATCCAAACTTTGGACTTCCTACCAACCTTGTGATGAGTTTCTAGGTATTAGACATGTGCAGACTGGAATATTTTGTTTTTTCGTTTTCGTTTGGAAAATAAATTGATTTAGTTACTCCCGAAAATCGTTTTGATTTATTTAGTTTTTCGTTGGGGAATAGCTTTCGTCCGAAAATCCAATAATACTTGGTTTCTGTCGAATGGTCAAAAAAAAAAAAAATATTCGACGGAACATCGAATCTTTTTGGTTTATGGTGAATGATCAAAAGAATATTCGACAGAACGTCGAATCTTTACGTCTCATAAATGGAAATCTATTCTCTATAATGTCTAATCTATTATTTCTATAGTGTCGAATCTTTTCTCTATAATGTCGAATCTTTTCTCTATGATGTCGAATCTTTTCACTATAATGTCGAATCTCTCTATATCAAATTTTTACCGCAACGAAAATGAAAATAAAGCATTTTTTATGTCGGATCTTTCGGTTTTCGTTTCTTGCACTTTCGTTATCGTTTGTTAAAACGATAACGAAAAAAAATGATTTTCGGACAAAAATGCATTCTAACGAAAACGAATGCACATGTCTACTAGGTATACACACCTGCTGTGTTCATTATGAGCAGTTACCATCATCCCTACTCTGAGTTGCCATATAAGTCCAGAATGTATTTTTGGTGATCTTTGAGGGGTCCACATGCTAGTTAAAAAAAAGAAAAAGAGCAGGAACACAGTAGCACAACTACAAATATTATTTCCATTTAAATTGCAGACGAAAGCCCTCCCATACTTAAGAATCTTCCTGACCCCCACTCCAGATAAGCTGAATCAGGCAAACTATCCCCCTCTATACAACAAGATGGTTGCTGATCTCCAACATTGGGGTGATAATCCTTTGTCGTGGTTCGGTAGACTGCACGCAATCAAGATGAATCTCTTGCCAAGGTTACTGTATCTATTCAGAACACTGCCTATCTCCATTTGTATGCCAGATTTACACAAGTTCCTAAACAATGTTTTGAAATTTATATGGGGAATAAGAGACCTTGAATGAATAAGCGCACTCTTTACCCGCCTAAGATGAGGGGTGGCTTGTGAGTCCCGGACTTATCTAGATTTTTCAATGCAGCACAATTGGCACAGCTAATTTTCTTCCACTCCTGAACACCATCTGGATGAAGATTGAATCAGCCTTACATCCCACTAAACCAATCAGTCACTTGATGTGGTTGAAACCAAAAGACAGACCAGTCATAATGTGCCCCACACTATTAGTCTCATTAAACCTATGTAATAGACTGACTAAATCCCATGATTTCAAATCCCCACATACTCCCATGACCCCCCTAGCGGGCAACCCAGATTTTACCCCAGGTCTCAATTCCCAGTCCCTTTCTTGGTGGATAAACTAGGGTTTTATATGCATGGTCAACCTCTGTAAGTTAGGGGGATTCTAACACAAGGATCCCTTCAAGAAAAGTACCTCCTCCCAAATTCAAAATTCAGAAATGTTTAATTATGTGCAAACTGCACCTCAATGGAGTACTTATGTAGATCCTTTGATAAGCACACTGGCTTCATCTCCAAAATCTATAATATATTAACCTCTACTCCAGAAAAATTGTTTTACATGAAGAAATGATGACACTCACTCTTGCTGAATCATCCACAGCATCACAGTGTGCATCAAAATCATACAAAAATACCTCATAAATTGAAGCAAATTACAATGTTTTGCTTAGATGGTACATGGTACCGACAAGAGCATACAAGAACGCAGCCATCCCTGGTAGACTTGTGCGGTTATCCAAGAACAGATTTGAATGCAGAATCTTCAGGAATCCTTACTGCACTACCATTGACTTTTTATTTATTTATGCATCGTAAAGGCGAGGTCAACAGGGATACCACGAAAAGAACATTTCAAGATGCATTCCCAGTATCATTTAACCTTCATGATTTACATTAGCGTTAAATATGTTTACAATATAGCCAGGGCCCAAGTGAATAAGTGGACAAATTCGATTGTTCTGTGAATCCTTTCAAGATTCAACGTGTTGACAACTTGTTGTTAGAATGTCTTTGCACAGACGCTGTGCTTCCGTACACTGTGATTATTTTCAAAACATTATTTTCTCTCTCTCTCTCTCTTTCGGAAAAAAAAGAGACATAAGAAAGAAAATTCTAAGTTAAAGCTGAATATATCACATTTTCAATGAGAATGTACAGCCTTGGCAAAAGGTTTCGGAAATTACACAAATATAAATTTTCACAAAGTCTGCTGCTTCAGTGTTTTTAGAGCTTTTTTGTCAGAAGTTACTATGGTATACTGAAGTATAATTGCAAGCTTTTGATAAGTGTCAAAGGCGTATATTGACAACTACATCACATTTATATATTATGCCAGATAGGGACACCAATGTTAGATAGTTAATTGAATAGCGACTCAAGGAAGTCCGTCAGCTGTACATAAGACCATAAAAGGAAGGAGAAGGACTATAGTGTAATACCGTCTATATGGTTTAATATTGAGAACATTGAGAGCGCCAGCTTGTGACGAAACGCATCTGGAAGGGCATGTGGTGATGTCACCACGTCATTCTGAGGAGGACGGGCTCCTGTAGTTTGCCAGCCGGCAAGTTTTTATGCATTATACTTCTTCCTTTTTGTAAGTACATTACTTTTAATTATTAAACCATATAGACGGTATTACACTATGGTCCTTCTCCTTCCTTTTACACAATACCTAAACAATATCACAGACCTCATGACATGCTGAAGGACCTTATGACATGCTTAGGAACATCCCAGGTGTTCGTCTGCTTCCTGGTCAATCAACTCTGCATGCAAGCCAATAGCTGCGGCTGGGTTATAGCCGCATGCGCTTTTGTGTTTGCCTTTTTGGTAAGTGCCCATTTGATTACGGTGGTGGAAACCATAGACTTCTTTGAGTAGCTATTCAATTAACTATCTAACATTGGTGTCCCTATCTGGGATAATATACATCTGTTCATGCAATGTATTTCTTATGTCACCTTAAGGACTCATGTGGACTTAATATAACTAATTGGCACAGTTCACCCTTCTGTTTGCTCGCTTATTTTTGTGTGTATCCCACTTTGAGCTTCTGCCTTTATTTACTTTATTTTGTTTATTGGTCCAGCGCAGTTTTTTCCTTTTTACATTACATTTATGCAAAGAGTAAATATTTGCAGCGTTGCCCCTTAATTTTCCTTGTCAAAGTATTTTATTGAATGAATATGATAATCCAAGTACAAATCTTGTGTTATACATGTTGTAATAAGTTATCCAACTTACAACAGGTTTGAAAAAAAAAATCATGGTCCACTATATATGTACAGATAAGTAAATTATATAAACTCAACAGAAAATAGAAAAGTAAATAAATCATTACATCAAGATATTCATGACTGTAGTTGGAAAAACTATTTATCATATAAATTGTTTTACTTGGACCTGGAATATTGAAGTATAATTATGTAAAGCAGTACTTTATTACTGTTTAAATAAAATGAGTTATAAAATAAAAGTAAATAAAAATAAAAGGATAGATAAAACAAAACAAAAATAAAAATGGATAGGATAGGATAGTAGGAAAATAGAGGAAGTGTAGAAGTCCACTGAGATGGTTCGAGTAAGTTGGCCAACAGCCTGAGTGTTTATACAGAACACTATAATGTTCACGATAATGAGTAGGGTAACACCCAAGCTCTAGAAATTTGGTTTTGTAAGTCATTTATTACCAAATTAATCTTTCAGCTACCATGGCATAAGAATTGAGTTGTCGTGGAATGATGGAAGGTGATAATTAATCCAAGGGTTCCAGATTTTTTCAAAGACTGGAATTTGATCCCTTTCTATAGCTAGCATTTTGGCATGAGACATGAAGTCATTTACTCTACGTATGGTCTCGGATATCTCCAAGTTAGGGGTCCTCCATGCCCTTGCTATTGTTTGTTTAGCTGCCGTAATAAGTTGAGTGAGAAGTTTAAATTGCTTATGTGTAATAAGAGCTGGTTTTAGGTTGAGCAAGGCTGTGGCTGGGTCTGGTTGCACAGTGAGACCAAATATTCTGGAAGCAGTTTCAAATATCTAATATATTTGTACTAACGGGCAGGACCACCAAATATGTAAGTAGGTGCCTGGATCAGGACAGCCCTGGAACCATTGGGCTGTTTGGTTTGGCATAAATTTGGCCAACCTGGAGGGAACAAGGTACCAACGAGTTAAAACTTTGTAGTTGGTGACAAGGATTTTGTTGCAGACCAGATTTTGGACCAATCAGCCATATCAAATGTTCTTTCCAGGTCCTCCTTCTATTTATGTGCATAAGGTCGTTTATCTAAACCAGGGTAAATAGAAATGTGGGAATATATAGAAGATATTATACCTCTTAAATGAGGGTCTTTCAAGCATGCTGATTCAAAAATCATAATTTGTGATAGAGAGATATCAGTGTTTAACCAAGGTGTGTAAATATTTTGATTTGGAGGTATCTAAAAAGTTCAGAATTTGGTAAGTTATAAGTGTCACAAAGGGTAGGAAATGTGTGAAAGGATGTTGAAGAAGTTAGGTTACTAAGCCGCGTAATGTTCAATGAGTTCCAGATCTTAAATGATTTGGGTGAGACCCATGCTGTGTAGAAAGCAGGGTTTTTGAGAAATGACAAAAGAGGGTTGTGAGAAGATTGTAGCTGGTGCTTAAATCTAAGTTTGTCCCATAAAGATAAAAAGTATTTAGTGATGGGGTTACGTAGGGTTTTGCGTTCCTTGGGGAGGAGCCAAAACAGATTGGAAATAGAAAGAGGGTCACTTTCTGCCACTTCTATTATTACCCATAGGGCTATTTCATGTGTAGCGTGATATTTAGAGAGGCTAGCAATGTGTGCAGCTCTATAATAGTTAGCAAAATTTGGAAATCCAAGACCTCCTTTGAGTTTTGGTAAATGCAGCGTATGTAATGATACATGGGGTTTAATGGAGCCCCAGACATATCTTAATGTTCTTCTATGGAGTAATCTAAGGTAGTAAGATGGGATAGGGATCAGCAAAACTCGAATTAAATAAAGTAGTTTTGGGAGAATTGTCATTCTGATTGCATTAATTTTACCTATCCATGAGATCGGGAGATGTGTCCATTGTTGTAAAAGTTTTGTAATTTGTTTGAGGAGTGGGGGATAGTTTGCTACAAAAAGATCTGAATATGAGGCTGTTAGCTGAACCCCTAAATAGGGATTGACCTCTCAGTCCATATAAAAGGCAGTGCATTTTTGGCTGAGTCTAATTCTACTTTGGAGAGGGATATATCTAAGGCTCTGGATTTTTTGGGATTTATTGTAAGTCCCAAAATCATTGCGAATTTGTCTAGAATGGACAGGAGGTTAGGTCCGGAAATGTGTGGGGGTGACAGAAATAGGAGTATGTTATCTGCAAATAGACATAATTTATGATGGTATCCAGCAGCTTCAATACCTGTTATTGTCGGGTCTGTGCGGATTAGTTGGGCTAAAGGTTCTACTAGGAGGGCGAATAGGAGGGGGGGAGAGTGGGCATCCTGGCGCATTCCTCTTTCTATATTAAATGGATTAGATTTATAGCCTACATATTTAATGTATGCAATTGGTTTGTTATAAAGCGCTTCTATCCATGTTAAGAAGTGGGGGCCAAAAGCCTATCTTTGCAATATGTAGTGAAGATAAGGCCATGATATGCAGTCAAAAGCCTTTTTTATATCAAGGGATAGGAAACAAGAGGGTATTCGGCGGGTTTTAGCTATTTGAGCTAGCAATACTGCCCTACGGACATTGTCACCCGCCTGGCGCATTGGCATGAAACCTACCTGGTCTTTGTGGATAAGCTTACCTATTACATTATTTAGTCTTTTGGCTAATATTTTGGCTAAAATTTTGATATCTTAGTTCAGGAGTGAGATTAGGGTGGAAATTCGTACATAATGTATCGTCAGTGAGAGGTTTGGGGATCATTCAAACGATGGCCGTCAAAGTTTCTTGTCTAAAGGATTTTCCTAATAATATATTAAAAGCTTCCACTAAGATTGGTGATAACGTGTCTGTATAGGTTTTGTAATATAAGGCGGAGTAGCCATCTGGGCGTGGTCTCTTGTTTAATTTTAGGTTTTTGATAGCCTCGGAGACATCATCAGGTGTAATGTTGCCTTCTAATAAATTCTTTTGGTCAAGTGAAAGTTCTGGTAAGTTTATATCGGAGAAAAATGTATCTGCTGTTGACCCTTCATTTTCAAGACCTCTGCAATTTGCCCCCTGGCATGCTGACAATCAACTTCTTTTTTTGTTACAAGAAATGTCAATCAACTTCTAGGTCACATCCTGACTGATTGCAGCCCAATCTTGCATAATCAATGCTTGGAGTTTGTCAGAATTTGTGTTTTTTTTTTAGTTCACCCTTGAGGATTAACCACAAGTTCTCAATTGAAATAAGGTCTGGGGGGTTTCCTGGTCATGGACTCATAATGTTTATGTTTTGTTCCCCAAGCAACTTAGTTATCACTTTAGCCTTATGGCAAGGTGCTCCATCATGCTGGAAAAGACATTCTTCATCACCAAACTGTTGTTAGATGGTTGGGAGAAGTTGCTCTCAGAGGATGTTTTTGTACCATTTACCTCTTGGGAGTGGAGGGGAGCTGTCTACTAGTGATGAGCGGAATACGCCATATTCGATTTCGCAAATATTTCGAAGAATATTCGCGAATATTCGTTAATATCAAATATTCGTGATATTTTATATAAAAAAAAAAAAAATTGCCAAATTTCGCTAGTGCGAAATTTCGCTATTTTTTTTTGGATAAAATATCACGAATATTCGATATTTACGAATATTCGCTATATTTTATAAAAAACAAAAAAATTGCGAAATTTCGCCAATGCGAAATTTCGCAATTTTTTTTTTGGATAAAATATCACAAATATTCGATATTTACGAATATTCGCTATATTTTATAAAAAAAAAGAAAAAAAATTGCGAAATTTCGCTATTTTTTTTTGGATAAAATATCACGAATATTCGATATTTACGAATATTCGCTATATTTTATAAAAAAAAAATAAAAAATTGCGAAATTTCGCTATTTTTTTTTTTGGATAAAATATCACGAATATTCGATATTTACGAATATTCGCTATATTTTATAAAAAAAAAGAAAAAAAATTGCGAAATTTCGCTATTTTTTTTTGGATAAAATATCACGAATATTCGAAATTTACAAATATTCGCTATATTTTATAAAAAAAAAATTGCGAAATTTCGCAAATTTTTTTTGGATAAAATATCACAAATATTCGATATTTACGAATATTCGCCGCGATATTCGAGTTATTCGCGAATACTCGAATATGCAATATTCGTAGCGAATATTCGCAATGCGAATATTCGTGAGCAACACTACTGTCTACCAGACAGCTCCCCTCCTCTCCCAAGTTTTTATGCATTTACTGAACCACACTTCTTGGTGATTCCCAACTTCAGCATCCTAAATTCCAGCACTAGATAGTGTTGATATGGCAATGCTCAGACCTTGTGATTGGCTACTTAAGTCTGAGCACTGTCACATAGAAGAAATGTGGGTGCTGTAGCAAGGACTGATCAGTGACAGGCATTTGTGAATTGCACTGACACCAGAATTTAGGGGATTGTGACATCTCAGCCCAGAAGGTAGACGGTGACTCTAGATTATGGCTGTAAAAAATTGGCACCATCCTCTTTGAGGGAAAAGTGGGTGATTGCATTGTTAGGAGGAGTACTGTGATCTCTGTTCATTACATTTATGTAGCGCTCACATCTGCAGGAGGCCACAGTTTAAATTCTCTATCTAAGGTCCATCGGACTTCCGAAAAAAAGTCCGATGGAGGCTATACATGGCCGGACTTTCCTAGAAAAAAAAAAAGTCTGGCTTTTTTTCTCGGAAAATCCGGCCGTGTGTACAAAGCATAGTAGCAACATGAGGACCGTATTCTTCCTCCTATTATTGTAAACCGAGTTAGTGGCCTGAGCTATACCAGGACACGAGGCACAATGTCCCTATTTTCAGCAACGCTGACTCTAGCACTACGAGAGATAGCAGCAACACACAGTCTCAGGGATCTCTCACTCCAATCTGTACTCAATAATGCCCTTGTATAGTTGGACGCCTCCTTCCAATATTTTCCAGACACCTTTTCCAGTGATACCAGACCAGATCCCCAGAGGAAAGTCCCTTAGTCAGCTCCAGCAACTTTCAGTATAATAGGACTCACAGCCAAGTCAGCTGAGACCTCAATGAAAAGACACATAGAAAGCCTGCCCAGGAAGGTAGCAGCCCTCCTGGCCGGGATCTCCTCCTCTGTAAAATAACCCCCTCTGCTTTCAGTCTATGGTATTTATGCTCCTTCCCAGCCACCATATGGGCACCACTCCCCAGGGATTGGCCAGGGCTGAATAAATATTCAGCTGCTGATTTGACTTTCCTAGCACACTATCTTCCTGAACTCTTTCAGACAGAGAGGGGAAAGCAATCAACCCTGCAGCCAGCAAAAACACAGAACAGATCATAACAATCACATGCAGCTCAACTAATTACAGTGATCCAAAACTGAATTTGCCATACCAAACCACATCTAGGAGGGTGCTACATTGACACATTACTTAGCATGCTGCACTCAACATTAAAACTATAGCTGATGATGTATCCACAGACCAGGTCCAGCGGACATATCCGATCGTGTGTACGGGCTAGCAGACAGGTTTCCAGCAGACAAAAGTTTTAAAGCATGCTTTAAAACTTGTCTGCTGGAAAGCGGTCTGTCGGACATGTCCGCTGGTTAGTACGCCTAACCAGCGGACCGAAATCTCCCGCATGCGTCGAATGGATTTGACGCATGCGTGGAAGCATTTTACTTCCTGGTTTGGTGACGTGGCGGCGTCAACGTCACCGCCAAGTCACCGCGCTGTCTGTCCGTGGGGATTTTGGTTTGATCGTGTGTACACACATCAGATCAAAATCTCTCAGGAGACGGTTCGTCGGACCGTTTTCATCGGATATATCTCCCTGTGTGTACGCGGCCTAAGAGTTTTTAGAAGTTTATATATAACACGGTTAAAAATAACTTCAAGAACTTTTCACATTCTCTTTGTGGAGTAGATATGTTTTCACATTTCTCAGAATTCTTTAAAGTCTGGCCATTTCATAGCAGACAGGTGTTTGATGTTCCTAAAAAGTTTAGAAGAGATTAGTCACATGGTAACAAGCTTTTTTAACATTTTTAAAATGACCCTGTAAATATTGCCCAAAAATGACACAGCAATTGAGTTCAAAAGACTGCAAAATTACGTTCCCGTAATTAGAAATACTCTTTTCAGAAGAGCAAATTTTAGAGCTTAGGGATGCGTCTTTTCATATTTAATCGATTAGCAAAAAAACTTTATAGCACACAGAGATTAGATTTAAAAAAAAAAAAACTTTAGGTGTTTTTTTCCTTCAAACGTGAACTTTTCCCAGCAAGGGAAGATGAAGAATTGAAAGCATTGATGTTTCATTATGGCATTTCAAACTAAATAAAATTGCATCCTTTAATTGCAGAAATGTCTCTCAAATCAGGAAGTCTATGAAGAAACTTTAAAGATAAGAGAGAATTTGATTGGGTGAGGATTGTGAAAACAGAGGTAAAAGCTATGGGTATGTGTGCTTTCATTTCAAATCTTTGAGCTGTCACTGCAGTCTGTGCAAAAAATTAAATGAGACGCTTAGGCCGCGTACACACGATCAGTCCTTCCGATGAGAGCGGTCCGAAGGACCGTTTTCATCGGTTAACCGATGAAGCTGACTGATGGTCTGATGTGCCTAGTGCCTACACACAATCAGTTAAAAAACCAAGTTCAATGCTTCCAAGCATGTGTCGACTTGATTCTGAACATACGTGGCTAAATTTTAAAGCAAGTTCTCTTTTTTTTGACCGAAGGATAACTGACCGATGGGGCCCATACACGATCGGTTTGGACCAATGAAACGGACCTTTAGTCCGTTTTCATCGGTTTTGACCAATCGTGTGTACGCGGCCTTAGTGCTGGAACAGGGTTGTCCAACACACAGTTGCTAATGCATGCTATAGATATGCATACCATCCTTCCTGTTCTGGGACACCCATTCTCTGCCCCATTACCCCCCCCCCCCCCGAGCTCCATCTGCCCACAGTTGGCATATAGGGTGCACTGTGCATGTGTAGTCATTCACTTGCAAAGGTTTCTCATCTTTAATCAATAAAATAAAAATCCATCCTTGACTTCCACTCCCCCAGAGATCAGACTATACTTTGCAGCAAATCGTATAGTGATAGGATACATCAAGAGCTGATCTGTGTCAGGCATTTTTAAAAGCAACCAAGAAGTGTACAGGCACTGGGCTTTACATGATTGTATCATCTCTGAGCTGGCATCCCAGTCCAGGAAGGAGATGGTGACTCTGGAGGATGCCTGAACAATGATGGTTTTTGCCCTTCTAAAAAGGAAAGTAGACAATGGCATTGTAAGGGGTGGGGGTACTGTGATCTCTGTAAGAGGTAATACATATCCGAAAGTGTTGCAATTAAATATTACTTAGCATACTTTATCTTCACATACAGTACACCAACCACTGATTGAAGGGTATTTATTTGCACATATGCCACCCATTGGGTGAAGGGTGTCTATTCTCATATCTGTCACCCATGTGGTTAAGGGTGCCAATATTTACTTATGCCACCCTTTGGGTGAAGGATATCAATCTTCACCATTTTCCACTCATTGGGTGAAGGGCATGCATCTTCACATCCGCCACCCATGGGGTGGAGGGCATCTATCTTCCTATCCACCACACATGGGGTGAGTGAGTGAGTGAGTGAGTGAGTGAGTGAGTGAGTGAGTGAGTGAAAAACTTATAGAGCGCAACGCTTGCGAACTAAATCGCCTCTGGGCGCTGTTTCCATTCCTTGGATAAAGGAAGGCTTTGCCTTCAGAAGAGATGAGTTTTAATCATCTTCCTGAAGGCCAGGTAGTCCGACTCCAGTCGGATGGTGGTTGGTAGTGCATTCCACAGTTGCGGTCCTTGGACAGCAAATCTCCGATCTCCTTTGGATTTGTATCTTGCCTTGGGTATATGCAGTAGGTTCTGATTTGTGGATCGCAGGGTGCGATTGGGGTTATGGGCTTTTATTTTTTTGCATAGATATTGGGGAGCGTTTCCTTGAATACATTTATGTGTAAGGCAGGGTGCCTTAAAAGTGATTCTGTCTTTCACTGGCAACCAATGAAGAGATCTAAGCGAAACGGAGATTGACTCCCATGTTTTTTTTCCAGTCACTAGTCGAGCAGCCGTATTTTGAACGACTTGCAGATGAGCGATTTGGAATTTGGGGAGTCCCAAATAGAGGGCATTTGCATAGTCGAGTCTGGAATTGATGATTGTTCCCACCACGACTGCAATGTCCTCTTTAGGAATAAAAGGGGTGAGTCGGCGTAACTGGCGCAGCAGATAATGGGATCCGCTGACTTTTCCCAGGATGGGTGGTGGGGTCCAAGTGGAGGTGGGGAGACTTTTCCTGTTTGCGTGAAACAGGAGAAGCTCTGTTTTTGAACCATTGAGTTTCAGATAACTGGATGTCATCCAGTTATCTATAAGAGTGAGGGATCTCTCTAATCTCAGCGAATGATCCTTTCCGTTGCTAACGCGGAGATACAGTTGTGTGTCGTCTGCGTAGGAATGGTAAAGTAGCTTCTGGTTGCTGATGATCTCAAAGAGGGGACGGAGATAGATATTGAACAGTACCGGTGACAAGGGAGAACCCTGAGGGACTCTGCATGATACCGTACGCTTTTCTGACGTGAAAGATCCCAATTTCACTGTTTGTGATCTGTTTTCCAAGAAGGAAGAGAACGAAGGTAGATCCGCTTCCGTGACTTTGGCCACTTCAGCTAGCCTAGCGAGTAGTAGTCCGTGGTCTACCGTGTCAAAGGCCGCACTTAGGTCCAACAGGATCAGGAGAGAAGATTCTCCTTCATCTGCCATATTTTTACCAGAGCCGTTTCAGTTCCGTGCCCTGGCCGGAAGCCTGATTGAAACGTATCAAGTAATTTTTGGGTTTCTAAATGCAGTTGTAACTGTTGTACAACTTCTTTCTCCATTATTTTGGAGAAAACATTTAGACCTGTTATGGGTCTCCTATTGTTTGGGTCTTTCGGGTCAAGGGTGGGTTTTTTCAGGATAGGTTTTATGGTACCTTGTTTCAACAAGGAGGGCACAATGCCTTCCTTGAATGATTGGTTTATAAGCTGCGTGATAGCTGGTGCCAGTATATCGGCACTTTCTTTCAGCAGTTTAGTGGGAATGATGTCATTGGAACCTGTGCTGTTGCCCAGGGATCGAATGATGTTTTTAGTGGCAGCGATGGAGATGGGTTTTAAGGTGAATTTCTGTGCTTGAGGCGTGTATATAATGGTATCGTGGTTGGGATTCAGGGCGGGATTAATGCAGATTCCATTTTGCTCAATGCTTACCCGGATTCTTTCAATTTTATTAATGAAATAATCGGATAGTTTGTTGCAAAATTCTTGTGAATCAGCATTGGGGGGCTCTAAGCAGGCTGGATTCATCGTTTGTGACGCCAGCTTGAAAAATTTGCGGGGGCGGTTTAGGGCCTTGGTGATGATGTTGGCGAAATGATTTTTTTTTTCCGCCATAATGATTTATTTATGATATTTCTTTTCTTTGAAGGGTGAAGGGGGTGAAGGGTTCAAAGAACAATGAGGTGGCCCCTAAAAAGTTGCATATCTACAGTAGGTGTTCTGAAGTGGTGAGTAGAGTGGCAACCTCAGCCTGGACTCCAACAAGCTCCCAACACATTTCATTCCTCCCCCCTGGAGCTTTATAATGGAGTGAAGGTTGTCTCTCTTCATATATGTCACTAATGTGGGGAAGGGTGCCAATATTCACATATGCCACCCATTAGGTGAAGGGTCTCAGTCTTCGCCATCACCCTGTTGCTCCCCCCTCCATCCACGGTGAGGGAACCAGTAAGTGAAGCGCTCCGGCTTCACTGCCCGTTCCCTATGGCGCATGCGCGAGTTGCGCTGCACCCGCCGATTGGCTGCCGCTGTGTGCTGGAGCCGAGTGTTCCCAGCACACAACAGGGGGGGGGGCGACGGGATGTCAGAAAAACCCGTCTTTTGCCCGAGACGTGTGGCCGGAAGTGGGTGCAGATACCTGTCTTTAGGCAGGTATCTGCACCCCCCTCCCCCTGAAAGGTGTCAAATGTGACACCGGAGGGGGGAGGGTTCCGATCAGCGGGACTTCACTTTAGGGTGGAGCTACACTTTAACAACCCTAGCTAGTGGTTGTGGGGGTCTACGGGTAATGGGATTATTGAAATCTATAAGCTCCCAAAAATAATTAGGGACTCCCCAGATACTTCCCTCCATACATGAATGAATATAGGGTACGTAGTACCACTACTCATTAACAAAGAAAATATGTTGTAATCTAGAAATAAATACACCTAAATGTTTGACAAGTTCTTTATAAAAAAATAAATCAAATACCAAAAAAGGGTCCCTCATTGTAAATCCATTGTCAATCATGATGTCTGACAGCTTGGCACACATGACCAAACCCAAAAGTATCACTACCCAAGCTGTTATAAGGGAAGGGAAGTATTGGGGGAATTGGTAACATCATTGACCAAATATGGCCATGGCCATATTTACTCAAGGTTATTGGTTACTAGGGATTCTTCCAATGACAGCTAGAAACATCATATATAGAAGATATAGGTAGAAATTTTGATTTTTTTTTATACAACCTCAGCTAAACCCTAGTAGCTGAGTGACAACGCAATTGAGAGACAGGACAGAACTTTGTCACCCTATAACAGGAAGAACCTTAACCAGGACCTTCAAGGACCTAAAATCTATGGATTTATAAAAGATTAAAAACAACCTTTGGAATGACAGCACATGTTAAAGCTTTACATAGTATGAGATCCTACATCTGCTTTAAACAATTTACCAAAATTACATTACAGCAACCACAGACCCTTAATAAATGGGCTATAGTCCTCTATGTGACTGCTAAGTTAGTATTTTGGCAGTTTATTTTGCAGGAGATGGGAAGCGTTTTATAAAATTTGCTACTTATTCTCAGAGGTTATAGAGGCGCGACTGTGGCCCAAAGGCTGAAAGAGTTGTCAGCTTCCCCAGCACCCTATTTATATCTTGACATTAAGAGAATTTCCAGCTCATCTCTCGGGGGCTAAACACTGCTCTCGTTTGGTATAAGGTCATTGCATTGAACGCCAAGGATGTCTCAGGTTTTCATGGAGGAAGCAAATTAAAAAGTGGTTTTGGAATTAATTAATCTGGGTTGAAGTTTATAGCTCTCTTCGCTTGGTCATTATTGCAGCAGACATTGTCCTACATAACTAAGGTATAAAATAAAGAAACCTTGGATTATTTCAAAAGGCAGATGGTCACATCAACGTAAACAGCAGTCAAAACTAAAAGCTAAATGGTCAGCCCAACTGAAGCTGATGTTTTGTTTATAGGTGGAACTTGATGGACTGAGTCAGCCCCTGATGTTTTATATGTCTTGGATACTCCAACACTTAAATCTCCCTGCCATAATTCATTATGACTATGTCCCTGTCCACCAGGGACATTGGGTGTTCACCTAGGTGCACTTGTAGGCAGGTGCAGTCTAGTTTCTTCACTGCCTTTGGGCCTCATCTACAAGTTGAGAGGAAACTTGATCCTCTATGATCTCTTTGGTAACAGAGAGGAAACATCTTATTGGTAGCTGGAGTCCCTTGTTACTCTGGCGACCATTTTTGGTCAGGCAGAGTCTATTTCAGGCCGCGTACACACGATCGGTCAAAACCGATGAAAACGGACTGAAGTTCAGTTTCATCGGTCCAAACCGATCGTGTGTAGGCCCCATTGGTCAGTTGTCCTTCGGTCCAAAAACAGAGAACTTGCTTTAAAATTGAACCGATGGACGCCTGTCAAAATGGATCGTTAGTATGCAAAGGCATCGGTCAAATAGCCGCGCATGCTCAGAATCAAGTTGACGCATGCTTGGAAGCATTGAACTTCGTTTTTTTCAGCACGTCGTGTGTTTTACGTCATCACGTTCTGACACATTCGTTTTTTTTAACCGATGGTGTGTAGGCACATCAGACCGTCAGTCGGCTTCGTCGGTTAACCGATGAAAACGGTCCTTCGGACCGTTCTCGTCAGATGGACTGATCGTGTGTACGCGGCCTAAGACCCTGTCTACCGAGTTTGGCATGCATTTCTCGTGCCCATATCAGTGCCTGTAATTGAAGAAGAAAACGTACTTATTTACAAAAAAATTTAAGAGGTAATCAAATACCACCAAAAGAAAGCTCTATTTGTGGGAAAAAAATGATAAAAATTTGGGTGCAGTGTAGCATTACCGCGCAATTGTCATTAAAATTGCGACAGCGTTGAAAGCTGAAAATTGGCTTGGGCATGAAGGTGCGTAAGTGCCTGGTATTGAAGTGGTTAAAGGAACCTATTTAGAAAAAAAAAAAAAAACCTTTACAACCCCTTTAACCACTTAACCCCCGGACCATATTGCTGCCCAATGACCAGAGCAGTTTTTGTGATTCGGCACTGCATTGCTTTAACTGACAATTGCGCGGTCGTGCGACGTGGCTCCCAAACAAAATTGGCGTCCTTTTTTTGCACAAATATAACTTTTTTTTGTGGTATTTGATCATCTCTGCGTTTTTTATTTTTTGCGCTATAAACAAAAGTTAAGCGACTATTTTGAAAAAAAATCAATATTTTTTACTTTTTGCTATAATAAATATCCCCAAAAAATATATAAAACATTTTTTTTCCTCAGTTTAGGCCGATACGTATTCTTCTACATATTTTTCATTAAAAAAAATCGCAATAAGCGTTTATTTATTGGTTTGCGCAAAAGTTATAGCGTTTACAAAATATGGGGTAGTTTTAAGGCATTTTTATTAATATTTTTTTTTTTTACTAGTAATGGTGGCGATCAGTGATTTTTTTCAGTGCTTCGACATTATGGCGGACACCTCGGACACTTTTGACACATTTTTGGGACCACTGGCATTTTAAAACGATCAGTAAAAATTGGATTACTATGAAAATGCCACTGGCAGTGAAGGGGTTAACACTAGGGGGCGGGGAAGGGGTTAAGTATGTTCCTGGGTGTGTTCTAACTGTAGGGGGGGTGGGACTCACTAGGGGAAATCACTGATATTCCGTTCATACATTGTATGAACAGAAGATCAGCATTTCTCCTCTGACAGGACTGGGAGCTGTGTGTTTACACACACAGCTCCTGGTCCCCGCTTTGTACCGAGCAATCGCGGGTGCCGGGTGGCAATCGTGCCTGCCGGGCATGCGCACGGGACTCGGGGGCGAGCGGGGAGCTTGCGCGCAGGCCCTAGTGGCCTCTTAAAGAGCCGACGTAGAGCCATGGGCTCTCGTGTAGGAGAGCCAACCTGCCGCCATAAAACGACGGCACGCGGTCGGCAAGCAGTTAATAACGAATGATTAAAGAACTTAGAAAATATTCCAGCTAATTGATCAGCACAGGGCTTAATAACCCTCCCTGGGAGGGACCTCATGATTTCCTTATATTAACATCCTTAAATGCCGGCCTCACCTCATATTCCTGTATACTGTAAAAATTCCTAGATCTAAGGGACACCCCAAATCCTGTTTGGGTAACGCACCCTCAAACCTTGAAAAGAACCTATTTAATTCTTCAACCAGAAAAGAGCTGGCATTTCCTTCCATTTTTGTGGTCCCTCTTGTGGTTATCAAAAGTTGTATGCCCCTCCAGCCCTCCCTCACGCCATTTCCATTAAAATAATCCTCAATTTTCCTTTTATAGGCTGATTTCTTTCATGATTCTCTTCAAGTAAGCTCTTGCATCACTATACATTCCCTTATCATCTTTCCTAAATGCTCTATTCCGTTTTTTAAGAAGACCTTTTACTTCCTTAGTCATCCAGGGTTTCTGATTAGAAAAAACCTGAATGCGCTTATCCTTTGTGACATTATCCACACAGGTTTTTATGTAGTCCAGCACTGTTCTGTGTACAGATTTAAGTCCTGTTGCTCAAATGTCTCCCAATTTGCCCTTTTAAAGCAATCCTGTAACTGTGAAAGAGAATCTTCTTGCCAAGTTTTAACTATTTTACATTCTGGGGCAATTTTCTGCCTGATAGGAGTATATGTCAGAATAAGAAATAAAGAAAGGTGACCTAAATGAGATAGTGGAATGGCTCTATAGGCTTTCTTAATATTAGAAAACACCCCATTCAGTGTGTATTACATTTTACAAACCAATGTAATCTGTTCTGCGTGGACCCCAAATTTGCCTTTTTCAAATCACCCGCAACTACAAGAACCCCATCAGGATGTGTCTGGTAATACTTGTCTGTGACATTTGACAAAATATCCAAAGCCACTGCAGTATCTGCATCTGGCGGTATACATACCGCCAGGGCTTTTTTTCAGTGGGAACGTGAGGGAACGCAGTTCCGGCACCTCCTGAACTGACTGTATCTAATGGCAAGGGGTGCTGGGGTTGTGCTGCAGGGTATTGATGCTCACTGCTGGGGATTTATTTTTGCAGGGGGGGTCTATTGTTGCTGGTGGGGGACCTATTGTTGCTGAGGGGGTCTTATGTTGCTGGGAAGTCAGTTGTTGCTGAAAGAGATCTACTGTTGGGGGGGGGGTCTAATGTTGGTGGCAGCCAGAGAGTCTATTAATGCTGGCTGTGCGGAGATCTGTTGATGCTGCCGGGAGTCTGCTGTTGCTGGCGGGGAAATTTTGTTGTGGTTGGTCCATTGTTGTTAGGGGGATCTATTGTTGCTGACTGCAGGGGATCTATTTGACTGCTTTTCTTGATATCATTACCAAATTCCATTCAAATTACTTAGCACCACAAAATGATACTTGGTTCTATATTGTCTAAAAGGGACGGTACTGGCAGGTGGGGTAGGGGCGGAGAAAAGGGGTGACTCGGAATGGGGGAGTTCCTGCACCTATTGTCTGAGGAAAAAAATCCCTGCATACCGAAATAATGATCACTACTGTAAATTCTCTCTGTAAATAAAAAGGTCTACACTTAAAGGGTTTGTAAAGGATTTTTTTTATCTTAATAGCTTCATTTACCTTAATGCAGTGCTGTTTTCATGTCCTCATTGTTCATTTTTGCTCTCAAGTTGCTGTAATCCTTCTCTGATCTCCACACTTCCTGGTTGTCTATTTCCTGATCACTACAGTACTGGGAGCTTTCTCTCTGTGGTCACTAATCAAGGAGGTGTGATTACTGTGTGTCTAAAAACCCTCAGCACCAATCACTTTCGTTTTCCAAACCATCACTGCCCTGTATTGGCTCTGTATGCTCTGTAAGGCAGAGAGGCAGGAAACGTGCAAAAACAAAACTGAAACTGCAGGTACATTATATCAGGGCTCAAAATTTCAAGTCCTGAGCTACTAGCCAGGCCTCAAGAGTTACTCACCACCAGTTGCCTCACCTAATTCATACACTGCCCTGTGCCTAATTGCACCCGTAAACACGCCTTTTTAGATTATCTCATGGAATGACACCGTTAAATGTTTTATGCAGAATGAAGTTACACAATTAAATATTACCAACAACAACTTTAACAAAATGGGACAGGGCATGGGGCAGACCAGAGGGACGGGACACTGGGGGCAGACCAGAGGGACGGGGCACTGGGGGCAGACCAGAGGGACGGGGCACTAGAACTGTGTCTCTTCCCCATTCTCTTGCTGTCTCCTCTGCAACTCCCATCTACCCTCTCTCTCCCTCTTATCATCAGGAGCCTGTGTGTGCGGCTCCACGCTTGCATGTCCCCACTTCCCCCTTTTATTCAGGCTGGCAGTGAGGAGAGGAGCTGCAGCACATCGGGAGGGAGTACAATCCAGCGCTGAGATCCACACAACTGCACATCCATTGACACCATAGCACAGTGCAGTCTGTTCACAGTGCTCAGGCTGAACTGTTGGACACTTACATAGAGCACAAGGAGAAGAAAACTGCACAAACTGGAAGGCTGCCGCTCTCATGCCAGGGCAACTTTCAGTGAGAGCTGCACTGGAGTGGTAATTTTCACAATCCTCCACCTCACTCATTACTTCCTGCTCCCTGCTCCCTGCTCTCTGCTCTCCAGCAATATTGGTCGGGGGGAGGGGGGCAGGCTCAGAGAGGTCATACTGTTAGGTCCCATGGCTTAATGACAATTGTAAGGAGAGCACCTGTGTACTGCTCTGCCTGTGCGCGGCTCACCAGACTACTTTTCCCGAGCATGCATCTTTCCTCTTCAGCCGCCAATCTCATCGGGACTCTAAGCGTAGGCACAGATTGGAGGGAGTTTGGTCATGCAGCCCTGTCATCACTCGCCCCCAGCTTAAATCCACTCGCCAAATGCTAGTAGGCGAGTGGAAATTTTGAGGGTTGCATTATATGATTGATTTTTATCTATTTTTAATCGTTTTTAAAAGAAATCAGTTAACTATTATGTCTCTATACCCTGTACACAGTCATTTCATTAAAAAAAAAAAAATCCTTAACAACTCCTTTAACCAGCAAGACGTTCACATCTGGGGAACAGTGAGTGCCTTCAACCTTACTGTCAGAACACAAATCAACTTGGACATTAATACAAAGACCAACTTCTCTACTCTTCCCTGAATTATTATTCCTACCCTAGAGTCCAGCCAGGTATTTGCATAATAGCATCTGGTACAAAAGGATGAAGAGAAAACACCAGGAAAGAAAATCCACCACCGCAAGCAAGATGGACTCTCACCTTATTGCTTCGACCCGTGAGAGTCACAAAGCATGTCAGAATATGTCAATCCGATCCAACCTCCAAACAGATTCACCATATCAGACCGATATCAGCAGGCAGCCATATAAGAGGAAACACAGAAATCTAGTGCTCTCTGCATATAACAGTTTATTCAGGTGACGTCATGCGTATCTCCTCTTATCGGGGTGACGTCATGCGTAGCTCCTCCCCTCACGCTGCGTGAGGGGAGGAGCTACGCATGACGTCACCCCGATCATCGCCGTTGTTGTATCGAATCCACTGTTACAGCATACACTCGGCTAACGAGTGGTTTTAAATGTGAGTGCCCATTTTTTGTATTCTTGTCCTGAATAAACTGTTATATGCAGAGAGCACTAGATTTCTGTGTTTCCTCTTATATGGCTGCCTGCTGATATCGGTCTGATATGGTGAATCTGTTTGGAGGTTGGATCGGATTGACATATTCTGACATGCTTTGTGACTCTCACGGGTCGAAGCAATAAGGTGAGAGTCCATCTTGCTTGCGGTGGTGGATTTTCTTTCCTGGTGTTTTCTCTTCACCGTCACTTCTGCTGGATTTATTTGTGTTACCTATTTGGCACTACATGAACTATTTTTGTGGACACATGGACTTTTAATTTAGGGGGCCGGACTGTGAACAATAGAAGTAGAAAATGCCCCAGCCGCAATGGGAGTAAACAACTCCTTGGTGGACAGTAGGAATAAAACAATTACAAAACACATGTGGTGGTAAGAGGAGGGAAAATGCCCAATCATTGGTAAACATGTGCAATTCATTTCGGTTTGAATACATATTCGGACAAATAGGAGGAGGAATAACGCCCTATCATTGGTATTGATGCAAGGAATTGTGCCCAATCATTGTTGTCAGTGAAAGAAATAATGCCCCATCATTGGCGTCAGTGGGAGGAATGGTGCCTCAACTTTGTTGACAGTGGGAAGAATAGTGTCATTAATCAGTGGAAGGAACAGTGATGCAAGGGCCGTATAAAGGCAAGCAGAGGGCTACATCTGGCCCACGGGCCGCAGTTTGGAGACCATTGGTCTGGAGTCTAGCATCAGCTACCCTGAATCGTGCAGGAACTAATCCAATAGTAAATAAAACAATAACAAACCAAAAACCCCAATTTCTCCTAAAAAGAAGTACCCAAATTGGGTTTTTGATTAATGGGAACAGAAGGTGTGCAGACCAATGTACTCGCCCCTTGCAAATGAGTAAGTACAAAAAATAATACATAACCAAAAGAGAACTAATCACCTTGAAAATTTCTTCTACATCTTTCAGTAGGATCTCATTCAATCTTTTGGGATTAAAAATAAAATAGCTTTTAAAAAACTTTAATTAGCTAAACTTTAACATTTTAACAAACAATGATTTAATATAGTTCTGTGTGGTCCTGACCTTGGCACGTACAGTGAACTGCGGCATCTGAGGGTTGTGGGGAATATAAAATATGCACATTATCTTGTCTCGTTTGTGTCAAAGAATGCAAAGAATATTTCTAGAGAAACTGAAAAATTGAAATTGCAGTTAGGTAATCTAATTTAAAGTGGACTTATCTTTATTAATATAAGGTCCCCTTTCTCCATCCTCTGAATTTTATACATAAAATAAAAAAGAGTGAGAAACAGACACAGAGAGAAATATATATATAGATATATATCTATATATATATATATATATATATAGATATATATCTATATATGTATAGATATATATAGTATACACTGCAGCCCTCAAAAATTCCACTCGCCTACAAAGATTTTGCGAGTGGAATATGAGGGCTGGCAAAAAAGGGCTGCTTGGCAGTGGGGGGTCGAGCACCACCGGCAGGCGGGTTGTATGGGAGCCGTTAGTCATAGGAGCTGTGGTGGCTCAACGTGATTGGCACTGCGTTGACAAGCCATTCACCTCTGCAGCCAAGGGTTCGGATCCCGGTCTCGGCTACATGTGAATTGAGTTTGGTGGTCTCAGCCCGGCTCCCGGTGGGTGTGCTATGCAAGGTACGCCTGTGCTTAGTACGCCCACCCCCTCCCAAAAACCACCACACTTGCACGCACGCAAAATTGGTTTAAAACACACGCACTTTGGCCATGCGGTCTCTTAAAATAAAGAGAGGCGAAGGACCTACGGGGCTGGCTGGGTGGGATAGGCCCCCTCACTCCCTCATAGGGGGAGTCCCTCTGCCCCATTGGGGTCCCGTTGGGCCCCAGTTGGGCTCCCAAGAGGAGCAGGTAGGGCGGGGTGAGTGGGAGGCCCCCCTTCACACCCGCCATTGCCACCAGGGGCATGGAGAAGGATGGCGAATGCCTCCGGGGGGAGGGTCTGCCTACTCCCAACTCCTGCAGTCCGGCTCCTCTCTCTCGAGTTCACGCACAAAAATACACTTAAAAAGAAAAAAAAAGTATGGGAGCCGTTCTGATCGGAGGGGAAGAGAGAGGAGAGCAGCCGGCTGCATTTTTGCCTGCATACGATTAAATGATGGAAATGATCAGAGTTTTACCACATTCACTAAACTCTGGGGAAAATGATCTTGCAAAGTGCAACTTCTCTTGCAAAGTGAGCAGTCTATTTGCCTTTAGTAAGTCAATCCCACAGCCATGCATGCTCATGCCTATAAAGTCCATTCCTTCTTCACTCATGATTGTCATATGACAATGATTAGGACGTGGCATTTAGTGTTGAGCAGAATATGCCATATTCGAATTCGCGATATATCTCGAATATATTGTCGAATA
The DNA here is from genome assembly GCA_029574335.1 of Rana kukunoris. Classification (NCBI taxonomy): domain Eukaryota; kingdom Metazoa; phylum Chordata; class Amphibia; order Anura; family Ranidae; genus Rana; species Rana kukunoris. The sequence goes on along the minus strand of CM056056.1, from coordinate 41,004,905 downwards.
TTCGTGATATATTCGCTAAATACGAATATTCGTGATATTTTTGCAAGTGAAATCATTGCGAATTTTCGCTATTGCGAATTGCGAATTGCGAATATTCGAGAAATGCGGAGGGAGCACTTTGATTGGCTCAGAATATTCGTGATATGTTGCAATACAAAATAATTGAGAATATTCGGCAAATGTGTAAGGAGCACTCTGATTGGCTCAGAATATTCGTGATATATTGCAATACAAAATAATTGAGAATATTCGGCAAATGCGGAAGGAGCACTCTGATTGGCTCAGAATATTCTTGATATTTTATCGTAATTTCTCAAAAATGCGAATGAGAAATTTATTGCGCAATTTCTACAGTAACATTCTAAAATCGAATATATGTGTAATTTTATTTAAAAATCAGTATTGCGAATTTCTCGAGCGCGCTTGCGCAATCGCGCGAACAACACGCACGCGCGACTACTTCCTGGAACTTGGACACTTGCCAGTTTCATTTCACCTAGGAATTTTTAGTTGGCCAAGTTCCACAACTTTAATTGGAAAGATGGTTGGAAGCAACCTTTCAAGAACTGAGGAGAATATTTTGATCTGTGTGAGTATTTGAATTATCTTTACCTGCATTTTAGACTAGTTTAAAAGTTAGTATATAAGATCAGATATTAGTATTTCCCAAACAATTTCTCTCCTGGTGTTACAAAACTACAAGTCCCAGCATGCCTGTACAGCTGCAGACACCCTGCTTGGTAAATGTGTATTTAGGCACTTTCCTTGCTATTTTGCATAATGAATTTAACATGTTGTGCACACCGGGCTAATTTGTTCAGATTTGGTGTTTACGAGACTAAAACTTTTTTTTGGCTAGAAAATTACTTAAAACCCCCAAACATTATATATATATTTTTTTCTAACACCCTAGAGCAGGGGTCTCCAAACTTTTTACTTCGAGGGCCACATTCTATATTTTACTCATATCCGCGGGCCGGAAAAATAATTTAACTAAATAAATACACAGTAGAAGAAGAATAGCATTTTACTTACTGTTGACAGCAGAACTGGATGATGGTCCTGTCGTCTAATAAAACGATGGAGCATCGTTCAGCGGGTTAAACTACCAGCGTGCATGAGGTTTTACATCCGTGTCCTCACCAGTCTCCCCCACATCTGTGTCCCCACATTGGTGTCCCCATATATCTGTGTCCCCCACATTGGTGTCCCCATACATCTGTGTCCCCACATTGGTGTCCCCATACATCTGTGTCCCCACATTGGTGTCTCCATACATCTGTGTCCCCACATTGGTGTCCCCATACATCTGTGTCATCACATTGGTGTCCCCACACATCTGCGCCCCCCACCAGTCTCCTCATACACTGTTGTCCCCACACATCTGTGTCCCCACACTGGTGTCCCCACACATCTGTGCCCCCCACCAGTCTCCTCATAAACTTTTGTCCCCACACATCTGTGTCCCCACACTGGTGTCTCCACACATCTGTCTCCTCACATTGGTGTCCCCATACATCTGTGTCATCACATTGGTGTCCCCATACATCTGTGTCATCACATTGGTGTCCCCATACATCTGTGTCATCTCATTGGTCTCCCCATACATCTGTGTCATCACATTGGTCTCCCCATACATCTGTGTCATCACATTGGTGTCCCCACACATCTGTGCCCCCCACCAGTCTCCTCATACACTTTTGTCCCCACACATCTGTGTCCCCACACTGGCGTCCCCACACATCTGTGCCCCCCACCAGTCTCCTCATACACTTTTGTCCCCACACATCTGTGTCCCCACACTGGTGTCCCCACACATCTGTCTCCTCACATTGGTGTCCCCATACATCTGTGTCATCACATTGGTGTCCCCATACATCTGTGTCATCACATTGGTGTCCCCATACATCTGTGTCATCACATTGGTGTCCCCACACATCTGTGTCCCCACACTGGTGTCCCCACACATCTGTCTCCTCACATTGGTGTCCCCATACATCTTTGTCATCACATTGGTGTCCCCATACATCTGTGTCATCACGTTGGTGTCCCCATACATCTGGGTCATCACATTGGTGTCCCCACACATCTGTGTCCCCACACTGGTGTCCCCACACATCTGTCTCCTCACATTGGTGTCCCCATACATCTGTGTCATCACATTGGTGTCCCCATACATCTGTGTCATCACATTGGTGTCCCCATACATCTGTGTCATCACATTGGTGTCCCCATACATCTGTGACCCCACACTGGTGTCCCCACACATCTGTCTCCTCACATTGGTGTCCCCGTACATCTGTGTCATCACATTGGTGTCCCCATACATCTGTGTCATCTCATTGGTCTCCCCATACATCTGTGTCATCACATTGGTGTCCCCACACATCTGTGCCCCCCACCAGTCTCCTCATACACTTTTGTCCCCACACATCTGTGTCCCCACACTGGCGTCCCCACACATCTGTGCCCCCCACCAGTCTCCTCATACACTTTTGTCCCCACACATCTGTGTCCCCACACTGGTGTCCCCACACATCTGTCTCCTCACATTGGTGTCCCCATACATCTGTGTCATCACATTGGTGTTCCCATACATCTGTGTCATCTCATTGGTCTCCCCATACATCTGTGTCATCTCATTGGTCTCCCCATACATCTGTGTCATCACATTGGTCTCCCCATACATCTGTGTCATCACATTGGTGTCCCCACACATCTGTGCCCCCCACCAGTCTCCTCATACACTTTTGTCCCCACACATCTGTGTCCCCACACATCTGTCTCCTCACATTGGTGTCCCCATACATCTGTGTCATCACATTGGTGTTCCCATACATCTGTGTCATCTCATTGGTCTCCCCATACATCTGTGTCATCTCATTGGTCTCCCCATACATCTGTGTCATCACATTGGTCTCCCCATACATCTGTGTCATCACATTGGTGTCCCCACACATCTGTGCCCCCCACCAGTCTCCTCATACACTTTTGTCCCCACACATCTGTGTCCCCACACATCTGTCTCCTCACATTGGTGTCCCCATACATCTGTGTCATCACATTGGTCTCCCCATACATCTGTGTCATCACATTGGTGTCCCCACACATCTGTCTCCTCACATTGGTGTCCCCATACATCTGTGTCATCACATTGGTGTCCCCATACATCTGTGTCCCCACACTGGTGTCCCCACACATCTGTCTCCTCACATTGGTGTCCCCATACATCTGTGTCATCACATTGGTGTCCCCATACATCTGTGTCCCCACACTGGTGTCCCCACACATCTGTCTCCTCACATTGGTGTCCCCATACATCTGTGTCATCACATTGGTGTCCCCATACATCTGTGTCATCACATTGGTGTCCCCACACATCTGTCTCCTCACATTGGTGTCCCCATACATCTGTGTCATCACATTGGTGTCCCCATACATCTGTGTCCCCACACTGGTGTCCCCACACATCTGTCTCCTCACATTGGTGTCCCCATACATCTGTGTCATCACATTGGTGTCCCCATACATCTGTGTCATCACATTGGTGTCCCCATACATCTGTGTCATCACATTGGTGTCCCCACACATCTGGGCCCCCCACCAGTCTCCTCATACACTTTTGTCCCCACACATCTGTGTCCCCACACTGGCGTCCCCACACATCTGTGCCCCCCACCAGTCTCCTCATACACATTTGTCCCCACACATCTGTGTCCCCACACTGGTGTCCCCACACATCTGTCTCCTCACATTGGTGTCCCCATACATCTGTGTCATCACATTGGTGTCCCCACACATCTGTCTCCTCACATTGGTGTCCCCATACATCTGTGTCATCACATTGGTGTCCCCATACATCTGTGTCATCACATTGGTGTCCCCATACATCTGTGACCCCACATTGGTGTCCCCATACATCTGTGTCATCACATTGGTGTCCCCATACATCTGTGTCATCACATTGGTGTCCCCATACATCTGTTTTTTGGCAGAATTTCGGAACATGCTTTACAAGCGCTCTGATTTGCTCTTTCTGAAATCAAATATTCGAGATATTTTATCGAAATGTCACAAAATGCGAATGATAAATTCCTTTCTTGAATTTCGACAGTAACACTCTGAAATCGAATATATGTGTAATTTTATTTAAAAACAGTATTGCGAATTTCTCGAGCGCGCTTGCGCAATCGCGCGAACAACACGCACGCGCGACTACTTCCTGGAACTTGGACACTTGCCAGTTTCATTTTCCATAGGTAGCTGTTGTTGGTCTAGTGCCCAGATTTCTTTTCTTACAAAAATGGTCGGGAGTAATCTAACACCAACTGAGGAGAATTTGCTGATCTGTGTGAGTATTTGAATTATCTTTACCTGCATTTTAGACTAGTTTAAAAGTTAGTATATAAGATCAGATATTAGTATTTCCCAAACAATTTCTCTCCTGGTGTTACAAAACTACAAGTCCCAGCATGCCTGTACAGCTGCAGACACCCTGCTTGGTAAATGTGTATTTAGGCACTTTCCTTGCTATTTTGCATAATGAATTTAACATGTTGTGCACACCGGGCTAAAATTACTTAAAACCCCCAAACATTATATATATTTTTTTTTCTAACACCCTAGAGCAGGGGTCTCCAAACTTTTTACTTCGAGGGCCACATTCTATATTTTACTCATATCCGCGGGCCGGAAAAATAATTTAACTAAATAAATACACAGTAGAAGAAGAATAGCATTTTACTTACTGTTGACAGCAGAACTGGATGATGGTCCTGTCGTCTAATAAAACGATGGAGCATCGTTCAGCGGGTTAAACTACCAGCGTGCATGAGGTTTTACATCCGTGTCCTCACCAGTCTCCCCCACATCTGTGTCCCCACATTGGTGTCCCCATATATCTGTGTCCCCCACATTGGTGTCCCCATACATCTGTGTCCCCACATTGGTGTCCCCATACATCTGTGTCCCCACATTGGTGTCTCCATACATCTGTGTCCCCACATTGGTGTCCCCATACATCTGTGTCATCACATTGGTGTCCCCACACATCTGCGCCCCCCACCAGTCTCCTCATACACTGTTGTCCCCACACATCTGTGTCCCCACACTGGTGTCCCCACACATCTGTGCCCCCCACCAGTCTCCTCATACACTTTTGTCCCCACACATCTGTGTCCCCACACTGGTGTCCCCACACATCTGTGCCCCCCACCAGTCTCCTCATACACTTTTGTCCCCACACATCTGTGTCCCCACACTGGTGTCCCCACACATCTGTGCCCCCCACCAGTCTCCTCATACACTTTTGTCCCCACACATCTGTGTCCCCACACTGGTGTCCCCACACATCTGTCTCCTCACATTGGTGTCCCCATACATCTGTGTCATCACATTGGTGTCCCCATACATCTGTCTCCCCACATTGGTGTCCCCATACATGTGTCCCCACCAGTCTCCCCACAAATCTGTGTCCCCACACTGTTGTCCCCACACATCTGTTACCCCACCAGTCTCCCCACAAATCTGTGTCCCCACACTGTTGTCCCCACACATCTGTTACCCCACCAGTCTCCTCATACATCTGTGTCCCCACATTGGTGTCCCCATACATGTGTCCCCACCAGTCTCCCCACAAATCTGTGTCATCACATTGGTGTCCCCATACATCTGTGTCCTCACATTGGTGTCCCCATACATCTGTGTCCCCACCAATCTCCCCACACATCTGTGACCCCACACTGGTGTCCCCACACATCTGTGTCCACACCAGTGTCCTCATACATCTGTGCCCCCACACTGGTGTCCCCACAATTATGTGTCCCCACACTGTTGTCCCCACACATCTGTTAGCCCACCAGTCTCCTCATACATCTGTGTCCCCACATTGGTGTCCCCACACATTTGTGTCCCCACCAGTCTCCCCACACATCTATGTCCCCACACATCTGTGTGCCCACACTGGTGTCCCCACACATCTGTGGCCCCACCAGTCTCCTCATACATCTGTGCATCCACATTGGTGGGGACTCAGATGTATGGGGACACCCATGTGGGGACACAGATGTATGAGGAGAGTGGTGGGGTAACAGATGTATGAGGAGACTGGTGGGGGTCACAGATGTGTGGGGACACCAGTGTGGGGACCCAGATGTGTGAGGACACAAGTGTGGGGACATAGATGTGTTGGGAGACTGGTGGGGGCACACATGAAGTGTGGGGACACCAATGTGGGTACACAGATGTATGAGGAGACTGCTGGGGACACAGATGTATGAGGAGACTGGTGGGGGTCACACATGTGTGGGGACACCAGTGTGGGGACCCAGATGTGTGAGGACACAAGTGTGGGGACATAGATGTGTGGGGAGACTGGTGGGGACACTGATGTGGGGACACAGATGTATGAGGAGACTGCTGGGGACACAGATGTATGAGGACACTGTTGGGGACACCGATGTGTGGGGACACAAGTGTGAGAACACTGATTTGTGGGGAGACTGTTCGGGATACAGATGTATGGGGACACTAATGTGGGGACACAGATCTATGAGGAGACTGGTGGGGCAACAGATGTGTGGAGACACAAGTGTGGGGACACTGATTTGTGTGGAGGCTGGTGGGGACACAGATGTATGGGGACACCTGTCTCCCCACAAATCAGTGTCCCCACACATCTGTGACTCCACCAGTCTCCTCATACATCTATGTCCCCACACATCTGTGACTCCACCAGTCTCCCCATAAATCAGTGTCCCAACACTTGTGTCCCCACACATCTGTGTCCACACACTGGTATCCCCACACATCTGGCTCCCCACACTGGTGTCCCCACAATTATCTGTCCCCACACTGTTGTCCCCACACATCTATCCCCACACATCTGTTTCCCTACCAGTCTCCTCATACATCTGTGTCCCCACATTGGTTTCCCCACCAGTCTCCTCATACATCTGTGTCCCCACATTGGTGTCCCCATACATCTGTGGGCCCAATAGTCTCCCCACACATCTGTGTCCCCATTAGGGCACCCCCTACTGCTGTCCCCATTAAACCCCCCTCCACTGGTGTCCCCATAAGAGCACCCCCCCACTGGTGTCCCCATTAGAGAACCCCCCCACTGGTGTCCCCTTTAGAGAACCCCCCCACTGGTGTCCCCATAAGAGCACCACCCCCTACTTGTCACTTGTATCCCCATTAGAGCACCTCCCACTTGTGTCCCCATCAGAATTATCAGCACCCTGAAGTTTGTGCTATATTAGAGTCATTCAGCCACCCTCCACAGTAGTGTACAGTAATCATCTCGCATCAGCCCCCCTCCCTCCTCCATGCATGTGTACTTTACTAGCGCGTCAGACATTACACACACTGGCTGTTCAGACCTGCTGCACTTCCCGACTCCCGCCACGCCTTAATACACACTCGTTACTGGTTAACAGCGAGGCGGGAGAGGGAGCAGGGCGTTGTGGCAACGGGTCTAAAACAAATCATTGGCTGCTAGGATGCCCGTGGACCCAGCAGCCTACACAAACACAGTGAGACGCCGGGAGAGATTGCGGGACCTGCGCTGCATATTGCTAGGGACGAATATTCAGCGCAGGTTCCACAACTAACAGGTGGACCAGTGACTCCAGCTGCGTGCCGGAGAAAATGGCCTGGCGGGCCGGATGTGGCCCGCGGGCCGTACTTTGGAGACCCCTACCCTAGAGAATGAAATGGTAATCATTGCAATATTTCTTGCCACACCTTATTTGCGCAGCGGTCTTACAAGCGCTCTTTTTTTGGAAAAAAAATTTTTTTTTAGATATTTGAAAATAACACAACAATAAATTTTGCCCAATTTTTTTAGATTTTGTGAAAGATAAAGTTACGCCGAGTAAAATAATACCCAACATGTCACGCTCAAAAATTCTGCCCGCTCGTGGCATGGCGTCAAACTTTCACCCTTAAAAATTCTCGATAGGTGATTATTTAATAATTCAACAGGTTGCATTTTTTCAGCTAAAGAGTAGCTCTAGGGCTAAAATTATTGCTCTTGCTCTAACGATCGCGCCGATAACTCACTTGTGTGGTTTGAACACCATTTTCATATGCGGGCGCTACTCGCTTATGCGTCGCTGTTTCCTAAACGGAGCCTACAGCTGTTGCAAAACAACTCCACGTTATTACCGGACAGCCATTAACTGTCCAGCCATGCTCCTAGTTAAAGTATAATTCTTGTACAGCTGGTGACGGGGAGCTACATGGTATATCAGAGCATGCTGGTAGTTGTAGTTTTTAAATAACATCAACTCCATTATTTATTCTAAATTAATTCATCTAAAAGTCTAAAAAATGGCAAGATATAAAATCTGTCATGTTAACCCTGTCATTGATTAATAAGGCGAGAATGCTCTCAATGTTGAATACCATAGATTTCCGTCATATATCCATAAGGTTTTAAACAAAAGTATTATAATATACTTTGTTCTTCATCTTGCAGACGTTCCTGGCAAAGGGGTATGATAAGCTGCAGAGTCAGGCAGAAAAGAAGGAGGTGGTGAGCTCCGTGCTAGAACAGTTAGCAGGACATCCTGGCGGGCCACCGGATCGCATGGCCATTGTCAAGAAGTGGTCCGACCTTAAAAGGCGGCATATGGACCGGGTGAGGCGTCTCCGTGCTAAATTTCACCCAGGTAAGTTATTGTTGACAGTTATGTTTTTTTTATCTGTAGTGTATTTTGTGCGTGTACTCTAGAGAGGAGACGGACTGCAGGATTTGGGAGTAGACAGGCCTCCCCCAGAGGCAATATGCCACCTTTCTCCATGCCCCTGTTGACAATGGCGTGTGAGAGGGGGTCCTCACATACAGCCCGTCCTACCTGCTCCGCTTTGAAGGCCAACGTGGCAGAGGGACTCCCTATAAGGTAGTGAGAGGATTTGCCCGCTCAAACAGCCCCGTTAGTCCTTCGCCTCTCTTTTTAGAGACCGCGTGGTCAGAGTGCGCGCATGTTAACCCAATTTTCTATTGCGCGTGTAAGTGTGGTGGTTTTTGTGGGAGGGGGGTAGGCGTACTAAGCGCAGGCTTACCTCGCATAGCACTCCCACCGGAGGCCGGGCTGAGACCACCAAACTCAATTAACATGTAGCCGAGAGCGGGATCAGAACCCCTAGCTGCAGAGGTGAATGGCTTGTCAGCGCAGTGGCAATCGCATTGACCCACCGCAGCTCCTTTGTTGACAGTTATTTAAGGTCATATGTAATTAATGTAAGGGCAGATGTTATTAACCCAGACGCCATGTTGTGGTAACATATATCACCACCAGCCAAGGTATTCATAGCACTGTTGAAAAAAGACATGGGACAGCAGACAGCAACACAGAAGTTATGTGGGAACATACATTTCCCATTGCTTTGCATGGGACTTTATACAAAAACCACGACCATCACAAAGGGGGGTAGTTAATGGATAAATTAACTATCCTATGCTTTAAGTGGACGTGTAAGCAACATGTGACCAAGTGTTATCGAAATATCTACAGCTGTTATGAAGTAACATGTATTTCCCATAGAGTTGAATGGGAATTTAAAGAAAAACCACCACCATGGCAAATGGGGGAGGGTAAGGCTTAAATCACCTATACAATGTTGGTGGCTGACATATAAGTAACCTGTGTGCCAAGTTTCATGTAAATATCTTTCGCCGTTTGGACGTGATGCTGGAACACAAATACATACATACAGACACGTTGAGTTTTATATATATAGATTCCCACTATATTCCTGTGTTAGGCGTGGGGTTTTCATAGTAATCCCGTGTGATCCATCAGGCCCTTTTTTTTTAACATGATATAGTCTGAACAAAACAAAGGAGACAAAAACAGCTCATTTTACCATGGTGGCAGACCAGCTCACGCTCAGTCCCCTGTAGTGCCCACAAGACCCTTTAATATAACATTTTCCCATTGGTTAACTGTCTATATAAATTAATTTGTATTCATATACAATACAGCAGAGCACACCGAATTTGCATACGTCATTAGAAAATATTTTTCTAATATATGAACATTGTGTTATTCTAGGAGCTCCGCTACCAACTGTGCGAAACAAACGCAAAAGGTGCCAGGACACTGATGAGGAGGAAGAAGAGGAGGATGTGCCAGAGGAGGATGAGGCAGAGGAGGAGAGGGATGAGGATCAGCCAGGGACCTCCCAATCGACAGCCACCGCTCCTGTTATGGAGGATGTCCCCCCCCCAAATAGTGCCGACACAGCAGATGGCAGTATGCTGGTGGCTGGAGAGGTGGAGGTGCCTCTAACTGGAGCTCCGTTTAGCCTCCTTCAGGAAGGTAAAGATGTGCACAAAGATTAATAACATTTCAACAATAGAATGTAGATATAAAAATGGAAAACATATAAAGCGCACCCGTCAGATTGCAGAACCATAATAAGGTATTTATGATAGAAGTATACAGGTAGTGCAGTATTATTAGGCAAGTTGTATTTTTGAGGATTCATTGTATTATTGAACAACAACCATGTTCTCAATGAACCTCAAAAAATCAATAATATCAAAGCTGAATATTTTTGGAAGTAGTTTTTTTTTTTTTTTTTTGTGTTAGCTATTTTAGGGGGATATCTGTGTGTGCAGGTGAGTACTATTACTGTGCTGAATTATTAGGCAACCTAACAAAATAAAAATATATATACCCATTTCAATTATTTATTTTTAACAGTGAAACCAATATAACATCTCAACATTCCCAAATATACATTTCTGACATTCAAAAACAAAACAAAAACAAATCAGTGACCAATATAGCCACCTTTCTTTGCAAGGACACTCAAAAGCCTGTCATCCATGGATTCTGTCAGCCAATTACTCATTTGCCAAATAATTCTGCACTCCCGGTCTGTGCTAGACACATAACAAGTGTATAGACATGATAATGATTGATTAATAAGCAAAAGAAATATTTTATTTTTTTGTTAAGGGTCTTTGAAAATAAATTGTTTTTTCTTATATCCTAACAGATGTAAATGATTTGGTGGGCAATCAGGCCGCTGTAAGCAAAATAATGGAGAGGATTCTTGTTAATCGGCAGCAAATGGACTACCTGCAAAAGCAAACTAAAGAGCTGGAGAAGGAGCACGCCAAACTGATAGTAAACCAGACAAAAATGGTGAATCGTATGAGGCTTCACCTTCAGTAATAATTTCTTCAATAAAAAGCTTTATTTTTTTGAAATGTTTCCTTTGTTCTTGAGATAGATTTTTAGGTTTTTCAACACATCTAACTTCACATCTAACACATCAACATCAACATCAACACATCAAACTTTATAATAAGCAAAATCATTTTATACTATTATTTTATTTAACACAAAACTAGGACAAACTAAAGTACACACACACAGTCACGACGAACACAAACTAAACTGCTTTAAAATGAACATAACAAAAGCAACAATAGATATAGATATAGGGCCAGATTCAGGAACAGTTAGGCTGGCGGATCCAGTGATCCGCCAGCCTAACTGTGACTTTGAGCCGGCGTTTCTGTTTTCTGTAACCAGAAAACAAGAAACGCCGGGTTGAAGCTCCGATGCGAGCAGCGTAACTGAGTTTCGCCATCGCATCGTTACTTCAACTTAAAAATGGCGCCGGGGGCGTTCCCGCCGATTTACGCTCCAAAAATATGTTAATGAGCGGAAATCGGCAATTCGCGATCGAATTACGGCGCGACGCAGTGACGGTAAGACGTTTCCGGACGGGATACGCGGCGCATAGATATACCTACATGGGGTTGGAGTATCCTATGTTAGGTATAGGCGTCGTCATCGCGTCGGAAACAAAAAAAAAAAAAGACGGTTCCGTAAAACGTTCATGAATGGGAATGTGACGTCATTGACGTTCATTCACAGAATTTGGAGCATGCGCACGGGGAAGTTTTGACACTCGACGCATGCGCAGTACGTTGGCGGCGGGAACGCGCTTCGTTTAAATACTACACGGCCCGTACCCGCCCAATTTGAATTCCGCCCGCTCATTTGCGATGCGCTCCCGCAACTTTAGGAGCAAGTGCTTCGTGAATGACAGCACTTGCTGCTAAAATTGCGGTAGAGGAACGTAAATGAGAAGCGTTACTCTGGAGCAAAGATGCTCCCATCTACCTGAATCTGGCCCATAGAGAGAGAGAGCAAGAAAGAGAGAGAGAGAGTGCAGATTTGCTCTTGCATACAGGCTAATGGTTGCAGTATAAAGGCCGCAAATCAGGGCTTAACATAAAGTTTATTGTTTTATTAACACTTGCTGTTACGATCTAGTCTGGTAGCTTGTAGCGTTGCCTCTTGGTGGATCCGCTGTGCCAGAGAGGACATGAAGCAATACTCAGCATGGAGGCAGCAGCAGTAGTATTAAAATGTAATGTGACTAGAAAAGACAATATTTCAGGGTAAATTGTGCGGCGTGTTCATGCCTCCACCAATACTACTGACTGGAGACGGTGCCCCTGGAGATGTAAATGTGATCCAACCGTGTGTCAATCCAGTTCGGTCCATTGCCCCATCAAAAACTGCTACATCAAAAACTAGCCCATCAAAAATGCACCATAAAAACGAGGGCTGCGCATCTTCACCCGTCTCACGATTCGATGCAATTACGATTATCAAGTCCACGATTCGATTCGATTCCGCGATGCATCACGATTGCAGCGCAAGTGCGCATGGCTCTCCCCCTAAATACTAAAGGAGATGGTCAGAGACTGCAGACACAGTACCGCAGATGGTCAGAGACTGCAGACATAGTACAGGAGATTGTCATAGACTGCAGACATAGTACAGGAGATGGTCAGAGACTGCAGACATAGTACAGGAGATTGTCAGAGACTGCAGACATAGTACAGGAGATTGTCATAGACTGCAGACATAGTACAGGAGATGGTCAGAGACTGCAGACATAGTACAGGAGATGGTCAGAGACTGCAGACATAGTACATGAGATGGTCAGACTGCAGACATAGTACAGGAGATTGTCATAGACTGCAGACATAGTACAGGAGATGGTCAGAGACTGCAGACATAGTACAGGAGATTGTCAGAGACTGCAGACATAGTACAGGAGATTGTCAGAGACTGCAGACATAGTACAGGAGATTGTCATAGACTGCAGACATAGTACAGGAGATGGTCAGAGACTGCAGACATAGTACATGAGATGGTCAGACTGCAGACATAGTACATGAGATGGTCAGACTGCAGACATAGTACATGAGATGGTCAGACTGCAGACATAGTACAGGAGATTGTCAGAGACTGCAGACATAGTACAGGAGATTGTCAGAGACTGCAGACATAGTACAGGAGATTGTCATAGACTGCAGACATAGTACAGGAGATGGTCAGAGACTGCAGACATAGTACATGAGATGGTCAGACTGCAGACATAGTACATGAGATGGTCAGACTGCAGACATAGTACAGGAGATAGTCAGAGACTGCAGACATAGTACAGGAGATGGTCAGAGACTGCAGACATAGTACATGAGATGGTCAGACTGCAGACATAGTACATGAGATGGTCAGACTGCAGACATAGTACATGAGATGGTCAGACTGCAGACATAGTACAGGAGATTGTCAGAGACTGCAGACATAGTACAGGAGATTGTCAGAGACTGCAGACATAGTACAGGAGATTGTCATAGACTGCAGACATAGTACAGGAGATGGTCAGAGACTGCAGACATAGTACAGGAGATGGTCAGAGACTGCAGACATAGTACATGAGATGGTCAGACTGCAGACATAGTACAGGAGATTGTCATAGACTGCAGACATAGTACAGGAGATGGTCAGAGACTGCAGACATAGTACAGGAGATTGTCAGAGACTGCAGACATAGTACAGGAGATTGTCAGAGACTGCAGACATAGTACAGGAGATTGTCATAGACTGCAGACATAGTACAGGAGATGGTCAGAGACTGCAGACATAGTACATGAGATGGTCAGACTGCAGACATAGTACATGAGATGGTCAGACTGCAGACATAGTACATGAGATGGTCAGACTGCAGACATAGTACAGGAGATTGTCAGAGACTGCAGACATAGTACAGGAGATTGTCAGAGACTGCAGACATAGTACAGGAGATTGTCATAGACTGCAGACATAGTACAGGAGATGGTCAGAGACTGCAGACATAGTACATGAGATGGTCAGACTGCAGACATAGTACATGAGATGGTCAGAGACTGCAGACATAGTACAGGAGATAGTCAGAGACTGCAGACATAGTACAGGAGATGGTCAGAGACTGCAGACATAGTACATGAGATGGTCAGACTGCAGACATAGTACAGGAGATTGTCAGAGACTGCAGACATAGTACAGGAGATTGTCAGAGACTGCAGACATAGTACAGGAGATTGTCATAGACTGCAGACATAGTACAGGAGATGGTCAGAGACTGCAGACATAGTACAGGAGATTGTCAGAGACTGCAGACATAGTACATGAGATGGTCAGACTGCAGACATAGTACAGGAGATTGTCATAGACTGCAGACATAGTACAGGAGATGGTCAGAGACTGCAGACATAGTACAGGAGATTGTCAGAGACTGCAGACATAGTACAGGAGATTGTCAGAGACTGCAGACATAGTACAGGAGATTGTCAGAGACTGCAGACATAGTACAGGAGATTGTCATAGACTGCAGACATAGTACAGGAGATGGTCAGAGACTGCAGACATAGTACAGGAGATGGTCAGAGACTGCAGACATAGTACATGAGATGGTCAGACTGCAGACATAGTACAGGAGATTGTCATAGACTGCAGACATAGTACAGGAGATGGTCAGAGACTGCAGACATAGTACAGGAGATTGTCAGAGACTGCAGACATAGTACAGGAGATTGTCAGAGACTGCAGACATAGTACAGGAGATTGTCATAGACTGCAGACATAGTACAGGAGATGGTCAGAGACTGCAGACATAGTACATGAGATGGTCAGACTGCAGACATAGTACATGAGATGGTCAGACTGCAGACATAGTACATGAGATGGTCAGACTGCAGACATAGTACAGGAGATTGTCAGAGACTGCAGACATAGTACATGAGATGGTCAGACTGCAGACATAGTACAGGAGATTGTCATAGACTGCAGACATAGTACAGGAGATGGTCAGAGACTGCAGACATAGTACAGGAGATGGTCAGACTGCAGGCATAGTACAGGAGATGGTCAGACTGCACACATAGTACAGGAGATTGTCATAGACTGCAGACATAGTACAGGAGATGGTGAGACTGCAGACATAGTACAGGAGATGGTCAGACTGCAGACATAGTACATGAGATGGTCAGACTGCAGACATAGTACATGAGATGGTCAGACTGCAGACATAGTACAGGAGATTGTCATAGACTGCAGACATAGTACAGGAGATGGTCAGACTGCAGACATAGTACAGGAGATTGTCATAGACTGCAGACATAGTACAGGAGATTGTCAGAGACTGCAGACATAGTACAGGAGATTGTCATAGACTGCAGACATAGTACAGGAGATGGTCAGAGACTGCAGACATAGTACATGAGATGGTCAGACTGCAGACATAGTACATGAGATGGTCAGACTGCAGACATAGTACAGGAGATAGTCAGAGACTGCAGACATAGTACAGGAGATGGTCAGAGACTGCAGACATAGTACATGAGATGGTCAGACTGCAGACATAGTACAGGAGATTGTCAGAGACTGCAGACATAGTACAGGAGATTGTCAGAGACTGCAGACATAGTACAGGAGATTGTCATAGACTGCAGACATAGTACAGGAGATGGTCAGAGACTGCAGACATAGTACAGGAGATTGTCAGAGACTGCAGACATAGTACAGGAGATTGTCATAGACTGCAGACATAATACAGGAGATGGTCAGAGACTGCAGACATAGTACATGAGATGGTCAGACTGCAGACATAGTACAAGAGATGGTCAGACTGCAGACATAGTACAGGAGATAGTCAGAGACTGCAGACATAGTACAGGAGATGGTCAGAGACTGCAGACATAGTACATGAGATGGTCAGACTGCAGACATAGTACAGGAGATTGTCAGAGACTGCAGACATAGTACAGGAGATTGTCAGAGACTGCAGACATAGTACAGGAGATTGTCATAGACTGCAGACATAGTACAGGAGATTGTCATAGACTGCAGACATAGTACAGGAGATTGTCAGAGACTGCAGACATAGTACAGGAGATTGTCATAGACTGCAGACATAGTACAGGAGATGGTCAGAGACTGCAGACATAGTACATGAGATGGTCAGACTGCAGACATAGTACATGAAATGGTCAGACTGCAGACATAGTACAGGAGATAGTCAGAGACTGCAGACATAGTACAGGAGATGGTCAGAGACTGCAGACATAGTACATGAGATGGTCAGACTGCAGACATAGTACAGGAGATTGTCAGAGACTGCAGACATAGTACAGGAGATTGTCAGAGACTGCAGACATAGTACAGGAGATTGTCATAGACTGCAGACATAGTACAGGAGATGGTCAGAGACTGCAGACATAGTACATGTCTGCAGTCTGACCATCTCATGTACTATGTCTGCAGTCTCTGACAATCTCCTGTACTATGTCTGCAGTCTCTGACCATCTCCTGTACTATGTCTGCAGTCTGACCATCTCATGTACTATGTCTGCAGTCTCTGACAATCTCCTGTACTATGTCTGCAGTCTCTGACCATCTCCTGTACTATGTCTGCAGTCCATGACAATCTCCTGTACTATGTCTGCAGTCTGACCATCTCCTGTACTATGTCTGCAGTCTATGACCATCTCCTGTACTATGTCTGCAGTCTCTGACCATCTCATGTACTATGTCTGCAGTCTATGACAATCTCCTGTACTATGTCTGCAGTCTGACCATCTCCTGTACTATGTCTGCAGTCTGACCATCTCATGTACTATGTCTGCAGTCTCTGACCATCTCCTGTACTATGTCTGCAGTCTATGACAATCTCCTGTACTATGTCTGCAGTCTCTGACCATCTCCTGTACTATGTCTGCAGTCTATGACAATCTCCTGTACTATGTCTGCAGTCTGACCATCTCCTGTACTATGTCTGCAGTCTGACCATCTCATGTACTATGTCTGCAGTCTCTGACCATCTCCTGTACTATGTCTGCAGTCTATGACAATCTCCTGTACTATGTCTGCAGTCTCTGACCATCTCCTGTACTATGTCTGCAGTCTATGACAATCTCCTGTACTATGTCTGCAGTCTGACCATCTCATGTACTATGTCTGCAGTCTCTGACAATCTCCTGTACTATGTCTGCAGTCTGACCATCTCATGTACTATGTCTGCAGTCTCTGACAATCTCCTCTACTATGTCTGCAGTCTATGACAATCTCCTGTACTATGTCTGCAGTCTATGACAATCTCCTGTACTATGTCTGCAGTCTGACCATCTCCTGTACTATGTCTGCAGTCTATGACAATCTCCTGTACTATGTCTGCAGTCTATGACAATCTCCTGTACTATGTCTGCAGTCTGACCATCTCCTGTACTATGTCTGCAGTCTATGACAATCTCCTGTACTATGTCTGCAGTCTGACCATCTCATGTACTATGTCTGCAGTCTGACCATCTCATGTACTATGTCTGCAGTCTGACCATCTCCTGTACTATGTCTGCAGTCTCACCATCTCCTGTACTATGTCTGCAGTCTATGACAATCTCCTGTACTATGTGTGCAGTCTGACCATCTCCTGTACTATGCCTGCAGTCTGACCATCTCCTGTACTATGTCTGCAGTCTCTGACCATCTCCTGTACTATGTCTGCAGTCTGACCATCTCATGTACTATGTCTGCAGTCTGACCATCTCATGTACTATGTCTGCAGTCTGACCATCTCCTGTACTATGTCTGCAGTCTCACCATCTCCTGTACTATGTCTGCAGTCTATGACAATCTCCTGTACTATGTCTGCAGTCTGACCATCTCCTGTACTATGCCTGCAGTCTGACCATCTCCTGTACTATGTCTGCAGTCTCTGACCATCTCCTGTACTATGTCTGCAGTCTGACCATCTCATGTACTATGTCTGCAGTCTCTGACAATCTCCTGTACTATGTCTGCAGTCTCTGACCATCTCCTTTACTATGTCTGCAGTCTGACCATCTCCTGTACTATGTCTGCAGTCTATGACAATCTCCTGTACTATGTCTGCAGTCTCTGACCATCTCCTGTACTATGTCTGCAGTCTGACCATCTCATGTAACATGAGATGGTCAGACTGCAGACATAGTACATGAGATGGTCAGACTGCAGACATAGTACAGGAGATGGTCAGAGACTGCAGACATAGTACATCTAAACACGTGGGCAGGACTTGACAGCGTCAGTAGTGACCATAGTAGTCCGTAGTGTCAAATAACTAGTGACATAGGTGTCGTGAGCAGCAGCAGTATTAGTAGCAGTAGACAATATAGTGTGTAATGACTCGGGAAAGAGCAGCCATGAACAGCAGCAGCAGCAGCAGTGGTAATAGTAGTATAGAGTGGCAAATAACTTGTGACATAGGTGTCTTCACTGATGCAGAGGACTGATGGGAGAAAGTCATGTGGTCAGATGAGACCATAATATAACTTTTTGGTCATAATTCCACTAACCGTGTTTGGAGGAAGAAGAATGATGAGTACCATGCCAAGAACGCCATCCCTACTGTGAAGCATGGGTGTGGTAGCATCATGCTTTGGGGGTGTTTTTGTGCACATGGGACAGGGTTACTGCATTATAATAAGGACAGGATGTTCGGGGCCATGTATTGCGAGATTTTGGGCAACAACCTCTTTCCCTCAGTTAGAGCTTTGAAGATGGGTCGAGGCTGGGTCTTCCAACATGACAATGACCCAAAGCACACAGCCAGGATAACCAAGGAGTGGCTCTGTAAGGAGCATATCAAGGTTCTGGCGTGGCCTAGCCAGTCTCCAGACCTAAGCCCAATAGAGAATTTTTGGAGGGAGCTCAAACTCGGGTTTTCACAGCGATATCCCAGAAAACTGACTCATGTAGAGAAGATCTGTGTGGAGGAGTGGGTCAAATATCCCTCCTACAGTGTGTGCAAAGCTGGTGAAAAACTACAAGAAAGGTTTGTCCGCTGTAATTGCAAACACAGCCTACTCTACCAAATATTTACATTGATTTACTCAGGTGTTCAAATAATTTTTTTCAGCACTGTAAATAGATCAGGGAATGCATGACAAGGGACCCTTCAGTGCCCTGAACCGACGGCGGGTGCCAGAAAGTCACCGCCGATCCAGGACTCATTCATCTTTATGAATGTGAGTCTGTCCACGGAGTCTGTGGACAGACGGGTCCTCTTGTCCGTGACCACCCCACCTGCCGCGCTGAATGTCCGCTCAGATAGTACGCTGGAGGGGGGGCAAGACAATAGCTCCAGCGCATACTGAGCGAGCTCGCGGCAGGTGTCCAATCTGGCAACCCAGTACTCCATGGGGTCGTCGGTATTCATACTCTCCGAAGCACCGGCGGACGCCATGTAATCTGCCACCATGTGGGCCAGACGCTGGTGGTGACTGCTTCTGCTGCTGCTGGTACTGGGTTGATCCGATTGGAAGAACATCCTCATCTCTTCCATTAGGTCCCCTGCTCGGCTGCTGCTGGGTGCAGACACCTGCTGGGTGAGATGAGGGGTGACAACTGGAGGCCGGGGAGTTGCCTGCTCCAACCGGCTGACAATGCCTGCCTGCAGTTCCTCCATCCGGCGCTGCCTCCGACTGGCTGGGATGAACTGCTCCACTTTCCCCTTGCACCTGGGATCCAAAAGGGTGGCCATCCAATAATCATCCCTGCCCTTGATGGTCTTAACCCGGGGTCCCTCCTGAGGCATCTCAGCATGTGGGCAGCCATGGGGAAGAGCGCAGCCCGCTGTGACTCCTCACTGCTGCCCAGGTCAATGAGGTCAGACTCTTCTTCCCTGAGGCGCTGCTGATCACGCTCAGAGATGCCCAACCCCCGGACTATCGGTGCCCCCAACACCTGCTGTCCCTCCTGGCCAGGCCCTGACTCCAGGACGACACCAGCAACCTCGTCCTCATCATCATCATCCTCCTCCTCCTCCTCCTCCTCCTCGTCCTGGCCCTGGTCTCGGTGGAGCAGTGCTGCCTCCTCCTGCTCCACCAAGGCACTCTCCCCAGCTTGGAGCAGGCGATCTAGTGTCCTCTCCAGCACGAACACTATAGGGAGCACGTCATTAAGGCCGACATGCTCCCTGCTGACCATCTTGGTCGCCTGCTCAAAAGGGCCCAACACCTGGCAGACCTGGTGTATCTGCCCCCACTCCGCACAGGTGATGTACGGGAGTGTTGATGCTGGGCCGGCAGTGGGTTGCTCCAGCAGGTACTGCCTCACCGCCCTTCGCTGCTCCCACAACCTCTCCAGCATTTGGAGGGTGGAGTTCCACCGCGTTACACTGTCCACAATCAGCCTGTGAGGGGGCAGCCTGTTGACCCGCTGCCACTTGGACAGGGACGCGGTAGCGGTTGGGGAGCGCCTGAAGTGGCTGGCAATCCTACGCACCCTTAGCACAATGTCACTCAACCCAGGATAGGTGCGCATGAACTTCTGCACCACTAGGTTGAGGACATGTGCCAGACAGGGCACGTGAGTCAGACTGCCAGCCTGAAGGGTGGAGAGTAGGTTGCTGCCGTTATCACAGACAACCATACCTGCCTGGAGCCTTCGTGGTGTCAGCCACTTCTGGACCTGAGCCTGAAGTGCGGTCAGCACTTCTTGTCCAGTGTGTCTCCGGTCCCCTAAGCTAACAAGCTGGAGCACGGCCTGACAGCGCACGTGCACCACACGGTAGCTACGGGGGCGCTTGCTGGGAGGCTCAGCAGCTGCGGAGACAGAGGCTTGACGGAGACCAGCAGTTCTCCCCTGGACACCCCGGGCGGCACCACAAAATCTGTTGCCGCCGATCCCTCCCCGGCGCCTTGGAGGGAAACCCAATGGGCAGTAAAGCTTATGTAGCGCCCCTGCCCATGCCTGCTGGTCCAGCCATCCATTGTCAGATGCACCCTGTCGCTGACAGCGTGATCCAGCGACAGGGTTACATTCTTCACAATGTGCTGGTGTAGGGCAGGGACACCAGTCCTGGCAAAGAAATGGCGGCTGGGGACACGCCATTGGGGTTGGGCCTGCTCCAACATCTGTCTGAAGGGGTTGCTGTCCACGATATTGAAGGGAAGAAGATGTTGGGCAATAACCCTTGCCAGGAGCCCATTGAGGGAACGCACACGTCGGTCTCCGGTGGAGAAGGGAGTGTTGCGTTCAAAGGCGTCTGAAATAGTCGCCTGGCGCCGGACGGCAGTGCGGGACACGGACGCGGAGGGTGCTGTCAAAGTAGAGGTCTGGTTGCCGGTACCAGTACCACTAGTAGAGGGAGCGGGGGGCATGACCTGCTGGGAAGAGATGAAGCTGTGGCAGGGGCTGCTGTACCCTGCTCACTTGTGGTGGTGGCGCTGCTACCACCACCACGCTTCATTTCGTCATGCACCCGCCAGTGATTTATCCTCAGGTGCTGGTTCAGGGCTGTGGTACCCACCCGAGCCAAATTCTTCCCTCTCTTCACCCTGACTGAACAGATCCGGCAGATGGCCACTAGAGGGTTGTCTGCCACCAGGGTGAAGTAGGCCCATACAGGTGACTTCAGCGTCACCCTCCCGTCAGATGGGGTAACGCTGACTTGCATCTGCTGGGACTCGGTACGCACAGGTGGAGCTGCCTGCTGCTGCTGCTGCTGCTGCTGCTGCTGCTGACACCTCCTGCTGCCATCTCCAGTGGAGACCCTGACGCTGGTCTCCCTGGTGGTGACCTGGCGCACCGTTTCCACAGGGTGCCTACCTTCCCCGTCGTCACTGTCGCAGTGAGCCGACGAGACAGATGGCAACCATGATGGGTCACCCTCCTCGCCCCCAGAGATGTCAGACCAAGGGCTGTGATGTTGTGGTATGAGGGAACCAGCTGACATGGAGCCGATAGCCTGGCTCCGCTGTTCCCTCACCCACGCCTGGGTCTGACTAGGTGCTGATGTTTCCTGCACCAAAACAGCACCACCACTTTGAAGGGATGTCTCTGGGATACTGACGGCAGGTATCCCATACTCATCGTCCATCCCTTCAAAAAGGTCCTGACCATCAGGACAGAGCGGGAGCTCTGCCCGATGCATGGCCTCCACCAAGACATCCCTCTCACTGTCGCTGTCGAACAGTAAGATGCTGGACTCTTGGGGGCTGGGGGGGGGGTACTACAGGCAACGGTGTAATAGTGGAACTACTGTGAGTCGGGACCGACGACTCAGTGGCACTGCTGTGCCCCATGTAGTCCACCACTCCTTGAGCCTGAGATGGCAATATCGGGCGGCTGCCAGATGCAAAAAAATCACGCATGAGGCGGACTCCCCTTCCACCTGATCCTCTAGCAATAGTAGGGGCACGAGAGGTACCCCGTGCTGGCAGCGACCCAGCACTGGGAGTAACTCCCCTACCCCTGCTGCCACGGCCACGGATGCCGCTCATAATTGCTGATGTGTGTGTGTGGGGGGGTAAACTTTATTGGGGGAGGGAAATGTGTGTAAAATGTTTTTTGGTGTTTTTTTAAAAGACAGGCACGCAGACAAAGACGTACACAGACAGCTACTAAACTTTAATAAAACTAGTACACCAAAGACAAGAACTACAAAAAATAAAAAGAAATGCACTCAACAAACACTAACTGCTTACACAAACGTATATGACTAAACTAAGGCTACTTTTTTTTTTTTTTTTTTTTTTTAAACACTAACCGACAACGACTACAACTAAAAAAAAAAAAAAAAAAAAAGAAAGAAACACTAACTAATAACTTTTTTTTTTTTTTTTTAAACACACAGAACACAGACACTAAACACACACTAAAGTAAGCTAGCTGCAATAAATGTACACCAACAGTATGTACACTTACTATACAGAAATCTAACTAAAATGAACAACACAAAACCTAGCTTTTAAAAAAGCTCTTGGGCCTTTCAGGAAGCAGGAAAATCTGCAATTAAATCAATAAGAAGCAGTCAATAGCTAAGCTGCAACTTACTAAACTAACAGAAGTTGAACAACACAGCAGAAAAAAAAAAAGAGCTTTTAAAAAAGCTCCTGCGCCTTTAAGGAATCAGGAAATCTGGAATATCTGCAATTAAATCAATAAGAAGCAGTCAATAGCTAAGCTGCAACTTACTACACTAACAGAAGTTGAACACAGCAGAAAAAAAAAGAGCTTTTAAAAAAGCTCCTGCGCCTTTAAGGAATCAGGAAATCAGGAATATCTGCAATTAAATCAATAAGAAGCAGTCAATAGCTAAGCTGCAACTTACTACACTAACAGAAGTTGAACAACACAGCAGAAAAAAAAAGAGCTTTTAAAAAAGCTCCTGCGCCTTTAAGGAATCAGGAAATCTGGAATATCTGCAATTAAATCAATAAGAAGCAGTCAATAGCTAAGCTGCAACTTACTACACTAACAGAAGTTGAACAACACAGCAGAAAAAAAAAAGAGCTTTTAAAAAAGCTCTTGCGCCTTTAAGGAATCAGGAAATCTGGAATATATGCAATTAAATCAATAAGAAGCAGTCAATAGCTAAGCTGCAACTTACTGAACTAACAGAATTTGAACAACACAGCAGAAAAAAAAAGGGGGCTTTTAAAAAATCTCTTGGGCTTTTCAGGAATCAGGAAATCTGGAATATCTGCAATTAAAGCAATAGGAAGCAGTCAATAGCTAAGCTGCAACTTACTACACTAACAGAAGTTGAACAACAGAGCACAAAACAAAAATTAGCTTTTAAAAAAGCTCTTGGGTGTATTGCTTTGAAAAAAGCAGTTTAGGATTATGAGCTGGAAAATATCCACTGGAATCAGTAAGTACTGTAGCAAATAGCAACCATAAAGGACAATGCTGATGATGATGCAAGATGCAAAATACCAGCAACACAGACACAGTCTCCACACTCTCTAGCCAAGTTCTGGATCTGCAATGAAATGCTGCTGGGAGTGACCTTATATAATGCCCATACAGGCAGGTTCCTATTGGTTGCTAACCTATGACGAGTGTGGAAGGAGAACTCTGATTGGCTCTGATGCAGAAGGGCGGAGTAAATAATCGCGCAATATCCCTATTGCCGAATATTCGCATTGCGAATATTCGGCAATATAAAAAAATCGCGTCAGCTACTCGGACCAAGGTCTCTAATAATAACAGCAATGCTTTTAGACGTCGAAGGAGATCACTAGGATGTGATCTATTGTAATAATGAAACTGAAATAATCGTTCTGAGGCGGAAGAAAAGATAATCGCGCGATATCGCTACTGTCTCGTAATCGCATTGCGAATTTTTCGGCAATATACAATGATCGCGCGATAAGCCTAGTGTCGCAAATTCGCATTGCGAAGATTCGGTAATATAAAAGGATCGCTGCAGCTACTCGGCCCAAGGTCTCTAATCATACCAGCAATGCTTTTACACGTCGACGGGGATGTCTAGGATGTGATCTGTCCTAAAAAAAAAATTGAAAAAATTTGAATATTCGAAATAGCGAATATTCACCGCGAAATTCGGAATATATCGCGAATACTCGAATATGCCATATTCGAGCCGAATATTCGCAATACGAATATTCGTGAGCAACACTAGTGGCATTGTGTATTTTCAGTTATATACAGTACCACCCTGTGATGACATCATTGCTTTAGCTAAAGCTAAATGTGAATGAATGTAGGAAGTTAAAATAGACTTCAGGAAAAGCAGGAGGACAGGTTTATGTGCTGGTTGTTATTGGTGTGATGGAGGTAGGGCAGTTATGTTCTATTTTTTGGGAAACAACTCTTATGGAGGAACTGCTGTGGATAGGGCACATTATCCACCTTGTGGGTAGAGTTCATCACTGGTTATATTTCCTGAGGAAGCTGTGAGGGCCAATTTTTCTGAGAGGGTCCTCCCTCAGCTTCTACAAAGCCATCACAGGGAGTGTGTTGACGTACCACATTTATCTATTGCAATACAGCCCATTATAATAATTGCCTCACAGTGGGTGGTAAAAAACGGAACAGGAAATCATTATAGGTGTAGAGCTAACTGGTATTGAGGAACTGAAATAAAGGGAATATCTTCAGAGGGCCTGCAGTATCATGAAAGATAGCTCCCACCTGGGCAATGCTCTTTTTAATCTGTAGCCTTCTTGTAGGTGGTTTAGGAGTATTGGCTCTTGCACCACCAGTCCTCTAAATAGCTTCTACCCCTGAATAGGGATGAGCCGAACATATCCATGTTCGGTTCGCACCAGAACCGTCGAACAGACCGACCGTTTGTGCGAACATTTAGAACCCCATTGAAGTCTATGGGACTCGAACGTTCGAATTCAAAAACGCTCATTTTAAAGACCAATATTCAAGTTATTGTTGGAAAACGTCTTTAAAAAAGTTTAAAAAACTGTCGTTTTTTCAGGAGCAGGACTCCTGAAAAAGTGACCGTTTTTAAAAGTTTTTTCCATTGATACATGTTCCCTCGGGCAAGACCCGGGTTCTCAAAGACGTTTTCACAGGCAAACTATAGACACACAGCAGGTACAATATTTAAAGGAATTTTTCCTTTTTTTTAATTTAAACATTATTAAAATCACTGCTCCAGGAGCAGTGATTTTAATGATGCTTAAATTAAAAAAATTAAAATAAAATTCCTTTAAATATTGTACCTGCTGTGTGTCTAATATGTGTGATATTGTCTTTAAATAGCACAATCACCTGCCTGCCAGTACATTAGAAAGAACTGATCTATCTAAGCTATACAGTGTATAAATATATGTACAACTCCTAGGGATGTATATATTCGCTACACACTGTAAATTAAGCTAAACTGACTAGCCTGCCTGCCTAGCTATATAAAAAGACAATCTCTCTGTCTCTCTGACTGCTCTCATTAACAGGCCGGCTTTCGCCAATTATGGCTCTTCGTTTTTTGCGCGCTGTAATTGGCCAAGCATGCGGGACATACAGCATGCTTGGCCAATCATCAGCGTGCAATGCCGCAGTGAATTATGGGCCGTTTTGCGTCACTCGAATTTGGCGCGAACGACCGCTTTTGTTCGAATTTCGTCGAACGTACGAACGTACGAACAGACAATGTTCGAGTCGAACATACATTCGTATCGAACGTGAAGCTCATCCCTACCCCTGAGCCCTACAGCTTTTGAACTTTGCAATGGGGGTTGGAACTTAGCCTGAAAGGGTGTTTATTTTAGTTATTGCGTGTATGTTTTTATGTGGTTTTACATTTTTACATGCAATATTAGATGCTTTTATGGATATAGGAGTTCATAAACATCAGGAAAAGCAGGCAAATTAGTTATTTGGCGGTTGTTATTGGAATATAGAACACATGAATTCAAATGCTTATGGAGGGACTGTCATGGAAAAGGTACATATACAACCTTGTGGGTAGGGCGCAGTAGAGGTTATATTTCGTAAGAAAGCTGTGTAGGGCCATTTTTTTCAGAGCAGGTCCACCCCAACTTCTACTAGCCCACAAATCCACCATGGAGAGTGTGTTGACTTGACCACATTTCCCTGTGGCAAGGGTTGTGCACAACTCATGATATAAATACTTTACAGAGGGTGATAAACGTGATGCAGAAAGTCATTACAGGTGTAGATTTACCTGGTTTTGAAGAACTTGGGGAAAGGAGATTTCTTCAGAGAGTTCAGTTTCATGAGTGATAGCTTCCACTTGGGTAATTCTTTGGTAGGCAAAGTATTGTCTCCTCTACTATTAGGCATCAAAATAGGTTCTACCCTAAGGCCAAACTCCAGGAGGAGCTTTGAAATAACTTACGCTAAGGGGATGTGTATAATATGTAATGGATCAAACAAATAAAGTGTGGTGCTAAATCCCAAAATCAAATTATTAATAAAGTGTCATAATGATAAACAATAAAAATCAAAAACATTCAATGTGTATTGACATTCAAATAAATCTTTTTTTTCCAAAATTGAATATTATTTATTATGCAATACTGCATAACAATACATCCATATATCCATCTCTATATATAAATAGTGGCAATCAGTCCAAAATGCCCCACTAGGCAGTGAATCCAAAATTAAGTGCTGCATTTCCAAACGAGTGAGTATATATAAAGTTATTTCCAATTGAAATTAATATATTAAAAGGAGTTGTAAAGGTTCACCGATTAAAAAACAAAAACAAAGAAAAAACATGTCATACTTACCTTCACTGTGCAGTTTGTTTTGCACAGAGTGGCCCCGATCGTCCACTACTGGGGTCCCACGGCGGCTCTTGCGGCTCCTCCCGTCAAGAGCTAACCTCCTCTGGGAAGCGCTCTCCCAAGGGGGTTAGCTTTTTTTCTATAGCCTCCAACTGTATGACTCGGCCCTGCCCCGGCGGCCGCATCATTGGATATGATTGACAGCAGCGGGAAACAATGGCTGCCTTGCTATCAATCCTCCAATGAAGAGCCGACAAGAGCTGGGGGAAAGCAATGTGGGATCACGCCCACAGAGATTCGGGGCTCGGGGGGGTGGTGACTGCAAACATGAAGGTTTACAACCACTTGCAGTGACAATCTTTCAAATAAGTGAGTTCACCCCATGCAATCCAATGCTCTAGCAATGTGCTCCACCACTGTGCAGATTGGCCCCTCACCTGAAAATTCACTTCTAACAAATCAATATTATCTCCATTAGACATGTAGCACTCTATAGCTTCTCGACATATCTCTCAATCGGCCATCCCATGGAATAATAATGAAAATCCAGATAGTGTAGTATGTCTCAAAAACAGTTAATTAAAATAGTATCACTTACAATAAAATTAACACTCAACGAGTATGAAGGACCACAGGCAAAATTGCTACAAGTTCTGAACTTCTGGTCTCAGCCACACACCGGAAGTGACGTCACCCGGCATCTCCAGATGCGTTGCATCACAGACAAGTGACTTTCTCAGGGGTTCAATTGAAAAGCACTTTATATGTACTCACACTTGTTTGGATATGCAGCATTGAATTTTGGATTCCCTGCCTAGTAGGGCATTTTTGGACTGATTGACATTTTATCTAAATGTCAATGCACATGCTTGTTTTTGATTTTTATTGTTTGAAACTTTATTTATAATTAAATATTGGGTTTTAGCACCACGCTTTATTTGTTTGAGTTATTGAAATGTGTATGTGGAGACACATGGCCCGGATTCACGTAGCACTTACGCCGACGTATCTCGCGATACGCCGTCGTAACTACAAATGTGAGCCGTCGTATCTATGCGCCGATTCCCAAAGCTAGATACGTCGAAAAATAAGGCTTCAGCCGCCCGACGTAACTTGCCTACACCGGCTTATCGTGGGCGCATAGTTACGCTGGACGCATCTGGCGTTCCCATTTTAAATACGCAAATGAGTAAGATATGCCGATTCACAAACGTACTTGCGCCCGGCGCATGTTTTAAGCGATTTGCGTAGGGGTTACGTCCGCGTAAAGTTATTTCCTCATATAGGAGGCGCAACCCATGCAAAGATATGGACCAGGGAACGAACGCCGTAGATTTTAGACACTTCCAGCCCAATTCCACCTACTTTGACTTACGTCGGCTTACGCCGACGACTATACGCTACGCCGGCTCTGCTTTGGGAGCATTTGCTTTGTGAATTCAATGCTTGCATCTCAACGTTGCGCCAGCGGAGCGTAAAGAAGATACGCTACGCCCACATAAAGATGCGCCGAGGTACGTGAATCTACCCCTATACGTGTTGGCAGTAATATCCATTGAAAAATGTATATTACTTACATATTAGATGTAGTGCACCCATGTAGGAGCTGCAAGTGAAATTTGGGTTCCCCTACCCTGCACAGCCAAGCATACTGAATTTCCTCAAGCACATTTGAGTCAGGAAAAAGTCCAGCACTTTGTATTTTATTGAGAGGGTGAAACTTGGATGGGGAATTTGGTTATTATGGGATGCTCACTTAACTTCAGAAACTTGTCAGGGACAGTTCTTCCTATATACAGCTGTACATAGTCTTCTTCCTCCAGCAGTCACTTGCTTGCAAAAAAAAACAGACTCAGCTGGGACACTTCAAGGGGATCTGGCAAAGCACTCAGCCAGATGATAGCAAAAAGCCTTTACAGGCAGGGACCCCAGGACGCTTTACTGTACTTGTGTAGCAAAGACCGTGTTCAGCTTACATTCCTGTAGATTCTGATCCCAGCACCACCTCTTCAGGCACTGCCAGCATGCCTTGCTGCAGCTGCCCCTTTCCCTAGCCCTCCTGGCTAATTCTCCTCAGTCCTCCTAGACTGACACCAGTTTATGCGCCAGTCACAGACAGCACACTTACCAGCCCACCTGGCTGACTTCTCCTGGAGAACTTCTGGACATGTTGACTTTCTCCTGTTGTCCTCTCATTTGCTCCCTTGCATCCAGGAAGGATATCCTCTGTGTGTTGTAGAGGGTCCCTCGGGCACCCGAACCCCAGACCCAAGGTCATTACCTTAGACTAGTGGGCACCCCCAAGGACCCCTAAGCACTCTCTCTCCATCTTCCACTGGATTGCCCCTGCTGGCTGACCCAGGAGTATTTAAGAGATGCCCGTACCCTGCCAGCCCACCTTGACTGGGGCCCTTCTTAATACTCCCAAGCAGCTCCTCATAGCCACCTTCTACATCTAGAATCTTCACCAGGGCTCCAGAGAGTAGGGGGAGTTATCAGAGGTGATGCTTGATGTGTCATCTGGCCTCCCTGAGTCTCTCAGCCCTGACTCAGATTTGACCCGGGCTTGGCTGCCAGCCAAG
This sequence comes from Rana kukunoris, assembly GCA_029574335.1. Classification (NCBI taxonomy): domain Eukaryota; kingdom Metazoa; phylum Chordata; class Amphibia; order Anura; family Ranidae; genus Rana; species Rana kukunoris. The sequence goes on along the minus strand of CM056056.1, from coordinate 40,974,965 downwards.
ACACATTTACCTACACTAAAAACTATGTACACTAGCACACTAAGCTAGAGGGTGCTACATAGTTAGCACATGAAAGTTTTGATTATCCTATTAATAGACACTGATAACATGCCCTTGATTCCTGTGAACATTTTTATTACTGTATATATTAAACACTGGGTAGCACATGCGTAACCTTTCACATACAATAATATTTATTGCAAACATTTTTTATGTGGTTTTATGTTTATGTGCAATTTGTTTCATTACAAATCGAAGTTTGGATGAACATTTCATTATTCGGACATTAGGATTCGGAATCAAAATAGTAGCGAATTTAAGGAATACAAAATAGATTATAATTAGGGCTGTTACTGATCAAAATTTTTGTGTTCGATTAATCGTTTTTTTTTTAATTGATTAATCGACTAATTTCGATTAATTATAACGCACATACAGATCCAACTACTTTTAGCTGATCTCCTTGCAGGCTGATTCCCAGTGCAGCTACCAACAACTGGAATAATAGATAGCAGGATACAAAAAACACACAAAGGCAGCGCTCGATGGGAATAGCATTAAAACTAAATATTGCACTGGAGATAAAATTGATGTAGCTACATGAACTGTAAAAATGGTGCGAGTAATACCAAACAGTACCAAAAGCAGTCATAAAAACATGTAGCTTAGTATGATACTGGTGTAAAAATGTGTACAACGATACCACTGTTGAATCCAGATAAGGAGAGGTTAACATCAGTCCGTCGGCATGTAGATGTCCATGAAGGGAACGATCACAACTCCCAGTGGATGGTTGTAGAATCCCAGGTTGATGAGGGAAGTGATAGAGGAAGTGTAACAGCTCTTGCGTGTGGCAGATAGTAAGGTCACGCGGCATGCAGAAATAAAGGCACAGCAAAGGAGCCCTTCAGATGGACACAGCAAGCCCCGCCAGTGTCCGTGACGTTACCAGGATCTCAGACGGAACTCCCTGAAGGCCCAGAAGCCGGCAGAGAGGTGAGTACCAATCAAAAGAATTTTAATCAATCAAAAAGATTTTGATCAATCAAAAAAAAATTAAAGATTAATCGATTATTTAAAAGTTAATTTGCACAGCCCTAATTATAATAATGAATCAACATAACGTAATGAAATAGCGAATCTTAAAATGTTTAAAATGTATTTGAATTCAAACAATGTTAAAATTAAATTGAATTCAAAAAATGAATTTGAAGTGGAAAAACGATGATGATAAGAACAGAGTATAGAAAATAGAATTAGAATAGAATAAATAGAGTAGTAAAACGAATATAGCCATCTTCCAAAGTTCAAATCGATTTGAAAATAACAAATACATATAATAACAAATGAACCTGAATATACAAATTCCAAAAATTAATCATTCTAACGTAACAAATATGATGAAAATTAATTATTAACAAACAAATCCAAAACAAAACATATTTCTGTCGTGCACATCTGTAACGCGTACCATTGGATGTTTATTGATGTTGGACTACAACTGCATTTCATTTTATAATATTTATTGTAGATTGGTTATAAATGTCTTGAATCGTAATTCTCTTAAATTTACAGGTCTACAGCAAAAACAGGTGAAAGATTTTATTTGGGTATTAAGTCACTTACATATGCAAACCAATGCCGATTTCAGACTTGTACAATAGGTAAGTCTGAAAAATACATTTTGATTAAAAAAAATCACTGGGTAATGTAAAAATATGAACAAATTACCTTGTACAGCTTATTGAGTTGACGTTTTTGCATTTTATTTTTTAATCTCGTTAACTAAGATTTATTCCTCGTGAGACGTGTCAGATCTTATAGATTTCTAAACTTATTTTCCTTTTTGAACAATTAGATGACACACAAAACAATTCATTGGCTGACTACAGTACTTCCATTGTGATATCATATTAATAGCTCTATTGTGATTGCTCTGCAACTCAGAAAGACTGAAAATAATAAAGTATGTTTATTCAACTGGCGCATACGGTTTAAAAATCTATAATCTATATTTATTATCCTATGTTTCATTTTGTTGAACTTTTTATTGTGTTATGGTCAATTTGAGCTGTTTCTTATTTGCTCCCTTGGCATGTTAAATATCACCTGAAAAACATTTAGTTATGTTTTCCAATAAGTGAAAAACAAAATCTGTTGATGCTGCCCGAAAACTTGTGGGCTTTTAACTTCCTGTGCTGCACTCCTATCAGTTACATTGTTTCTAGCTATATCTGTGGACTACAGAGTACCTTCCCTCTATGTTATGAAAAGAGGTGAGGGGAGGTTTTCTGTAGTTCTAATCTCCTGTCCTACGGTGACAATGATGCTCCCCTGCAGTTAGGTATAACAAAGAACCACCCCCCCCCCCCCCCAATTAAAATAATATAATTTTGTTGCCTTGCAGCCTGAAATGAAGACAGACAACGGTTTGTTTTGTCCAGCTGTATTTACTCAGTGGAACTTATAACATTCAAGTGAAAGATATAACACCAACATGTCAGAAAGAAATACAAAAATAAAAACAGTATCACTGAGTTGGAAAAAAGATCACCCCCTTGAGTCATTATCTTGTTGAATCACCTTTTGTTTTAATTCCAGTCTTTAGTCTGTTGGGATATGTCTCTACTATCTTTACACATTTAGGGGAAGATTCACGTACATCGGCGCATCTTTGTGCGGGCGTAGCGTATCTTCTTTATGCTACGCCGGCGCAACGTTGAGAGGCAAGCATGGTATTCACAAAGAAAATGCGCTCAACTATGCGCTGGCGTATCGTATAGTTGTCGGCGTAAGCCGACGTAAGTCAAAGTAGGTGGAAGTGGGCTGGAAGTGGGCGTGATATATTAAAATGAAGCGTGACCCCATGCAAATGATGGGCTGAGGTTCAAAAAAAATGAACTGCGCATACGTCTTCTCTTGGACGCATCCCAGTGTGCATGCTCACAGTCACGTCAAAATAACTGCCTAAGATACGTCGAAAACTGCCTATGACGTGAACGTAACCTACGCCCAGCCCTATTCACGTACTACGTAAATGGCGTACACAACGTAAAATTTAGACGGTGTCCATTCCCTGGTCCATATCTTTGCATGGGTTGCGCCTCCTATATGAGGAATAACTTTACGCCGGACGTAACCCTTCGTGAATCGGCGTATCTCCCTCATTTGCATATCTGAATCGAAACTTCCATATGCATCCAGCGTAAATATGCGCCGCGATACGCCGCATAGGAAAGTTACGTCGGTCGAAAGAAGCATATTTTTCGATGTAACTTAGTTTGTGGGTCCCGCACATAGCTACGACGGCGTAAGTGCTACGTGAATCCGGGCCTTAGACTTTACATTATTTGCCCACTCTTCTTTACAGAACTGTTATATTCAGTTGCATTTGATGGTGGCCATTTGTAGACTGCTTTTTTTCAAGTCATTCCACAGATTTTCAATGGGGTTTAAGTCTGGGCTCTGACTAGGCCATGCAAGGACATTCACCTTTTTCTCCTTAAACCACTGTGTGGTTATTTTTGCTGTATGCTTTGGCTCATTGTCATGTTGGAAGTTAAACCTTCTTCCCATTGACAACTTTCTGGCAGAGGCCAGCAGATTTTTCTGCAAGAATTTGACTGTATTTAGCCCAATCCATTGTTCCTTCTATCTATTATTCACATAACATTTTTTAATGTTTAATACATGTCTTATTTTAAACCCAGTGATACAATCACTGGGTCTCTGTACTCCTCTCAAAAGCCCTAAGCCCTGATGCAAGCAGTGGGCTGGCTCTTAGCAGGAGCTATGCAAATATCAAAGGACAGTCTGGGGGAGTGGGCATTCCTAGGCAGGCTGTATTTGCATGCAGACCAACCTAGGTAACACCCACTGATGCTGAGCCTCCATGATTGAAAGAATTGAAATCCATTTACCGTATATACTTGAGTATAAGCCACCCCGAGTATAAGCTGAGGCGCCTAATTTTCCACAAAAAATGGAAAAACCTATTGACTCGAGTATAAGCCTAGGGTGAGAATGCAACAGCCACTGTAAGCGGAGAAGAGGGTCAACAATGCCAATTTGCACGCCTACTTGTGCCCATTTACATGCCTCACTGTGCCCATTGCAACCTCACTGTGCCCATTACAACCTCCCTGTGCCCATTACATCACTGTGCCCATTATCTCACTGTGCCCATTACCTCACTGTGCCTATTACCTCAATCTACCCATCCTCACTGTGCTCATTACCTCACTGTGCCCATTACAACCTCACTTTGCCCATTGCAGCGTACCTAAAATTCTTGACAGGCTATGCTGTGTGCTCCATTTTTTAAAACTTGCGGCTTCCTCCTGATCCCGTCCCGTTCCATGATAGGCGTGTTCAGTGTTCTGCCTATCACGGACGTTCTTTCATTCTCGGACTCAGTTTCCCAGCAGACATTGTGTTCAGCGTTCTGCCAATCAAGGACGTTCTTTCATCCTCGGACAAAAGAAGGTCCATGGTAGGCAGAACACTGAACACAGTGTCTGCTGGGAAACTGAGTCCGAGAATGAAAGAACATCTGTGATAGGTGTAACACTGAACACAGTGTTAAACACACCTATCACAGAACAAAAAATTGGACACCCAAGGTACACTGACTTGAGTAAAAAAAAGGACTGAAAAACTTGGCTTATACTCAAGTATATACGGTAATAAAAGAGCGGGCCAGAGACAATCAGGCTGGGAAGAGAAAGGGGCTTGATTCTGCCGGACATCCTCCAGCCAGGAAATGAGGAGGGGTCTATTTTACTTTTAAATTGTGAGAAGCTCACAGTGTGCAGTGAAATCAGAGTAAGCCATTTCAGCACAGGAATGAGCCGGAACAACTGTGCAAGACTGAAGGAAGTCTGGAGTTCCGCTTTAAGGCGAGTATACATCAAATTTATAAATGTATTTACAAGTATGTATTAATTTTTAAAACATTGCTTGGCATGCTAAACAAATGATTAGACAGGCTTTAGCACATCCATTGTTATTTCTTATTTATTGCTGTATTATGATCGCTGTACCAATGTCAAAGACTGATTAGACTAATGGAGTACAAATAATAGGCCTGATTGTTATTAAGCTGGTACAGAGAGCTGAAAAGACATATACACCAATAGAAAACCCTGTCAATTAATTGTACATTGACAATAATACTTCTCAAGTGAATAAAAAACACCTAAAGCGGTTTGTCAGAGTATACAATAAAACATATCATCAGCAACAGGGAGGGGGGGGGGGGAAGAGTAAATTCTGTATAATAAAAAAAATAAAAATAATCTTTATTCAAATCAAAAATCAAAAGTTGAAAAGAAAATAACATAATGCTGTTAAGTAGTCTTTTTTTTGTGTGTTATGAAATTAAAATGCAACTTTAGTTGCTATGAGCAGGAATATCATTCAGGAAGCTGCTAATTCCATCCAGGAAAAATGTGGCCGCATCAAATTTCGATTTGCTGACCTATTGATTCAGGTGACATGTGAATTTCAAAGTGCATTTTTCCACCTTTTCTGCAATTTTTCCAACGCAATCCTTGGTCAAAATTGGAAACTCTGACAAGAAAACCGTGGATTTTTGTCCAACACAAAATTTTGACCGTCAAGAACGCGGTGACGTACAACACTACAACAAGCCGAGAAAAATGAAGCCCAATGATTCCGAGCATGCGCCAAATTGATTCCGAGAATGCATGTTTTTTTTGCGCGATGATGATCGAAAATTTCCGCCAAGAACTTTTCCCGTCGGAAAATTTGAGAACCAGCTCTACACACGGTCGGAATTTCTGACCAAAATCTCACATCGGACTTTTCTTGACGGAATTTCCATATGTGTGTACACGGGACAAGAGGTCTTTTAAATTTTCAAATGTCTCACCATTTGCATGAAAGTAACAAATAAATTTGTTTTTCATAATACAAGATATATGTGTGTAATTGTCCGATTGTATTTGTTTTATTCGTCAGACGAACTTGACTTTACCCTTAACTGCTTGCCGCTGTATACATAGTTTACATAGTAGGTGAGGTTGAAAAGAAGAACACC